>OY390731.1:7375842-8045842 GCA_959613385.1 Geotrupes spiniger
GAAAACACTTCATCATTTTGATTTTTCTTTAATAATGTGTTGGTCCGCCCTATTTTTGATACAATCATTGACCCGCCTTGGCATTGATTCCAGCAGGTGATCAATGTCTTCTTGGGGTATGGCATCCCAAGCAGCCTGTACTTCATGCCGTAGAGCTTCTATTGTCAACGGTCGGTTCGGTAGATTCCTAAATCTTCTACCCATCATGTCCCACACGTGCCCAATGGGCGACAAATCGGGAGATCTTGGCAGCCAAGGCAAAAGATTAATATCGGCCTCTTCAAAGAAGTCAAGAGAAACCCTTGCTATGTGAGGTCGTGCATTATCTTGCTGGAAAAGTGGGTCTTCGAAGATATGGAAGAACAAGTGGTTCTACCACTTCGTCAATGTAGCGTCGGGCGGTCATACTGCCCCGAATGAAGAGCAAGGGTGACCTACTGCCGTAAGCAATAGCACCCCACACCATCAACCCTACAGTTCGGTGAACATGCCTCGCAATCGAAAAATCAGGATTGCGCCTTTCTCCACGTCTTCGTCTAACAGTCATCCGACCATCATGCATTCCTAAACAAAATCGCGATTCGTCACTAAAGACAACTCGATGCCACTCCAAGTTCCATTGAAGTCTTTCCGTGCACCAGGCCAAACGTTCCTGGCGATGTTGAGCAGTGAGGGGTAGCACAAGATGTGGCCGGTAAGGCAGCAAGCCAAAGGTTCTTATTCGACGATAAACTGTTCGCAAGCCTATCGGACGACCTTGTTCACCTAACTATTGATCAGCTATTGATCTAGTTGTAGAGAATCGGTCTCTCAAGGCGATCTTGACGTTCATTGGTTCGTCTTTGAGCCCCAGTGCCTCTTCTCCGACGTTCAACCCCATGTTCAGACCACGTTTGATAAACGCGCATTATTGTTGAGTGGTGCCGTCCCAAACGGTTGCCGATTTCTCTAATCGAAAAACCTGCTTCTCGTAAATTAACAATTCGCCCTCGGTCAAAGTCGCTCAACTGCTGGTAAACCTCTAGGCATCATTAAACACTTGAAACATTTTAAACTAAAGAACTGGATCTGAAAAGTGGAACAAATTCAAAAAATAACTCGATAATTGCTTGTCTATCACCAGCTCTAAAAAAATGAGACAAACCTCAAAAATCCCATGACTACTTGATGATTGGGTTTCAAATTTTAATCAACTATTTTCCTGGACTAGTCCACTATTCCTGCCAAATTGGGTCCAAACATTCCCACCCCTTCTAGGTGGTTAAGTTTATATGTCACTGAGTATATATACATATACATATATATGTTGTTTTCCTTTAAGTCACTGTTGTTGTCAGGGATTGTTCTAATCGTGTTATTATTAATATTACTGACTACTTTGTTTTGTTGTGATGCTTCTATTTTCTATTGTGAGTTTTCTTAACCGTTTATTGATGATTGGATTTATGTAGGTTTTCGGGTGGTTATTTTCGTATACATTAATTTTATTTTCTTTATATTATCATTTAGAAACCTTTTATTCGAAAACGTATAACATCTGTCAGTTAAGTTGTTAGTAATACTGACTTTATAACACTTAGGTGCGCAAGGAAGAAAATTTAAATGGCGTCCCGAGTGAGTCGGCTTTCTAAACCAATTGGTGTAAATAGTACCATTATTGTGATGTACACTAACATCTACAAAATATATTGAGTTATTTTTTCTTTTTCAATAGCAAATTGTGCGAAAGAAAACAAACACTCTTTCAAAACCGACAATCCAGAAATCTTAGAGATTGAAAAACATTATAACAAAGAAATGGTTTATATCAACACAGATAAAAATAACATTAAACTATAACAAAATAGGCGCACCTCAGTGCAATGTATAATAACATTTTCAAATAACACATGTTAAGATATTTACAAAAGAAATTAAAACTAATAAATTTCTTAGACAACTTTATTATGGTTTGATTTTGTTTTCATTCCTAGTTAATAATAATTAATAGTAAGCACGTAAATTATAACTCGTAAAAAGATTTTTAAAAAGGATTTCATTGTTAAATCTAGACTCCAGATGTTATCCTTTCTAACGGGTCCTAGTATCCTTCTTAATACTTTCCTTTCGAAGATGTTAAGTATGTTTTTCCTGTCATTACCCTAGCGTCGCATCCATAAGTCACAATGGGTCTTATTATTGTCTTGTGTACTCTCGTTTTATTGTTACGGTGTACTTCTTTTGATTTTAGCACGCCTGATAATGCGAAGTTGCTCTGTTGGCTATATTTATTCGTCTGCTGATCTCTCCCTCTTCGGTACTGAGTGAGTTCAGCTCTGTCCCCAGGTACACAAAATGGTTCACCATCTCGATTCTTCCATCACAGCTTGTGTGTCGTTATTATCTCTTTTTTGTATTAACATCTTTGTTTTTGTCGTGTTAATTTTCAGTCCAATGCTTTTTGCCTGTAGCTTTAATTCTGAGTAGGCTTGCTGTGCTGTATTTACCCTTCTACTCATGATGTTGATATGCGCATAGACTGTCGGCTGTATTGTGTTATTGGTTAGCAGGTTTAATTTGCCTACGTTCATATGTCTTATTACGTATTCCAGGGCCAGACTGAACAGCGAGGGTGCAGTACCATCTCCTTGCTTCAGACCTTTCCATATGTTGAACACGTCTGTTAGTTGGTTGTGAATACGCACCATTGCTATCGTGTCATCCATTGTTGCTTTTATCAATCTTATTAGCTTGTCCTACTTTTATGTCATGTTCCCATGCTTTCCTTAGCATTTGTTTCACCGTGAATATTTTTTAGATCTTGGATGTTCCACGTCTTGACACAGCTTGGTATTCGCCGATTATGTTTTCCGCTATCGGTTGGATGCGTTGGTTGATGATGCCCGGTAGTATATTATACTATACAACTTATACATTCATTGGGCATTGTTTCTTCCAACAATACTTTTGTGACCAGTGCGTGGATATGTTCCGTTAGGTGATTTCGATCTGGTTTATATACTTCAGAAGGGATTCCATGAATTCCTGACGTTCTGTTGTTTTTTTGCGAATTGATTCTTCTTTGACTTCTTCTAGTGTTCGGGGGTCTACAATTACTTCCCCTACTGCTCCCAGATACACATCTTGTCTGGTCTCGTCTATCTCCTGGTAGGGTCTGGAAATACCCATTCCAGATATTGTTATCGCTCTGAGAGTCGCTTTCCAATTGCCAATTTTCATTTCTACAGAAGCTCGATCGGGGCTTCTATCCTTCTCTTATGGTTTTTCGATACCTATCGCCCCTCGTGAATCATTCTGAAAATCACACAACATTATACTAAGCTTTATCATAAATTTTAATTTTAGACGGTTAGAAAATAAGTTTTTGCGCGCTACTCGAAATGGACGCAAACGAACTTTACGACCAAGAAAAACAAACCAAATGAGACCAATTATGAAAAAATCCAAAACGGCAAATATATAGCAAAACACTACCAGCAACTAGACTTTTGCCATATTTCTAGCAACACGTGTATATATGCGTGTATAGTAGCTCTCGTCAAATTGATCATTCTCGTGCGAATTTTAGTGCGTACTTGGGTGAAAAGCATACTGTTGCACTTTCCTGAATTTATTCTACCGACTGGTAATACATTATTGGATAATTTTCATCGTTAATCCTGTGATTTGAGCATTTAACTTTAATTTGGTACTACAATTTACTCCATCGCAAGTTTTTTGTGCGTGCATGACCTTTTTACGTTTCTGATGTACCTGTCCTTTTCTCTGCCGGATCACATTATTTATTCGCACCTCACCTCTACATTCACATATACCATTCTACCGTGGTGTTTCTATTGTTTCTTACATTAGTTAGTTACCTTGACGGACCCCAGGTGCAGAAAATGTTTGTCTTCGTGTATTTCTATTTACCGTTGCATATTATTGCAACTATTACTGCAAGTATCATTAATATACAGTCATTTACGTATTATAAATTAATTGTCAGTTAATTTAAACTACAACTGTGTCGATGATCACTTGTGCTTGTGGATGCAAAACTGCTACAGAAGTACATAACTTCTCGATGTTGTGTACGTAAAGAAATAAATAAATATAAATATAATTGCATTGACATCACCATCAATGAAGCGCGCACAATAAAAAATAAGAAAGGTCTCTCTTGGTTGTGCCGAAATTGTGCCGTTTTGAGTAAAGATATTAAAGAGCTGAATGCTGCTATACTATATTTGAACAGTGAAATTCAGTCGCGAAATACCGACATAATTGATGATTCTATTTTCGAGGAATTGTTACGAGAAATTCAGGCTAGAAATGAACGCAAACAAAATATTATCACGTACAATCATCCCGAGACGGGTGCGGGTACGTTGATTGAGCGTGAAACCCATCGTGAAGTAGCCGTCAAGTCTATATTGGAAAGTCAACGTCAACGATACTGAAGTTTACCGTCTTGGCCGTTTTGATGGTAATAGTAATCGGATACGGTCCCTCAGGGTAAAGTCTAGCAATGTGAAGGATGTGTGTACTATTATTAAACACGCTAAACATATTCGCAACTAGCCATTTCAATAATATATCGATTTCACTGGATCGCACCGTTCGTCAAGTGAACTATTACAAGAGCTTAAAGGCTGACATGAGTAATCGTGTAGCGAATGGTGCATGAAATCTGGCAAGTAAATACAAGCGCGGAATTCCTTCCATCCGATCTTTAAACTGTATATGCCCAACAGTAATAGTAACATTAAAATCTATTATCAAAATGTGCGCGGATTACGGACTAGAACTGGTTCATTTTATGCGGGTATCTCTGATTGTGAATTTGACATTGCTTGTTTAACGGAATCGTGGCTCTCCTGCGATGTTCGTGATCGGGCACTTTTGCCTCCAGTTATAACATTTTCAGACAAGATAGAGACTTTGTAAGTGTTGGATGCTGTCGTGGAAGTGGAGTTCTGTTGGCATTTAAATCAAACATGAATGTTCAGGAATTAGATTTAAGAGAAATTAACAATTCTGTTGCTTATTGATATTGTAGGTTGTAAACTGGGTCTCCTTAACTTTAAAATTCATGTACATATATGTAATTTATATTCCGACGGATACGCCTATTAGTCAATTCGAATTATTTTTGGATGAACTTGAATTACTGAATCAAGAACATGATAATAGCATACTAATTTTGGGAGACTTTAATATCTCACATCTTAATAATATTGCCATAAATGATGGCAAACGGCACTTATTAATTAATATATAATAATACTAATTAATAATTCAGACAATTTTCTAATCTGGTGCAAATTAATCCAGTGTTAATTCACATGGCCGGCTGCTTGATTTAATTATCACAAATTTGAATGATGTGCAAGTTGCACATAAGGCGGTGCCCCTTATCGCGGAAGATCAACATCATCCAGCTTTGACGTTGGATTATTACCATAGTGGTAAATACTAGTCCAAAGTGCCCAAATGTTCCGACAGTAGAGCATACAATTTTTGGAAAGTGAATTATCATGGCTTATATAATGCACTGGCTCATGCAGATTGGTCCTCTCTATATAATTACGCAAAAATCAATGATGCATGTGCCGTATTTTACTCGACAATCTATTATTACATTGATGAATATTTCCCTTTAAAAACCACTCGCCATTCTCCTTATCCTATTTGGTATACTAAGGAACATATTAACAATATTAAACGCAAGCATAAATTTCGCATGATATACAGGAGAACCGGGCGTGAGGATCACCTTAATATGTATGGGGGTTTGCGGCGGTTAGTCAAGGCTAAATCTTTATATGGCAATTGATAACTAATATTCAGAAGCAAGTAAAAGTAAATCTTAAACAATATTGGTCATTTGTTTTATCGAAAAATAACTCACCGAGTATTCCGAACACACTCATTGACAGTGATTCGCATGTATTGGATTCAACAGTACCTGTAATTGACGGTTCCAGGATTTTTTTCCAATCTGTTTATTCAAACTCCATAAATAATCCAGCACCTGACATTTCTATTATCATCAACACTCCCGCAATCAATATAGTGTATGTATCTGAATTAGAAGTTACTCGAAGTTTAAAATGCCTGAAAAATTCTCACACAATGGATAATGGCAACCCAGTTTCCTTGTAAGGGACTGTGCTATTGTTTTTGCACATCCACTTACCTTTTTGTTTAATTTATCTACTCAAAGAACGGTTTTTCCCGACTATTGGAAAATAGCTAGGTTGGTGCTGATGACACAAAAAATGTGATGCTTCTTTAATTGAAAATTATAGACCAATAGCTTTGCTGAGCAATTTTGCTAAGGTGTTTGAGTTTATATGATAACATTTCGCCCCAAATCAGAAACACCTTATCTGTCGAACAGCATGGATTTATTAATAAGCTATCTACGGTTACCAATCTGGCAACATTGACACCATTTATATCTGAATCCCTGGACGTAAATGAGCAGATTGGCGTTCTTTACACTGACTTCTCTAAGGCCTTCGACCGTATCGATCATACAATACTCTTAAACAAGTTTGATGTTTTTGGTTTTTCCCCACGCCTGATGTCTTCATGCAACTCCTATCTAAAGAATAGGAAGCAATACGGGTCAAAAATCAAATGAGTTCATCCCAACTTCTGGTGTACCATTGCGTTTATGTAATAATAATATGTAATAAACTATGGTTTGCTGATGATATTATTTTTTTTTCAAAATTCATAATACCAATGACTGTTTGTTTCTGCAGCAGCAGTTGAACGTGTTGGAATCGTGGTGCTCTGTTAATAACTTGCCAATGGATGTTTCCAAATGCAGTATATTATCTATCATTCTCTCGAAAGCTTCACCATATCAAATTCAATTACATTTAACAATTCTGTAATCCACCGCTGTACTGTTTTCAAAGTTTGTATATCATCTTCGATGAAAAACTAAATTTTCTGATCATATGAACTCCATTACCTCATCCGCTTTAAAAACTTTGGGATATTTCATCAGAAATACCCAAATTGCAGGCTAGAATATGCCTTGATTATTTGGTCTCCTATTTACAAATTCCACTCCTTTGCAATTGATAAAATACAAAGAAAGGTTCTGAAATATCTTCACTTCAAAAAAACGGGTCTATACCCGGTGAAGGGTTTGGATGACGTTATACTTCTCAGTACTTTTAATATGTCCTTACATTTGTGGAGACATCGGATTGATGTCAAGTTATTGTACGACTTATTAAACAATAAAATTGATGCGCCTCAGCTGTTGGAAAAAATCATTCATCGCACTTTTTACTCTACAACATCGTACAAATATTATGCGCCAGTTGCCATTATTTATGGTATCTAATTATTTCAATTTTATATCTGCTAATAGTATAGATATTAATTTCACTAGTTTAGGGGTTATATTAAATAGATGCACCACGCACACCTGATACACCTTGTTCATACAACAAATGATTTGTTCTTGTCAATTTTTCTTTATGTATTTACTCGCTTTCTTTATTTGTTCTATGTTCTAATTTTTAGCTAGTATTAAGATTTGTTATCAGTGCTAACAAATTATTGATTATTTTTGTTGGTAAGCCATGCCATAAGCCAAGCGTATATATTTCTGAAACCATGAGTACTCCTTTTTGATTTCATGGTAGTACTGATGTTCTGAATAAACTACATACAAAAAATAGTCTTTTTGATCGATAGAACTCATTCGCGAGAAGATCTTTATAGTTGGTTTTCATAAGTATCCATCTATAAGTTTACTGAAAGATTTGTTGATGGTTTTATCAGCGATGATAGCAGAACTATTATTTCTAAATATGGCTTTTATAGCAGAGGAAAGTCCTACATAAATTAAGCTACTGTCAATTTTTAACTGATTATCAGCAATGTCATCTACCAAAAAGTAACGGATGGACAGAAAAAACAACATTTTTTTAACAAATTTGAAAGATAATTGTTGCTTTTTAATATGTTGTTTAATCTACTAAGGCTGGCTTAATGTAGCTCAGGATGAACAATGTTTAGAATTCTGGCCTTAAGGGCCAAAATGAAGTTTAATAAGTTGAGGAACTATTTAAATCATATTATGAAGAGCTACAATGAAGCATATGGTGCGGCATCAACAATAACAATAAGTAGTAGAGTGTCGCGTAGGCCGTTTAAACCATGGATCACATACAAAACTATAATAGCGTTCAAACAAAAAATCGGCCGACTCGCCCTACATAAAACAGACTTTCAGGGATAATTACAAGGAAACAAGAAATAAAGTAAATACCACGATAAAGAATGAAAAGAAAATATATTACGCAACGTTTTTCAATGAAAACAGATATAACATGGATTCACATAAATGAGGTATTGGGAAGGAGAAGCAACACAGTAACATACTATTAAAGGCAATGAATAAAGTTGAAACCGAAATCGTAATACTTTAGCAAAGATACTATTTCCATAGCTGGTCGACAACAAACCCAGTCTCAAACGCAAACGATGTTCATACCTTCAATATCAATAGATAGTGTTCAAGCCATAATTCGAGAAATGTACCAATAAGGCACCGGGATGGGATAATATTAAAATGGGATATAAAGGCATATTTTCTAATAAGCAATAAGGAGTTTAATAAACTTATAAATCGATCAAAGAAGAGTCCATGACGGACTGAAAAAAAGCAGTAAGAAGTAGTAAAAAAGGGTCGCACAAGGTGCTACACCAATTACAGAAAGCAATACACATCTCGGTATTGCCTTCGTTGGGAAAAATATTGGAATAATATCTGGCAGAGAAACTCAGCGATTATCTCACAAAATACAATATTATAAATGCGCACCAGTATGGCTTCCAAAAGAAAAAAGAGTCCAGTATCTCTGTTGGAGAATTTCTCAGACATTACAAACACAAATCTAGACGACAATATGCATGTAGTGTGCGAATTTGTTGATTTTTTGAAGGCTTTCGACATTATAAATCATAATTTATGTATATGTGTATATAATTTATATTATGGTTTACCTTCAGAAAAGAAAGTACGCTAACATACGCTATAACAGCATGGGCAAACGCATCCGACTCACATGTAAATAAGATGCACCAAGATCGAACCCTTAAATACTTAACTGCAGATAATCCGAAGGCCGTAAGTAAATACAAAACCACTGGATTACTGGATGTGAAAAGTCTATTTGACTTCAGACTGATGGTGAACAAGTATTTCACCATCAATAACAAAATAAAAATGGACCATACTGGATAATGGACTCGTGAAGTATAGAAATGGGGCAATTAAAGGCATCAGCCTGCAATAACAAATATGGGAAAGTAACCTTAAGTGTGACAATACAGACTTTGTTTAGAAACAGCCGCAAAATTTCAGAACATTAAACATTAAATGAAGTGAAAAGAAACTTAAAAATGTGGTTAGTTGAAGACAGTGACTGAAAAGTGGACACAATAATCAAAATCTGCCGCTTCTAAGCTTAGCGGCATTAAAACCGCCAGCCCGGCCCCCATGTGTCGAGAGAAACGACCAAAAAAAGCGGACTGGGTGGCGCTGAAAAAAGTCTTCTTATATGAGACGGTTAGCTGGGCGGTTAAGTCCTGCCAACCGTTCAAGTCACCGGGAGGGGATGGTATCCTACCGGTACTACTGCAACAAGGACGGGACACATTGATCCCCCACCTTATTATATTGTTCAGAGCTAGTCTAGCATGGAATCATATTCCATCCAGCTGGTCGGAGTTGATGGTGGTATACATACCAAAGGTGGGACAAGTATAGCCACATCCAAAATTCTTCAGACCCATTAGCCTGATGTCCTTGATTCTGAAGACCTGAAGAAATGTGGTTGGTGGGTATATACGGAGGGAAGCACCAGTGACTAATCCCCTGAATACCCATCAGTATGGCTATCAAAAGGGAAAATCAACAGACCTGGCGCTGAACAACCTTGTCGGGAAGATTACCAAATCCCTAGAGTGCAAAGTGATTGCGGTGGCTGCCTTCCTTGACATAGATGGAGCGTTTAACGCAGCACTACCTTTATCCCTCTGTAAAGCTGTTGCAGCGAGATGGGTGACTGGATAGGAGCTATGCTCAAGGCCAGAACAATGACCACATCATTGTGTGGAGAAATGGTAAGATTTAGGTCGGTAAGAGGCTGCCCACAAGGAGTGGTTCTTTCCCCCCTAATGTGGACTCTTCTGGTGGACGACCTGCTTGCCATTGTCAGCAGTTTGGAGGTCGACATACAGGCCTTTGCTGATGATATTGTTATTCTTGTAAGAGGCAGTAATGAAGTAATCATCTCTGTAATATTGCAGGAAGCGCTAAATGTCATACAATGCTGGTGCGAAGGGGAGCAACTAGCCACAAACCCTCGTAAAACAGTTATTGTTCCATTCACCAACACGAGGAAGTTTGAGAAGCTCAACCCACCCATACTCAAAGGTGAAATGATACCATTGGCGGAGGAAGCAAAATATCTAGGGGTGACACTAGATAGAAAGCTCAACTGGAACTCCCATATGGAAAAAATGACACACAAGGCTAGACAGGCACTTTGGATGTGCCATAGAATTTGTGGAAAAACGTTGCCCAAACTGGTAGGTTTTTATCTACAAATCAAGTTTGATACTATTATGTCCTGCCCTAATGATTAAAGTTATAATTCTGCCTTTTTCCTTTTCTTAAGATAAAGAATGGCACAACTAATGGCGTCAACGTACTGATGTTAAAAAGGGAATATAAATGTATGTTCTACTATTATGTAGGTATGTTCAACTATTGGAGACAATTGTGATCCCATAGGGGCACTAAAAATCTGAAGGAAAAGTTTCCCTTCACAGAAATTGGTTGTATTAAAAATGAACTAATAAGGTCATGGACTTGAACATCTTACAAGGAATTTTACATACATACTCAATCAGATTCTAATTTTTCTTGATGATATCTAAAAACAGATCTAAAGGAATATTAGTGAACAAAGACACATCTAAAGACTCAAGTTCAAAATCATCAGGGAAGTTATTGATAGACACAAAAGAAAAAGTATCTTTACTGCTATAACAATTATAGTCAGTAAATCAGGTGTACAAAATATCAGAAATAAACTTGGCAAGTTTTGATGAATGAGATTGAAAGGAAGGGGCTATTGAATTATGCGCTATCAATGATTTATATGCATTCTTTTTTAATTGGGGTTTTTATAAGTTCGTTATATTTTCTCTGAACAGGTTAAGTAGTATCTTTAAGAACAGTTTTATAAGTAACAGCGGCATTCAGAAGCGCCGAGATCCTACTACGGTAGTCCTCTTTCGTCATGATGGCCGTGACTTTACCATTGTTTCAGGATTTTGTTTGAGAAAATTTTCGTCATAGGTCTCATTTTGTTTTGTCTTTTTTGGTTGTAAATTTCAATTATCTATTTATCGCGATATTTTCCTAATGTAAAACCGACTTTGAATTACGTGCGCGTCCGCATGACTTAGCACGCAAAAACTAGTTATTTTCTAACCGGATAAATAAATGTTCTTAAATTTTACCGAAAAATTGTATTTGACTTAAATTAACTTAAACTTTTGACATAAGTTTTTCGTGGAATTAATTTAAAACCTTACTAGGTATTTCCATATTTTTGCTGTCGAAATTATAACTTATTTTGGTATTATAACTTTTTTATTTTTGGTCTTGAAGAGGTTTAATTAATAAATCGAAACATTCATTTGAGAAAAATTTGACTTTTAATAGTGATCGTGCAACCCGAATTCTACTTTTTTCGTAGTAAAATAATTTTACTCTTAACTAATAACGATCGTTATTACGTCTTCCATGATTGTAACGTGTGAGCAACGGAATTGTGATTCAGGGAGGGCTTTGGAAGTTTTCGCGTATGTCTTAGATTAATTTTGAGTAATAGATCTACTCGCCGTTACTAACAGGTGTACCAACCCTTTTACCGGTAACTTAAATTTAGATGAAATCAAACTGCATGCAAAGCTGTAAAAACTGAGGTTATGTTCGCAGTAAAATTTTAAATAATACATTTTAATCATGACAACCAATAGTAATTATCAAATAAGATGAGTTATATGGCCACCACCGACATCACAATGTAACTCTTCCTTTGACGTCGTGCAACATGTTCATAAATTGTGTTAAAATTTCATTAAAAACTGTTTTACAATACTTCAAAAAGTGACAGTTTAAATGAACTATTTTATTGGATTAAAATTACACATTCATTGTATGTCTATCTCCCTCTTCCAGGGCCAACTCTAAAACATAATTCCGTTGCTCTCACGTTATATAAGTATATTATTCAACAATATAGTTGTTACAATAAGATTTATTGTCGAGCTTACGTTTCAACGTAAGTCTTTCTCAAAGCTATAAAATATAATGTTTTACACAATTAGTTTCACATGTGTCGTGTGATCGTTTTACTGAGCAGACAGATAGCTGTAGGAACATGTGATTCGGAGCAGTGTATCTCTTGAGTTCCGTTGAGAATTCAGAATGGTAATTTTTAACAATGAACTAAGAAATTGTTATTTAAAATATTGTTAGCTTATATATAGAAATTTTCCTCTCCATTACTTTCGCATTTAAAACATCAATTACAAAAAACCTGTAGGCCGCACCTCGAATTTTGTCATATACCACCGTCTACTCTTCCTGAAAAATACTCTTTTACGCCCTTATTATTTGTTGAAGCATAGATACTTATTATCATCTTCCTATACCACCGACATGTTTTCTTGCTAACACATCACCCTGCATCCTGGTATCTAGAGTCACATTCACTTTTTACATCGTTAATTTTCTATTTCAAAACTACTGTTACATTTTTGCATCGTTTCATCAATTCCCGCTGTATTTGTTAAAGCCTTCAAACACCTCCTGTAAATTTATGTACGCTCATGCCAAATTGCACATTTAACGTTCCAGGTTACCTTATTAAATTCATTTCGTTCTTTTATTCAATATCATGATCTTTCGTTTTTAATTTAAATTTTGATTCTTAAAGTTGAAGTTGAGTTTGCCATAAAATAATCTTCCACGTAAGTTTGAGTGATTAGGGAAAAATAATGAATTAGTTCCATTATAAACATTTTTAGAAAATAAAATTGAATCACAACTATATATACATATAGTATATTCATGAACTGGCTTTTATAATGTCAAACGAATCTGTTTTATGTAAATATACTTATGCATATATTGATTGATTGATTGATAGAGAATAAGCGCATTCGTCCGTTCGTAATTAAAAATCCATAATGCGAAGTAACCTTGCAGTCAAATTGCGGATGTCGGTTTACTGAAATTATTACAGCGACGGATTCAGCGATTATTTTTTACTGCGGCACGGTCATTGCATAAATCTAACGATTAGTTAGTAAACGTGAATTTAGGGAAACGTAATATCTCATGTGTCTGTGGTACCTAAAATTTCTCTTTAGATTTAACCTCGGCACAAAATGTTAACGCATCCGAATTTTAAGCGAAGGTAAGTATTTAATTACTGTGTGTACTGAGTGTCTGCCTGACTAGCAAAAGATATTTCGTGAGGAAGTATAGTCCTTACTTTTCCTTTAAATAATTTTGAAATATTGTTGTTAGATATAAAAAAATACATGCAGAGTGTTAGCTTTTTATATACACTATCTATCAGCCAAATGGAATAAATTCGATAATAAGTAAATGGGGACGCTCGGGCACATCGATTGGTACTTTTTGTTGGGCATTTTTTTTCAACAAAAGTTTTTATACAGGATGTGGCGTTTAACAGTGGCCAATACCAACTTTATTATTTTAAATACAACACCTTGTACATTATTATTATACACTTTTTGGATTCCTCGGAAAATTGTAGGCATATTTCATGTATAATGATATATATCTATACCTAGTGTTTGCAGATTTATTGCAAAAATTAACATTAAAAAAAGGAAATTATTTAATTACAGAAATTCGCTGCAAAACACTCAAAAACTAATAAGTAATACTGTTTATTTCTTGATAATGTAAAAAAAACATTATTGTCCCAATCGACATTCGTCTTTTTAAGTCAGCTAAGTCGAAGGGTTTAGTTTTGTATACAATACTTTTGACATATTCCCATAAGAAGAAGTCTAATGACGGCAGATCGGGGGATCGTTCTGGCCATTCCATCAATCCTCGCCTCCCTATCCACCTATTTGGAAATATTCGGTTGAGGTACTGCCGGACATTGATTAGATAATGGCGCGGCGCTCCATCTTGCTGAAACCATATTATATTCGGTGGAACTTGTGGCTTTGATGGATCAAGATATAAGTTTGTCTAAGTTGGCACGACATGTAGTGATAACTAATTACCGCCATTCAAATTGCCATAAATGAAAAAGGGCAAACATTACCCTTTACAGGGTATTGCGTATTGTTACCGCAATAAAAGTTTTTGTATGGCCGCGTCTCGGTCAACCCCCTTCACGGATCGGTTATTAGTATGACGCGCACCCTAAAAATATTCAGTCTTGACAAAGTATAGATACAGTCTCGATCGAGGCCCGATCAGGGCGATACGCAACTCTTACGCAGTTGCAGCTTATTCCGAGCCCGTGACTTAATTTGTATATTCGCAAGTGACTTTTTGTTCAAACTATCGCCACGCGAATTATCCAATTCAAAACCGCGACAACGTACGTGATCTCCTCTGTTCCCAACAGATAATTCGTCAACCGCGTGAGTCATCGATTCACTCTTAGTTCGACGACCACATACCTGATCTCGTTAACGTAAACACATTTAAATTCCACTGTGCATCGTGTTCTCCCTTTTCATGTTTTAGTTAAGATATTTTTCTTGTATTGTAATTAGTGAATTAGATATAGAATAAATATTAATATAAACTTTACGGGAAATAAACTTTTTCGCGCTTCCAACTTTCATTTACCTCCCCCCCCCCCAGGTTACAGTATGTTATTCTCTCATCCAGTGAGGATTTTAAGTCGACCAATAGCGGCAATTTAGCATGGCAATGAAGTGTGAACGTGCACTCATCAGAAAACAAAACATGTTCTAATTGGATCACATTGTTATCTAACATTTGTTCACAAAAATACGCCCTTCTATCAAAGTCGTCTTCCATGAGCTCCTGAGGGTATACTTTTCTAGGGATCCATTTTATTTTCTTTTAATGTTCGAATAATCGATGAATGGCTAACATGGAACATTGTGTTTTGTGTGTGAGTTTTCCTCAAACTCTAGCCTAATATCCAATTTGGTATCATCACTTACTGCATTGGCAGCTCGCGAAACTGCTTTTCTATTTTACTGTACTGTTTTTGATATGCAGTTAACGAAATTCAAACGACCATAACACTGACTATTAAACTCTCATGCAGGCAGCCAAGAATTTTCTAAGGCCAGGCGATTTAAACAAAAGTATAGACACTATAGACACGTATTTATAGCTTTTGTTTATTTCATATCGGTAAAAAGGAACGCCGAAATGGTTTTTGCTTACTTTTTCATTATCAAGACCTAAATGGCAAATAATTATTGAATGTGTTGTAGCGAATTTCTATAATCAAATAAATTTCTTTTTTAATGTTAATTTTCGCAATTAATTTGAAAACACTTAATATTTCCGAAACAGTTGAAGATATGTATAGGGCATTGTACATAAAATATGTCAATAATTTTTTGAAAAATCCAAAAATTTAAGAATAATAGTATACCGCGTGTTGAATATAAAATAAGAAAATTGGTATTGGCCACTGTTAGATGACACATCCTACTAAAAATACCTATCGACGTGTCCGAGCGTTTTTTCTAACACTCCCCCATTTATTTATTATCGAATTTATTCCATTTGGCTGATACACAGCGTATAATAAATTCAGGCACACGGTTTGTTCTAAAAAGGTGTATTTTTGATTATTACTGAAATTGAAAGTCATTAAATTGAATTTAGTTTTCTTGTAAATACAATATCCTTGTTGAACGTAAGATAAAATTATTCAATTAAATTTAAAACATTGGATTAATGCAAATATACGTTCGATGGTATTAGAGAAATCTCCAGGTGTCATTGTGTTTATACGAATACACTGCTTTCAAAAGTTTACGTAGAAATCGTTATGGTTAGCAATGGAGGCGGGTCTACTGAACTGGAATAACGACGAATGCTACCACCATCCGGCATTATATCAGTCGAATGCATAAACTGAGTATTTGAATCCCTGCTTTTCTTTTTTGAAGATATATTTTATTCCTCTCGCATTGTATTTATATGTCAGATCCATTTCAAAAGGCTTCATAGCAGTGCAACATTGACAGTATCTGTTATACATTATTGCATGGTCACATTTTTAAGGGAACATCTAGATAAGCAACGTTGAAGAAGAATTTATGTATGTAAATAAAATTCTTGAAGAAATTATTTTTCGACTTTTTCTAATACTTAAACCGGCGTGACGACGTGGAATTTATCAATTTATCAATTTATACATTTCCTTATTTTCCTAGATGCAGACGCTAATCCCATTTTTGACGGCTTATCATGGAGCTATACTCATTGTGATTTTAACAAGTCAAAGTGACCATAAAACAAAACAACAAAAGCATATTTTCTTGCATATTCATAAAAGAAGCAAACTGATGTTCTACGTTCTACGTTCTACCGTTTGCTGGCTTGATACATTGTGTATCAACCACATTTTACCTCATTCATTGCTTATTGTAAAGTTTCGGAAATGTTTAAATGTAAAGAACATCAAATTGTCACTACTACATAAACTAATCATCATTTGCTAAACTATAAATCTGAACTTCAACAAAGAGAAAACATGGGCTCCACTCACACTTTTGTATTTGAAAACTTTATGGTGTCGAAGAAATCTCCAACAAAATCAAATCAAAATCAAAACAAAATATTGAGATTAGAGTTATGCGAAGCGGATTCTGTTCATGGCAACGTGTGATTAATATTTGAAGTCAGTAAAAATACTTACTGGGGTAACTTATTTACCCAATCCATCTTACCTTCAACCTAAACCAAGAACATAATAAAGAAACAAACATATTTTATGAAAGTATGTATTGAAAATATATCTGACTAACGAATTACATATTTATCAGGACATATGTTAGCCACAAACATAGCAAAATAAATATATTTGCAACTAAGCTAAAACATCTACGTTAAAATAAGCAAAGCTTCGTGTTCAACATTCACTATTTTAAATTACGTAGAAAATGTTCGGAGTGTTATAATTGTGAATTTCATATTTGCATCATTTTAATGCCTACCGCACCATCAAGCGTATTTCCATAATTCCACTCTCGCGTTCGTGTTTGTGGTTAAAGGGGTTGTCTCTGGCATCCGCGGATTGCTAGTTTTTACATTATAAAATTCGCTGGATTTCCTTTAATGGCGACGGTTGGACCCCTTTCGTCCCATGCTGCCCACTTGGGTTATCCAGAAGTCCTGCTCACTTATCAATATTTACCTTTAAATTAAAAAATGCACGACGAAATTGCATAATGATACCCAAAAAAAGCAAATATTAAAAATAATAATAATTCACAAATTTGTACGCACAAATATATTGAATTCATAATAGAAAAAAAGCAGAATTATATTCAAATTAATCAAATAACTAACGATCCACATTTGAGGCTGAACTATTTTATTAAATTTTGAATTCGGAAAATCAAAATAGGCTAATCTCGAGATTGGAAATTTTGATGATTTCTATTCTTCTTATACACAAAGTATAAGAAAGAAAAAATCTAGAAATTAAATTTAGTGACGGAAAACCGATATGTGATTAGCAAACGTTCCCCCAGTTATTGCTCTGAGCATATGTACAGCTCTGTATTGGGTCCCATTCTCTACATTATATATGTTAATAATCTAAATATAAATAGGGATGATGTTAAAACATATCTGCACGTTGACGATACCTCATACACACTAAAAAAACAAACATGTTGAAGAACTGAAATAAACAGAAAAAGACGTAATTAACATATAATATAATATATAATAATAATAGACACCAAACTTACATGGACTAAACACATCGAAGAAATAAGCAATAAATTAGCTTCAGTTGTCTATACGATAAGGCGAATGAAAAAAAACTTTACTCACCTTATAGTGAGAGCAGCATACTTCGTAAATTTTCACAGCTTGCTGTCTTACGGCACCCTCCTGTGGGGATCAACAAGTGCAGTGGTGGACCTCTTTATCCTGCAAAAGAAATCTCTTCGAGTATTATGTGGACCTAGACAGCTGTAGAGAATATTTCAAGCAAGAAGAAATACTTATGTTAATTTCCATTTATATATATGGATGTCTCAAATATGTATACATCAATAAACAACATTTTGCAAAAAATGGAGACCACCTCAGCTTCAACACAAGACAAAAAGAACTTTTTCAAATTCCACTCCACAGCCTCAAAAAACCCAACAAGGTGTGGGTTTCTGGGGTATAAAATTTTATAATCACTTACTTGAAGAGATCAAATGCAAAGCACCAAAACACTTTGTAACGGCTGTGAAGTCACTATTACTAGAACGGACTGTCTATACCATGGACGTATTTTTTAATCAGAAATATGTTTCTAATATCTAAATATGCATTTTACTGTGAATATGTGCATTTTTTCTTTTCAATCCTAAATTTTAATATGTATTGTACTTGTATATATTTGGCTTTTCATATAAACTTATATTATTATTATTATTATTATGAAGCGTCATGTTGGAGAGCCTTGAGAACTACATTTCTTAATATGATTTACTGAATGTAGAATCAGAATAATAGTACATTTAAAAACAAGTTACAGAAGGCACTGTTTCAGGCATGAGTATGAAATTCTCCTGAACGGACGAATGCCCTGAATAGCCTTCTGTACCAGTATTTTATACTATTTTTGCTACTTTGCGCCCTTTTTACGTGAAAAATTAAACTTAAACTTAATTTAGGGATATTTGAGCGGGTTGGTAACGTGTTTGTGAAATTAAATAAGGATGCGGTGGAAAATGTAATTTGAAATGTCAGTTTTCTTTGACGCAATATGAGTTGCAAATACCTGCAATATGTACTCCACCCGAAATACGGGAAATTGCACAAACTACGATTGGGTTGGGTTGGGTTGGGAATTTACTTTCCGAATTTACTTCCGAACAAGTCGCAATCTCAATACGAACAAAAATATAAAAAGTTCTAAGAATGGTGCAACGAAAACAATGCAACGATTATTAGTTACAACTGAGATTTCGTTGACGTTATACGCTGCCAAACCGATACCAACATAAAGAAAAAATATATAGCAGACTCATTTTTACACTTGAATTTTCATTTTATCACTGTTTTGGATGCTAAAATGATGTTGTTATAAACGCAACTGAAATAGTATATTAAAAAACAAGTTACAGAAGGCACTGTTTCAGGCATGAGTCCGAAATTCAGCCACGAGCCGAAGGCGAGTGGCTAAACGGACGAATGCTCTGAATAGTTTTCTGTACGAGTATTTTATACTATTTTTTCTACTTTGCGCCCTTTTTTACGCGAAAAAATAAGCTTTGTTAAGTATTTCAACATTTAGGGATATTTGCGCGGGTTGGTAACGCAATATGAGTTGCGAAGACCTGCAATATACTCTACCCAAAATACGGGAAATTGCACAAATTACGATTGGCAATTTACTTCCGAATAAGTCGCGGTCTCAATACGAACCTAAATATAAAAAATACGAAGAATGGTGCAACGAAAACAATGCAACGATTATTAGTTACAACTGACATTTCGTTGACATTATACGTTGACAAACCGCGACCAACTTAAAGAAAAAAAATTATACCAGACTCATTTTAGCACTCGAATTGTCATTTTAACACTGGTTTGAGTGCTAAAATGAAGTTATTACCAACGCAAAGTAGAAAAAATATTTTTTTGCATCAAGAAAAACTTATAAAACTAGTAATAATTAAGGCATTCTCATAATGTAGAATTGTATAAAATGGACGTCGCCATAATAAACAATTTAATAACAACTATGTCATTATACTATTCTTACGTTTATAAAACTGACAAGGATATTTTTTTCTAATTTTCATTTAATACGTTTGAGCCTTACAAAAGTGACTAAATTCTCAACAAAAATGAAATGTTTGCAATGTTGAAATTTCGTCGTAAAATAAAATATACCATCGAGGTGATACGTATTGCAATCGATTGACCATTTAGTATTCTATTTAATATTCGTGTTGCATGTATTTTGGATGTGCTAGTATTAAAGTCACCATCGGTAGTTACTCACGACTTGTTCATGTTACTTCTTTTGGTCGTGATTGCTAAGGACATTAAATTCATTTAGTTGGTTTTGTGCAATTTATTTTTGAATTTTTAAAGTAATATCTACTTCTGTAATATATACCTACACAAGAAACAAAACAATTAGGACTAGATATTGTAGATATAGAAGATACGACATTATTTTAAAAGTGGTGGGAAACATACAAGGCTTCATGGTACAAAAGAATTATAAAAATAACGTGATGTTTTTCAAACCAATATCAGAGAGGTAATGTGTTGTACGTGTGCCAAGATAATAAAAATAATAAAAATTATAATATATATATATATATATATATATATATATATATATATATATATATAAATGAAAAATGTGTCTTGTCAAATCTGACAGCAAAATGTAAAATTTACACGAAAGATGGTCTAATCTTACACCTCAATGGTGTAGTGAACATTAATTAAAACAGGTCCATATATATTCTATATATTATATTTATATATATATATATATATATATATATATATATATATACATGAAAGATGGTCTAATCTTACACCTCAATGGTGCAGTGAACATTAATTAAAACAGGTCCATGAAGTCTAACTGGTGGATCGCTAGACAATATTGTTTCTGGGTTATTACCCTTCGTCTGTAGCGATTACCAAGAACCTTAGTTGTTGAAATACCTTTACATGTAGTGGCCATCAAAACTTCTTGGCGCGAGCCAATCACTCCTAACGAACCACTGACAACAGAACACTGACAAGACGATACGTTGTCTAACACCTTGCGGCGAGTAAACAAGACGACTATCAAATGTCCAGTGTCAACATATAAAAGGATTGCTGCAATTAAGATCAAAAACAATTCAAATTGAAAATGCGTCTTGTCAAATTTGACAGAAAAATGTAAGGTGTTAGACAAGGTATCGTCTTGTCAGTGTTCTGTTGTCAGTGGTTCGTTAGGAGTGATTGGCTCGCGCCAAGAAGTTTTGATGGCCACTACATGTAAAGGTATTTCAACAACTAAGGTTCTTGGTAATCGCTACTGACGAAGGGTAATAACCCAGAAACAATATTGTCTAGCGATCCACCAGTTAGACTTCATGGACCTGTTTTAATTAATGTTCACTGCACCATTGAGGTGTAAGATTAGACCATCTTTCATGTAAATTTTACATTTTTCTGTCAAATTTGACAAGACGTATTTTCAATTTGAATTGTTTTTGAACTTAATTGCAGCAATCCTTTTATATGTTGACACTGGGCATTTGATAGTCGTCTTGTTTACTCGCCGCAAGGTGTTAGACAAGGTATCGTCTTGTCAGTGTTCTGTTGTCAGTGGTTCGTTAGGAGTGATTGGCTCGCGCCAAGAAGTTTTGATGGCCACTACATGTAAAGGTATTTCAACAACTAAGGTTCTTGGTAATCGCTACTGACGAAGGGTAATAACCCGGAAACAATATTGTCTAGCGATCCACCAGTTAGACCTGTTTTAATTAATGTTCACTGCACCATTGAGGTGTAAGATTAGACCATCTTTCATGTAAATTTTACATTTTTCTCTCAAATTTGACAAGACGCATTTTCAATTTCAAGTTATATATATATATATATATAATATTTTTGAATTTTGGTATTTATTTAATACCAGTGTTGGGTTGTTTTGACATTTATGTAGAAATAAAATAAAACTGTCCTGTTTTATGCCTTCACTATTATTTTTATTTTTACGTTTCGACAATAGATTTTTGTCTTCTTCAGAAATATAACTAAAAACAATACAAATCACTACAAATTAACACTAACGAAAAACAAACGAACCGCATGAGATACATTTAATTAATAACTATTTGTTTACAGAAATCTCAAAAAACGAGTTATGCATAAAATACTTTGTTTTTTTTTTAAATAAAATAAATGAAAATATCATTAAGATTAAAAGAGAATTTAAACAAAATATTTTAAAACACATTTCATGCCCAAATTTAAAATCAAATAATCTTGACTACAAAATGAAGCGTAAAATTACATACATTTATGTGTTTCATTCGCGTTTCAAATGTGAAGTGAGTGCATTCTGCGTTTTTCGTACTAATCTAAAAACCTTTAATAATGCTTCGAAAAATCTGTTTTCTTGGTCTTTTGTGTCGATTTAATATAAAATATTTACTTTTCAGAGGTCAACAAATTGTATAAAATTATGAATAAACTGTAATTACTCGATATCATTTAAACCTAATGTACATATTATATGAATTTTTTTAACAATATATATAACATTCTATCCAAAAAATACTAAAAAATACATAAACTAAAACTCGTAAAAAAATACATGCCACTACCGTATAATAACCACCTTATAAAATTTGGTAATAAATTTTAGCTAAATTATTTATTTCAGCTTTGTCATTTACAACTGTGGGGTTATTCTTAATTTGCATCATTTCATGTATAACGCGTTGTCTTTGTTGATTTTCCTTTTTCAATATACTAGTCTGATTGTAGTTGAAATCATGTCCAGTACTATTTACATGTTTCTTTAATGCTGTTATATTTTTAGCGTATTTCTGACCTTTAATTCTTTCTTCCAACAATTGTTGGGTTTGTCCGATGTAACATGTATTACAGTCTCTACATGATATTTTATAAATACAGTTTGTTTGTTTTAATGTAGGAATGTTATCTTTAAGTTTAGTGTACATAGTATTTTTTAGATTATTGTCATTTTTGTGTGCAACAGTGAACTCGTACGGTTTTAATATATTTTGAATAGATTCTGATAGTTTGTGGACGTATGGGAAAGTTATGTATTGTGTGGTTGTTGATTTACTATTAGTGGTATTTTGCCCGTTATAATGTTTGTATATTCGTTGTTTAAATATTTTTTGTATTAAGTTATCTGGGTAGTTATTATTAATGAGTGCTTTTTTTGCTTTTTGTAGTGTATGAATGCGGTATTCTGGATTAGTAAGTTTAATAGCCCTGTCGGCTATAGCAATAATTACATTTTTTTAATGTTGTATGGGTTGTGTAGATAGGTAGTTTGTGTATCGCTCTGTCCATGTTTTTTTAGTGTACCATTTGGTATGAATTTTATTTTGTGTTGTTATAAGTGTCATGTCTTGGAAATTAATTTGTTTGTTTTGTTCTATTTCTATAGTAAATTGAATTTTATTGTGGTAACTGTTAAATTTTTGTAAAATTTCGTTTTCAGTGTTTTCGGGAATAGCAGTAATTATATCATCGACATATCGTTTGAAAAATGGTAGGTTGATGTTACAATCAGTAATGACTTGTTCCAAATCTTCCAATACTAATTGTGAAACTACGGCAGATATTGGTGCACCCATTGCGAGTCCATCAATTTGTTTATAATATGTGTTGTTGAAAAGAAAGTATGTTGAAGTTAATGTTAAATCTATGGCTATGATAAATTCTTTTAAAGGTAGTGTTTCCAATTTTTTGTGATTATTTTTTTAATCAGTGGTATAGTAATGTTAGTATATATGGATGTAACATCCAACGAACACATAGTATAATTAGTGGGGATGGTAACATTATCTATAAAATTTTTCATTTCCCATGAGTCCTGAATATGGTATTTAGATTTATATAATACATTTTTAAGTATATTAGCAAGAAATTTTTCCTGTGGGGGCTTGTGCAGTAGTTATGATTGGCCTTAGTGGTCTTTGGGGTTTATGTATTTTCGGCAGAGCATAGATTAATGAAGGTTGTGCGTTATGTATTTTAAGACTGTTGCTTGTTTCAGCTGTTATTTTGCCTTCAGATTCTCATTTATTAATAAGGTCATTATTTTGTTTCTGTATAATGTCTTATCATTTAATAATTCTTCCATATATATTATGTTATATATATCGCACATTTTATAACTACCGCAGAGCTAGCAGAGCTAAGACCGAACTCCACCGCTTAAAGCATCGAAACACGAAAGTTCTAAACATAGACACATTCCTTGAAATATCAACTCAGTGACTTAAACAGTCACTTTATTGTTCTAAAATCTATCAAAAGGTTTATCATGTAATTCTAAGAAAAAAATATTTTAATTTTTATGGCGTTTTTAAGAAATACATTTTATGTTCGTGGCTGTGGTCGGCGATTGCTGATGTATCACGTTTAAAAAATTGAAAATAAATAACCTATTAACACGCATTGTGCATTTTATGGTTTCATTATTATTCTATTAGAATAAATATTGAAAAGTCGTGTTGCTCAATGTTGATTACTAGATATAAGTGCTCGTTTTTTAATTAAACTTGGTGATTAATATCAAGTAATATTTTTTAACCCTTTAATAGTTCTCATCAGTTCACAGATTCGTACCCTTTTAATATGTCTTCAGTGAAATGTTCATAATTGCGAAATAATAAAAGATCGGCTCTAAAAGTGAAGTAATTACGACTTGCAATACCAATATCACTCCTTGTGGATCACTCCTATGTAAGCAATAATTATAAAATAAATATTGCGTTTAAATGCAATCTATGACTAGTGTAATAACTAATACCAATACAAAACTGACTTTTCTTAATTAACTTACAAAGTAGCTAGTAGGAAATTTGAAGAGTTTAGATTATTGCGTATAGTTTCATTTCCAAGTGTAATAATTAGGAACATAATTTTTAATAACAAATATTCTAATACTGGATCAATATCGTTTGTTATTATTATTGGTATAGATCTAGAGAAAAAATATGAAGTTGATGACGGCTGTAATTCTGTAAATGGGACCAGAGATAACTTGGTTGGAATGGATACAACAATCTTAAAAAAAAAAAACAAGAATAAAGTGTTTTTGAGTTCACGTTGCAATATTATGCCACCTTTTCACATCTGTCTTCCAATTGTCAATCATAATTTCAAATTTACGGGATCAATGTTTTCTCTCATGTCTTTTTTAATTTTTAAGTGTCTTCTTTTTCCTTCAGTTGTAATATTGTTATATTCTTGTTGATATCCGACGCTATTTCGCTGTCGCTGTTTCAATTTTATTGTATATTTTATTTAATTTGTTGGCGACAAAATTTGTTTGCTGCAGTCTAAAAGCACGTTTATCATTATATTTTAAACTTCAATCTTTTTATATAAAACTACTATTATTTATATAATTGCAGCAGTTCACGATGTTATCGTTCATCATTAACGAGAGCATCTCGCAACTATGATGCAAAAACGCTCCGCATTTTATGCATCTCACATGCTGCATTACTTTGTTAATGCATAATTTGCATTCCTTTTTCATATTCAAATCCAGCAACTAATTTTACACCGAAAGAGATTTACGAATTGAAAGTCTAAACGTTTACCAAAGATGCTTATCATTCAGGAAGCCCTTCTAAGTCTCGCTGACTTAGTAGAACTGACGTGCGGAGTTACTCGTAGATTCGGGTTTGCCGTTGGGGTTGACTACACTGGACTGCTTAAGGATCTACGAGTAACTTCGAACGTCAGTTCTTCTAAGTCAGCGAGACCTAGAAGAGCTTCCTGAAGATGGCAGATGAGACTCTGCCGAAACGTCGAAGCGACCCTTCGGGGAACATTTCCACAACGCGGTTCACAACCCGAGAACCAAGAAGCACAGATTTCAGCCGCGAGAACTTACGCACCAACATATATATATATATATATATATATATATATATATATATATATATATATATATATATATAGATATTAATGTTTATTGCTTGACAAGGGTTTTCGAAACACCTTTTTACAAAAAAAGGTGTCGCAATAAACTTTAATATTGCTAAAAGTGTTTTATTCAATGACTGACTGCTCATGATACAAGATAAGTACCATTTTAAGTGATTTACAGTCGAGAATTTGTACAATAATTGTATATATATATATATACACGAAAGATGTTGTTTTTGAACTTAATTGCAGCAATCCTTTTATATGTTGACACTGGGCGTTTGACAGTTTAGTCTCCGCAAGGTGTTAGACAAGGTATAGTCTCGTCAGTGTTCTGTTGTCAGTGGTTCGTTAGGAGTGATTGGATCGCGCCAAGAAGTTTTGATGACCACTACATGTAAAGGTATTTCAACAACTAAGGCTCTTGGTAATCGCTACTGACGAAGGGTAATAACCCAGAAACAATATTGTCTAGCGATCCACCAGTTAGTCTTCATGGACCTGTTTTAATTAATGTTCAGTACACCATTGAGGTGTAAGATTAGACCATCTTTCGTGTAAATTTTACATTTTGCTGTCATATTTGACAAGATACATTTTTAATTTAATATATATATTTGTTGGGTTCTCGACACCGTATATATTATAATTACTTGAAATTCGTAGGATTTTCGGTGTGTTTCCTTTTATTTTAAAAAGTCATTACGCGCGTTTCGTTTTTATTTAAAACATCATTAGATTCTACAAAATATAAAAGACATATAAGATTTAAAATTATAACTATAAAATATACATAAAAAAATCCTTAGTTAGTTGTGTTTATGATATAACTATAGTTAAATGTACTTAAAATAAGTTTAGGCAATCTATGTTAAATTTAAATTAACTATGTATATTTATAACCACAAAATTTCCCTATTAACATTTTGCCAAACCATTATTCGCGATTCGTGAGCGATGGCGGGTGATGCAGTACAACATGCACGTGTGTGCTGTAAATCTTGCAATAATATAGTTTCAAGTGGCGAATTAATAGTGACTTGCTTCAATTGTGATAACACTAACCATACTTCGTGCGTTGGGATAAGAAGGAGTGAAGTCAGTGTGATTGAAGCGAGTAAAAATGTGCAATGGATATGTGATACGTGTTTGGATTCTCCGGAATCACACAGAAGAGTAAATATTGAAGATAATAAGGATGATTTAAAGCAATCAATAGGACAATTAAGTGAAGTCATAAAGTCAATGCAATTGGAAATATTATGTATTAAAAATGACATGCATAAACATATTACAAAAAATGTTACAGGAGAAAATTCTGTAATAATTGAAAAGCCGGCACAAACCGGTAATAAAGCTAGTAAAACACAGATGGAGGTTATGAAAACAGATTTAAAGGTGAATGCACCGATAAACAAAAGTTTAAAACCTGCTGAAGCAAAAAATGGGCAAGATAAAAATAAAGAAATTCAAAACACTGCACCTGAGGAATGGGTAACTGTTAAGAAAAAACCCAAGAAGAAACATTTAAATGAAATATACGGCACAGGAACTGATGCGAATTGTAAAATCGCTGGTATCCAAAGAAAAGCATGGCTATACATAGGACGTATTGCTAACCAGGATGTCACAACTACCGACGTTATTTCATACATACAAAAAAGGATCAACACGAATGATATAGTTTGTGATAAGTTGAATTCGAGAGGCATAAGTTCGGCTTTTAAAATTGGTTTTCCTATACACTTTTTAGAAACGTTAAACAAACCAGAGACATGGCCACAAGATGTGATAGTGCGTAGATTTAATTTCACTCGGAATGTGGATAAACAAGAAACACAACCAATTGCTTTTTTAGGATAAACCCGCAAAAGACTGAAGTAAATTATGTAACTATATGTCATCAGAATGTACAGTGCATTAGAAATAAATTAGAGGAAATAGAAATTTTTTCGTACAATAACCGTATGGATATTTTTTGTATCAGTGAACATTGGTTACAAGGAAATGATTGTATTAAGTTAAATGGATATAAAATTGTAAGTAAATTTAGTAGATGCCAGTTTAGAAATGGAGGTGTCCTAATAGCCACAAAAGAGAGCTTTCGAGCTCAGAATTTAGATCAATTTGAACATATCAGTATTGATAAGACATTTGAATGTACAGCTTCACTAATCTATGTGAATACGCATACAAACATTATTGTTATTTGTATATATATAGGTCCCGTGATAGTGCTATTGGAGATTTCTTATCTAAGTTTGAAATATGTTTAAATGCTGCATTAAGTTATAGGAATATATTCAGAATTGTTGTCTGTGGTGATTTGAACATAGACTTGTTTAGCAATTCTAAGGAGCGAGATGACCTGAATGATCTGGTAAATTCGTACAATCTCTTTACTTGTGTGACAGAGTTCACACGCATAACTGAAACAAGCAAAACCGCTATTGATTACATTTTTACGGACATTTATAATGAAGTTAAAATAGTACATAATGGATTATCGGATCATTCCGCTCAGATCATGAAATCAGTATATCCGCTGGGTGGGAATATTACGACAAGGGAATTTCGTTCATACACTATAGATAATTATAATTCATTTAACATGGCACTAAGCAAGGAACATTGGCTTGATGTCTATAATGGGGGGGGGGGGGGTAAATGATAAAACGGAAAAATTTACCGACACGATTTCGCACTATTGTGATATTTTTTTTCCTAGACTTATAAAGAAATTTACCGAGAACTTCCAACAAAAACGGTGGATTACTGCTGGCATAAAAAAGTCTTCTATAACTCTAAAAGACTTATTTCATTTGAAAAATATTGGTGTCGTTGAAGCAAATTACTATAAGGAATATAAAAGGATTTACAATAAGGTAATTAGATTGTCTAAAAGACTATACCATGACAATTTAATAACGAATGCAAGTAATAAAAGTAGAACAGTGTGGAAAATAATAAAAAATACTACGGCTATATATAATATAAGAGCAAACCCTATAAGTAACATGCGAATAAGTAATGATTTAACTAGTGATTTGAACGCTATAACGAATGCCTTTAATGAATATTATGTAAATGTACCCAATAGTTTAGCTAGTAAATTACATGTGGATACAAATGCAACGTTGCGCCATAAATCGAGTCATTCTATATATTTAGAATCAGTAAACCATGATGAAGTAATAAATTTAATTAATTCGTTACATAACACAACTTCTTCGGGTAAAGATAACATTACCTCAAATTTGTTGAAACATTGTGCAACATATGTTGCGGAACCAATGTGTCACATAATAAATGAATGCTTTAAGTCTGGAACATTTCCAGATACTTTGAAAATGAATATAATAACTCCGATTTATAAGAAAGGCGATAAGACTAGCCTAGAAAGCTACAGACCTGTTGCACTGCAGTCGATTATATCCAAAGTAATAGAGAAGGCCCTGTGTAATAGAATATTGCACTTTTTAACTAAATACAAGATTTTAAATAATTTCCAGCATGGCTTTCGACCTGGCCTATCTACAACAACAGCTCTGGTTGACTATCTGGATCAAGTTTATAAAAACTTAGACAAGGGTAACATAGTAATGAGTGCTTTTATAGACCTATCAAAGGCTTTCGACTGTGTTAACATCGATATACTAATGAATAAACTAGACTCAATGGGTATCAGAGGCGTGTGCAACGATTTAATAAACTCTTACATAAGAAACAGGAAACAAATTGTCAAAATATGTGGAAATTTTCCTAATGAACTGTGGACGAATATAGGTGTTCCACAAGGATCGGTCTTGGGGCCACTCCTTTTTCTTATGTATGTGAATGATCTATCTGATCTAGTAACGAATGAATCTTGTACTGCCTTTGCGGATGATACAACTTTCAGTTTTTTCGGCTCGAATTTGGAGAGTGTTGTCAAAGACGCCAATATTGTCATGGACAGAATAGCTAAATGGTTTGAAAATAATTGTTTGACAATGAATAGAGATAAGACAAAATTAATGGTATATCACCCTGTAGGTAGCAGGTACACAAGCAGCGCTTTAGTTAGAAGTAAAGGAGAGACACTTGAACAAGTAACAGCTTTTAAATTGCTGGGACTTAATATTGACCATACATTCAACTGGAATACTCATGTACACTATATCACCAAGAAAATATCGCCTGTATGTTACGCCTTAAAGAGAACAATTTCAAGCATGCATATAACACGTGCGTATTATTTTTCAAATTTTTTATCTATAGCCACATATGGAATATTGTGTTGGGGTAATTCCTATTCAGCTCAGAGAATTTTTAGGTTGCAAAAGCGAGCAATAAGGAATATGTATGGGTTAGGTTGCACTGAGTCTTGTCGTGATGTTTTTGTTCAGCGGAAATTACTAACTATACCATGTATTTATATTGTTAATATTGTTTGCTAGAAAATTTGCATAAATTCACACAACATATTGACAATCATAATTATGAAACAAGAAATAATGCGGATATACAATTACCCAAACATAGGTTAGAAATGTATAAATGTAATCCCAGCTATGCTGGGTGTGTGTTATATAATCACATACCCAAACATCTTGAAGAAAATTACCTCAAAGATCAAATTTTAACGAGTACTAAAAATAAGCTTAAAAAACAAAGGATACTACTCCGTAAATGAATACTTGAACGACCAACTTATTGTATGTATGTAATCTATGTATTTTGACCTGTCTTATATCATATTTTGATTTATTGGATCAATAAATTATTATTATTATTATTATTATTATTACAAACATTTCAAATAAACTTTATAAACCTAATTACCACACAGATCAAACAATTTCACCTCACATTCACCTTGGTAAAAATTCAAAACAAAAACTACCAAAAATTTTAACAAAGCAAAAACCATCAAATCTGTTCATTCCAGTAAACTCCGCTCACACATACAGCTCGCACAGCGATTAATCACGTTTCGTTGCACTCGCATTGTTAAATTATTTTTATAATTATTTATAATAATTCTGTGCCAAACTGTGTGCTCCATCTGTAACAAGTACGTTCTTTTTTCTTTTGATTTTGATTTTGATCTTGATTTTCGCCATGTTCGCGTTTAAATTAAAATTCAACCACATGACATTGAAAGTATGAAAAAAACGGAATATAAATAATTACAATTGCTTTAGTGTATTGTCGCAACGACTCTCATATGTTGTTTACTGATGTCCCCCAACCATTGTGAAATTTATTTTAAGTACATTTAACTATATGTCTTTTGTATTTTGTAGAATTTGATGATGTTTTAAATAAAAACGAAACGCGCGTAATGACTTTTTGAAATAAAAGGAAACACACCGAAAATCCTACGAATTTCAAGTAATTATTATTATATATATACATCCTGGTATCATTTGGGCGTCCGTCCAAAATTAGGGTTTTTGGCGTCCACTAATTAGAACGTGAATATATATATTTTTATTGAAGTATATCGCTAATTACGTATATGATATTATAAAAACCACTTTTATTTGAAAAATAATTTTTTTAAATTCTTTTAAATGGCCGTCAATTCCAACTCCTTTTATTATTATTATTATATTTAATCACATGTAATTTTAGTTAAAATATGTACAATAAAAATATTTGTTGTTTCAGTATACAAGATTTACAAATTTATATTTATAATTTTTATTGTTGAAAAAATAAATCTTGTATACTGAAACAACATATATTTTTATTGTATTGATTAAATATAATAATAATAATAATAATGTCTTTATTGTGTCCAATTAACCGATAAACAAACATACGTATAATAGAAAATAAACTTACTCGAAACACAATCGCAAGGCGAGATTCAGTCCTAGGTTACCCTACTCCTGTTTTTACATCTAACCTTGGTTGAATAAAACAAATTCAAACTCCAAGAAATGCCTAATACTAATTTAAAGAAATTCTAAACTATTTATGATGTATCATAATATATAGTGTATAATTTACAAAAAAAATAATTTAACATTAAGATCATAATCAATGAGTATCTATGGTGTATGTGTATGTGTGTTTATATACATATGTGTATGCTTGTATGTGTATGTATATGTATATATGTATATATGTGTATATGTATGTACATGTGTATATATGTATATGTGTGGGTCTATATATATATATATATATTTATGCCATTATGATTTGCTAAATACACCACACAAAGATGGCCAAAAAAAAAACCATGGCTCACGATCAATTCATTGTCACACCTCGAGCAATACACGTGTAAGTTGATTTAAGATTTTATTATTTATAAACATAACCACACAGCACACATTCAATAAATCTATTTTTAAGACATAATTTTAGAATACATTTAACAAAACTATGCGAACATATTGTCGGATTATAGCTGTAAATAAGGTGAAAAAATTAATATAAGGAAAATGTATTTTATAAACTTCTTGACATTTATTTACAGGATATTTTGATCGTGTTTAATTATTTTCAAGCAAAGATAACTTTTAAAAATAATATACACACTTTATCAATAATAATTCTAAATATAACATACATTTAAGTACCATTATGTAACATTTTAATTTTATTTTTACAGACAAAATACTGATGAAGACATTATAAATTGTCGAAACGTATAAACACAATGATAATGACCAAATAAAATTGTGCATTATCATTCTTGATTTTTTAAAACAAAGCCATCTACAACCCAAAAAAAAATATATATACATATATATTTTTCAACAATAAAAATTATAAATATAAATTTGGCAAAAGTATTACAAAAAAAACCCCCAACAACATATACATAATCCTGGGTGAAAAACATGGATACCACACCACTCACAATCGCATCACTTAAACGCACCCACACTAGCGAAGATATCATCGCAATTAAACAATTAATGAACACAGAAAGAAAACTGAATCAACTCAAGAACCAAAAAACCTTCATTACCATCTGCAAGAAGAAACGACTTGAACCAACTTTTATGGAAATGAAGCTCAATAGATTTACCTTCGGCAGCAATAACCTGACAATAAAATTCAAGAAATATGTAAGTAATTGTAAGTCAAAAATATTAAATTTGATACTAACTGACAATGTGCTAACTACCAACACTATCCAAAAAACTAAACAACAACTAATGCATAAACTAATCAATACCAACAACCCAAAATATACCCGAATAGAAAACTACTATAAACAACAACAAAAATTCATAAACAAACACTACAAAACCCTAAAAAAAAAAACAAAAATAAAATAAAACACCTCAACTACATACAACAAGATATCAATAACAATATAAATAATAAAATAAAGAACACCCAAAAAACGTACGTCGAAAACATATCCGACACAACCATTCCCAATAATATACTAGAAATTTTGCAACTTGGACCTACATTTGCCATATAATACAATAATGAAACACAAATCCCTACACATGATATTATAGCAAACATAGAAACTGCAATAACCAACTTACCTACTGAACAACAAACAGATATCAGAACCAAGATCACTAACACTATCTATAATTACAAACGTAAACATAACAAACAACAACACAACAACAATATAAATACGCAACAAACAAATAAAAACGTTAAGAAAACGCAAAAATTTATTAGAGATAATCCCCAAATTACAATACTAAAACCTGATAAAAGTATTAAAACATTAATAATGAATACAACTGAGTACAAAACTAAAATGGAAAAACTATTAGATGACAAAACTACATATAAAATGTTAAAAAAGACCCAACCAAAACCATACAAAACCAAAACAATGAACTAATAAAAAAATGGGAAACAAACGGACTATTGCCACCTGAAATCTATAAAAATCTAAAACCTCATAATGCACAACCACCATTAATATATGCACAACCCAAACTACACAAACCCAACATCCCTCTCAGACCCATAGTATCAGCAACGCAAGCTCCATATAATAAGCTCTCAAAATATCTTGCGAATATCCTAAAAACATACTTTACCAATCATAATATAACGTAAAAGACTCATGGCAAATGAAAAAATTTATCGACACTATTACCTTACCACCCAAGTATAAACTAATATCATTAGATATTAAATCGATGTACACAAACATTCCAATATGTGCAGTAAAAAATGTAATAAAAAAAGATGGAATACACTTAAAAATTACACCACATTGCCACTAAATGAATTCCTAATAGCCATTGATTTTACTCTTAATTCCACCTATTTGAAATATAATAATAAATTCTATGCCCAAATAAATGGACTAGCTATGGGTGCACTAATATCAGCCACAGCATCCCAACTCGTACTTGAAGACTTAGAAAAACAAGTAATCGAAAAACTCAACTACAAGCTACCCTTCTTTAAACAATATGTTGACGACTGTTTAACAGCTATACCCCTTGACAAAGAAGTATATGCCCTACAACAATTTAATCAATACAACAACAAAATCCAATTTACAACCGAAATCGAAAACAATAATACAATAAATTTCCTTGACCTAACAATCATAAACACCGAACATAAATTACATACAATTTGGTACACTAAACCAACTTGGTCAGGACGATACCTTAACTACAACTCACAACAACCGATGCAGCATAAAAGAAATATCATAACAGGTATACCTGATCGAGCTATCCAACTTAGCAGTCCACAATACCGACAACAAGTCGGAATTAAAGCGAAAAATGCATTAATAAATAATAATTACCCTAAAAATTTCATAGACAAAATCTTCAAAAACAGAATACACAAACATTATAATAACAATAATTCCAATACAACAATCAATAACACAAATAACAAATATATTGCTATACCTTACGTAAAAAAATTATCAGAATCGATAAATCACATTATATATAATTATAAATATAAATTTGGCAAAAGTATTACAAAAAACCCTCCAACAACATATATATATATATATGTATATGTATATATATATATATATATATATATATATATATATATATATATATATATATATATATTGAAAATGTGTCTTGTCAAATATGACAGAAAAATGTAAAATTTACACGAAAGATGGTCTAATCTTACACCTCAATGGTGTAGTGAACATTACTTAAAACAGGTCCATGAAGACTAACTGGTGGATCGCTAGACAATATTGTTTCTGGGTTATTACCCTTCGTCAGTAGCGATTACCAAGAACCTTAGTTGTTGAAATACCTTTACATGTAGTGGCCATCAAAACTTCTTGGCGCGAGCCAATCACTCCTAATGAACCACTGACAACAGAACACTGACAAGACGATACCTTGTCTAACACCTCGCGGCGAGTAAACAAGACGACTGTCAAAAGTCCAGTGTCAACATATAAAAAGATTGCTGCAATTAAGTTCAAAAACAATTCAAATTAAAAATTTGCGTTGTCAAATCTGACAAAATAGTATTTTTCAGCGAGATTTTATATGCTATTAAGCACGTTCCATTAAAAACTCCAATTTGTTTATAATTACGTTCCCTCGCATGTACATGACAGCGTATTTGATGGAATATCAATAGGAACATTGGCAATACTCCGGGAGTATATGAAAATAAAATACAAAAAACATTGTTTCATATTGAAACAAAAACTAATAAGCCTAAAATTTAAATACTACTAATCAAATTTCAAATCGCAACAGTAATATGATTAATTTTAGTTAACAAATATCGCTCTTATATAATATATTTATTATTTCATGCACAATAAATTTATTGACATTTTCTAGGAACGCGTACACTGAACATGAGCGACATGGCACATTGCCAATTTAACCCCAAATTCGTATTTTTATTTTTATATTCTTCCTACCCATAAATTCGTGCATAGTTAACTAGTTGCCATTGATTTTCAATTTGATTATTCTTTCAATTAATCACTGCCAAATTGTCGCAAAATCATAGAAATATCTGAGAAACAACGCTAACGGGCCAATGCTACACTAGTGTATGGGTGTACTTAATTTTTGCATTTTGTTAATGCATCGTCATTTCTTGTCATGTTTTAATTCTTTTATTCTGCGGATTCTTTCTTTCGGGAAATATTTCGAAAGCTGCCCATTTTCGACCATTTTGTCAATTTCGTTATTTGCTGGTCCAAATTTCTCCTTATGTTATTTTATTTTTCTCCCAATTTTCTTTCTCAGAAACTTTGTTACGCTTGGTTGGGTGCAGTAAATGTTAAAATATTTGTGAATTTGGAACAATTGAAATGAAATAAATTTCTTAAGTCGCATTTTTATACACGTTCGACACCTTGGGCATTACTTATATTTTCAAATTTTTACTGTCTTATACATTATGTATAAGGTAGTATAGGAATCATGAACATTTTCGAAATACATATGACCATTTTCGAAATGACGTCATTGTGTGTGTGTCTGTATGCGCTCTAGCGCCCACAGTATTGAAGCTAACACTATGCAACAAACATATTTTTACACAGCAGAAAACGTCATATGTTCAAAACAATATCTCAAACGGAAGTGACAGTTTATTCTTATCACATTTTTCATATCTCAAAAACGATACATGTTATATAAAAAATTGTAATAATGAAATTTTAAACAACTTTTAATTGAAAAGTTCTTTCGAAAATTGTAGTTGCCATCGCAAATTGCACCAGTTTGCTCGAATAAAGTATATAAGTATCAGAAATTTCACCAATGCAGGATTTTATTTATGGTTTTGTTTTACAATACAATAATGAAGTAATTTTATTTTCCATGCACAATGCACCGCCATTTGATTCTGATTCTATCTTTATTTATTCTTCCCAACGAGCCCAGCATAATTCGTCTTATTTCATAGTTTAACAAGCAAAACCCACAAGTTTTATCTCTAATTATTTGAACATTTCAGAACCTTGACCTGACCTGAAAAACTCAGTACATTCGTTATATCAAAACCCGACGGAAATCTTTTTCTGCTGTATGGTATTATTAGACCGTCATCATCGGTCTAATTATACCATACAACAGAAAAAGAATTCAACCTTTGTTTTGTAGGGCGCATTTGTCAAGATTAAACAATTGCAAATAACGTAACGCTTGCGTTTCGCTCTGGGTGAGGGCAGTACTCAACAATGGGCGACTTACCGGACAACGCTGACATAACCATAATCGCGGAAACAGCGCACCACAACACACAATAATTCGCTAATATGGACAATAAATAATAAAGAAAAATGAACTCAATCAGCACTTAGGTGATGGGGAATCTAACGTTACAAATAGACATAATTTCTGCTTTGGAAAACGAATGCGCCCAGTGGAGTTACTACACAGCTTCATACCAGAATACTCGTCGTCTTTGTTCAAAAACTCATACACTTTTTACTTATGTTTGTGGCCATTCATATGATATATTGATATCTGAATATATAATCGCTAGATAATATTGTTTCTGGCTTACCCTTCGTCAGTAGCGATTACCAAGAACCTTAGTTGTTGAAATACCTTTACATGTAGTGGCCACCAAAACTTCTTGGCGCGAGCCAATCACTCATAACGAACCACTGACAACAGAACACTGACGAGACGATACCTTGTCTAACACCTTGCGGAGACTACACAAGAGACGACTGTCAAACGTCCAGTGACAACATATAAAAGGATTGCTGCAATTAAGTTCAAAAATAATTCAAATTGTGTTAGACAAGGTATCATGTTGTCAGTGTTCTGTTGTCAGTGGTTCATTAGTGATTGGTTCGCGCCAAGAAGTTTTGATGTAAAGGTATTCCAACAACTAAGGTTTATGGTAATCGCTACTGATGAAGGGTAATAACCCAGAAACAATATTGTCTAGCGATCCACCAGTTACTCTTCATGGACCTGTTTTAATTAATGTTCACTACACCATTGGGGTGTAAGATTCGTTCATCTTTCATGTAAATTTAAAATTATCTGTCAAACTTCCTACCAATAAACTATCTCGTTATAATTTTCATAAACCAAATTTTCCCAAGTTTCTTATGATATTTTTCAGATGATTGGTCTTGTATTGATAGTTGTTCGAACGTTATTTCGCTCACTCAGAAATTCGATGATGTTTGACAAGTTGGGACCAAAATATATCAAATTAAATTGAAGCTTCACTATAGACGCAAATAGTCTATCAATAACTTAGTTTATTTCAATGAATTTAAACGGATGCAACTCTTCTGAAAACTAAAATTTCTCCAGATTACGCCGTTTATATAAATCGCATCGAAATGGCGATTAATTAATTAATTACTCTTAAGGACATCTGGAAATATATTCACATGAAACAACGCACAACACGAATTTCATGCAAGGTTTATAATAATGATTAGTGCTTTGATTCTTCGCAAGCCATTGTAAATGCTGTTGCTATTTTTTTCACACAGGCGTACTTCAATAGTATGACTAACTTATGCGAAGATGACACCAATAGTTTATCGTTCGTAATATCACCAGTGCCTGTGAATGAACTAATAAGAATAATGGGTAACATACGGAATGTTCGTGCTGCTGGCGATAACCTCATTCCTGCATTTATTTTGAAGGATGATGGACTTGATTTTACAAAGCCCCTGGTATCCATTGTCAACCTTACCTTAAATCTTCTACATTTCCAAATATTTGGATAAAGGCAAGAATTACTCCAATTTACAAGAAAGTCAAGCCACCAACTACCGGCCTACCTGGTTTCAAACTTGCACACGTGTTTGAGCAGGTAAGTTATGCTGCTATCTACATCAATATTCGTTGTCATATCTCACATTTGTTTTTGGATGATCAACCATTACCAACATTATTACTCTGATTCGGCATTTTAGTGAAGTGTGATACTTGCAGGGACAAGTTATCTACACTGATTTCTCACATGCATTCGATGTTGTCAATAGCCTGCCAAACACGAGCGGACTTTTCGGCGGATCTGGTCCGCAGCGGGCTAGATCCGCTTGTTAATGGACGTTGCCGTGTTGGGTCAAAGTTCACCGGATTTAAGCAGCGGACCCGATCCGACGGACCTAATCCGTTGTTCCCCACTAACGCCCAGACGACGACACGTGCGCTCGGGGAAACACATTTGATCTTCGACATATTGCGCCACTCGCTCACTCAGCACTGTATTCAGATCCGTCGGTGATTTCAAAAGCCTGTCATGCACGAGCGGAGTTTTCGGCGGATCTGGTCCGCTTCTTAATGGACGTTGCCGTGTTGGGTCAAAGTTCACTGGATGTAAGCAGCGGACCCGATCCGACGGACCTAATCCGTTGTTCCCCACTAACGCACGCGCAGACAACGATACGTGCACTCGGCGAAACACATTCGACCTTCGACATATTGCGCCACCCGCTGACTCAGCGCTGTATTCAGATCCTCCGGTGATTTCAAGCATGCATAACGGACCAGCGGACCAGGTTTCGGCGGACCGGGTCCTCCAAATGTGACGGATTTCCTCCCCACTAACTAGCGGACCTAGTCCGGCAGTGAATTTGATCCGTCGGATTCTTAAAATTTCAATTTTACGTTAGTTTGCACGCCGACGGACCGAGTCCGTCGGATCAGATCCGGCGGATCAAGTCCGACGGACCTGGTCCGGCAAAAAGTCCGCTCGTGTATGGCAGCCTAATCACGACGTATTCTTAGAGTAAAGCTCTTTTGGTTTTGCTCCGTGCATATTAAAGCTTATACTTTCTAACTTAACTAATTGAATCAGTTACGTGTTTTACAATGGTTACAAATCATGCAGTTTCAATACTACGTGTGGAGTACGGCAAGGATCGAACTTGGATCCCCTGCTTTTCACTTCGTTATACTTTATGTATAAGGAAGTATATAGTAATCATGAAAAATTTCGACCTCGAAATTTTAACGGATATACGCGTTTTGAGATCCCTGAATCGATCCTGACTATTTTTGGAATGACGTCAGTGTGGTAGTGTGTATCAGTTTGTGTGTGTGTGTATGCGTGTGCGCGCGCGTGTGTGTGTGTGTGTGTGTGTGTGTGTGCGTGCGTGCGTGCTGTAGCATCCAAACCACTGAAGCCACCACTATGAAACTTTAAACTTAAGATTTGTATATAGAAGGGAAGACCTTCCTATTTTGAAAGCAATAGCTCAACCGGAAGTGATGGTTTACTCTTATCATCTTATTTGGTATCTCGAAAACGGTATGCGTTATGGAAAAAAATGTTTTTATGGAAGTTAAAGACATTGTAATTTTAAACAACTTTCATTTGAAAAGTTTTTCGAAAACTGGATATAACTAAGTATAAGGAAATTCAGTGCGGACCACTGCAGATTTTTATCTTATTTATCGATGATATTCTGTGTTCGTTATGCTGTTCTACGCTGGTGCTGTGCTGGTGACGTATACATTTATTCATAAGTCCGATGTAGATAAACTGCAAATGATTTTAATTCAAGTTGCTGACTGGTGTAAACAGTAAAACTAAAATTAAATATTAATAACTGCTGTATAATACTTTACAGTCGGAAGTTTAACAAACTTGTAACATAAATAATCAGCAACTGTATAGATCGGACTGAACACTGAACTTAAGAATTCTGCTTGACTTACAACTCACATTTACCAGTCACATTGAAACTATATGCATGCCGGCCTCTAGGATGTTGAGATTTATTATGAGAATGTCAAAATATTTCGGGAATGCAAAATTAATTAAATAATTCTATCCATTTGTGACCAGCAAAATAGAATATGCATATGTGGTTTGGTATCCGCAGTACGCTACACAACAGCTGTCAATTGATAAAATACAGCGCCGTTTCCTGAAGTTCGTTTCACTCAAACTTGTTGGGTGTATCCTGGGAGAAACGTAGTCTATGAACATTTGGTAGAACACCGCAATGTGTCCCCGCTAGCAAACAGAAGAGAAGATCACAGTGCGCGATTTACGATGAAGTTGATATATAGTAAAATCGACTCGTGCTACCGTTTGTCTTGTGTGGATTTTCATGTACCGCGCATATCTTTCTGCTACGCGGAGTCATTTGACTTACACACTCCGGGGACTAATATATTATTCAAATCACCGCTGGCTCACGTGTAGCGTAATGCCGATAAACTAGACGCAGATATATTCGTGAATTATATGGTTAACATATTTTGTACTTTTTTCTAATATTATTTTCTTTTTATATACGTTACACAATAAAATCTTTATTATTATTATTATTATTAATTATTGTTAATAAGCCAACAACGATATATCGACGGATGAACACACTTTCACAAACTACCGTACGAGACACTGGATATGTACTACGAAGATAGGTAGACAATATGCAACTACGCGTAAGCGAAACAGACAAACCGTATCGGACGGGTTTATGGTCAAAAACTCGACACCAAGCGACGACCGATATTACATAACCTTGCGAGGGAGGTACAAGAAATGTAAAACATTATATTTGATAATAAAATATCAAGTCGGCTAAAAGCCTAGTCGTATGTGCTAAATGCGTAATTAATAGAAAATTTCACATATCGATTTCATAAATCCAAATCCAAATGTTTTCGCACAAATATAATATTTACAACAAATACTACACACAAAACACATTTAAAACATCTTACACTTACGAAGCGACGCTTATTAAGTAGTTTAACATTTAGAAACTAGCAATTAAAAACATGTAAGTAGCTTCCCTTGACGTTGTCAAAAGTTTGTTTTCAGTACGTCCGTTGCGTCTAATATAGACAAGTCGACGGGAAACTTTCAAAAGACCCGCCCTGTACGTCCTGTTTTTTGGTATGGTTGCCTGGTTGTTCGTGCGTTAATCAGTCCACTCTTCGTTATACAGGTCCATCGTTTCGTACGGCAGTTTGTGCGTGTGACTTGGTAAATGTCTTTGTTGTGTAATTGTCCGTATTAGTAAGTTGTGGTGAACGACGGTCCGCCGGTAGAAGCGGTCCGCCAACTTCGTCATGTACAGTACGATCATGCCCACTTCCGCTTGGTCGTGTAAGTCACGTATACGTATTGCTATGTATTGTGTTTGGTTTTCTTGGATTAATTAATACGACCGAGAATGTTTCTTAAATGTTATTTTTCTTAATTTCCTATTGACGATTATATAAGCATCAGTTTTAATTTTCTATCCATTTAAAGCGTACATAAGCACTAAATGGAATGTTTATTAAATGTTATCAGAGATGAATTAAAACAAATGACAACGTTTATACCACAAATAATTTATTGTTAGAAATATATATTACTGATGAATATATATCCAGACACTATACGACTTAAGTTTCTACTTTTTACGGTCATTGTCAAGTGAGAACAAACTAACAAGAAATTACATTTATACACAAAATTTTTACAAAGAAGGATTGTGTAGGCGCATAGCATATCTACAAGGATTTAAAAAGGCGTGATTTACATTGCGGTAAATCCTTTCTGCTCGTTCAACAGATTAACAAGATGATTACCTTGGGGTTTTTTAATTTCTGCTGCTCCTAACAGATTAAGCTTAGTGCCTTTGTGACACCTGTGTAATATTTTAAGTTTATTAATTTCGGGGAAGGTATGTTTACAATTTATAATGTGATTTGAAAATGAACTTGTATCGTGATTTAATCTAAATGCTTTAAAATGTTCATTATAACCCGTTTCAAAACTACAACCCGTTTGGCCTACATATACACTATTGCATTCGGAACATGAGATTTTATAAACACCAGATTTCTTTAAGGGATTGATTTTATCTTTAGCATTAAATACTATGTTTGAAGTGAAAATTTCCTAGTCGGGAAATAGTGGAGGCACCACCGCAACTACATGGAGCGGACACACGGAATCATAGGAGTCCTGTTAGCGGCATACATCATCCACATACGTTGCAATAGAAGAATAGACAGGCAGATCCGAAGGGAAGTCAGAAGGAGTCAAGAGCTACTAACAATGACGGAATTGAAGAGTGAAAAATAACACAGCGGTCAATGGAGGACTACAAGGAGGACTTCGAGACAATACTCATACAAGTAAGGTTATTTAAAAATAATATTAACAAGGACAATCAGGCTAGGCGAGCTAGTGAACAATTAACCTAAAAATATATAAGTGAATTAGAACAATATTCAAATAAATATGATAAGTAAAAATTAAATGCGCGCGCTATTGTTACAACCGAAGAGCAAATATTTAAAGTTAAATAATATATTACTAGTTTAGAGAAACTTTTTTCCGACGTTCGTACTGTCCTAAAAGACAGGCTACAGGTCAAAATGGCTGAAACTTTCAACCTTAAACTGCAGGCTTTTACCATCAATGGATGGAAACGAGGGCACAACGAATGTTTTGAATGTTATCTGGTCCCGGGCTTTTAGTGGTCCTTGCTTTTTAATTATTTTATAGATTTCCCGGAGAGATGCCATTTTAATGGACTCCCCGTCGTCGTTGTCATTTCTGTCAATCGAACGGCTCATAGCTGTCCTGACAGACTCGACTATGTCCGCTTGTTCGTCAGTTAGTTCGTTTAATCCGACGTCGTGTATCTGTTCAAAGATCGAAGCAAGGATTTCCAGTCCCACCTCCATACACTAATGGCGCCACCGGCTGGAAATTCTTACGCAGCCATGTCGCCATGCGCCAGAAGGATCTAGTTTCTTCTTTTGCCAGATTTTCCGCTGTCTATTTCGGTCCTTAATGTCTTGCAGGATATGCGCGGGGAGCATATCAGGTTTATCGTTCGATTTTTAATCGAACGATTTCGTGCGTGCGTTATAGCTTCCGTTAGTACGGTGACAGCGTCTTCAAGTTTGTCCGGCGTGTCAAAGTCCCGGTTTATAAACACCCGGCGGTTTAATGTGTCTCGGAACAACAGCCAGTTCGCAGTACTATAATCCGTCACTATGATTCGTCGTCTGTCGCGTTTAGCCCCGCCCACTTGAAAAGTGACCGGGAAATGGTCTGAATTTAGGTCCTCCACGGTGATAAGGTCTGCGATATTCACCACGTTCCTCACCACGGCGATGTCCGTCGTCGTCGGCCGGGCTCCGTTTGTCAGATGATGCGTTATTGTGTCTGGAAATGCCACAAATGCGTTATTTATTTGTACGTAGTCATGTAGCGTCGCCCCGTTAGCGTTGTTTCGGAAGCAATTCCACATTCGGTGTCTAGCGTTAAGGTCTCCCACCACTAATGTCCTTGTCGAAATACCTAGGAGTGCCTGGAGGTCTCGTTGCGTGATTCGTGCCGTCGGTTTGTTATACCAGGCCGTCAGCGTAAAGTCGTTCTGGAATTTAATTGAAATAAGTTGCAGGTGTGATGTGGCGTCGTTCCGGACACGAATGAAGGGTATCCCGCTCCTAATCAGAACGGCCACCCCACCCCGAGCCCGTTTCTGTCCAGTCTTTCGGTCGCGTAACCCCGAAAGGTTACGTTAATCGAGTCCGTTAGTTTCGTTTCGTTGATGCACATAACGTCGATGTCGTGTCGATCGAGAAACTGGATTAGAACCCCGACTTTGTTTCGTAGTCCGTTTGCGTTCCATGTACATATGTTAAGTCTAGACATCGTCAAGTTCCGCAGAAAAGTTTAAAAATATGATTTGCTTCGCTGATGTTGCTGTTACTAATTCTAACCTATTATTTAGGTCCCTAATTTGTATTAATGTTTGTTTTATGTTAATTAGCGTGTTTAGCCGTTTCACTTCAGCCTTTAATTCTTGAAATTCGTCCATCACTCCCGTCGGCTCCTGCTGCATTGATGCCGTTCTCCTTCTCTGCCCGATAATCGGGGTTGGGTCTTGCTGCTCCTGAACGCGGGGTGGCGGACGTAGTGATGGGCGGCTCATTTGTGGCTGCTGCGATGGGGATCTCTGCTGCTGCTGCAGTTGTTGTCGCTGTCTCTGCTCCCATGGGTTAACTTGTGGCACGGGTGCAGGCCTGTATGATGGTTTGGGCGACGAGGGGGCGGTTTTCGCCCTTGCGTGGCGCTGTCTTCTTTCAATTAGGTTTATATATATTGGACACTGCGTCGAGTTGGCACGGTGCGATCCGTTGCAATTACAGCACTTTACCGGCTCTGTTCTTAATTTGGTGCAATCCGGAGTGAGGTGTCCCTCGCCACATTTTAGGCACCGGGATTTGGCGTTACAGTTGGAGGTTGCGTGGCCCCACTCTTGGCATCGGTGACATTGCACTGCTTGTCTTTTGTTGATATTTCTCCACCGATATTCTCGGGTAGTTTAGGTATTCGCTTAAGGTTTCTGTTTTAAGTTTTGATTCCATTGTTATTAGATACAATGGAGTCCTTGTATTTCTCATTTTCATAATTCTTTTAACGTTTAATTTGTACTTACTATTTAGTTCTTCTTGTATTTCCTCTATTATAGTATCTCCCACTAATCCCCTCAGGACATGTGCTCGCAACTTTTCGGTTACTGGCGTGTATGTGTGGTATTCGATTTTGTTTAGGCTTCCAATTAATTTATCGTAGTCAGTCTTGTTGTGGGTGTGGATGCTGACTCTAGAGGCCGCATATCTTATATAAAAGTGTTGCTCCCTATGGTGCAATGGAAGCAATGTTTTTGACGAAGTCTGCATGCCTTGTTGGCTGGGCATGCAGAACTACTGGCGGTGTTCTTTTGGCCTTCTCTGGGGCCATTGTATTGTCGTGGGGGGTGGCGTTGTCCATTGGTAATGTGTGCCAGTGGCGTGAATCGGTTTGTCGTCGGTACTGACGTAGTTGATATATTTCGCGCGTTATTGGTTTTGTCGCACATTCTTATGGATTGCAAGATGAGATTTTCAATCCCACCACGTGCGGATATCGGATTCTCTAGGATATCATCCTTCTCCATGCTAGCGTAGTCGGTCGCGACTGCGACTTGTATGTCCGGTGTATCGGACGTAGCGGATTCCGCGGACGTCTCGGATATCGCGGGTGCCTCCGCCGGTTGGGCACTAATGTTTGTTTCTGCGATTTGTACTCGCGCACTTTCACGAATGCGAGTTCTCGCGTCACCGGTGGCGCGGGATTCCCGACGCTTTTTCTTCGCCACGCCCGAAGGGGGCGGAGTCAGTCTTGCTTTTGAAGTTCTGGTTTTTAATTTAAAACTATCACTACACACTACAGTTTACGGTGGCACTAACACTGAGATCGTCAATGGCGACACGAAAACTAACTTAATGCTAAATATTGTTTTTGAATAACCACACACTACTTCGCAAGTCGCGCAAAACGGCGGAACACCTGATAGTACGTCCTTCTCCAACATGGCTCGGGTCCGTACTTCGATTTCATATGTGAAATTAGAATTTCATATTGTCGTTCGTTAAAAATGTACAGTACGTAAGGATTGACCATAAAACCATTAGCACAGAGCGACTTATGTTTGAATATGCATTTTTATTTGCTTATTACCTCTAATTATAAAAGACGGTCATGACATAAGCATTTTTCTTTAATTACGTTAATTAAGTTCATAAACTTTACTTCAGTGCAATTTCTTAATTTTTAATGGTAAGTACATCTATAATTAAACTGCCGTTTAATTTTATATATAACGTGAGAGCAACAGAATTATGTTCTAGAGTGGGCCCTGGAAGAGAGAGATAGACATACCATGAATGTTTAATTTTAATCCAATAAAATAGTTCATTTAAACTGTCACTTTTTGAAGTATTGTAAAGCAGTTTGTAATGAAATTTTAACACCATTTGTGAACATGTTGCACGACGACGAACTACAGCAAGGTTATTTCCAGCAAGATGGCGCCCGTGCACACACGACTTTTGAAAACATTAGTTTTCTGAGGCAATTCTTTGGATATCGTATCATTAGTTTAAATACAGAGACTATTTGGCCTTCGAGGTCATATGATATCATCCCCTGTGACATTTTCTTATGGCCACATTAGAAAAACACTATTTTTAAAACTCCTGTTGCTGATCTAGGCGATCTACAACAACGATTTACTAACGCAATTGAAATTAATAACACTCACTGCAACGCGGTTTGTTTGCCCGTTGCGATTTGCTCGCGGGCGTCGCTCAATTCGGAGATCCGGGTAATAAATCGCGTTCGGTTTCACTAATATACTTTTATTCCCAACTAAATCAATACAAATAAAGAAAATAAATAAAAATGTACACGACAATATTTACAAGTATTTACAAGAACAATATCACTTATTGTTATTTTCCCCGGTTTATGTCTTAACCACGAAGATTTATGCGCGGGTATTCGTCTACACGGACGACGGTTCGGCGAACGAGAAGCGGTAAATATTATTCGGTGTTTGTAACACAAGCGCGTACCCCATACGGAGATCGCACCCGATATTTGTAACCGGAGGTAGGTCCGTTCGCTATGCTCGCTCGCTTGCCTCTGTCTGTCGACTGGCAGGGGTCGGAGTTTATATATCCGCCCGTTGCCAAAAAACCACTACATATGACGCGTGTTATTGACACGAACGTCTCGGTTCTCGCTCGCTCCGGTATCCATCGCGATCTTCCTTCGCATTTGGAATCATTACCAGAATCTAATGTAATATTAAATTAAATTCGACGGCCGTAATGATTCCAAATTTGTAACGAAGCTCGTTGCTTCGTTACATCACTTGGATACTTCATAATGTTGTTGATTCCGTTAAAAAAAGAGTTACATTGTGTAGAGATGTCAGTGGTGGCCATATAACTCAATTTATTTAATAATTACTATTGGTTGTCATGATTAAATTGTATTATTTAAAATTTTATTTCCAACATAACCTCAGTTTTTACAGCTTTGCCTGCAGTTTGATTTAATCTAAATTTAAGTTACCGGGAAAAGGGTTGGTACACCTGTTAGTAACGGAGAGTAGTTCTATTACTCAAAATTAATCTAAGACATAAGCGAAAACTTCCAAAGCCCTCCCTGAATCACAATTCCGTTGCTCACACGTTAGTAGTTTATCGTAAATCGATTATCGAATCGAAACATTCTATAAATAAAATAAATATTTAATTTATATAAATGAATTAAACAAATAAAATATTGTTTCAAATTTGAATGTATTCTACAGGTGTAGTTATTCATATTTTTATTTTATGAGAATAATTATTTGAATCAATAATATAAGACATTTATTATTAAGTCCATTGCTTCAATAAAACGCATTTTATAATAATATATATGCGTAATTGAACTGAATATCAATCAAAATGAATAATTATAATTAATTATTTAATTAAATAGAAATAAGATATTTCTTATGAGAATAATTATTTGAATCAATAATATAAGACATTTATTATTAAGTCCATTGCTTCAATAAAACGCATTTTATAATAATATATATGCGTAATTGAACTGAATATCAATCAAAATGAATAATTATAATTAATTATTTAATTAAATAGAAATAAGATATTTGTCAATGGTGAGGAATTGAAGTGGGATAAGAATAAAGAAATATTAGAGAAAGCAAAAAACCTAAAAAACAAAGCTCACCCAAACAATTATGTCGAAACAGCAAAGGAAAAGGATAACGAAAAAGGAAGTAATAACAAAAAACGTAGTGAAATGGAATTATTAAAAATAGAGGGAAAATATGAAAATGAAAAATGGAAAATAGGAACATGGAGTATACAAGGATTATTCGGGAAAGAGAGAAAATTAGTTAGTAGTAGTAATTAAGTGTTTGAGAAATCTAATCTGAGTTTACTAGGTTTAACAGAGACAAAAAAGAAAGGCACAGGAAGTCTATACACAGAAAATAAACATTTATTGATATATAGCGGAGTAAATGAAGCTTAAAGAGGACAAGCCGGGGTCGCAATCATTATACATAAAGAATTCATACAAAAAGTTAAGAGATGGAAATATATAAGGGAAAGAATAATCAGAGTGGATATCGAAGAAAATAGACAGGATGGATATACAACAATTGTAGGATACGCACCATCCGAGAATGATATTAGAGCAAAAAAAGATAATTTTTGCAAGAAGAATGAGAAACACTATATAATAAGTTATTAGTCACAGGCGATTTTAATGGACGTATGGGAAGTAGTGAAGCATAAATCTATCCAGTTGGCAAATACACAGTCTGGTTATAACCAACACGATATATGATCACAAATACATACATAAATGATGAGAGTGATAGAAAGCAGGGGAAAAAATCGATTATAGATTTAGTGATGGTCAATGCACAGACTAGGAATATGCTTCATGACACAAGAGTGACAAGTGGAGCCAATATTGGAAGTGATCATTATTTACTACAAACAGTTATTAAAAGATGAGAAAACAGAAAAAATGGTAAAACATTCGAAGCTAGACATAATAAAAGTAGAAATGACGTCATTAAAGTATACAGACGTTATAAAAATCTAATATAAAATAAAAGTAGAGGAAGAGCTAAAGAGAAAGGACTGGGAAACGTTAGTGAGGTAAAATTACTATGGAATACGTTTAAAGATACCATTATTAAAACAGTAGAGAAAGTGTGTGGGAAAATAAATAAAACGAATTTCAAAGGCACAACCTGGTGAAATTATGAAATAGAACAAGCAGTAAAGCTAAAGTAAAAATATGGAAGGAGTATTTAATAGAACAATAGAAAAATATAGTAAATATAAAGAACAAAGAAACTTAGTAAAACTAATTATTGCCCAGTCAAAAAGAAAGGCATGAGAAGACTTTGGCAATAAAATGGAAGAAAACATCAAAGAAAAAGTAAATTACTATATAAAACACTAAAATCTATCATGCTGGGTAAAAAACAAGGCACCAATTTCATAGAGGATAAGAATGGAAGTTTATTAACATAGAGTGAACAAATTATTGAGAGATGGCAAAATATTTCAATTGAAAACTTAATAGAAATATAGAAACAGAAGTTCACATATAACGAAATTATTAGTAGATGAGTTAGAACTAGCACTAAGAAAACTGAAAAATGGAAAAGCAGCGGAGCTAGAAAATATCAAAGTTGAATTATTAAAGTATTTGGGGGGTACATGAATAAACTGTCTCCACAAAATAATTAATACAACATGGGAAACGGGAGCAATCCCGACAGAATGGACTATAGCTATAATTATGCCAATATTTAAAAAAGGCGATAACAAAAAATGAGAGCGATTTCCATTCTGAGTGCTGGCAGCAAATTATATGAAATTATTCTGGAACAAAGATTAAGAAAAATAATAGAAAATAGCATAGATGAAAATCAATGCGGATTTAGGCCCAACAGAGGAACGATGGGCCATAATTTTAGCTTACGGCAAATGATTGAGAAAAATAATCAGACAAATAGTAACCTATATATGTGTTTCGTAGATCTCGAAACAGCGTTTGAGAATGAACCAAGAGCTATGATATGGGAAATACTCATAAAGAGACAAATCGGTGACATATTGCTGACAGCGATTAAGAGCATCTACGTATATACGAGGAAGGTGATAAGAGATCAAAATATGTACAGGGTTAAGATAGTGGGGCGTGCTTAGCCCACTGCTATTTATCATTCTCGTGGATGAAGTTGCAGAAACTGCCGGAAAAAGCTGAAGGGCGCTCTAGTGGGAATAAGACATTTGCATTGGTTCAAGAATATTGCTAACGATACCAATAACGGTTGTAAGTGGCGAAAGGAGTTGTTCTAACTTAAAATTAATTAAGAAATTTTTACGTTCGACTACTGCACAAAATCATCATAATGGTTCGGCTATTTTGGCAATTGAGTATGAAATTGCTGACCAACATGTAATAAAAATGTTTGCAGAACTGAAAGTAAGAAAATAGTGTTTGTGATTTTGGCGGAGTTGATGTTATCTTGTTTTATTTTCAAAATATTGGCATTTTTATTGTTTGTGTAATAATACACATTTTCAATTGCATTTAGAAATGTCAAAAATATGGTTAACAATTTTGGTTAGGCACAGATATTTCTTAATAAAAATTCTACTGTTTTGTACTGCTTTGATTATCATTGGAATTCTCTCAAGTTATTATATCTCCCGTATGTATTTATAAAACTATGATTTATAGTTTTGTTCCTGATGTCGCTAAAATAACAAAAAGATCGGGGCTTGGACGAGAATCGCGAATTGTAGACCAACACCAACACACACGGAGAAAGAGGGCAGATACCTGAGTGTAAAAGACGAATGTTCCTGGCTTTAATAGGGTGGGCTGTATTTGCTGAAATTGCTTCAAGCGGCCAGAATCCATAAAAGAAGATGATTATAGTTATACTTGTGAAAATCTGTAAAAGTGCTATTGTTCATTTAAGTTTGTTTAACACAATCAAGCTTAGAATATAAATTTTATCATACGATGATTTTTTTATAATTTTACTTAAGGACGTTCAACCATTGTACATAGTTTACTTATTCATAAGAAATAATTTTAAGTTTAACGGTTATTGGAAACCAAATGAAATTTTAACTCGATGTGGTCCGTTTTCTTTGAGGCACGTTGAATTTATCGTTTTATTAATTAAGAAAAAGGTATAAGACCCCCTATAAGACACACTATAAGACACCCTATAAGACCACTATAAGACACTAAAATAAGATGGACCACTAAAAAGTCCCAGATGAAGTGTCATTAGGTGAGGGTGACCTCAACTTTACTACATTTAGTTGAATTTTGTGTTTCGATAAAACACTTAATTAATTAAATTAATTTAGTTTAGTTTAATAGTAAATACACGAATGGCTGTGCAAGATAAATCCAAAAATGAAACACATTTGCAAGAGAAGAACCAGAAATATCTTCGAGGAAAAAGAAAGCAGGCAAAATCAGAACAAACTGATAACTGCATGTAACTCAAAACTATAACTATAATGGAACATAATGACCCAACTGGAAAAAGAGTCAACGATGAGGTAGTAAGACAATGATCTTAAGCCAGGAACGGTAGAAAAGATATATATCTATTACATTTTTCGAAATGTCGATTGGAAAAGTTTAAGTTAAACTTTTATTCATCCGGTTCATTGTGTTACTAAATCTATTTTTCGATAGAGCTTTTCGTAGGTAAGGCTCTTCAAGTTTTTATACAATTAGAAATTTTTCTCTTTGTATTGATATAAAATACAATAAAAGAAAAAATGATATGGAAAGCATAGGTGCAAAAATTGAAAAAGAGTGAAAAATTACAAATTACAAGACAACAGAATTGTAACACGCAAGAGATACTCGTATAGGGAAATGTTCAAAGAATTATTAAGAGAATTTGAGGAAGGACGTGGGAGGAATTTGGGGAGAAAATTAAGAACAACTAAAAAATATTCTTTGGAGTTTTGAAGACATTTCTAAGAATTCATAAACCCGTAAAGGTAAAATTTTTTTTTGCAAAAAAGGGGGTTAATAAGTGAATGGGAAAAATACCAAGAACTGTGCGACGATGAAACAAATATTTTATCAAAATAAACAATATATACAAATATACAAGAGGAAATTATTGATGGATTACGATGGAAGGATTGCAAAAAATAATTAAGAACATGAAAATGATAAAGCTCTTGAATATTTCAAAATAACATCGATTCTCAACAATATGCTTGTATTACCGCAATATAGCTTGGCAAATGGTGTTAACAGTACTTGCAATAGTTATGTAGCATAACTCTATTACATACCACCATGAACGTATTTGAACAGATCATGGAGAGGAAAAGGAGAACTACTGAAAATAGAAGTACAAAGTGTATTTGGAACGAGTATGCAAGATCTCTTGTACATGAAAAGAGTGTATGTTTAGTGTTCATACATTTGGAAAACTGTTCTTATGAAGAAAAATATTATGAAATTTTCTAAAGTAAAGCGTAATCGATGACAAACTAATTGGAGGGATACAAAATAATTTGAGCTCCACGATTTTTGAGCCCGGTGTTATTTATCATGTCCAAGGGTTAAGAAAGTACTTCACATGAAAAAGAAAAAAAAACAAAGTAGGATATCATAATGTACAAATGGTAACAATTACAGATGGAGCATTTGTCTTAACGTTGACTGTACATACGTACAGCGTGTAAAACACAAGTTCATTGTATGAAAATTCGTCTGTTTGTGAGGTTAAAATCAACCAGAATGCAAACATAGATTAGTATAAAATCAAAGAACTTCCATGACTATATGCAGACTATGTGAAATTGGATTACGCTACTTGTGCTTGCGTGTTTGATTCTGAACTTTACATATCAATGCACTTCTATGATCAAAGTATTCCGCTGCAGTATGTCTTGTAACCGGAATACACGTTCCGATTTAAAATTAATTTCTTTACCTGGTTTATGAATTTATATAAATTATCAAACAAATTCCACATTAACGTGGATCGTTCATTAAAATCGTAACGTATATCGTCCATTTGATAATTATATTTCTTAGATTTCAACGCAAATCGACGTTTAGTTTTATAAGGTTTCTTCTACGAATGTTAGATGATAAATCTACGTTCCACTGTAAGTTTACACCTGATATAATGAAATATATCAATACGGAACGTCGGCGTAGGCAACCGGCTGGCCTCACCTGCTATTTTTCACGTCCCTCGTGAAGCCGGATTCCGGGAAACGCTGACTTTCGGATGATGAATTGCTTTTGCTGGCGTACAAGAATTTTGCAATAACAAGTAGGTTTCATTCTGAAATCATAGATATGTTGGAAACATATGGCTTTGACAATCGGACAATTTATAAACATCGTACCACTTTAAAACAGTAATAATTACTTTCAGGCTAATAATAAATAAATGACTGATTGCGGTTATTTCGACAGAAATACGTTTCTGCAAATTGAATCTCAGCGGGCATATACGGTTATATATCGTTAATTTATTTATTTAAAACAATAATACAAGCATCTGTTAAAACATAAATACTTTAACTCCGAATGCGTTTATGGAAACATGAAGTACTTTAAGTAGTTCTTCAAACACGAGATTTACGTTGAATAATCGTGAATTTCCTAGAACTACGCTCTCGGAATACAAGTTTCCATATGTTTCGGCTTATCAGCTCAACAACTCAGAGAAGCTTAGAGAATTTTAATAAAACATGTGTGTCACACAGTCGATATCCAAAACATAAAATAACTTTCAAGATTAAATATATCATTAATGCGAAGCAAAGCAAAAAAAGAGCTTACTAGCTCTTTTATTCCGATATCTGCAGGCTATGATTCAACATCTATTTGCTTACACTATCTAAAATCAAATTTCATTTACTTCCAGTTTTACAAATCTGTTGCTTCGATTAATAGGGGTAAATCGTCCGCAAATAGAGCTGTCCGTGTTGTTGGCAATAATTGGCAAAGAACAAATTAGACGCACTGGCGATCACTGTGGAACTCCTTACCTATACATCCGTAGTAACTGCGATTTATTAAATATTTTGCGATAAGTAAGATGTTACATCTAGGAACACTGCAATCACATGGTTGTTTCTTGTAAGTGCTATTTGCACTTTTGTGATTAATTAACCCTTATGTGTACACCCGGGTATCCGGGTGCCCACCTCGTCATATTTTTGCTCATAACTCGGAGAAAAATTGAAATACCGGCCTGGGCCTCAATATACCCATTATTTGACTCTTTTTGAAGCTAAAAACATAATAGTATTATTTTTTAATTTTTTAAGATATAAATAAACGACGTTTAAATGCATGTGCTTAGCGGACACGGGTACCCACTAGATGAAAAATGGCATTTCAAGTCGGGAATCAATCAATATCATTGATCAATCTCTCATTGAGGCAACAGGAGTTAATAAATAACTAATTGCACTAATTTTCGAGGTATATTAGAGTATGTTTACATTCCTCCAGCGCAATGGATACATCTGATTGTTGATGAACTATGCTCATCGCAAATAGGTTTCTCACAATCAGAACAAGATTTTCGTGTTTTCCGGCGTCTTTTGATTGTGTCTTTGTAACATATATAACACGAACGTATAATTTTCTTAGTGCCAGTACTGTCTCGAGGTTGAGCTTGCCATTCAGGAACTTCTTGATTTTTTTTATGAACGATTCCAGAATTTGTCTGGGCGTGAGTCGCACAAAACCAGCGTTTGGAAAGTACAAGGGGCCAAAAAACCATTTGGTCGAACTCGGCAGGCGAGTACTGCTGGGCATCTGGCGAAACGCGGCCCGTCAGTATGTTTAGGGCCATCGCTATGGGACGATTTTATAATTGCGGCTAAAACCGAACGACGAAAACTACTTTTATATATATATCTTATATTAATGAAGTAAATTGATTCCTAACGATTTTGTTCATATGAAAATCCAGGAATCGAGAAAAATCAGTGGTGGGCACCCGGGTACCCCGGGTGTGTAACGACATGATAAAAGTTGGGTGTGCACATAAGGGTTAAAAAGGCGATGTCATCTGATGCATTGTTTCCTTTCCTAAAGCCACATTGTCTGTTATTGCGGATATTTCTCGTTTCCAGAAAAACATCTAAATTATCCACTAATAGTTTTGTAATAATTTTCTAAAACTAAACTAAACTCAGTCCGTGTGAAGATTTCGCTGTGCTTCAACGAACTCTCTCAATCTTATTTTGAAAAAGGCCACATAGTTGACCGAAACGTAAATAAATGATTTACCCACTGCAAGTGATTATTTTTCCCATTTCAAAAACTGTCTACCATCCCAGTATACTACTACGCCTTACAAATGTTGACAGAAGAAACTCAGAAAAAAATTGATATTTTTTTCTACACCACTATATATATATATAGTAGGGCGGGTCAAATTGTATGGACCGATTTTTTTTTATGAAGCGTATAGCAAAAATGTAATCTATAGGTGATTCTGAGAAATTTTGTTCAAGAGACCATAGCTCTAAGTCGGATTTGGAGCCCCCCAAAATTTCAAAATAGAAATTTTTCCATATATACATAGAACAATTTAATTAAATTCGTCATAAAATCGGATAGAATTATAGTAGATTTCTCAATTTGGGCTTGTTTGAAAGGTATTTTTATCACCTTTCAGAATCTGTATTGATACCTGTAGAATAAGTCGTCAATGGCAGCATTGTTCAATTGAACAACTTTGTAACACTGAATAATGACGTTACAAAATAATGACGTTTACCACCACTAAACGTTGCCAAGCTTGCTTTTCCTTCTTCCTTAATCGTTCATCGTGCAATACGCACGCAGTTTGCCAAAATACTTAAATAAAAACTCGGTTATCACAATACCAATATTTACTTTCTTATACATTATGTATAAGTATAGGAATCATGAAAAATTTCGAACTCGAGATTTCAACGGATATACACCTTTTGAGGTCCCCTGAATCGTTTCTGACTATTTTCGGAATGACGTCTGGGTGTGTGTCTGTGTGTCTGTGTGGTACTGTGTGTCTGTGCGCGCTCTAGCGTCCAAACGATTATAGCTAGAGCTCTTCAACTTTAAACTTAACATTTGTATGTAGCAAGGAGGAAAACGTCCTATTTTGAACGCAATCTCTTAACCGGAAGTGATGGTTTACTCTTATCACCTTTTTCCATATCTCGAAAACGGTATACGTTACTGGAAAACATATTCTTACATAAATTATAGATATTGGGGTAATTACTGTGGGGAATTTTGCAAACGGGGTTCTATATATACTAATTCAACACGTGTGCGCTTAAGGGATAATAGCCGCATAAATGACCGGGGAAATTCCGAATTCTGTGTGGTCGTTCGTGATGTTCTTGGCGTGTTTTTCCGCTTTTTTGATTTCTAGCGTTTCTAACAAATTCAACCGTTTGCCTTTGGTAGTTGTATGCAATGTTTTAAATTTATTTAGATCCGGGAAATGGTTCTTTGTTATGCAGGTCTAGATAATTGATCGTGCCATCTTCGTTGTTTTCTGTCTCTACGGTGAATTGTACTTGCTCGTAGAAGCAATTACCTAGACCTTCAAATTGGGAAAAAAGAACAACACCTGACCTTCGACATATTCAGAAAACATACTTTCTCAGACGCCATAACAAATGCCAATTCTTGTCAATTCAATATAAAAATGAGTGCCTTTCGGTCATGGATACACAGGCTTCTAGTATTGCCCCTATCGACTGCCAACTACAGAAGTTGAATAAAGAAGTTGAGATCCTGAAAGCCATTGTAAGAAACAATAATTACCATGAAAGCGTCATCGATCGGTTGATAAGGAAAAAACGTCAGAAGCTATTAACCAAACAATTGTACGCACCGGTGGAGGATGTCCAGCGCAATTATTGCTTTATCAATTATGTTCTTAAGTTTAGTGACAAAATCTCCAATAGGTTACGTCACAGCAACCTAACACCTATTAGTGTAAATAAAAAGAACTTGGGAACTAAATTGGTAAACAATAAAGAGAAACTAGACCAAACATAAAAAAGCGGAGTATACGAAATTAATTGTAAGGACTGTGACGCTCTATATATAGGTCAAACCGGACGCAACTTCAAAAAGCGCCTGAACGAACATAAAAATCTATTCTAAACAACGCAAGAACAACTGGCTTAGATGAACACTGCATAACAAAGAACCATTTCCCGGATCTAAATAAATTTAAAACATTGCATACAACTACCAAAGGCAAACGGTTGAATTTTTTAGAAACGCTAGAAATCAAAAAAGCGAAAAAACACGCCAAGAACATCACGAACGACCACACAGAATTCGGAATTTCCCCGGTCAATTATGCGGCTATTATCCCTTAAGCGCACACGTGTTGAATTAGTATATATAGAACCCCGTTTGCAAATTACCCACAGTTTAATACACTCTTTGAAACTTTAACCAAGTGTTTAATTTTTTATTTTTTTAACTATAATTTTAGATTTAGTCAAAGAGTGCAGTGATAATATCAAAGTTATTATGGATAATCAAGAACCATCAACATCGTCTGCGGTGTCTTCGCAAATGGAAGCAACAACATCAACAAGTTTTGACTCTAGATTGACTAACATGCCTCATCAAGATATTGTTGTTTTTGGTTTATCAAGTGATTTAAATGATCTTAGTTTGCCTACTAAATGTGACATTTTAAAATATTATTTTTTTTTAAGTGATCGTGATAAATTTGAAAACAAAATGTTCTCGTATAAAAATTTTACTGCTCACGCAACAGATAAATTGATCCAAATTTGGTGTAAATTAAATATTGAAATCATTAATAGAAAGAGTGTTTTAAAAAAATTAACTGGTTTGCTTGATAAATACCAGAAACATGTACAACATAGAAACAAAAGAGATGAATTTAAAGCATTTGTTGATTCAATAAACGAATTATTTTATATTGGCAAATGTAATTGCAAATTAAAAACAACAGAATGCTCGTGTGGATTGATTCCAGAACATCTAAAAGAATTTATGATGGACCAGCATAATGTTAGAAAATTCACAATACCTGAATATACCTTGAATATTCAAGACGTTGAAGAAGTAGCTACAACAATACCAACACTTACAACTGGTACCGATGATCCAAGTTACGAACCACCTGAATTACACATGGATGAAGATGAAAATGAAGCAACAACAGAAGTTCCAGAAGCAACTGTTCAAATGAGACGAGGTCATTATACTCAAAGATACGATGCCTTAAATTTTGCTATGATGTGTGATAGATTCGGTGTTTCAGATAGAGTCGCTTCATGTTTAGCAACAGCTTTATTCGAAGATATAAATTTTAGAGATGTTCATGGTAATCTTGTTATTATGGATAAATCAAAAGTGGCTAGAGAAAAAGTTAAATCTAGAGATGCAGTGCTCCGTACACGACATACAAATTCTTCCATAACTGCATTCTCTTTCGATGGTAGAAAAAATGACTCATTAACTACAGAGAAAGTTAATGACAAATTTCATACCACTATGGTAAAAGAACCGCATTTAGTTGTTCTGAAAGAGCCCTATAATGAGTTACTTGGATATGTAAATTTGGGTAGTCAAGAAGATGCAAAAACCAAACACAGAAAACTGAATGAATTTTTCAACAATAAAACATTAACAGTTGATCAATTAATTGGCATATGCAGTGATGGTGAGCCAACAAATACTGGAACAGAAAATGGTGTTTTACGATTATTTGAAAAACAGTTAAATAGACCAATTCACTGGTTTATATGTCTGCTTCATTTCAATGAACTGCCATTTCGTCATTTATATGAAGCATTGGACAAAACAGTCACCAGTGGACCACGAGCAGCAAGTGGAAAGTTATTCAAAGCTATTAAGAATGTGAGAAATTGCAGGAATGTAATACTTTATTTTATTTAATATCATCATTATTTATTGTCATTATTTTACTTTTTCGATTGGGATAAAGTTAAAATAAAATAATTGCATTTTAATTGATCTAAATATTTCATTTTTCAGGTAGTAGCTGATTTTGATCCAATACCACTGGAGAATATGCCTGCAATGATGGATCATGAACATAAGCTCGAACTATCAACAGATGTTAAATATTTATATCAAATAGCTAAAGCAATTTCGAATGGTATTGTTCCAGTTGATTTAGCTAACATTAAACCAGGACCAATTGCACATTCTCGTTGGTTAACCAAAGCAAGTAGATTACTACGATTATATGTAACAACTAATACACCATCGACCAATTTAAAAACTTTGGCAGTTTATATTATTACAGTTTATGTGCCAATGTACTTCAATGTGAAGTTTTATAACTCTGTTGTGTACGGCAGTGCACTTTTATTAAAATTTATACGTTGGACACGATACTTACAACCAAACTTTCGTAATATTGTAGATGGTGTAATTCAAAACAACTCATATTACGCACATCCAGAAAATATCTTATTAACAATGTTATTTGATGATCGTAAAGCAATACGGGATAGAGCTATCAAAAAGATTTTACACTATCGAGAACAATTGTACGATCCAACTAAACTCAGAGTTTACAAAAAATATATCTTAAATTTCAATGCTACCGATTATGTCAATATGGTTGACATGAATAACGACGATATATTATTTGAACCAGCATTTACTCGACAGATTCCATATGATCACTTGGTAGAATACTTAGATTTCGTTGAACCACCACTGGCTGATCCACAAATTCCAATGCACATACAAGGAACAGAAAGACATGTACAATTATTAACGAGTGTTTCAAAACGAGTTATAGAAAAGAATCGTGAAGGAGTTATGGCAGTGACATTAGAAAGTCGTAAGAAAACTCCTCGAATGGAAAGTAAAAAGGACCTTAAAAAATAATATTACCACGTTAAAACATTAAATTGTAGGTCGAGAATAATATTTAAAAATAAATTGAATAAAAAATGTAAAAATAGTGTTTTCTTGTTGAAACCTTGAAAATGTTGATTTTTTCAAATCGATTTTCCTACAAAAAATTGATCGTAATAAAAGTTTTTGGAAATTATCTGAACTTTTATAATCTGAATTCTGAATTCTGAATTTATTAGTTAAAAGTTCATTTTAGGCTATTTTTCGACAAAAAATTCCTAATATCTCTACTAAAAATAAAAAGAATATTGGTATCAATACAGATTCTGAAAGGTGATAAAAATACCTTTCAAACAAGCCCAGATTGAGAAATCTACTATAATGCTATCCGATTTTATGACGAATTTAATTAAATTATTCTATGTATATATGGAAAAATATATATTTTGAAATTTTGGGGGGCTCCAAATCCAAGTTAGAGCTATGGTCTCTTGAGCAAAATTTCTCAGAATCACCTATATATTACGATTTTGCTATACGCTTCATAAAAAAAAATTAACCCGCCCTAATATATAGTTATTTACGGAAACGTTGGGTTTGCGGTCTTAATAAGAGCAATTTATTCTATAATATCTTTATTAATTGTCTATATTCAATCTTAGCACTAACTACACAAGCCTTATAAATAAATGTTCACACCTTGCTTCACATTAATTTTTCTGATATTTTTTTATCCTTAATCAGCCGACGACTCATAACCTATATCGTTTTTCCTTACTCAATCCTTGTCTTTTCTCCTGAGGTTATTCGTAGGTTCATTTGCGGTTCCCCTCCTCAGATTTTTTGTGTTTTGGTTATTTCTTTTAAAAAATGTTTACTTCATAATTTCTACAGCACCTAAATATTTGTCAATTTAAAATTTTTAGTAACTTTCAATATTTATTTAACTTTAATAATTAATAAATAAATCAATTTTTGACAGAAAAGCCTACTATTACAATATCAAAATAACAAATCACTTGAACACGAAAAAACTTAAGCCATCGATGTCTTGCCTAGAGTTAATGTGTTAACTCTAGGCAAGACATCGATGGTTTAAGTGTCATATATACAAATTTATTGGATAATCCTCCTTAGAACTTCCTTTTCTAACTCTATTGGTGTTTCGTGTCTGTTGCTGTTCATATTTCAAATAATATTTTTTCAACATAATATCCTTCGTTTTTGTTGAAAATTAGTTTGAAGATTTTTTTCATGTACTCCGCCCGAAATTTGTGCGGCCCAATGTTGTTACCAATTTACTGTCAGAGAAGTCTAGATCGCAATAAGAGAAACAGTTTCAACAATTTTTGGAATGGTGCACTAGAAAAAATGTTGAAAATATGTCAAAGAATATGCTACTTGTCTATTTTGATGAGTAAAGTAAAAAATACAAACCATCCACTTTATGGAGCACCTATTCAAAACTTAAGTGGAGCCTTGCTATATATGGGAATGTTGACATATCAATATATGTTAAACTTAAACCGTTTTTGAAACGAATGTCTGCATGTTACGTGCCAAAAAAATCAAAAATACTGGAAGAGAACGACATTAACAAATTCATTAACGAAGCAGATAATACATTGTACCTGGCGATGAAGGTCGGTGTAAATGTTATTTATTTTGTAATTTTACACATACATACCGTGATATCAAAAATTATCTTGGTCAAAGGTTGCCATGGAATGTAAAACGGTTGTCTTAGCTTAAATCATCCTTTTGAAATAATTATCATTACCAAGCTACACTGACATCGTCAATAACGTAACAAATGTGTTACCTACTTATTTCAGGTGTAAAATCGTAACGACCTACAAGTTATGAAATACTAATAACGTTTTTATTAACAAGAAAATTAAATTACATTAATTACTGGAAATGCCTCCGTTTTGTTCAATGCACAAGTTTACGCACCGCCTCATGTTTTGAAATGCGTTTTGTAACATTTTTGGCGTTATGGTTGCACATTGCTGAACATTTTTTTCTGAAAATAACCGTTCTGGCATTCATCTTAGTAGATGTATCATCACGGAATCTACGACGTAAATCTTCTCTCAACTTCCGTTTGTATGCGACTCTTCGACAAAACATTTGTCTGTCCAACTCATCACAATCAGGAACACCGCTGTACACTTGCTCTCGTAGAAAGGTATTTGGTGTCAAATGCGACAGCCCTCCTGCATCGCTAGACATGTAAGTGAGAGGCATCGAGTTGACAACCGATTCACAATCGCACAAGACGGTTAAGAGTTCTTCATAATTCAAGTAAGCACGCCCGAAAACCTTACGCAGTAGCTGCTTCAGTACTCCTATCAGTCGCTCCCAGAATCCGCCCCACCACGGCGCTAATGGTGGATGGAAACGCCATGTGATACGTTCCGCACTACTACACTCCGAAATTTTCTGCCAGTCTATTTTCTGAAACGTGTTTTCCAACAAAGTTGGTACCAATTTCGATATAAATAGAGTGCGGTCGACTCCTCCTCACGATAAACCGGCGCAACGCTTGCACGAATCCAACGACCGTCAATGATGTACAAAGTTCCAAATGCACCGCCCGGTATATCGCGCACGTAAAAAGACAGATCCACACTTTTTCACCCGTCTTCAAAAACAACGGCCCCGCAAAGTCTATACCTGTGATCTCAAAGACCTTAGCATCCCGCACTCGGTCCAACGGAAGCGGCACGTTATCCGTTACGAAAGGTTTTCCGTTATGTCGCTTACAAACCCCGCATTTCGCGATCGCGGATCGTACCGGGCGGCGTCCTCCTAAGATCTAGTAGTGGTTACGAAGTATGCTCATAAGTCCTTGCGTGCCAACATGACACGCTCTCACATGTGCATCAAAAATAAGATTGTTCACGATCGGATGGTTAGCTGACAACAGTATTGGTAGGCGAAAATGCTCTTCATCATTTCTTCGTAACACACTTGATTTAACCCAGATTACGCCATTTTCGTCTCTGAAGGATTGAAGGTTTCTCCAAAGTTTGTCATTGTCGTACAGTGAATCTCGCTGCACCCGCTTCACTACAAATATCTCGGCTATCCCAATTTCTTCTTCTGTGAGTGTGCCTTTACGTTTGTTGATTGGGTTGCCAGTATTGAATATGAACCGAAATATCCAAGCAATCATGCGCAGTGTGTTCAGGTACTTGGGAAAATAGGTCAAGTGCAAATCATCCTCATTCATATCACCACCAGTGTTAAGTAAGGATGACCCAATCTTTTTCTCTCTATTTATCTCAAGTTCGTCGTACTGCATGCTCTCGTGTCCGGGCCATGAGTTCGGGTCCTCGTACAACCAGTGCGGTTCCTCCCACCATCTAGAGGGTCGCAAAAAATTTACACCACAACCTCGGGACGGTAGGTCTGCGGGGTTAAAAATTCCAGGCACAAAACGCCACATGTCACTGGGTGTTGTTCTTCGAATCTCCGCAACTCTGTTGTGAACAAAGGTTCCCCAATCTTCATTACGATGTATCCAGGATATCACAGTGATAGAATCGCTCCAAAAGTAACTTTCTGCTTCCAATGCTAAGCCATCCTTAACTGATCCACACAATCTAGCACCAATAACGGCTGCCAAAAGTTCCAAGCGAGGTATGGTAATTTTCTTTAAGGGCGATATCCGGCTCTTCGCTGCTAACAGACCACCTTGCCATCATAAATACCTCTCAGGAAAATCACTGCAGCATACGCATTCTGACTAGCATCACAGAATGTATGGATGCTCAGCTGTTTTGCTTCACCGGGACCACAACGTACCCATCTAGGTATCTCAATTGTTTGCAAGTCAGTCAAGTCAGCTCCTTCACCCTTTTTGTAGCATTTGTTTTGGAAGCAATGTGGCTGGACAGGTAAAGCCGATCGGGTCAAATACTCTCTGAGCCAAGGACAGCATCACCCGTTTGGTAATAGGTTCGTGTAATAATTTATCCAGGTCCATCAAGAAATCTGTATTGAGTCTCAACGTATCTAGTCTTTTATCCCATTCTAATTCCAGAAGAGGTGTATGCCTATAATCAGGTGAGAAAACTCCCACTCTCGCAAGTCAAACTTAGCTTCTTCCATAATCATGCTGGATTCTTCGATGAAACACATTAACATTTGTTCGGTCTGTACACTTGCGACGCAATTATCCACATAGAAACTTCTAGACAATCACGATACTGTATCTTTTGAATAAGATACATTACCACTGTCACATCTAGCCAATGATTTCGAAATATGGTGCTCTAGCGTAGCTCCCAGTAGAAATGGACTGCTGCTAATACCAAATACCACTTGTTGGTGTCGATAAGTCCTTATTTCATCTCCTGGGCCTCTCCATAGAAAACGAAGAAAATCCCTGTCTGCTCTATTAACACTAATTTGCAGGAACGCCTTGCGGATATCTGCCGTCACTCCTATCTTGTTTTGCCTAAACCTATGCAGCATTGTAGGAATTAGCTCGATCAGATTAGGACCGGTTTCGAGACTTTGATTCAAGGAGGATCCGCTCTTTTCTTTGGAGGAGGCATCAAAGACAGACCGGATTTTCGTGGTTGCACTATTTTCCTTCACAACAGGTCTGTGTGGCAGGTAATGGGCCACGGTTGTTCGGGTATCTTCCAAAACTTCTTCTCTCCTGAAATATATTGTCATAGGACTTCAAAAGACCGTCAACTTCCAATTTATGGACTGTTTTATCCAATCTCCTTCTAGCCACAGCATAATTACTAGGCAGTGGTGGATGCGTCTCCAACCAAGGCAAGTTCACTTCATACCGCCCATCTTCGTTTATAGTCACCGTTTCGTTAAAGAAATCTTTTGCGGCTGAAACTACTTCTTGACGTGACTTCTCCTCTGTGAGATCAGTGATTCCCAACACATCCAGCTGCCACAATCGGGTGATCGACGCGTCTTTAACAAATAGAGAGATCGAGGTCATCGCTGTACTTCTTGACGTATTCAGGGGAATTCTGCCCATTAGAGACCATCTACAAAGTCTCCACAGCCACTAAACCCGAGCTCAGAATGTGCCTTTTACCGGTATATAACTTCCCCGCGACGTCTGATCCTATCAAGAGTTCAATGGGAGCTGGGTCGAACTTATCAGTCACATGAATACCCAATCTATTTAATTCTTGCATCCATGGGCCATCGAATAGAGGAGCTATGTCTGTGCAAATCACCGATTGTGACAAGGCTTCGAATGAACACTTATAATTTTTATGTGTAGCCGTCACATTGTAGCATTCATTGTTCTCCTGCGAAGTAGCACCGCCAAACAAACAGTGAATAATTTTCTCCTTTCTCTTCGACGGATATCCCAGTGCTAAAGCCGTTGATTTTAGGATATAAGTGTTCTGTGATCCCGTATCGATTAGAGCTCTTACGTAACGTAAACCACCAACGCCGCATAATTTAATTCGGAGCTTTTGCAAAAATACGTGCGTATTGGTGCTGTTGGTGCAAGTCAACGTTTCATTTACCGTCGCATGATGCGTTTTATCACCTTTCCCCGATTTAGACTTTTCAATTACGCGATTTTCCTTTAGTAAGTCGGGGCACATTAACGTCACGTGTGATTGACTACAGACTAGGCATCTCAAGCGGGATTTACATTTTCGCGATTGATGTCCAATTCTTAAACACTTATAGCAAGCCTTCTTTTCGCAAAGAATCTCTTTCTTCTGGTCTAGCGTCAGCTTCTGTGCATTGAAACAGTTGGCACTTTCATGTATGCTCCCACAAAAGACGCACTTCTGTGCACCATGGTTGACTAATCCTGTAGCTGTAGAGTTCTTATCTTGACTAGTGGGCCACAAACCAAAACCTTCGGCCGCCAATTTAGCCCGCTGATCGTTCTCTACCTCGTTCTTCAAAAAACTCATTAGACTTGCCAACCTTGTCTCCAGCCCTAGAACCGCTGGGGTGGGAGTCGTGGTGTGTTTATGCGACGAACGCTGCCACACGCGTAATAAATCTTGGGGTACGCATGACTCTATCAATGGGAAAATCATCGCAGCGCACTTGTCAGAAGTTATGTCCAATGTATCCAGTGCGCGTAGTTGTGTTTCGATTTTATCATACAACATTGATAATTCCATTTTTGTTCCGTCGATGGCGTTTCAATAATTCTCTCATATACACCTCGACTTGCAAATCTTTTCGTCCAAACCTTGACGTCAAGGACTCGATCATTTTTTCGTAGTTCTTTCCGGTAGCGGGAAAACTTTCTACTAAATTTCTAGTTCTGCTATTCGGCACTGTGGCCTGAATTAAGTATTCTACTTTGTCGTTCTATATTAGGATCGTCATGCACCTTTTGAAATTGAAACCAAAACGGTAAAAGACCAGTCCTTTATATCGCCGTTAAAGGTCTTGAACTCAATAGCTGGCAATCTAAATCTACGCTTACTTGCTGGGTTCCCTTCTGATACAACGAATTGTTGATCTAGTGAAGATTTGTTACCTTTCAGCAATTTCTGGCATCGTCCGCTTACTGTGGCGAATTTTTCCATGTAAACCTCGACGCTCTCCATTTCTGCTAAAAGTTCCTCCTCAGTTGCGTTTTTGTCGAGCATCAGGTTGTAAATTTCGGAATCAGCCACCTATAATTTGTCAACTTATCTTGCAGTAGCTCCCACGACACACTAACGCCATCGGTCGCAACTGCATTCAAATGCTTCTCCAGCTCAGTAATATTTTTCGTAAACATGCTACGGAGAACGCCTCTGTGCCTTTTCTTCTGTTCCATTATTCTCGTGTTGCGCGTACGTTCACCAAAAGTAAATACGGGCGGCCAGTCGCAAAGTCAATTCACGGGAAAAACATTAGGACGAAATGCTTACCCACGCCGACACAAAACACGCGCGAGTCCTGTCACGGTCGTCACTAAATGTCGCGAATCATAATACCACCGGTATTATGTTCTACGACGGTTCGGGAATAAAACCCCAACAGTATTATTGAACAACGTTCTATTGTGATAATGCACGTGTCACACTTGTCAATCTAACGCGATATTCTATTTTTTTCTCACCTTGGTAACAGGACAACCCAACATACCCAGCAAAATAAAATGAAAATGATACGAATTCTCAACAAGTGTAATCGCAAAACATTGACCCTATTATTCTCCTACGAGAAACTGACAATTTTCTGAGCATATAGTGGCGTTTGAGTAAAAACATGCGGGTTATCAGTGCTCCACATTCGCATATTCTGAGAAAAGTTGAACCATGCTTCGCCAGAAAAAAATTAAGTTCAGCAGACCGTCATTCATTAAATTATAGATAAACCAATGGCAGTACGCAACGCGTCTGTGATGGTCTACGGGTAGAAGAGCTTGATATGATTGCATCTTATATGGATCCATGCTCTAGTCCTTCTTTACAATCGTTTGGCATGTTCCATAAGAAGGTCAAATTTCTTGAGAGAGACGTTTTAAAGGTTTTGTATGCTCTTCTTCGTTACGTTGACGAACGTCATTAACAATTTCTTCTGTACGAACTTTTAGTCTACCGGCACCTTTTTTATAAGTCACAGAACCAGTTTCGCGAAAACCTTTAACACAATTTGTAAGGAACGCATAAAAATTATCCGGAAATAATGCTACGCTCTCGAAAATTGTCAAAGCACAAACGTTCACTGTATTCCCAAGTTCCATTAACTAGCACCCCCGTTCGAAAATAGGCTTCAGTCATGTAAATGTTGTGCTGTGCGGTGAGAGCCATAATTCCAAAACTGCGTAGGATTAGAAAACTTCAGCACAATACCAGATTTTGACACTCAAAAAATGATTGACATGCACAAACGATGGTAGCTGCGACAATCATTTTAAAATTCATGACCACCCTTGGCTATGGTAATTTTTGATATCACGGTACTTAATATAATATTAGATTATATTAATAATGGGCTGCAGAAGTACGTGAAGACGCGAATAATTAACAAACATGTCCATCGATGACGGTGAATGTAGACCCCACTCAGTTACTGTAGCAGTTCCTAAACAAAAAACAATGTACCGAGAAAGTTTATGATAACCAACCCAGATTGGATTCATTTAATTGCAAAATATGTGGCTTTGAGACTGAAAATAGTTACACATAAACGTTTCTTTTTAACCTACCGTGGTGATCACTGTGTTAATAGTCCCATTGTGATTATTGTTGAATTTCTGCAATTACCGAATCCTGAACTTTTCACAGGACATTCTGTTTCAGAAGATCGAGTGCAACACAGTTAGCTAACCAAGGCGGTGATTTACTAACTGTAAAACGACACGGAGAGTGGAAGTCGTCTGCAGTTGGCGAGGGTTATATTGATGCATCTTTGAAGAAAAAGTTTGAAGTTGCACAAATCCTTAGTCGTTAAACTGTATTGAACTTACCTGATCGTTCTAACAATGACGCACTAGATACTGACGACGCAGTAATAGTTATTTACAGTCGAATGCGGGAAGTGCAATTTTACAGCGCGACGGGTTCGTTTGAGGCACGAGCCCGAAGGGCGAGTGCCTTATTTGCCGGAGCGCTGTAATAGTTATTTACAGTCGAATGCGGGAAGTTCAATTTTACAGCGCGACGGCTTATTTGCCGGAGCGCTGTAAAATAACATAACGCGTGAGATTTGTAATAAATTTTTTGGCCGATAATTTTATTTTAAATTAATAAGTCATCTTTTACACCTATATATTTTATTTATTCAAGTAGGCAACATTGCATTGTTTATGACAGATTTGAATTTGTTACATTTAAATAATTGTATAAAAGTTAATTGTTATTAGGTAGGTAGGTAGGTACGTTTATTATTAGCTATTTATAATCGAATGTAGAAAATTTCATTTTTATACGACCTCTACCGAAACTAATGAATAACATCGTAGTAACCTACTTCAGAAAACTGGCAATACCACATGGTGTGTGATATTATATCACACTAGTGTGATATTTTTGACAAGTACGACCAACCAAAGCTCAACTCACACCATCTGGCACATTTTGTACAAATGACACAGAAAAAAGATTGACTCTACTAAATATTCACTATGGTACACCGGGCCTTTACACAGTTTCGTAACTATCTGCCATTAGGGCTTGTTGGTTGAAGTTCCGTCGAATATTAGTCAGCTGCTGTGTGCAATGACATTAATATATTAAAATGAAGTTTCTGTTTTACCGACTAACGGACTTGAGCATTCTAACGTCACTTTCTCAGGTTTTTTTTTTAAATACATTTGAGGTCGTGTAAAATATAGTGTTCATAACTCGCTCGAAAGTATTATATCGTCTGCTCGTGAGGTTTCTCACTCAACATTCTCACTCGCACGATATAACTTACTTTCGACACTTGTTATGAAAATAACTATTTTCTGCATGAAGTTTACATCTTAAACACGATGCCCAGCGGAGTGTTTGGACTAATCTAATATTAAATTAATATTTAAATTTTGTGTATTTTGTTATACTTATTGAATTAAAAATTAATATATCTCGTTCTCCTGAACATCGGCTTCATGATTTCAAAATTGTGTATTTTTCCTACGTCTCTGGAGTTTAAAATGAAGGATTATTTACTTTACCGCATACTATGCGGGGAAACGCTCAGTCGTCGTAAAATAGTTATTTACAGTCGAATGCGGGAAGTTCAATTTTACAGCGCGACGGCTTCGTTTGAGACACGAGCCCGAAGGGCGAGTGCCTCATTTGCCGGAGCGCTGTAAAATAACTTAACGCATGAGATTTGTATAAAATTTTTTGGCCGATAGTTTTATTTTAAATTAATAAGTCATCTTTTTATACCTATATATTTTATTTATTCAACATGGCAACATTGCATTGTTTATGACAGATTTGACAGATTTGTTACATTTAAATAATTGTATAAAAGTGAATGGTTATTAGGTAGGTAGGTACGTTTATTATTAGCTATTTATAATCGAATGTAGGAAATTGCATTTTGCTGCATGTAGTTTATATCTTAAACCCCATGCCCAGCGGACTGTTTGGACTAATTTAATATTAAATTAATATTTATATTTTGTGTATTTTGTTATACTTATTGAATTAGAAATTAATATATCTCGTTCTCATGAACATCGACTTCATGATATCAAAATTGCGTATTTTTCCTACGTCTCTGGAGTGTAAAAAGAAGGATTATTTACTTTACCGCATACTATGCGGGAAAACGCACAGTCGTCGTAAACACGAAGTTACATGTGACATGAACGGTGCATAGTTACAATGTTTACATGTCGGGAGGCCAAAAACAAAGTTACATGTGACATGAACGGTGCATAGTTCCAATGTTTACATCTCGGGAGGCCAAAAAATAACTTAAGGCATGAGATTTGTATTAAATTTTTTGCCCGATAATTTTATTTTAAATTAATAAGTCATCTTTTTATACCTATATATTTTATTTATTCAAGTTGGCAACATTGCATTGTATATGACAGATTTGAATTTGTTACATTTAAATAATTGTATAAAAGTTAATTGTTATTAGGTAGGTAGGTACGTTTATTATTAGCTATTTATAATCGAATGTAGGAAATTGCATTTTGCTGCATGAAGTTTATATTTTAAACACGATGCCCAGCGGAGTGTTTGGACTAATTTAATATTAAATTAATTTGGCGTCGAAGTTGACCATGAATGTTTTACTGTAAGCGAACCGCAATTTTGTACATACACTCAAACGTCACTTAAGCAACCATTTTTGACAATTTATTTATTTTTAAGTTTGAAATGGTTTTGTCACAAGAACAGAAAATTTTCATGGTGGAATCTTATTTTCGTAACGGTCACCGAGTTGATGGTGAATGGAAATACTCAATTCAAGCTTGTTTTCAAGAATTCCGCCAAGCATTTCCCGATACAGTGCTGACGTATAACACTTTTCATCACAATGTAACGCATTGTATTCAACTCTTTCGGGAGACTGGCTCGAGTGATCGTAAAAAGGGTTGTGCCAATGTTGTCGTTGGTTTATTAACACTTTTAATGGGAACTTATTAAACTTAATTTCTTCACGGATAATTTCATTTGAACGGTTATGTGAATTCACAAAACATGAGGATGTGGAGTTCAGAGAAACCTAATTTTATCGAAGAGGTTCGACTGCGCCCCGAAAAGGTTGGAGTATGGGCGGCTATTTCAATGCGCCATTGAAATAGCCGCTATTTCAAAATTGGGCCAATTTTTTTTAATGGAGCACTGACTGCTGCAAGATATCGACAGTAAGTTTTACAGCCATTCTTAGCACAGCTTCATGACGATGTAAGTGTGGACGGGTATTTCCAACAAGACGGTGCCACTGCATGTACCACATACGATACACGACTTCTTTGATCGACGAGTCATCAGCCGAAATACAGGAATAACTTACTCTTCAAGATCCCGCGACCTCACTCCGTGCGACGTGTTTTTGTGGCCATATTTAAAGAACTCGATTTTACAGCATCGCGTAAATAACCTCGACGAGTTGCGTGAGGCAGTAGCAGCCAAAATTAATGAAATGAAATTAATAAGAATCCTCAAATGTTGGCGAATATCTGTAACGCAGTTGTTCAAAGAGTCTACAAATGCCTTGATGTCGATGGATCACATTTTGATTATTTGTTATAAACCTTATTTCCTTATTAAAGTTTTTTTTTTCGTTTCTTACAACACTACAAATGCTTAGCGCATTAACGTATCGAACTGTCGATTAATTAAATTAAAAGTGAGGTTAGACCGGTTAGACATATGTTGAGATGTCAAATTAATAATGATGGTTCGTTCGCAGTTAAACATTCACGGCCAGCTTTGACGCCAAATTTGAAACTACACCCGTTATATAACAATTGTATATTTTACGGGAATAAAAATTAAAGTTATACCTACCATTTTTCGTTTATTACAGTTTGACATTCAAATAAAACAACTCCTCCTAGTTTAAAAACGGAGTATCGTAACGAAGCAAAATAGAAAAATGTAATTTTCCGATAGCATGTTATTTATGCAGTCAGTTGCGGTTATCATAGTTCTTTTGTGTCTACACAAGTCACTTTTTATTTCTACTTCGCTGTTTTAATATTTAGATCAGATTTAGACTAAACGATAAGACCGACCGAATGTACGTGTACGCTGTACATACCAAAATGTGTTGTGTTGATATTAATATTAAAATATTGTGATAAAACAAAATGTATTAAACGAAAATGTTGACAGTTGCTAAAACGGCAACTTCATAAACGCGTAATAAGAGGCTTCTTACATGCAGTGAACATGTTTCTTATTATGTCAGATATTACACCAGAGGGTGTCTTGCGTTTCGCTATTCGCAACGCCCTCGATAGTTACAAAGACTTTGTAACTTAATATCCTGTAAAACTATTTTAATATTAATACGTTTGATACATATACGAGCGTTCGCTGGAAGTCGGCGTTTCAGGACTATGTTCCTAGAGAAGTAATTGCACATTTCCTACCCATACTTTACTAGTTTAAAATGTTTCTGGATCACTCCTAAAGTATTAAATATTCAAAAGCAGAATACACACACACATATATATATATATATATTAAAATTAAAAATGTGTCTTGTCAAATCTAACAGCAAAATGTAAAATTTACACGAAAGATGGTCGAATCTTACACCTCAATTATGCAGTGCAAATTAATTAAAACAGGTCCATGAAGACTAACTGGTGGACCGCTAGACAATATTGTTTCTGGGTTATTACCCTTCGTCAGTAGCGATTACGAAGAACCTTAGTTGTTGAAATACCTTTACATGTAGTGGCCAACAAAACTTCTTGGCGCGAGCCAATCACTCCTAACGAACCACCATATACATATACAGTGTGTTTCACTTAAGAGTGTAACACTCTCATATCTTTTTTATTTTTAGTCCAATTTTAGTAATTTTTTTCTCAAAAGTAGAATACCGATTGCTCTATTTACTCACAAAAAACTAATTGTCTTCTTTAAATGCAAAGCAACCTGCGATGGCAAAATAAACGGCAAAAATCAAGAAATCACTGTAGGGATTTTTTTATCGAAAAATTTTACTAGTACTAATTGATCAGAGTTGCCCAAAAACCCTAAATCCAAAATTTTATGAAAATTAAAAATGTTAAAATTTCCCGTAAAAGTCCATAAATACTGCGCCGAAAAAAGGATGTTGTGAAAATTTTTTTTGAAATAAACTCTGAACTGTCAAAGTTGTTTAAAGTTGAATTGGAAACTAGTTTTGACGAAAATTTTCACATTTTTAATTTTCATGAAATTTAGGATTAAGTGCCGTTTCAGATGAGGCGTAGGATGCGCCCTACGTCCTACGCTTGAAAATCAGTTGGCATTGTGTTAAATGTAGAATTTCACATAAGAGCGTTTGAATCGGCGTACGCGCGACGTAAAATTTACAGCGCGGGCATACGCTTGGCCCGCACGCCTCGCGTAGCTACGTCTGGCGTAGGACGTATCCTACGCCTCATCTGAAACGGCACTTAGGGTTTTTGGGCAATTCTGAGCAATTATTACTAGTAAAATTTTTCGATAAAAAAATCCCTAAAATGATTTCTTGATTTTTCCATTTATTTTGCCATCGCAGGTTGCTTTGCATTTAAAGAAGACAATTGGTTTGTTGGGAGTAAATAGAGCAAGTATTCTACGTTTGGGAAAAAATACTAAAATTGAACTAAAAATAAAAAAGATATGATGGTGTTACACCCTTAAGTATATCATTCTATAGTAAATATTACATATTTTACGCGCATTTACTTATAATAGGCAAGAGAATATTTATGAAAACGTCGTAGAGTCGTAGAGGTTTATTGCTTTCCCCCATACGAACTAGCCCTAGTGATGGGGTTGTTTACGGGAAGGACACATTCGCCATCGTGCCGTGAGGATTACCGGTCTTGCTCTCACAGTGGCGTACGGGCGTACGGCGAGTATTTGTCGCAGTAGTTGCGTTGTTATTGCAATATTTGTATTATGGTTATTGATGCAAACAATTACTAATATTACTGGGTGGTTATTGAGATGTATTACTAACAACTACTTTGATTACGTTGCAGTTGCGCTAGCGATTGCCAGTGGAGTTGTGCAGACCGAATGCAGTGGCGTTGCTGTTGATGCTGTTGTTACTGTAGCTGTTGTTGCGGCTGTTGTTGTTGCTAGATGCAACTGAGTTCCCGGTGTAAAAGTTATCGACATAGCTAGCTATATACCTGTGACATGGAATGTGGAGGTAGATGAATTCCTGTCGGGATCCCACTGGGGTACATGACACAATTCTATGAATTGTTGGTGCGCGAGCTGTTTGCGTGGCAGTTTGTGTACGCAGGCAAGCAAATGCAACCAATCTAGCAGTATTGCAACACGTAGGTAACGGCGTGATCGCTTGACCTGGACGCTTCTCAGTGGTCCATTGTATCTGTTCTGGTCAGGTAATGGGCGCGGGCACGCAAGTGCATCGTACGTAACTTGACTATCTGGTTGACAATGTCTATTCTCTTTGATACTACGAACTAACGTTAGGTGTATACAAAGACCACCGTTGGAGGAGCAATGGACAGACGGATAAAGAAGGTGCATGCACGATCCGAAAGGTGCTGAAGCAAGGGTGCTGGAGCACCCGATATGTTAATGCTTACTATGGTCGATATTCATAAAAAACACCCATCGGCCGTTCTGGGATCGTCGGACTAGCTACGGTTTTCCGGAATTTCCCTGATGGCGAAGGGCATGATCCGCCTTCGTTGTCGGAATCTACCCCGAACAACTTATTCAGTCTGGCCTGAATGTACGCCTCGGCGACGCGACGTTAGCTGCAAATCCCCCGATTAGCTCATCTTGCGACCTATGCATAGCCAGAAGTGTTTATAGACATGCACTATATCCTTTTTATTTTATATTTATATTTTTGGTACCGCACGTAAATATTTATGTTTAGTTTTAGTTTTCATTTACGAAATGCTACCCTATGCCTCGTTATTTTACGCGAATTTATATTTAAAATTTTTATTCCGTCACTTGTTATCATAGCCGTTTTAATAACATAGCAATATATATATATATATATATATATATATATATATATATATATATATATATATATATATGTTGTTAGAGATTATTTTGTTTTTTGTTTTATACTTTTACAAATTTATTTTATATTGTGTTGAGAAATATATATTTATATATATTTTTTGGGTATTAGATGGCGTTATTTTTAAAAAAATCAAGAGTGATAATGTACAATTTTTATTTGGTCATTATCAATTTTAACGTTTCGACAATTTTATCATGTCTTCATCAGTAAAATATGTGCATTGCATGAGGTGCGACGATGAACTGAACATGAGCTCATGTTCATCGATGAACTGAACATGAGCTCATGTTCAGTTCATCGTCGCACCTCATGCAATGCACATATTTTACTGATGAAGACATGATAAAATTGTCGAAACGTTAAAATTGATAATGACCAAATAAAAATTGTACATTATCACTCTTGATTTTTTTTTAAAATAACGCCATCTAATACCCAAAAAATATATATAAATATATATTTCTCAACACAATATATATATATATATATATATATATATATATATATATATTTATGTTGTTATGTTATTTATATTGTAAAATTTATATTGTTTTTTTTTATTGTTGCTCCCCCCCTAGGGAGTCCAAAATGTTACGATATATGTTCGGAATTTGTAAATTTCGGGTTTTATAACTTTCATTTTCTGTTTTTTAGAGCATTTTACGAGATCTCCCTCTCTCTCAAGCCTGCAAGCCTGCAGGCAATGGCCAGCATATCGTTAACTGGGGCGCTAAACACAACGCCGTCAGCGGCCATGGAAGTGCTACAGGATCTTCCTCCTTTGCATATTTTGCTGCAAAGTGAGGCCAGGAATGCAACACATAGATTTCACAATGCGGAGAAGCAAAGGCCGCAGACATTGGTCTTCATGCGGAACAGGTTGTCGACTGACATTGAAGCCTGGGTATGAGGACTGATACAATGTCTACAATATACAGCTTCGGATTTCCCTACAAAGTCATGTACTAGAGACGAATGGGAGCGTAATCAAGTCGCCCTGTTACAGGCAGATTCGAGCTGGTTTACGGATGGCTCTAGGACAACTGAAGGAGCAGGGGCTGGAGTGTTCTGCCGCAAGCCAAGAACTTGATTAGAATTCAGCCTTGGCAAGTATGCATCGATTCAACAGGCAGAAGTCTATGCCTTTGAAATGTGCGCAAGAGAGCTATTAAAAAGCGCTCGGCAGCATAGGACGATAAAAAAATTCTGACAGCAGAGCAGCACTGTTAGTCCTTGCTGACAATCAATGTACGTCGACCAGGGACTGCCGCGCAGTGCTTTCTCAATTAGAATAGAGGGAAACGAAGCCGCCGATTCCCTGGCAAAGAGCGGGGCTAACCGAGAATTGCATGGCTATACATATTTATATTTTAAAAAAAGGTATGCTTTGATTTGTTTAAAATTGACATTTATATATTTTAAATTATTAATTATAATAAAACTTAAGCCAAACTTATTCAATAAATTGTTCTCAACTTATTAATTTGTTTTATATAGTATGTATGCCTGGAAAGTGTTTTATGTGTGTATTGTTATGTAAATGCTTGCGGAAAGTTATTCATTTTGTTGCAAGTCAGTTCTTTTATTTTGTTTATTATATCGATATTGGTTAATAACATTACAATTTATATATATATATATATATATATATATATATATATATATATATATATTAAAAATGTATCTAGTCAAATCTGACAGCAAAATGTAAAATTTACCCGAAAGATGGTCTAATCTTACACCTCAATGGTGTAGTGAACATTAATTAAAACAGGTCCATGAAGACTAACTGGTGGATCGCTAGGCAATATTGTTTCTGGGTTATTACCCTTCGTCAGTAGCGATTACCAAGAACCTTAGTTGTTGAAATTCCTTTACATGTAGTGGCCATCAAGGTGTTAGACAAGGTATCGTCTCGTCAGTGTTCTGTTGTCAGTGGTTCGTTAGGAGTGATTGGCTCGCGCCAAGAAGTTTTGATGGCCACTACATGTAAAGGTATTTCAACAACTAAGGTTCTTGGTAATCGCTACTGACGAAGGGTAATAACCCAGAAACAATATTGTCTAGCGATCCACCAGTTAGTCTTCATGGACCTGTTTTAATTAATGTTCACTACACCATTGAGGTGTAAGATTAGACCATCTTTCGTATATATATATATATATATATATATATATATATATATATATAGAATCAAGAAATATATATCAGGGAAACGGTCAGCTATCGGGTAGTAATGAAACACAGTTGATTATTCTTTTCAATATTTCGCAATAATTTGATTGCTTCATCAGGAAAGCTACAAGAATTGCATTAAGAAAAAACAGTCAGAAAATTTAAATCAAATTCCACTTACATAATATAAGAGTTACATGTAATTGGCTAATTGTTAACATTAAAAACCTTTGTCCATACCAATTGTGTAAATTTTAGGTCTGACATACAGCATCTCAGCAACATTTACTCTTGGTTGTTGGATTTCACACCTAATAATAATTATCTGTTGTAATTTTTAGCCATGTTTGTCACAATTACGTTCGTCCCTTCTATTAAATTATTTCGACAAATTGTCAGTAGTTTTACGTTGTCATGTTTTCAATTTGTAAAAAATTGGCAATTGTTGTTTCACTCACTCATACATATCTTTCCTTTTTTTGCTGTCTATCAGCTGTTATTTAAAAATGGCCTACCACGTGCGCCTTTGTTTTCACGTTGTTTTGATAATTTTCTTAAAAAATGTGTGTTTCAATTATTAAAACTGTTTCATGTATGGACAAAGGTTTTTAATGTTAACAATTAGCCAATTACATGTAACTATTATATTATGTAAGTGGAATTTGATTTAAATTTTCTGACTGTTTTTTCTTAATGCAATTCTTGTAGCTTTCCTGATGAAGCAATTAAATTATTGCGAAATATTGAAAAGAATAATCAACTGAGTTTCATTACTACCCGATAGCTGACCGTTTCCCTGATATATATTTCTTGATTCTAACGTTGCACGGTTAATGCTCTTGGCCTTCTATATATATATATATATATATATATAGAAGGCCAAGAGCAATAATATATACAATAATTGTATATATATATATATATATATATATATATATATATATATATATATATAATGAAAAAAGGTTTTTACGCGGGAACAAAGATATATGAAAGGAAGATTCTTGGGCATACACCCGCATGGAAACACGCAACCGCCGACACGTGTTTCTGACTTATTAGTCGTCATCAGGACGGTATAGCCAAATTAAAAGGAGGACAAAATTTGGGGATACAAACAATCGAAGTCAACAACAAGCAGCGGACCTCCACATTGTGATAACAGTCAAAATACCCACAAATTGTGTGGGAATATTCAACATAACCACGCGGGAGGACATTGCCACCTGCGTGAACAACCAAGCCCAGAATAAAATAATGAAAAAAGGTTTTTACGCGGGAACAAAGATATATGAAAGGAATATTCTTGGGCATACACCCGCATGGAAACACGCACCGCCGACACGTGTTTCTGCCTTATTAGTCGTCATCAGGACGGTATAGCCAAATTAAAAGGAGGACAAAATTTGGAGATACAAACAATCGAAGTCAACAACAAGCAGCCGACCTCCACATTGTGATAACATTGCCACCTGCGTGAACAACCAAGCCCAGAATAAAATAATGAAAAAAGGTTTTTACGCGGGAACAAAGATATATGAAAGGAAGATTCTTGGGCATACACCCGCATGGAAACACGCAACCGCCGACACGTGTTTCTGACTTATTAGTCGTCATCAGGACGGTATAGCCAAATTAAAAGGAGGACAAAATTTGGAGATACAAACAATCGAAGTCAACAACAAGCAGCCGACCTCCACATTGTGATAACAGTCAAAATACCCACAAATTGTGTGGGAATATTCAACATAACCACGCGGGAGGACATTGCCACCTGCGTGAACAACCAAGCCCAGAATAAAATAATGAAAAAAGGTTTTTACGCGGGAACAAAGATATATGAAAGGAAGATTCTTGGGCATACACCCGCATGGAAACACGCAACCGCCGATACGTGTTTCTGACTTATTAGTCGTCATCAGGACGGTATAGCCAAATTAAAAGGAGGACAAAATTTGGAGATACAAACAATCGAAGTCAACAACAAGCAGCCGACCTCCACATTGTGATAACAGTCAAAATACTCCTTGAATGTTGTACCAAATCACATCAAGAATGGTGCCACCAATTTAATGGCCCTGATCCATGGAACAAGAGGCAGATTAACACGTGATATTAACAGATTTAGTACAAGGTTAGGGTCAAAAACTTTAAATTTCGAAATTAAGATTACAATTGCAAATATCAATAATTTGACATCACTTATCAACAGTACCATTGATAATCTTCAATTATGGGTACCTATACATGTTTTCAATGATTACAAAATTTATCTTCATAATTCATTTAATAGAAAATTTACAAATATTCAACTTAAAAATATTTCTAAATTCAACAACCTAAGAGATAATGCTGTCACTAACGTTTTATTTAATAACAATAACAAATGGTTTGTTAACAATTCAACGGTGGTTGTACCTGATGATGTTAAAGATTTTTTGTCATTAGGACCTAAATTCAGTTTGAATTGCTCCCCTCAGGACTTAAATATTGGTTTGTTACTCGCTGATGTAGAGGACATAATTTCATGTACCCCGGTACATGGTAGAGACAGATTAAGGACAAAAATCACTAATATCATTACAAATTTTTACATAACAGATCACAACAATAAAAATCAAAATTCACCTTTTCAACACATTTTCAATAAAACTAAATATTTCTTAAAAAGTCATAACAATCTATTAGTTCTCCGAGCTGACAAAGGTAACGTCACTGTAGCAATGAACAAAGATATGTATAACCAAAAAATGACAGAGTTGTTGGATGACAGGTCAACTTACGAACCAATAAATAGGGACCCGACGTTCATGTTACAGAAGAAACTCAACGACTTACTCAAAGAGTTTAAAAACAAAAAGTACATATCCGAAGTACTATATAAACAACTGAGCATAAACAATTCTGTAACATCCAAGATCTATGGTTTACCCAAGATACACAAAATCAATGTCCCACTCAGACCTATTGTGTCGTTTGTTGGCTCTGCCACCTACGGTTTGTCTCATTACATTTCTGATGTTCTAACTCAATCACTATCCAGTCGCACTAATTATAATGTGCAGGACTCCTTTGCTCTGGTCGAGGAATTTAATGGTTTTCTTTTACCCCAAAATTTTGTACTTATATCCCTAGATGTAGTTTCATTGTTCACTAATGTACCCCTTGATCTTGTCATTACCGTCATTAAACATAATTGGCCTAAAATAAAAGAACATTGTAATTTAGATTTAGACTCTTTCGTTTTATGCATTAACTTCATTTTTAACAATTGTTTTTTTACTTTCAATGACAATACGTACAAGCAAGTCTTCGGTACACCTATGGGTTGCCCATTAAGCCCCATTGTCGCTCATATTGTCCTTGATTATTGTTGTATCTTTCGGAAGGATGAATCAAACTGCGAGGTTTGGACTCAAGTGTTTATTGTTTGTTCGTGCGCGCGTACCTGCCGGACGTACATATATAGTAAAAAAGAGTTTACGATAAAAAGCAATTCATGTATACCATGAACATTGTTACACCCTTATCCTATTTTCAAAGTCTCAGCCCCTTAACAACTTTCAAATTTAATATATATCTCTTAACATAATTAAAACAAAATTCTATACAATATGTGCAACACAACTCATTGCGTATTTAACAATCTTGATCGTAAATTGTATCTCGGTTCTTTATTGCAACTTTCGTCATTATCCATGTTAGTGCTTGAACCGCCGTCACAATTTTCGTTCTCGATCTCATTCGTATTCGTGTCATTAACAGTCTGATCTTTGTTTTCTGTAGGGACAGAAGAATGCAAGGAAAATCTACTTTTTCTTAATTGATCCGAATGCCTACGTACTCTTTTGCCTCCCTCTGTTCCTACTTCAAACGTTACGGCTCCGCCTTTATCGGTTATCGTGCCCTTGCCCCAAGACGGATTGTTGGGTAGAGTATAGTCCCTATACATCACCTTATCACCAATATTTAACTCTTTAGGTTTACCACCATGATTTTCTATTTTTTTTTCAACCTTATTGGCTACATATTGGCTGTGATCAGGCAAAACTAAGTCTAGACGAGTTTTAAGTTTACGACCAAACATCAATTGAGCTGGACTTACTCCCGTTGTAGAGTGAGTCGTATTACGGTAGTCAAATAGAAAACGTTGCATGAAAATGTTTATATTTTGATTACTGCGATATGCCTTTTTTAAACAATATTTTACATTTTTCACTGCGTTTTCTGCTGCTCCGTTACTAGCGGGATGGTAAGGTGGTGATAAAATATGGCGTATGCCATTTAACTTTAAGTAATGTTTAAATTCTTCAGATGAGAAAGGAGGGCCGTTATCAGAAACTACGACATTCGGTAAACCATACCGCGAAAATGTTTCTCGTAATTTTCTGATAACACATTCTGCAGTTGTTGCGAACATTTCGCACATTTCCAACCATTTAGAGTATGCGTCGGTAATTACCAGATACATTTTATTTGCAAAAGGTCCTAGAAAATCTATATGTATCCTTGACCATGGTGTTCTTGTTAAAGGCCAGGGATTTAGATTTATTTTTGATGGGTTTATTCTTACAGAATTGCATAAGTCACAACTGGAGCACATCTTTTCGATATCATTGTCCATGTTAGGCCAATAGACATATGATCTCGCAAAAGATTTGCACTTGCTCATACCCAAATGACTAAGATGTAATTCGTTTAATATCAGAGTTCTTAATTTTGAAGGTATAACTACTCGGTAACCCCATAAAATACAACCTTGTTCAGTATGTAACTGATCGCATTTTGTGTAATACGGTTTAAAATTGTCTGCTACATATTCTTTAGCAGGCCACCCATGTAAGCAAAATCCAAATACTCTATTTAATAAAGGATCATTTCTTGTTTCTTTAGCAATGCGTTTATGATCAATGGGTAAATTTTCCTCCAAATAAAATATATGTTCTCTACCATCATCGAAGGGTACATTTGAATTCGTTTTACTTGGTAAACGCGATAACGCATCTGCATTAGAATTTTTATTTGATGAAATATATTTAATGTTGTATTGATAAGTTGATAGAATGACACTCCAGCGTTGCAACCGGCTGGCTGCAAAAACAGGTATTCCTTTTTTGTCTCCAAATATTGCCATCAATGGTTTGTGATCCGTTAACAGGGTAAAACATCGTCCGAAAATATATTGGTGGAACTTTTTTACGCCAAAAATTATTGCCAACGCTTCTCGATCAATCTGGCTATAGGATTTTTCAGCAGAATTTAATGTCCGAGATACAAATGCAATTGGTCTTACCTCCCCATTTGGAAATTCATGTGATAAAACCGCGCCAATACCGTAGGAGCTTGCGTCGCATGCTAAAATTAATGGTAGATCAGAATTATAATGCACCAACACTTTTGATGAAATTAATTCAGCTTTTATTTGTTCAAAAACACTCTGTTGTTCTTTAGACCAAATAAAACCTGTATCCTTCTTTAATAGTTTATAAAGGGAATTTAATTTTGTTGAAATATTTTTAATAAATTTAGAATAGTAGTTTACCATACCTAAAAATGACTTTAGCTCAGTTATATTGGTTGGTGTTTTCATCTTTTTTATTGCATTAAACTTTTCTGGTGCCGTATGCAAATCTTTACTATCAATTACAAACCCTAAATAACTGACACTACTTTGACAAAAACTACATTTATTTAATTGAATTTTTAAATTGTTAGAATTAAGCTTATCAAAAACTTGAAATAAAGTTTTCTTGTGTTTCTCTATATTTTCGGATGCCACTAAAATATCATCTAGAAATAGTGTGGTTCCTTCAATGTTTGAGAATAAATTATCCATAATTCTTTGGAATATTCCTGGGCTAGAAGCAACTCCATAAGGAAGTCTATTGTATCTAAACAATCCTTTATGAGTGTTAATTGTTACTAACACCTTGGAGTCCTCATCAAGTTCTATTTGAGTGTAAGCCTGAGAAAGATCAATTTTTGTAAAATATTTACAATTCTTTAAATTTGCTAATAAATCCTCTATCTTTGGCAATGGATATTTATCTATATTTAAATTTGGATTTAATGTTACCTTAAAATCACCACAAATTCTAATATCACCACTCTTTTTGAGTACAGGTACTATTGGCGTCGCCCATTCGCTATACTTTACCGGTGCTAAGATATTTTGCTTAACTAAATTACTTATCTCCTTTTCTACCTTGGATTTTAGTGAATAAGGTAAGGATCTTGCCTTACAAAATATTGGTTTAACATTTTCTTTCAAATATAACTTAACTTTTTCCGTTTTAAAACTTCCTAATTCGTTTTTAAAAACGTTCGGATATTTAATTGTTAATAACGTTGATACCTTATTTTCATACAGAGTATTGTTGGAAATATCAGTTATTTTAAATAAACCGTCTATTGAAATTTTTAATAATTTTACCCAATCACGGCCAATTAAAGGTGGTCCGCCATGTTTTATTACGTATAGTTTTAAATCATTTTTAATCGTTTTATGGTGGAAAACCTTTACATATATATAACCAATGGCTTGTATACTATCCCCAACGTAAGACTTAAGATTTAAATTAGACTTGCATATTTTTATATTACCAAAATACTTTTCATACATCGTATTTGAAATAACTGAAATTGCAGAACCGGTGTCGACTTCCATTTCGAGATTGACATCATTTATTTTAATATTTATTTTGACAGGTTTTTCAGATATTTCTTTTAAATTATACAAGGCAACTTCGAATGAATTATCGACATCGTTCTCATTTTGAGAAACATCTACATAATTATTGGTTTTATTTTCATTTCGTCCTTGTTTACACACACTACTCACGTGACCCTTTTTCCTGCACACATGGCACTGCGCACTTCGGAAAAAGCAATGCTTGTCCTCGTGGTTCTGCTTGCCACAATGGCGGCAGGATATCCGCTTCTTTGTTCGGTTCACCGGTTGCCGTGATGTCGAGCACGTGGACGAAGCCTGATGTTCCTTTTTCACTTTCATTAGGTTCACCGTTGTTCCGTCGATCAATCCGGAATTTATTTCAGCCGTTTCCATGCTTACTGCGAGCTTGTGTGCGTTGCCATACGTTAACGTAGCTTCCGAAAACAGACGTTGCCGGATGATTTCATTTTTTAGGCCGTATACTAACTGATCCCGTAAATTTTCTTCCAATCCGTTACCGAAATTACATGTTTTCGCCAGCTTCATTAAATTAGCCACATAAACAGATATGGAGTCACCCGGCTCCTGTTTTCGCTGCCTGAATTTGTACCTCTCCGCGATCTCGGATGGTTTCGGTTCCAGGTGGGTTTTCATTATTTTTACTAATTCTTCATAGGTTTTATTTTCTGGTTTATGTTGATTACATAAATCCGTCATCAATTCGAAGGTTTCATCACCAATAACAGTAATTAATATTGCCGTTTTTAACTCAGGTTTAATCCCGTTTGCTTTAAAATATTGTTCGACACGTGTTACATATGTCGACCAATTCTTTTCATTTAATTTAAATTCTTCAATCCTTCCAATCGACATCGTTGCACTATATTTAATTTAATGCACTATATTTAATTAACGTAATTTACTTTTACTATCTCTGTAATTTATTTAATCCGTTCCTCGTCGCCACTGTTGTATCTTTCGGAAGGATGAATCAAACTGCGAGGTTTGGACTCAAGTGTTTATTGTTTGTTCGTGCGCGCGTACCTGCCGGACGTACATATATAGTAAAAAAGAGTTTACGATAAAAAGCAATTCATGTATACCATGAACATTGTTACAATTATATGTTTGACTATATCATTCCTTCTCTACCATTTAACATACCATTCATTAAAAAATATGTCGATGACATAATCTGTGCTGTTCTGATGGTCTGTTTGGATGATACATTAAAAATTTTTAACGAATTTAACCATCACATCCAATTTACCATAGAAACTGAGAATAATAGATCTGTTCCCTTTCTTGACACTTTAGTTATCAGAACCATCGATAATTTTATTAACTTTGATTGGTATTGCAAGCCTACTTCCTCAGGTCGATATATAAATTATTTTTCGAATCACCCTTTAGGACAAAAAATTAACATTATTTTAGGTTTAAAAAACAGAATTCACCGTATCAGTAACAATAAGTTCATTAAAAAAAATCTTAAACTTTTGGCCGATTCGTTCGTCAATAATGGTTACCCTCGAATGTTAGTAAACAGTTTAATATACAATACACGTCGCGAACATCTCGATGTTCACGCACCTGTTGACGAACCAATTGTCTATAAAAGATTACCTCTAATTAATAACATCAGCAATAACATAGAAAAGGTCTGCACTACCAATGGTTTAAGAATAGCTAAATACAGCTTAAAATCTACTAGTGAATTCTTCGGTCATGTTAAAGATCGTGTCCCGATTGGTTATAGATCTGATGTAATTTACAAAATCCCGTGTCTTCAATGTGAGAAATGTTACATTGGGCAGACGTCACAATGGTTAAAGGCTCGAATTACCCAACATAAGAGCGACTGTAGGTTGCAGAAGAATTCTTGTGCTCTTGCTTCACACTATTATAAATTTAACCACAATTTTGACTTTGATAACACTTAAATATTAACTTCTCAAAGCAGGTACAAGCAACGGATTTTTCTTGAAATGTATTATATAAATAAACATGCCAATTGTGTAAATTTCAGGTCTGACACACAGCATTTAAGCAACATTTACTCTTGGTTGTTGGATTTCTCACCTATTAATAATCCTCGGCTTTGAAATTCTGGCAATGTTCTCGCTTCACGTGGTCTCCACCATTAAATTATTCAGACAATTAGTTTATAGTTTTTTAATTTGTCACGTTGTCAAATTCTAGAGGTTGGCAATTGTCGTCCCGCTCACTCTTACATACATCTCTTCTTTCACTCTCCTTGCTCATCAGCTGTTATTTTAAAATGGCTTGCAACGTGCGTTTTCCAGTTCACGTTGTTTTCATAATTTTCTTACAAATGTATTTGGTTCATCAATCAAAACTGTTTCATAATTTCTGAATTCTTTAATTTAACAATTAGCCAATTACATGTAACTCTTATATTATGTAAGTACAATTTAACTTATTTTAAATCTTTGACTGTTTTTTCTTAATGTAATTCTTGTAGCTTTCCTGAAGAAGCAATTAAATTATTGCGAAATATTGAAAAGAATAATCAACTGAGTTTCATTACTACCCAATAGCTGACCGTTTCCCTGATATATAATTCTTGATTCTATATATATATATATATATACATATATAACTTGTGAGAACGTAACGATCGTACAATTATATAATTTAAAAAATTCTTGGGGATGACGATCAACAGGCTTCTACTTATTAAAAGAAACTCATTTGTTTTTATTCAATATTTCGCAATATTATTTATTGCTTCTTCAGGAATAACTAAAAAATGACATCTGACGTACATATAACAATTATAAAAGATACTTACAACTAGAGGAATAAAACAAGGTCGAAAACAAATTATAAAGATAAGGTGCTAAGGCTCTGAATATTAATGGAGATAAATATAAATTTTGATGATGAATGACAATTTTCAAAAATGTCGACGTAAACGATATCTAAATATGAAAAGTGAAACCCTAGAAACGAGTACAACGTAAAAATGTTACTGTACATGTTGTATAACGAACTCACTAAATAAATTACATTCATAACTCAATCAAAAACGATAAGAAACCCAACTAAATAGACTACAAATAACTACAAACTCAAAATGTAAGAATAAATGGTACTAAGTTTCTGAATATCTGAACGAGAATTTATAGAATTTATATTTTTATTGATATGAACCATCTCTAAAAACATCCTGCTATTATAATTTTTCTCTTCGGCCAAAACAGTAGTACTAGTAAAGTCAAATTGATGCTTCAAATTAAAACAATGTTGAGATAAAGCACAATTTAACTTCGATATCCTAACGTCACTCTTGTGTTGTATTAAACGAGTGTTTAACCACTGACTAGTCTGGCCAATATAACATTTATCACAATCTATACATGGAATTTTATATATAACATTAGACTTTTGGAGAAGAGGAATTTTATCTTTCAGTTTTGAAAATAATCTATCTAGAGACATGATGTTGTATTGACCTATTTTGATGTTATCATTTTTACAAATAGTGATAATTCTATTTGTTACATCTTTTATGTACGGTAATTTCTTATAAATGACTACATTTTCTGTAGAGATAGGAACAGCTTGTGAAGAAGAATTATAAATTAATTTGTTAGCCAATGATTTAGGGTAACCGTTATTGATAAAGATATCAGAGAGAATTTTTAAATTTTTATTAAGAAATATGGGATCACTAATTCTAACCACTCTATTCTTCATCGCCTTAACAATATTAACTTTCTGATGAATAGAATGGTTAGAATAAAAATTTATATATCTTCCCGAAGAAGTAGGCTTTTGATAGTCTAATGTTATATATAAAATTCCATGTATAGATTGTGATAAATGTTATATTGGCCAGACTAGTCAGTGGTTAAACACTCGTTTAATACAACACAAGAGTGACGTTAGGATATCGAAGTTAAATTGTGCTTTATCTCAACATTGTTTTAATTTGAAGCATCAATTTGACTTTACTAGTATTACTGTTTTGGCCGAAGAGAAAAATTATAATAGCAGGATGTTTTTAGAGATGGTTCATATCAATAAAAATATAAATTCTATAAATTCTCGTTCAGATATTCAGAAACTTAGTACCATTTATTCCTACATTTTGAGTTTGTAGTTATTTGTAGTCTATTTAGTTGGTTTTCTTATCGTTTTTGATTGAGTTATGAATGTAATTTATTTAGTGAGTTCGTTATACAACATGTACAGTAACATTTTTACGTTGTACTCGTTTCTAGGGTTTCACTTTTCATATTTAGATATCGTTTACGTCGACATTTTTGAAAATGTCAGATGTCATTTTTTAGTTATTCCTGAAGAAGCAATAAATAATATTGCGAAATATTGAATAAAAACAAATGAGTTTCTTTTAATAAGTAGAAGCCTGTTGATAGTCATCCCCAAGAATTTTTAAATTATATATATATATATATATATATATATATATATATATATATATAATTGTAAATTATATATTTTTCATATATTTCTTGCCAAATAAATTTTAATATTTTTTGATTTTTGGTATTTATTTTATACCAGTGTTGGGTTATTTTGGCATTTATGTAGAATAAAATAAAAACTGTTCTGTTTTATGACTTCACTATTATTTTTATTTTTACGTTTCGACAATAGATTTTTGTCTTCTTCAGAAATATAACTAAAACAATACAAATCACTACAATTAGCACTAAACGAAAACAAACGAACCACATGAGATACATTTACATAATAACTATTGTTTAACAGAAGTCTCAAAAAAAAAACTACAAGTTATGCATAAAATACATGTTAAAATTCTTTGTTTTTCCAATAAAATAAATGAAACCATCATTAAGATTAAAAGAGAATTTAAACAAAACATTTTGAAACAGGTTTCATGCCCAAACTTTAAATACAAATAATTTTTGAATACAAAATGAAGCGTAAAATTACTTACATTTATGTGTTAGTCTTTCGCGTTGCAAATGTGAAGTGAGTTCATTCAACGTTTTTCGTACAAATCTAAAAAAAATTTTAATAATGCTTCGAAAATCTGTTTTTTTTTGTCTTGTGTGTCGATTTAATATAAAGTATTTACTTTTACGAGGTCAACAAATTGTATAAAAATTATGAATAAAATAACTTTGACAAAATGTTTTGTTTAAATTCTCTTTTAATCTTAATGATGGTTTCATTTATTTTATTGGAAAAACAAAGAATTTTAACATGCATTTTATGCATAACTTGTAGTTTTTTTTTTGAGACTTCTGTTAAACAATAGTTATTATGTAAATGTATCTCATGTGGTTCGTTTGTTTTCGTTTAGTGCTAATTGTAGTGATTTGTATTGTTTTAGTTATATTTCTGAAGAAGACAAAAATCTATTGTCGAAACGTAAAAATAAAAATAATAGTGAAGTCATAAAACAGAACAGTTTTTATTTTATTCTACATAAATGCCAAAATAACCCAACACTGGTATAAAATAAATACCAAAAATCAAAATATATATATATATATATATGTTAGTGCGTAAGTTCTCGCGGCTGAAATCTGTGCTTCTTGGTTCTCGGGTTGTGAACCGTTCTTAGAAGAACTGTTCTTCTAAGTCAGCGAGACCTAGAAGAGCTTCCTGAAGATGGCAGATGGGACTCTGCCGAAACGTCGAAGCGACCCTTGGAATATTTCCACAACGCGGTTCACAACCCGAGAACCAAGAAGCACATATATATATATATATATATATATATATATATATATACGAAAGATGGTCTAATCTTACACCTCAATGGTGTAGTGAACATTAATTAATACAGGTCCATTAAGACTAACTGGTGGATCGCTAGACAATATTGTTTCTGGGTTATTACCCTTCGTCAGTAGCGATTACCAAGAACCTTAGTTGTTGAAATACCTTTACATGTAGTGGCCATCATCAAAGGTTATTGGTAATCGCAACTGACGAAGGGTAATAACCCAGAAACAATATTGTCTAGCGATCCACCAGTTAGTCTTCATGGAGCTGTTTTAATTAATGTTCACTGCACCATTGAGGTGTAAGATTCGACCATCTTTCGTGTAAATTTCACATTTTGCTGTCATATTTGACAAGACACATTTTTAATATATATATATAATTATTGTGCAAATTCTGGACTATAAATCACTTAAAATGGTATTTATCTTGTATCATGAGCAGTGAGTCGCTGAATAAAACACTTTTAGCAATATTAAAGTCTTTTGTGACACTTTTTAATTGAACAAACCACTTTGCTCAAATAATTGGTCAGTAGGAAATCTTTTATGCTTGCAATATATAAGTGTTTTCTGCACGATTAGTAACATATTTAAGGTATTAGTATAAGCAAATCTCCAGAAAATAATATTGTATTTAAGAAGTGATTCTACTAAAGCTTGGTACATCATTTTTATAAGTTTAAGAGATAAAATCACACGTAGTTGAATGAATTTATAATATAATTTCCTTATTTTTGTGCATAAGTATTCGATATGTTTATTCCATTTTAAATTAGAATCAATATTAATTCCCAAATATTTAATATCATATGTTTTTTTAATTTTTGTCGAACAAGTACAGTGAAGGAAATTATTGTTTACGCAAAACTTACTGTGTACTATAAGTTTATCGTAATGTGGTTGATTAATATTATATATCGAGAAACCCATAAAATACGTTTTTGATTGATTTAATGTTAAAATATTATTGTCCAACCAATCTTTTATTAAAGATAACCCTCTTTCAGATTTTTGTTTAGTCGTCTCCCAGCATTCGTCCTGGAACATTAATACTGTGTCATCGGCATATGATATAATTTCACCATCAATATTTACATCCATTATATCATTTATATAAATCAAAAAAGTATAGGACCAATCACTGTTCCCTGTGGTACGCCAATTTTTATTTCTCTTTCGTCACTGTAGGTATTTTTTATTTTTACTTGTTGTGTTCGATTTGTTAAGTAATTTTCCAGTAGCCTTAGCGCGACTCCTCTAATACCCAGCTTCTCTAATTTATTCAAGAGTACCTGATGGTGTCGAATGCTTTACTTAGATCTAAAAAAATTGTCAAGATCTTTTTACTTTTATCTAACGTTATATATTTCGTTAATTTATATACAGCATCTGTAGTACTTTTACCAGCTCGAAATCCAAACTGCGAGTTGTTTAATGAATTATTATCTTCCAAAAATTGAATTAATCTTTTTTTAATACATTTCTCTATAATTTTTGAGAAATTGCTTATCAATGATATCGGCCTATAATTGGTTGGGTACAGAGTGCTTCCTGCTTTATGTATCGGTATCACAATCCTTTTTTTAAAGGCTTTTGGAAAGTGTCCTGTTTCAAAACATAAATTAATTAGATGTTGCAGAGGGGTAACCAGAGTGTATTTTAACGATTTAATAAACTTAACAGTTGTTTCGTCTATACCAGAAGCCGCGTTATTGTTTAAATTATTCATATTGTTAAATATTTCATTTTCTGTTACTGGATATAGCAATAATGAATTAACATTTGAGACCATATTTTTACTATTATTGTTATTAACTTTCTTAGGTAGTTCATTTGCTAGCTTTTGCCCTATTTCACTAAAAAAATGTGTTAAATGTACTTGCCATTTCAATATCTGTGTTACTTATATTGCCATCGTCCTTTTGTATTTCACTTATAACTTGATGTTTTCTTATATCTTCATTTGTAGCATTTTTCATTATATTCCAAATATTTTTCATGTTATTTCCTGCCTTTTTAAGCTGTTCTTGATAATATTCATTTTTTGTTTTCTGTATAAGTTTCGATATACTTTTTCTGTATTCTTTATATTCAGTATATATTTGTAAATTATTAGGATTCTTTTTTGATTTTTTCCGTAGGCTTTCACGTTTTCTAATTGATGTTACTAGACCTATCGTAATCCACGGTTTCAATTTTCGGTTTTTTGCATTTATTTTTTTATAGTATGAACATTTTTCCATTGCTATGCTAATTTTATTTAAAAAGATCCCTGCTGCGACATCCACATTCGTACAGTTTGATACATCGTCCCATGTTTCACTTTCAAAATGTTCATGCAACATATTATAGTTCGTTAATTTCATTGAATTTGTAGTTGTTTCCTTTTGTTTTTCTGATACTTCAGATTGTATGCACAAAATCACTGGATCATGATCAGTTATACAATATTTTAGGATGATAGGAGTCATACGTTTGTTTGTGTTGGTAAGTTGTCTTACAAAAATATGATCTAAACATGAGTCATTTTCGCGTCCTACTCTCGTCGGTGAGTTAATCATGGACGAGAATCCATACGAATAGAGTGTATTTAAATAACAATTAGATATCTTATTTTCCTGTATTATATTTATGTTTATATCGCCCGCAAAAATTTCAATTTCCTGTTTATCTAATGTTCGGATTACGTTGTCTATGTCATGTAAAAAAATATCAACATTTGTCGAGGGCGGTCTATAACTTGCTAAAATACCATTTGTTTATATTTCTTTGAAAGTATACCTTGCAGGATTCATGCGAATGAACAAAGGTCTCACACCGTTCCTCATCCTCAATCTGTCTTAAAAATTCTAGCTCCATCATAAACATTAACTATCGCTCCAGTTGTATGTATATCTATATATGATACATGATAATTTTAAAATAAAAGATTTCAACAACAAATTGCATTATGCCACATAGAATAGTTTGTACAAACTCTTGAAATTTTCTAGCTTGCGTTTATTGACTGACCATTTAATTAATATTTTCCAGATCTTGAGGTGTACGAATGGAGATTTTTTTATCATTTTTCACAGCATAAATAGATCCATCCATTGTCCACACGTTTCTGTATCCATAATGTTCTATAGTAGTATTTAATAAATCCATTTTATTTCTTGTTAAGTCTTCACGCACCACAATTCCTGAGTTTTTCAACGTTTTCTTGCTGCGAAAAACCAAATTACGATATGTGTAACTCGTAAATTTTACTAATATAGCACGAGGTTTGTGAAGTTCTTGAGTTTTTTGTTTATACGGGCCCACTCGATGACATCTGTCGATACAGTCGGAATTGATATTTAGCTTCATGTTGTCGTTAAACACACTTAGCGCAATTTTTTCCGGGTCTTCGGTTTTATTTTCATCAATACCAAACATACGTATACTATTACGTCGTGTGTATTGCTCCAATAAATCCACTTTTTGGTTAAGATCGTCGTTATCTTATTGTAAAGACGAAACACAGCCCTCTAGGTTTTCGCATTTTTTAGATAATTGATTAAATTTGTCCTCAAGTTTATTCATTACTAAATTTGCAATTTCATTTGCCAGCGACTCCAGAAATGCTTCTCCATTTACATACTCTTCTATCACAACCTTCGCGCAGCTTTTTATGCCCATTTTTTGACTCTGCGTAAAAACCATAGTATGTATATCGTAAATGCACTTGTTGTCACTATTAACACACCTGAATCTTTATATATGTTCTAAATAACAACTACTAAGGTCGGAGCGAATATAAAACACGTCTACTCGTCGTATAAAATATATATAAAAATATATAAATGTGCCAGCACATTTATATATTTTATATATATATATATATAATTGCGTTTTCTTTCGTTTGGGAATTTTCGATCGAAAAATTAAACATATAACACAGTTTGTGTCACTATGTTTTTATTGTTTTATTTTTGTAACTCACTACGTTTCGAATTGCGTGTAAATTCATTCTCAAGTGTCAGCTTTGACCGGTATTTGAGTAAAGAGTGACACGACATCAATACTTACTAACAATTGATGTGCATTTTTTACGTATGGTTTTGATTGTTCGACGTACGGTTGGAGTTGTATTGCAAGATATCTTGCCAGTGGTTGAATTGGTGATCCTCTGGAACGCACAATAGGTCATAATGGTACATCCTGTTTGTGGATTTTGGGTAGTCCGTAAATGAATGCACAACACGACCAAATTAAATTCACAATGGAAGTGGAGGAATACAATCAGCTGCCGTTCCTAGACGTCCTACTTACGAAGACAGAAGACCGTCGCCTGACCAACACTGTGTATCGGAAGAAGACATGAAAAGACTGTGGACGCAAGTACATTGGGCAGTCTAACATAATACTTGATATCCGCAAGAATGAACACATAAGAGCAGTGAAACAAAAGCATACATCATCATCTCGAGTGAAGCACATATTAGACACGGGGCACAACATAGATTTTGGGAACACGAAAACCATAGCTAACATACCACACTTCACGACACGGATAATAGGGGAAGGTATTGAAATAGAAAAGCAGCAGCAAAATAAGAGCAAACGGGATGATGCTCAAAGACTGTAACGAATTTAGTTTAATATTAAGATAAATATCCGTTTGCAGATATCGGGTGCGATCTCCGTATGGGGTACGCACTTGTTCTGCAGAATCCTCTCTTGCGTTTGTAACTATCGGGTGCAATCTCCGTATGGGGTACGCGCTTGAGTTACAAACACCGAATAACATTTGCCGATCCATTGTCACCGTAAACGAATACCCTCGCATAATTTTTTCGCGTAGTTAGACATAAGCCCGGGAAAATATCAATAATCGATATTGTTCCTTTAAATAACTGTAAATATTCCGTCGTGTAAACTTTTGTTTATTTTTTGTAGTGGTTTATTTGGGAATTAAAGTATATTAGTTGAACCGAACGCGATTTATTACCTGGATCTCCGAATTGAGCGACGCCCGCGAGCAAAAAGAAAAGTATAAACAAACCGCGTTGCAAAATGGGACCGGAGCAGGGACTTAAATTATATTAACACCGTAAATAATATTAAGACTTTAAATAATATTAACACCGTAAATAATATTAACATAATATAGAAAAATGGCTGAAGAGGTGTTAGATATTCCGAGAAGTACAACCTGGGTTTATTCAATTAAAAAGGAAGACCTGATGGTGATTGCAAAACAATTCGGATTATAAAAAAAAGTAACACAAGAAGACATTCGAAAGAGGGTTGTTGAATGGTTAAAGAAACCGACACCGACGTCCGAAACTGTCGAACCTTTGCCAATTACTACATCGATAATATCATCAGTAGTAACCATGTGCGAACGTGCACGAAAATGGGGTGTACACTTATCGGGCGAAAGTGACGCAGTTTCATTCTTAGAAAGATTGGCGGAACTGCAATAGTGTTACACGATCCCGGATAAGGCGAACTCTTCTATGGTACCGCAACAACAAAGACTTATGGGCGAACTGGAACGACTCCCTGCCCGATTTTAAAAGGCAATACTTACCACCGAGATATCAGTCAAGGATAGAGGACGAAATACGAAATTGGACTCAGGGTTCGCAGGAAACCGCTCGAGAATTCGCTGTGTCTCTAATAACGCTGATTAGGCGTTGCGGAGGATTCTCGGAGCAGGCGAGGCTGGACCGAATCTATAATAACCTGCGGCCGGAGATTATATTATACATACGCCGGTCGAATGTTGCGTCATTATAAGATCTATTAGATCAAGCGGCGGAGTATGAACAAATCCGTCAAGAAACAAGACTGCTTCAAGAACCACCACCGCCGACGAAAACCCTTATAAGCGAAACTGCTTACCGACGAACGCAAAGCGAGGTTAATGCCCTCGAACCAGCACTGCAATCACGGGAGAGGCAAAGAACCAGAACGGATTGCTATGCTCACGTGAAAGGAAATCAATTCCAACCAGGCAATACCAAACCGGCAACAACGACACCGTCTAAACCAGTAACGTGCTGGCGATGCGGACAGACAGGGCATGTCCGTGGGGATTGTCGAAACCGGTCAAAACTATTTTGTTCCCGATGCGGAAAGGAAGGAGTACTGTATAGAAATTGCCGGTGCCAGGGAAACGCCAGACAGGTCGGTTTCCAGGGCTAAGCAGACCGAAGGAAATAACTAAACGCCCGTTCCATCACTTCCCAATCCGGACTTAAAAACGGTGGATGTGGTTCATAATAACGACAACAGACTTTGCGTAAAAATAAACCTCCTGGGGAAGATGTGGTTAGCACTAATAGATACCGGAGCCATCAGCTCATTCCTGAGTCAATCAGTCGCCAGATATGGCTACGAAAATGGTATCCAGAAGGAGGAAACCGAACTACCAAAAGTAAGGATGGCCGACGGGTCACCCAGAACACTACAGGACAGGATACGGCTAAAAATTCACGTGGGGCATCAGGTTATTGAATCATTTTTCTGGGTGATGGAAACCGCCACGGCCGAAACGATTCTGGGCATGGACGTGCTGCAGCGTCTTAACTTGACCCTGAATACCGGAAACAGATACTTGAAAGAACGCCCATACTAGAACAACCGACTCTAGCCACTGTGGACACCCAGTTAAACCCGACACTGGCAGAAAGGTGACAAGAGTTCTTATACACAGTAACGGGACGCACGAAACAAGTGTACCATGAAGTACGACTGAAACCGGGAGTGACACCAATAAAACAAAGATATTACCCATGCAACCCAAAGAAATTGGAACTCATTAATGGGGCGGTTGACAAAATGCTGATGGAAGATGTGATCGAACGCAGCAGAAGCCAGTGGAATTCGCCAATCGTGTTGGTAAAGAAGGGAAATGGCGAACAAAGATTCTGTATAGATTTCCGAAAAGTCAAGGAAGTGACTGAAAAAGACGCTTTCCCTATACCCTATATTTTCGGAATCCTAGACAAGCTAAAGGGAGGGAAATATTTCGCAACCCTGGATCTGCGACATGGATATTGGCAAATACCTTTAACAAAGGAAAGCCGACAGACATCACTTCTGTTACGGTTCCAGGGAGGGGACTATTCCAGTTCAATGTTTTACCGTTTGGACTACATGCCGCACCTGCAAGCTTTCAACGCTTCTTAGACACCCTCATGAGTACGGATCTGGACGACATTGCATTGGTATATCTAGACGATATAATCGTGCTGGGCCGAACTTTCGACGAACATTTGAGGAACCTGGCAATCATTTTCGATCGATTACGAAACGCCGAGTTACAGCTGCAAGCCGGGAAATGTCAGTTCGGAAGAGCTTCATTGAAGTACCTAGATCACGTTGTGATAAGAGAAGGAGTACGAACTGATCCGGAAAAAGTTTAGGCGATACTAAACATAGCCGCACCAGAGACGAGAAAGGAAGTCAGGAGTTTCGTAGGCCTTGCCTCCTGTCGATTTGTACTTCAGTTCGCCGAGAAATCCGCTCCCTTAAACAATCTGTTAAAAGGAGGACAAAAGTGGATGTGGGGTCCCGAACAAGAGAAGGCGTTCCAAACGATCAAGGTCACGCTCACTAAAAGCCCCGTTACTGGCATGGACTATAAGTACCAATTTCAAGTTCAGACCGACGCCAGCGAAAAAGGAGAGAGGGTCATCGCCTATGCTAACCGCACCCTTAACCAGGCCGAAGGAAAATATTCCACTACCTAGAAGGAATGTCTCGCAGTGGTATGGGCCATCCGGAAATTCATGGTACCTCGAGTGGTACTCGTTCCGGACGATCACTAAGGTGACCGTAAAAAATCGATATTGTATTTCTGACAGCGGGAACCAAACAAAATGATAAGTCTTTGCAGATTTGACAATAGCCAAAATTTGAGGACGATTGGAGTATGTTAACCCGTGCCGCTGAGGCTCAAAGTTATAAAAAACGTTTTTTTTAGTTTTATAGCCAGTAGCCACGTTTGGGAGTAGTATCTACAGAAATTACCATTATTTTCTCATGATATATGTCTCAAGCGAAAGGCAATATTATTGTGACTAATTTATGTTCTCTATATACTATATAATTATTAATTATATATATAACTATTGTTACTTCTAGTCGAATCGAGCTATAGCAGGCTCATCATCATTATATCATGATGAAATTGATGATAATCAAGTATCTTTAGATTTAAGTTAATTAATGTTATTTCTTTTCCTTTGTTATTTTTACATTTAATTTCCGAAAGAAATATTCGTTGTTGTTCGGTCCGACGTATGATTATATTAACATTTAATTAAGTTAATTTAGATCCGCGCACACCGTATAAATATTCGTCACAATTATTTTTAGGTAACAATACTTTTATGGCAATACGCACGACCCTGTCCAGGTACAGATGGTTCGGCAGATGCGCCGCTAACGGTCCGATCATTTTATTAGTTAGTTTTCCCGATATTTAAAATCTAAAAACTCTTGTGCGGTAACGTACAAGACGTTATCTGTTTTAATATTATTGCGGCCCCAATTCCAATTTTTACAACGCCGTCATTTTACAACTGCTACATCTTTTACTGCTACAATGCGGTTGTAAATAACCAATTACCGAGCATTGTTGGCCATTTAAATTATTATATGGCTCTCGGGATTTTACATTAATCCTTTTGGAAACCGCGAACCAAATCTCAGGCAAAACTTCCCTTTCTTTCAGCACTCTAATTTCATTCTTTTACCAATCACGACGAGTTCTTCGTCCTGAATCAAAGTAGGGACATTTCATTCCAAACCAATGACACAGACGAACGTTATTATTTAAAGAACGTTTTCACCCTTAAACAGATAATAACAATCACATATTTACAGTACCAGTTCAGTTACCGAAGTTCTCTTCGAACTTACAACTCGCCACGAGTAGACTACACGCAGTTCCTTGTTAAGGTATCGCAAACAGTTGTAATGCATATTTAATTTTTTTTGACAGTTAAAATATAATATTGTAGTAAAACAATGGCTTCCACCTCCACCGTAAGAAGCAGAACAAAATATAATCGGTTGTAAATTGTCCTCTAATCGTCAGGTTTTGGCCACTTTGTTCTACAATTTGCGTACTGTGAAGTTATATCTGCAAGATTTCGCAAGCATTACCATACAAGAGGTACTTATTTGTTGGGAAAAAGCTCGGATTCCTACAAAACATGCAAAAGATTGTATTACTAAATTAGAGAAACTTCACGAACGGTGGAGAAATATACAAAAGGACAAGAATGAACAATCGGATTTTGCAAAGAACAAAATCAAAGAGTACGCCTCAAAGGTAGATGATATTTTTGATATTGCCCATCAAGATGCCTTAGCCATGATGAAATCAGAAGAAGAAAATGAGTTTCTTTTGAAACAAAGGGAAAAGGGTCGGCCAGGCTGTATGCTTGTAGTTGATCTGAAGTTAGCTCGAGCTGAAGAAAGAAAACTACAAAAGGAACGTGCAAATATTAACCAGCAAATTCAAACTGAATGTTTACTCGATTACCAAACATTACCAAACATTAACTAACCTAACTATTTTTATAATTAATTTGGTCCTATTCTTTCTCTTCTTTTATTCATAGAGACTGATGATGAAGAAGATGAGGACGAGGAGAGTGATGAAGATGAAAACACATGCGATGCATATTTCGAGGATGTGCTGCGAATGGACGTTTGTACTTCTCAAGAAACCGAGGAACGTTCTGGACCAGCTCATAGCAAAACGATGAAGCGTGGCGTTCGGGAAATTTTAAACATGAAACTATCTCTGTTGTTGGATCGGTGTAATGTATTTGACCGAAGTGCCACACGAATACTCATAGGTACCATAGAAGCACTTGGGAAGAATCCTGATGAGTTCAAAGTGTCAAAAACCGCCATCCATGAAAAGCGAAAAGTATTCAGAGAAAAATACACTGAGAAGATCTTGGAACGAATTAATATAACAGATTATAGGTATAATTAAAAAAAAAACAGCTAAACTCACCACTGAAATAAATTTCTTAAAACAATAATGACGATGAAAGAGTTCATAAATAAAATCAATACATATTCAATAACAAACATTAATCCCATACACTTTCGCGACATATAGTACAAACTACTGTTCATATGAAAATCCAGGAATCGAGAAAAACCAGTGGTGGGCACCCGGGTACCCCGAGTGTGTAACGACGTAGTAAAAGTTGGGTGTGCACATAAGGGTTATTTTTATTTACGGAGAACATTAGTTATAATTTCGTTTACGTTTCGTTTACGTTTTGTTTACGTTTCATGGGGGAAAGGGCAAGGAGTTAAGTGGGGAAAATTAAGTGGGGTTAGAGAAGTGGGAAGCTATAACAATATATAACGTCTGCGGACGAGAAATTTCCACAGTTCCCGGACAACAACCAAGGAGAAGGAAGCAGCTACAGAACCACGTAGCCAGAGTCCAACGACACGACAGGTATGCAGAAACTTAATTTTTAACCAGGTTTATGTTTAGAGATAAATATTTAACACTTAGATTTATTAAATGTGTATATGTATTGTATTAAAAATGAATTGTATTAAATGTTTTAACACTTGTGTACGTGTTAATAGAATTATTATTATAAAGGTTTGATTTATGTAGGTTAAGATTGATGCTTATGTACGCGTCAATAGGAAATTAAGCAAATAACATTTAAGGGATATTTCATTTAATGCTTAATGTTTATGTACGCTTTAAATGAATAGAAAATTAAGATTGATGTTTATGTACGCGTCAATATGAAATTAAATAAATAACATTTAAGAAACATTTCATTTAATGCTTATGTACGCGTTAAATGAACAGAAAATTATGAATTGACATTTAGGTACAACGAGCGCAGTAAGAAAACGAGCCCGCGTTTATTTTATTAATAGGCTCAACGATCGGATGCTCGGAAGCAAGGCCCAAGTACCTGGATTTTTAATGTTAATTGCTTTATAAAAAAACTAGTCATAACGTATATATTAAGAGAAGAATCAATTGACGCGGTTAGCATTCTCTTTCAATCGATGTCATTATAATTTTTGTCGTTGGAAATGGGGAGCAGGAATGCACAAACGTATACATATTCCAATGCAAATATTCGGGTTTGATACTTTCCACCCGATATATATACATGAGCAAGTTTCGGTTAAGAAATATGAAGAAATATGTAATGGACACAAGTTTCGGTTAAGTATAAATGGTCAGCAAAGAAGAATGTAATTTTGGTAAAAGTGGCAATTTGTGGTAAGAGACAATATTTGATTATTTTGGCCAATGTGGAACAGTGTGGTGCGAGAAAAAGGTTCATGGGATTTAAAAATGATCTAAGGTAAACGGTTCGGGCAAGAATTTGAAGCAAATACGGAAATTAAGTTAAATATGAATAAAAATTGGCGGAGCCTGTGGTTTAACTATAAAGAAATTAACTGGTAATTAATTGCCGCACTTAATTACCAGTACAGGAAAAGAACTAGGTTAGAATTAGAATTATATGATTTGCATTTAAAGCTAACAAAAAACCTAAATAATTGGGAATTTGAGGATTGGTGTCAGTTTCATAGAAAAATCATAGAAGTCACAGATCATAAAGTCAGAACCAAAGTTTTCAAATTAAATGCAAAATTTCAAAAATTGAGTCCAAAACCAAAAGATGAATCAGTCGTCTGAGATTTTCAGTATTGATGAATTAAATTTATTAAACAAAGGTTTAAAATACTGTTTGCCAAGCCGTAAGACGCCAATTGAGGAGATAATTGTAGGAATCGAGACTTCGATTAAAAATTTGACACTTCGAAATCTTTTATCAGAGAGACTTGCAAGAATCAAATCAGGCAAAACTTAGAGCAGCACAAACAGATTTCGAATAATAACGAATGGAATATTATTAAAAAAATCTCAGAAGGAAAAACTGTTTCTTTTTAAAAGCATACAAAGGGAGCAAGTTAGTAATTATGGACAAAGCCGATTACAGTGTGAGGGTTAAACAGTTAATATCAGAGGGGCCATACGCAGAATTAAAGAAAAATCCACTACCAAGGATGATCAGGGAAACTGTCCACAATTAATAACGTACTCCCAGAAGTTTAAAATAAATGTATCTAACCCCATAGTACCTAGGTTATACTGTTTACCGAAAATACATAAACCAGGTAATTCGATGAGACACGATAGGTATCATCAGGTATTAACTCACCGACTTACTTGCTTTCGAAATGGTTAGTAAATGAATTCAAAAATTTGTCCGAACAGCCTGAAAGGTTTTCAATTCAAAATTCGTTGGAATTCATTCAGAAAGTCAAAGATTGCAAGCTGGAAAAGGACGAAATCTTGTTTTCATTTGATGTAAGCTCATTGTTTCCTTCGGTACCTATTCCGGAAACTCTAAAATATTTGGCTTGTTTACTCAATAAGAACAAGATCGACTCGGCAAAAGTAAATGAATACTTGAAGTTGACAACCCTATGCATGTCTCAAAATTGTTTTCAATTTGAAGGAAACTTCTATGAACAACAAGGAACAGCTATGGGCAACTCTTTGTCTCCATTTATAGCAAATTTATTCATGAGTCAGTTTGAATTAGATTTCAAAAATGCTGAATATTTCCCTAAAGTATGGATCAGGTACGTCGATGATATTTTCGCGATTTTTGACACTAGTAAATGCAATGTAGAAGCATTTTTAAACGAATTAAATTCGAAATTCACATGTATTAAATTCACAATCGAAAAGGAAACAAATGATCGCTTACCATTTTTGGATACGGTAGTAATTAGAAATAACAATGTCATAGAAATAGACATTTTCCGGAAAGAAACCAATGTAAACAAATTCATAACCGCGGATTCATGTCACAGCTTTCAGCAAAAAATGTCATCGTTCAATTTTCTCATACATCGTTTGTTAAGTTTTCCGCTAACAAAAGATAGATACAACACCGAACTCAATCTTATTAAAAACATTGCGAGTTACAATGGTTTCGATACGGGCATAGTGACTAACCTTATTAGGAAACATAAACGTAACAACACACTCGTAAATTCCACCTGTCTGCTACCTCAAAGAGATCAAGGCAATAAATTTGTTTGTTTACCGTACCGCGCAGCGTCTAAAAACTTAAATAAACTTTTCAAAAATCATGAACTTCAGGTCGCGCTTAAATCGAGCAATTCTTTGAAAACCCCATTAGGGAACGCCAAAGGTAAAATTGAGGTAGACCAGAAAAGTGGAATATATGAAATAAATTGCAAGGACTGTAATCAAAAATATTGCCCAACATATTTGAAAACCCTATTAGGGAACGCCAAAGGTAAAATTGAGGTAGACCAGAAAAGTTGAATCTATGAAATAAATTGCAAGGACTGTAATCAAAAATATGTTGGGCAAACTAAACGTTCAATTAAAACTCGCTATAAAGAACATATAGCACATTTTAGATTCAACAGACCCGAAAAATCAAGCGTAGCCCAGCATATTTTAGAAACAGGCCACGCATTACCACTAGATTCGCTTAAATTAATTAAAGATGTACACAATTATAGAGAATTAGACAGCTACGGAAGTATTTTCATACAAAGGTACAAAAAACAATTTAATGAATTCCGACAACGGACCGATACCGCAGTCCAACTTATTTGAATTGCTTGATTAGTTTTAGGTTTTCCCGCCAGTTAGCACTCATGGCAACAAGGAGTACGGTACACTACACCTCGCTTTACATTTCCTTTAGGGTTAAGAGTATAAATATAGGGTTTTTTAATTTGACTTCAGTGTTATCCCACTGGTGATCTAGTGAAGGTTTTTACCTTAACTAGAAATACTATGTTTAACACTCAGCCGTTCAGATTCTACTGAAGATGGCAACGTAGTTGCCGAAATACGTATTTAGATTTGTAAAAATCAAGTGGGGTTTTTTATCTTATAATTGTTATTATAACTTTTCTCTTTTTTTTAAATATGAACGTTTTTGGTTATGTGCACTTACTGTCAAAAGCAGAAAAAATGTTGACACGACTCTTGACATTATTAAGGCACTTAGCGAGAAATTAAAAACACCATTGTAGAAAGGAGAAAATTGCCGTTAAATTTATACATATTATAACAAAAATTTAAAAGCAATAAAGAATGGAAAAAAACTGTAATAATCAAACAGAAATGTTTAACGGTCGGTAAAAAGTCTAAAAAATCAATTTCGATCAGATCTTCCTAGGTGAGTATTTAAGTAACGTCAAAAGATTACGAGCTTTTAACGCTTGTGTTGCCACCCAAAAAATCCACAGCATCTACCACCCGGGTACCTTGGTACCCCGCACACGAAATTCTTGATAAAAGCCCATTGTAACTAGAATAATTATCTGCATTGGATTAATATTTTATTATTCATATTCTAGTAGGCATTCCTACCTGAATATATCAATTAAATTATGTGATCAGCACACAGCAAAGGTCACAAAATATTTGCATTGTAATCAATGATTTCTAATATATCTGTGTAAAATTTTGAAATTGAATTATTCTTTTGTAATTATTCATACAATATTTGTATATTACAGTACGAAAGACGAGAACTATGATTTTTATAAAAAATATTCAATAAATAAACAATTTGAAATAAACAAATATTGTTATTATTTATATATTAATCCATATTTACTTATTATATTTTTACAACAAACTTTTTTGTATGATATACTATACGAAAATCATGCTTTTTCTAATAGGGTACCCCGGTTTTCAAATGCAAAATTTTGTTAGTTAAGATATTTTTTTATGTGTATAATGCAAATTTTGATAGGTAATCGGTCAAAGCATGGGGATATGAAAAGGTTTTGGCCAAACTTAATTATTCAACAAAACATAGGCCGATGGGTACCCGGGTACCCAGGTTACAACACAAGGGCTAATGCAGTTTTGCCTGTATGATTATACCCTTTACATCGCTTGGAAGGAGATTTCCAAAATCTGTGTCAAATAGAAATGAAGAAGAACTTTAAAAAATGTGCCGATTTAATCATTTCACCAGACGAACCCGCTATATATTAAAAAATGAAATAAGAACAACCCTAAGATTAAACCTAATTAAGAATTAGGTTTAATAAAGTTTTTGTATTAAAAGTAATAATAAAGGTTTATAATTTTGTTAATAAAATTTAAATTGTTTTCATTTCGTAAATTTACCCAGTGAAGCTAGAAATTGAGACAACCTAACATCAATATTATATCATGTCGGTACAAGTAGACTTAAAATGTGTTATATGAATATATATAAGATTTAAAAACATTACATTATATCGTTATCATAACCGACCTTTAATGAAATAGGGCCATACGGCAAAATAATAGTATTTTGTGTACCAAGGCCAAAAAGTACTGTTTTTTCGTCCGAGTTTTCTTTACGACCGAGGCGTAGCCGAGGTCGGAAAGCAAACGAGGACGAAAAAACACTTTTTGGCCGTGGTGCACACACAATTTTTTAGGCGACCCTCATATAATTTTCAAATTTGTTGCAACATTTACTTATAATTTATTGACATAGTCATTTATGACAACTGAACAATTGTACATATTTGTGACACCTTCAGACATGTTTATGTTTTCTTTGTCTACATTCGAAGTTATTTCGGCTTTATAAACAATAATTACCCAATAATCAGTTAAAAAGTCTATCACCAACACGTATTTACTAATGTAAAGAAGATGTACAGTTTGACACTGGCGGCAATGTGGTTATTTTTATACAATTTCGGTAACTGTCGGTAGATGGCGCCACCCTATCGCGGACGAAAAATGAAAGCGGACGAAAAACGATTACTTTTCGTCCGCGTTTGACGACTGAAATTTCAATTTTTCGTGTCGGTCGCCTAAAAAATTATTAGTGTTACAAGGAAATCCCATACCCCATTAGTTAACTAAACAATACTGTTGACTATTACCCATACTGTAAATTCATAGATTTCATAATATTTTGCCTTACAATTACAAGAATTCTCATTATATTACTTAGCAGCTAAAGTAAATCAATCTACGTTTACATATTGCAAAGCAATGCGTAAAAATCGATATATAATTCATAACGATGTTTATACTTTTCCTTTAATCTCACATACTATTGCCCGGTTTCACAAACACTAATCGGTCGTTAACAGCTTGTTAACGAATCTTTAAAAGTTTGACGATTCGTTAATGAGTCTTCAATCAATCGTCAAATATTTGACAATTGATTACCATGACGAACCGTTAATAGCAAAATTACCATTGTTTTGGATTTCACAAGCAATAACGAGTGGTTAAAGGCTTGTTAACTACTTCACCATTTGACAATCGTTTGTGAAACCGGGCATATGATTATTATTATATAACAGTATGCTATATTCAGAACGAAAGAAGAGTAGAACGAAATGTTTATATTACCCAGCCCTCCTACCGCATTTTGTTATAATGGAGCTAATATGTAATTTGCGTTCATGCGGAGGAAATTTCTTTGCCGAAGCGGCACGCTATACAATTTCAATTGCTGTGTCCGGAAATGCGCAAATTCTGAACTTAAAAAAGTCAAGTAAAATACCAAGCAGGTCAGGTCATGTAACTTGTGTGAACCTTGTACCGTTATAACTTGCATTTCTTTTTGCTTACAATACTAACGTGCGTTCAAGAAAAATTTAATTTAGGAGGGCTCTGAAATTCAATTGGTGTTTAAAGGTACTTTAGCCACAACCAAAATGTCAATTTAAGACGTCAAAAGTGAAAACTGCTTCACGAATTAAAAATGGTTATCAGAGCAGAAAGCAAAATTATTGGAATGCTATTTTCGAATAGGACAAAAAGTTGATGGTGTTTGGCATTATTCCATTCCTGAGAGCTTTACAAATTTCCATGAAGAATATATAATGTATTTTTTGAAGTTAGAATCTCATCTGTCAATACTGTCATTATTGTAGGTTCTGCTGGTTGTGGCTAAATTACTTGAAACACCAATTGAATTTCAAAGCCCTCCTAAATTAGAATTTTTCTTGAACGCACGTTATTATTGTCCTCGACCAGGCGCGGATACAGGGGGGGGGGGCATTTTTTGTTTTGTGGTTTTACCTACATATATTTCAGAAAATTCGTTTTAAATAAAAAAAAATTAATTACTCCAAAAATTCCATTTTTTAATTTGGTATTATGAACCTACATTGTATATTATTATACATCAATTGAATTGTTTGCGAATTTTAAACTTCAAACATAATGGATTAAATCCATTTATAATTACACATAAATAAAGCCTGGTGTGCTGGAATTATTCAGCTGCAACGCAAACAAATAATTAGCAAACATTTTCCTGATATTTAAGTCAAATAGTAAATTAAGCAAATCAGTATAATTTGAAATTGTAAATAAAGATTATGAGATCAAAAATTACATTATTATCGATAAATTGCACAATTAAATTAATAATAATTAATAATTAAATGTTTACATTTAATGTAAAATAAAATAAAAATAGTTATTTGTATTGTATGTGTATACTAAGGCTGCGAAATTTATCTTTAACGTTCCCAGAGAAGAATTGTAGCTTCGGCCGCTTGCGGCCGAGGCAAGACAATCTCGAGGATGTTAAAGGACTTCGCGGCCAAGGTGTACACAACATTTTTTAGGCAACCGAAAATAACGGTTGAAGTTTAGTTTAGCGGCCGTGGCCTAGAAGTTGAATTTCGCGGCCTAATTTACATACGCGAAATATTCACTTCGCGTGCGGTAAAAAATAAATTTAATTATGCGCAGAACACCAAATAGCATTGTTGATATTTAAAATGTAATGATTCTTAAACGCATTTAAGAAAAACTATAAAAGATACCAACTTACCATTTGAAAATTTTTAAGAAGAAATTATTTGTGTCAAATTAAATTATCCGCAAGCCAATAAAAGACAATGAATTAGTAAAAAATATAGTTAGAGGCTCCAATAAAAATAATGTTTTGATGAATCACTTTGTAATGCACTTATGTGCGACAAGGTTAGATTTGCATTAATGATTAGTTCTCTGATTCGACGAGGTAAAATAACTCTAGACGCTGCTGCCGCAATATTAATCATGATTTGTATAACATATTGATTTTCCAACACAGTTACGAAATGACAACTTTTTAACATGTTTGGGTGAAACTTGGATTGGTAACATGTGACAGGATTTCATTTCCATCAGTTGTCGTTCATTAGCCATCTGGCATTATATTACGATTTGTATTATACAAAAAATCTATTTTTGAATTCGATTGAATTGTATATTATTGCATACAAATTAAATTATTTATCAATTTAGAACTTCAAAAATAACAAAGGATTAAACCGAATTATAATTGTACACAAATGTGTACACCACGCTTGAATTATTCAGCGTTAGTGCAAATAAATAATTAGCGAACATTTTTCTGAAATTCAAATCCCATAGTAAATTGCAATAATCTCAATAATTTTAAAATGTAAAAATAATTACGAGAGCAGTAAATTACATTGCTACAATACATCAATAGAATGAATAAAATTTAAATGTTTAAATTTAATGTAACAATAATAATAATAAAATAAAATTATGGACTGTTCACGTTTAAAATGTAATTCTTAGATGCATTTAAGAAATACTATAGAACATATCAAAATGTGTACATGTTTAAGAAGAGACAAACTTCTCCAGTTAAAGTTATGACTTAATGCATGACTTTGTTAAAAATTGTTAAAAGGTTAGCCTTCCATTAATGATTAGTTTTCTGACTACAAGATACAGTAACTCTACGCGCTAAACATATTCTCGGTTTAATTTGTTGAATTTTTAAGAAACATTTATTTCGAAATTACAATAATTTGCTTAAAAACTATTAAATCTGTGTACGTTCTACATTACGGTTCTACAACTAAAAAAATTAATACATCCGAGGAATTTTCCTCGAAGAACTGCATTACGATAACAAACTGCTTAAAGTACAGTAATTGACGTTGAATATAGTGTCGGGTGCATAGCAGCGGCACATGCTATAAAAAATAGTATGCGTATATCGGATAATGTCCATTAGGTTAATAGAATAGAATTCCTCCCTTGTGAGATGAAATCCTACGGATCCTTGTAGTAGAAGTACTTCGATTCCAGGGGCAGCTTGGGGTAACTTTTGGAATCAGAGTCGATTGGTATAAGTTTTTAATTCATGAAGGTTGACTAAGTTGATTTCTTGTAATTTAATTGGGTTAACGACTTCTTCTTCGTTTTGCATTAGGTCCAGGTTAATATGCGGTAATAAAATAGGTGATGACCTTCCCATATTTTCGTCTTCGTTTGTAAACGTGATATCATTCATTGATAATGTACACCGCTGTGGAAATGTGAACAGGTAATATCCAATTACTTCCAGGCAGTTTTCATGCTGACAGTCTAGTTTTATCTTGGCACGGTTGGGGAATATTCCAAGATATTGTGTGTGTGACTTTTTCTATAATAATATGTTGGACTTCTGCGTTTTCTTGTGTGTTGTGTGCACATTCGATTGTAATATTTTACAATTCTTTTTGATTATTGCTTAACTATTATGAGACTTTGGCCATTGCTCTGAATAAAACACTCGCCGTTTTGTAATGTATTTAATTGGTTTACTTTTCACTAACACATTGTAATATGATAATTTGTCGGGTAGGTCACGGATGCATCGGACACCACTCGTGCTACTTTGGTGGTAATTCCCGCCGTCAACTACTGTTGCATAAAACTAATTGACCTATTTTATATTAAAATAAATGATCATTCGGCAATTTCCTAACGAGCGCGAATGTCCTTATTTGGACATTCGTATTCGTCGTTAATGTCGAATAATCGAACTTGGTTTTTTGTTGATGCAATGCATGGTATTTGTACGTAAAACTGCTAACAGCTGAATGGCATTATACGCAACGGAAATAACACATTTTGGCTACGCCATTTCCTCACACCACACTCCAAAAGGAAAGAAACTTTTACTGGTAAAATTTTCTTAATTATTTCTATTTTATATTACCCATTAACTCTTATTTAATTATATAATTCTATATTACACACTACACATTCTACTTTCCTTAACTAATTAATCTTGCTTGTAAATTACTTATCTAGAACTTAATTACTACACTGAGTTTTTGTCGCGGTACAATTTTGTTCTGTTTTTATATTCCTCTACTATTTTATTGTTTATTTTTATTTTAACGTTCGGTGGTTCATCACTGATCACTTTATATGGACCTTTGAATAATGTTTCTAATTTATTGTTGTTTTCTGCTTTCACTAACACTTTATCGTTAAACTTATACCTAACATATATACATTTCCTATCTAAAACTTCTTTCCTTCGACTTTTAGTATTTATTAAATTATCTTTTGCATCTGCCCATGCAGATTTTAATCGACATCTTAATTCGTTGTGATAATTATCGAAATTGTATATTGGTATACTGCTTTACACAGTATTACTTGGTAGCTTGCAATGTTTCCCGAAAACTAATTCGTATGGTGTATATTCTGTGGATGTATGTACCGTATTGTTAAATGCAAAACGCAAGTATGGTACCCAACTGCTCCAGCGATCTGGTAACTTAACTGTTTGTATTCGTAGATACGCCCCCAAACTCTTGTGTGTGTTTTGTAAAGATCCCAATGTTTCATGGTGGTAAGCCGTCGCCTGCAACTGCTTTATCCAGAAGTTTTGCGGATTCTGTAAAAAATTTTGCCAAAAATTCTAACCCATGATCTGTAGCAATAATTTGTGGTATCCGAAACCTTAAAATGAAGTTATCTACAAATGTTTTTGCTACGGTATCAGCTTCTATATTTGTGAATGCATACCCCTCTACGAATTTAGTTAACTCGCATTGAATCGTTAAGATATATTTATTATCTTCATTGTCCTGATTTAATGGACCTACTAAGTATAAAAATATTTTTTGAAACGATGATGAAGCTGTGGTGATGATTGCCAGTGGTTCGATATGAGCCCTAGAGTGCTTATACTGTTGTCAATCATCACAGCTCGCAATAAATTTTGAAATATCATCTCTCATGTTTTTCCAATAATATTGCATTTTTATATTTGCGTACATGCGATTTATTCCTGCATGACCCACGGTGTGCAGCATATAAAAATCGTTCAAGATCAGTTGTCTTGTTTTCTTACATTTGATTTTATTAGAATGATGTATAATACAGATATTTCTGTTAAAGTCTTTGAGCATTTTAGATTCCTTTGATAGTACTTTAAGATGCATAATTGTGGGATTTTATATTCCTCACAAATTGTTTGCAAGAACCTCAATTCAGCATCTAGGGCTTGAACTGATCGGTTACTTTGCTTTACATATATTATATTCGCCTTTTTGTTAAATAATGTATTACTCGCTTTAATTAATTGATATTCATTTATATTCGATGATTTATCTAGCATTCGTAGCTCTGTTGAATCTACAGGTCGTTTCAATAATTCGACTATTCCTGGATGGCCAATCCTTTCCTTTGATTCTAAATCATTTTGCAATTTTTTAGAAGCTCTTGTCATAACATATATATTGTTTGACATTTCTTTTAAATCTTGTGACTTTACCTGTATTCTGGATAATGCGTCTGCTGCTGCGTTATTCTTTCCCTTTATGTAATGTATCGTAAAGTCGAACTCTTCAAGTATCAATTGAAACTAAGTTAGTCTTGAAGATGAATTACTCATTCCGAACAAATATACTAAGTAGTGGACGATGATCAGTATAGATTTGAAATTTTCTACGGTATAGGTAGGGTCGAAAATGCTTAACGCTCCACACTATTGCTAATAGTTCCTTTTCTAGTTTCTGCTTTATTCAATGCTCTACTGGCGTATGCGATTGGTTTATTGTCTAAATTTGCAAGAACTGATCCAATTGGATAACCTGAAGCGTCTGTCGTTAAGATGAACTGATTCGTTGTTGAGAAATCAGGATATTGCAACATTCGTGGTTCCATGAGTGCTTTTTGCAACGTTTCGAATGACTCTTGACAATGTTACGTTTACGTATTAATTTATTTAAAGCTGTTGCAATTTTCGCAAAATTTTTAATAAATTATCTGTAATAATTCGCGAAAGCTACGAATCGCTTTGTTTCATCTGTGTTTTTTGGAATTGGATAATTCATAACTGTATTAATCTTATTTGGATCGGGAGAAATTCCCTCTGCTGAGATTACGTGACCCAAATAGAGAACTTCTTTTTTAAGAAATTGACATTTTTTCGGATTAAGTTTAAGGTTGACTTCCCGAAGTCTATTACAAACCTTTATTAAATTTTGATTGTAATTTTTTAAATTATTTCCAAAAACATCCAGATATACAAAACATGATTCCTAGTTTAATCCTGACATAGCAATTGTCATTACTCTCGAAAATGAACTAGGACTAGTTTTCATTTCATTTCATCCCATTGGTAACCTAGTCATTTGAAACTGCCCTTTACCTGTGGTAAATTCTGTACATTTTCTACTCGTAGGTTCCAGCTCCACTTGGTAATATCATTGCGATAGATCTAGGTGCGTCAAGTACACTGCTCCTGATAATGAGTTAAAAATATCCGTTATATTGGGTAATGGAAATCTATCGTCTTCTGCGACTTCATTTAATAACCTATAGTCAATAACTACTCGCCATTTCTTACTTTCATTTGAGTCCCATTTTTGCGGTACTATTAAAATTGCTGAAGACTATGTGGATTTAGTTTCTTCTATAATCCCGTCTCTTAGCATTTTATCAATTTGCTGATCGATTTCACTCTTTTGGGCCTGTGCTAGACTGTACGGTTTAACGTAAATTGGATTTGCTTGATCTTTTAATTTCATTGTTTCTCGCACTACATTCGTTACTGTTATAGTTGATATACGAGGTATTCTTGCAGTGGAAACACGTGTTAATCGGTGCTCCGTAGTTAGTAAATTAAATAGGGGAAGAAGTGATACGACAGATGTGAATTGGGTACGGTCGGATAGATAGTAAAATAGCGGAATAGAAGATCAAAAAATCAAAGCGGTAGTGAGAAGTGCGGACGAGTAAACGGGAGTAATAGAAAGACGAGGTGCGGCACGGGACGATCGCGTTATTGGACGGCAGCGCGGCCGTACTTCTTGCGGACTTTTTTGTGTGCGCGAAAGGTTTAAGCGGGCTACTCACTCGCCTGCCACAGGGGCAATCTAGGGCGCACGGCGGCAGGGGCAATTCGAGTCGTGTCTCTACACACATGCCTGCCGTTCAGTGTTCGGTTATAAGTTGAGGTGAACACACGCGTTGAGACAGTTACCAACGAACTGAGAAATTGCCCCGATCGCGCTCAGACGGGGCAACCATGCAGGCGGCAGGGGCAATCTAGGCACTAAGGATGGTCTCGCGCCGCCGCCGCCTACCGCAGGGGCAATCTACAAAATTGCCCCTGCTTGCCTATACACATCACAATTAAGGAGGCAATCAAGGGTCATCCCCACTTTTATACCCTAGATTGCCCCTGCGGCAGGCGTGTGAGTAGCCGCTTTAAGGTTGATTCAGACCATACGGCATGGACCGTCACGTAACAGCACAGGCACGTACCTGCACCTGCACGACAAAATACGCGTGTGTTCACATCACACCGGCAAGTATCCGTCAGTTAGCGTACAACACCCGTGTTCGCTTGGCGAATATTTTTCATTTTTAATGTAAAGTATTTACTAGTTTAATTTATTATGCTTTCAACAATTTTTGTTATTTTTGTTAAATTGCACGTTAATTTATAAGTTTATTTCAGTATTATTTTACTAGTTTACTTCGATGTCATAATAACATTTGTGGATTTTTCACAATGAGTACATTTAATATACATCTTTTTCCTTACAGAATTCTAAAAATCACTAATTAAATTATTCTATCAGAAAAAGTTAATAATTAAAGGAAATATTTTTAAATGCAAACTTATATAACAATTTGATTAGAGTCGATGTATGCGGAAGAACTGCAAAATTTAAATTAGTATGGGCACCTATTTAGTTCGGCGATTGGTCAATATCACGTTACATTACTCGCTGTGTAAGCCTGGAATCGTTCTTAATTGCATTTATTAAATTCTGTGCACTACTCTTATTATTCTTCAAAAAACGATGAAATTAATGTCTACAAAAATGTATAAGATTTCATATATTACATTTCGCAAGGATTTGTTGTAAATCAACATAGCATCGAAATATTTATATTTGCATAATTGATGAAATGCTTTCGGAAATAATAAATATTTTTAAATTCAAACGAATATATATTCACGTTTATACGAATATCTAAAATGCAAATACGCTATTACCCCAACTGCGGTCGCATTAAAAATAACAATTTAGATTTGTAATTGTATGTGTCGGACCGGACACCTGCCGTTTTCTAATTCAGACTGGCAGGCAAGCACCGACACGTAACGTAGGGGACCGTCACCGACCGTCAAAACACTCCTCGCGAGAATGTCGGCCGGTGACGGTACGTGCTGTTGCTGGAACGTGACGGTCGCTGCCGGTTAGTGTGTACACTCTCACTTAAATCCATGCTACGAAGTTTTGTCGTGCAGGTGCAGGTACGTGCCTGTGCTGTTACGTGACTTTCCATGCCGTATAGTCTGAATCAACCTTTAGTCGGGCGAGCGGTGTGCGGAAGGAAAAAAAAGTACAAGAAGCGAAAGCGTAGAATATACAGGTGGAGAGGTAACAACAGACACACGCGAAATTAACATGGCAAACGCGGGCGGGAAAGAAAAATGGGGCGAAAGGAACGAACCGGATATATTCACGAGGAGCCGGAGAACGCGCAGATCACCGGGGAGGAGTGTGGAAAGTAGCGGAGAGGAGAAAGACAGGGCAATCGAGAACTTGATGGAGATGATTAAGGAGATGATGAAGGAGGTAAAGGAGACTAAGAAAGAGATAATGGAGATGAAGAAGGAAAGGCAGGAAGACAGGGAATGGAGAAAGAGAGTGGAACAGGAATGGAAGAAGGAAAGGATGGAGGCAGCATAAAGAATAAGAAAACTAGAAGAGAAAGTGGAATACATGGGAAAAAAGGAGAGAAGAAAGAATATCGTAATAAGGGGACTAGAAGTAGAAAAAGGAAGGGAAAGGGAACAAGTGAAACAATGGCTAAGTGAAAAATTACAGGTGGAGGTGGGGCTAGAGGAGGCGTACAAGCTGGGGGGGAGAGACGGAAAGGAGATAGTACTGGTGAGAATTGCATCAGAAGGGGAAAAAGAGGAAGTTATGAAGAACAAGGGGAAATTAGGAGGAACGAGAGTGTACATAGACAATGACTTGACGGAGAAGGAAAGGGAAGTACAAAGAGAAATTTGGAAGTATGCGAAGAAGGAAAGAGACCAAGGTAAGAGAGTAAAAATGGGATATAAGAAGTTGAAAGTGGAGAATACATGGCTTGTATGGGAGGGGGAAACCGGGACACTAAGTCCGAAAAACTAATGACGAAGGGGGGAGGAGGAGAGGGGAGTAAGGGGGAACGGGGGGCGGGGGAGATAGGGCCGGAGAGAAGGAGCTGGAGGAGGGAGAGAAGGAGGGGTGAGGGAGAGAGGAAGTAAAGGGGTTTAAGATATGTTTTTGGAATATAGCGGGATGGAAGAAGTGGATGAAGGAGGAGGGAGGAGTCAACAGAGACTTGAGGGAATACATGGAAGAGTTGGATTACATTGGATTGAGAGAGACATGGGTAGAGGAGGACAGGTGGGGAAGATATAAAGAAAACATGCCGGCCGGGTACAGGTGGGAGTGTAGGGCAGCCACGACAGAGAGAAAAAGGGGAAGGGCGAAGGGGGGAATAATAACAGGAGTGAAAGAGAGATGGGAGGAGGTTAAAGGGGGCGGTACGATTCAGAGGCAATACAGGGGAGAATGATAAGGAGGGATAGAGAGAAGTGGGGAATTTACACAGTGTACAGCAATCGACAAATCAGGAAGGTGGCAGGAGAAATGGACAAGATAATGGAGCAGGAAGAGGGGAAGGTAGTGTTGGGGGGGGGGGGGGGGGGGGCATGAACGCAAGTGTAGGAAAAGATTCGACGGTGAGAGGAGGGAGGGGGTGGAGAGGGAGAGGGGAAATAGAGGGAAGGTGATCAAAGGATGAGGTAGTGAATGGGGAAGGGAAGATTTTGTTAGAATGGATAGATGAAGGGAACTGGGAGATACTCAATGGTCACGAGAATGGAGATAAAGAAGGGGAATTTACTTACGTAGGACCCAATGGAAGATCAGTGATAGACCTAGTAATAACGAGCGAGGAGGTGGAGAGTGAAGTGGGTAGATTTAGGGTAGGAAATAGAGCGGAATCAGATCACTTGCCAATTGAGGTGGACTTATGGGGGGAAGGAAGGAAGAAGGAAAAGGAAGGGGAAGAAGAGCTGAGACAGGTAAATGTATGGAACGAAGAAACGAGAAGGGATTACCAAAATAAATTGAGAGAAGTAGAGTGGAGAGGTGTAAAAACTATAGAAGAGATAGTTAGGGAGATGATTAAGGCTACAAAGAAGAAGAACATTAGACAAGGGGAAGGCAAAAGGTCATGGTTCGACGAGGAATGTAGGAGATGGAAACGGAAGCTGAGGGAGATGCTGAAGGAGGCGAGGCAGGTGCAGGGAATATGGGGAAAGTATATAGAAGGAAGGACAAGGCAGAAGGAGATGTGGGAGAGGAAAAAGAAGGAGCAGATGCTAAGAAATTCAAGGGCTGAAAGGGGAGAAGGACATATGGGAGTACATTAGAAGGAAAAGGAAAGGGAAGGGAAGTGTGAATCGTATTGAGGTCAGAGAATGGAGGAGATATTTCAGGAAGATGGAGTGGACTCAGAAGGGTGGATAAGTGCACCGGAGGAGGTGTGGAGGGAGTTGCTTAAGAGGATAAATGAAATGTGGATGGGAAGGAGGGAAATGCCAAGAGGGTGGAAGATGGCGTTATTGGTACCGATCTGGAAGAAATGAGACAGGGAGAAAAAAGAAAATTACAGAGGGATATCACTACTGAATGTAGGATACAAGATATATATAGGACTAGTGGGAGCAAGGTTGGAAGAGGAAGTAGAAGAAAAAGAAATACTACCAGAGGGACAATCGGGATTTAGGGCAGGGAGGGGCACAAGGGACAACTCGTTGTGTTGAACTTTATAATAGAGAGGGAATTGACAAAGAAGGGGGGCAAGGTGTACGCACTGTTCGTAGACCTGAAGGCGGCGTTCGACCGAGTGGACAGAAGGATAGTGGTAAAGACATTGGAAAAGGTGGGGATATCGAAGGGAATAGTGAACAGATTTATGAAGAGACGCGATGCAGGGTGAGAGTAGGGAATGAGCTGTCGGATGAATTCAGGACATCAAGGGGATTGAGACAGGGGTGTCCATTGAGTCCGAAATTATTCAACATTTACATATCGCAGCTGGAGGAGACGCTAAGAAGAGGACAGGATGGGGGAGTAAAACTGGGAAATGAGAAGATATGATCACTGGCATTCGCGGATGATGTGGTCATCCTGGCAGAGGCGGAGAAAGGGATGAAGGAGATGAAAAAGAGATTGGAGGGGTTCTTAGATAGAAGAGGGCTAGATTTGAACACAGGAAAAACAAAGTTAATGGTGTTCAGAAAAGGAGGAGGGAGGCGGAAGGAAGTACAGATGACATGGAAAGGGGAAGAAATTGAGCAGGTGAAGGAATGGGCATATTTGGGGTATTGATGAGGGAAAATAATTCGTGTGAGGGGCACATAAAGCATGTAAGCAAAAAATCTAAGAAAGCTGAGGAAGGTCTGAGAAGCATGGTATGGGGAAAGAGAAAGGGCAAATTCGAGGAAACGATGCGAATATGGGATGTGTGTGCCAGGAGCATCATGATGTATGGGGTCGAGATATGGGGAGTTAGAGAACAGAAAAGAGTGGAGAGAGTGCAAGTAGGGCAGATAAAAAGAGCTCTGCAGTTAGAAAGGTCAACACCAGACTATGTGGTGAGGCAGGAGACTGGGAGAGAGAAGGTGGCGATCGAGGCGGGGAAGAGGGCAATAAGATACGAGATGTTAGTGAAAGGAGGGAGGGAGAATAGTTTGGGGAAAAGGGTAGTGGAGGAAATGGAGAGGAGAGAGAGGAGAGAAAGAGATCTGTCAGATTGGGAGTTAGCAAGGATAAGATTATATAAGAAGGCGGCGATGACGGTGGGGAGGCAGAAGAGAGGAGAAGGGAGGGGAGGTGGGTGGAGAGAGAGTTGGAAGAGAAAGGGAAACAAAGAGATTCACAGGAGAGAGAGGAGAAGATAAGAAGGGCAAGATATAATGAAAAATATAAAGAATTACAAGTGAAAGGGAGGACGCCAAAGTATTTAGGAGGAGGCAAGGCAGCGGAAGAAGAGAAGACGATTGCCAGGTACAGATATGGAAACGAGGAGAGGGCAAACAAATATTGGATGGGGGAAGTGTACAGGAGGTGCGAAGTATGTGGACGAGTGGAAACATTGGTGGAAAGAATGCGAAGAAATGGCGTGGGGAGAGGAGGAAGAGAGGAAGGGCAAAGATTGGAGACGATGTTGGGAGAGGAAGGAACAGGAGTAGAGCTATTAAGAAATTTGAAGGAAAAGAGAGAAGAGGGTAGGAAAAGGAGGGGGATGGAGGGGGTTTAATGTTTGTTATGTTGCAGGCAAGGGAGGAGGCAGAAGGCAGAGAAAGGCTGGGGAAGATAGGAGCGAAAAAGAGAGGGGGAGGAGGAGAACAGAACAGGAGGGAGATTTGGAATGAAATGTAGCGAGAGATATTGTCAGATTATGCCAAATAAAGGTTTTTTTTTACTGTTATAGGGTCATTTTCTAACAAGAATATATCTGTGTATTTGGCGGCGCAAATTTTTTCAATAGAATCATCTCTTCATTGTTTAAATGATTAATTTCAACAGTTTATCAACCCTTGCTGCCGAATTCGTAAGTGAACCAAGGGTATAAAGTTCATATGATTCTAATTTTGCCAAAGTTGGTTTGAAGTTTTTTATTTTTACTTCTTTTTCATTTGTATTTAGGAATCGAATAGGAATCATGTGTGATTTTGGGCTTGCTATTATTCCCGCTGTGAAAACTCCTTCGGAAATTTCGCTTGGCAATACCACACAATCATTGTTGTTGTCAACCCAAAAATACCTTATAACTTCGCACCGTGGTGGTAAAATGGTATACGTGTTAAATTTTGATTCTAATTGTGTTACAATTTTTTCTGAGTTATTCCAAAATGAAAATAAAAATTTTTCAAAATCAATTATAGCGCTCATCGTATAATTCCATTCATTTCTGTTTCAAATTCATCCTCAACCAAGAATTCATGCTCAATTTTGTAATTTTTTACATTTAAAGTTAATTTTGTAGAATCTTTTGACGTTGTTGATCCCGCAATACCATTTATTATTATTTTTTCACTTTTTTCATTTCACCCTTCGTGAAGCGAATCTTTTGCCGCGTGGAGAGCGAGTCGGTTGACCTCGGAAACCTCGTTGTGGATATCCCCGGTACGAACCACGTTGTGGGTTGTGGGTCTGATAGTCGGTGGCGCACCAGCCTCTTTCACTGCCTCTAAAATTATGTCCCCTGCTGTTGAAACGGTTGTAGTTATTGTTATCATGGTGTCCTCTGTTATGTGTATAAAACATCGTTGACGTTATAGGTTTATTGGCTTCTTCGTCATTTGCCAAATTAATAGCATCTTTTAATGTTTGTCAATTTTCGGCTTTTAAAATTGTTCGCACTTCGTTGTTCCGAATACCAATACAGAAACAATTGCTGTTTAGCTTGGTGAAGTTGGTTTGAGAGAACTGTTGCCGATTTCCGTGTTACAAAATTATTTTTTAAATCTGATACTAATTCTTTTACCTTGTTATATTTTGAACTGAGCCTAACTTTTGCGTTTTCTGATAATCGCGTTTTTAAAACATAATTAATAAGTGAGTTTTTAGGTGTGATGATTTACAGGAATTGAATAAATGTGATAATAGTTGTGTGTTTCGAGCCAATTGGTATACATACGACGAATACAATTTTGGTACTTATATAGAAAGCCTTGATTTGTATAACATAGTATTTATGTACATTATCCGAAGCAATCAGGAATAGCATTTGTTCTTGCAATTTAAGTAAGGTAGTTTCTAAATTTAGTTTTTTAATAATTGCTGTATGTGCAATTTTGAGTTTTGAAAAGCTGAGAGCGGTCACAATGACAGATAGCAATTTTAGTATTTTATTAGTTATCGAATCCTGATTATCTTTTATAAACGATTGGCTTCGATTGGTTTCTAGATTTTTCATTAGTGTCATTAGTCCTATTTTAAATGGTAGGATTCCTGGATTATGTTCTAATTCAGTAATGGTTATTTCCTGGGCAAGTGTCATGTGAAGACATCTGCAAAATTTCAGATGTGTTAATATTTTAGTGGTCGCTTTACTTGTGCTTTATGGATTTTAGGTTTATTGTTTGTTTTTACTGTTTTCTCTTTATTTTCCAGGATAGTTCCCGAAGTAAATTTATTATTTGATTTATTTCGTTTATTTGAAGCTTCGTATACTCTGGTTTCTGGCGAATAATTTATTGGATTTTCGCGAGATACATTTAATTTATTTATTAAGTATCCTTTTGTTCTGATAACGTTTTGTTAAGATATTTATACATTTCTTTCGTTTGTATATAATGTGTGACAATGGTCACTGATAACTGAACACTTAATGGGTCATGTTCAAAAGTTATTTCTATGGGGTTTCTTTTAGTCAGAGAGTGAATCGTGTTGTTATATCCGATTATTTCCATCACTATAGCAACAAAGACAATGGTCCAATGAGAATTTTACTTTTGAAACAATCATTTTTGTTTATCGCGGATAAAAATTCGCTTCCTCTTGTCAGTGATAAAATTTGACACTTCATTTTATAATTTAATGAAAATGACTTCTTCGTCGAAATTCGGAACTTCTGATAAAATAAAAATAAATGAATTCGTTAAAAACGTCTCTGCCTGCCAGTACCGGTAGAACCCAACAGTCTGTTCGGTCACAATTTGAACAATTTTGCAAAGCGCGAAGTTATGAATTAAATTAAGAACCGTCTGTTGCGTAGTCGTCAAATATTTTAGAAGACTGGGCTGTAAACACGAGGGAATTAAACGAGAATGATTAAAGGGAATATTGATTGAAGTCTATTTGGAACATTACAGCCAAAATTATTAGAAGATAGAGTACTTTACAAAGTATAACAGAAGCTTTAATCCTTTAGAGTTTAAAATTGCTAGGGATGCAAGAAATGCAAAAAGAAAGCAGTTACAAAAACAACAAACTAAAAGGCGTCAAAGTGCTTCCGCAATGGATACATCTGAAGTGGAACAAATGATAGATGAGGGTAATGAGAAAACACCTGAAGGTCTTCAGCTTAATCTTTTTTTCATTTGGTTTCGTACGAACTTGCCTGGAGAGGAGGCGAAGGTACCAACTGTTTGACACATTATTTCAAAGCAGAAATCATTGACGAGGGAAGATTAACAGGACTACTTGAATACAATCCTGTATTTACAAAAACATGTCAGTGCGGTAATAAAAAACTTTGTGATTCTAAGTGGCTAATTCCTACTACCTCAAATCCATGTAGATGTCCTGTGCGAATTTTTAAAAACTCAAAAAAAAAAACGGGGAGAAAATATAACAGTAGATGGATTATTTTTAACGCCAAATCCATTTTGGCAAACGAATCAGGAGAATCAACGAATCGATGAAAAAAATTGCCCAGTGGACAAAAACGAAATATCTAAATGGTTAAAGAAGTCCGCCGAAAAAATTGGTTTAGACACCAAGAAAAAAACCATTAGATTACTAACCATTTGAATCGATCAAGTGTTGTTTCCCATTTGCAGGAGTTCAAGAACAAGAGCTTATTAAAATAACGGGACAGTCGACTGCTTCCTCTATTAAACAGTATATACAGATCAACGAGGAACGCTATAAAGTAATAATAAATAAAATTCGTCAAACCGATTTCACAGCTACTACTTCTGACACTACCTGCAGTGTGAGTACAAGCAACATGGCTTCTTCATCGGAGAATACCCTTGTAAGACTTGTGATAAAAGAAAGTTCATCGGTATCGCTAATTTTTAATAATTGCACTTTTATAGTAGTTTTAATAAATAATAAGATGTCGTTGTTGTTTGTTTTTTTTTTGTTCTGGAAATAATCTCAACAAATATAACTCGACCTTGTTTTTTCGATTGGATATTTTTTTGTTTATCTACTCAAACTTTTTGTGTTTGATAAATTTAATCATTGAATTGGAAATTTTTCTTCAAAAATTAAAGCCCTCCAGCAACAATGTCGAGCCCTAATCAGAACGAAAATGTCCAATTCAGATTCGTAAATTTAACCGGGCAGCAACTAGACATAAACCCTGGAAAACAGTTATTGTTCCATTCACCAACAGTAGGCCGGTTGAGAAACTCAACCCACCCATACTTAAAGGTGAAATGATACCATAGAAAGCTCAACTGGAACTCCCACATGGAAAAAAATGATACACAAAGCTAGACAGACACTTGTGCCGTAGAATTTGTGGCAAAACCGTGGAGATTAGTCCCCAAGCAAATGTACGTGGTGGTTATTAGACCAATCATTACGTATGGCTGTATTGTCTGGTGGACGGCCTCTTCATGAAGGACAGTCACAGTAAAACTGACCATCCTGCAGAGAGTGGCAAGCATAGCTGTAACTGGGGCGCTAAGCACCACCCCGTCAGCAGCCATAGAACTGCTACAGGATCTTCCTCGTTTGCATGTTTTGCTGCAAAGTGAGGCCAGGAAGGCAACACATCTTGGCACACATATTGGCATTCATACGAAATAGGCTGTCCACCGATATTGAAACAGATGACAACCTGGGTAAGAGGGCTGACAGAATGTCTACAATATATAGCCTCGGACTGCCCCACAAAGTCGTAGTTCCCACTAGAGACGAATGGGAGCGTAATCAAGTCGCCATGTTACAGGTAGATTCGTGATGCTTTACGGATGGCTCTAGAACAATTGCAGGAGCAGTGGCTGGAGGGGCATCAATTCAAAAGGCAGAAGTCTATACCATTGAAATGTGCGTGAGAGAGCTATTAAAAAGCCCTCGGCAGCACAGGACAATAAACTTTTTTCTGACAGCAGTCCAGCAGACCAGGGACTGCCGCACAGTGCTCTCTCAATGGGGGGTAGTCAACACGCTGGAATAGTGAGAAACGACGCAGCCGATTCCCTGGCAAAGAGCTGAGCTAACCGACAATTTATTGGTCCAAAACCGGCTCTTGGGATCACAAGAGCCCTGGCGAGAAGCTCGAACAAGGGCTGGATGCAGCACAAGGTACTTGAATATCGGCAGGAGTGCCAGGGAATGAGATATTCGAACATAGTACTGAAGGGCCCATCTGCTGCACGTACGAGGACACTGTTGGGTTTGGGTAGGAAAGACCTGCACACTATAACAGCTCTGGCTTCTGGGCATAGCCGACTAAGGCAACATATACATAGGCTGGAAGTAGCTGAGTGCCGACTATGCCTTGATACTGAGCAGACAGCAGAGCACATCATGTGTGCCTGTCCCGCCGGGTACAAAATCAGATTCACAATCTTTGGTGAGACAAAACTGGAGCTGAGAGAACTTGACAAAATCTCACACTCTAAATCCTCCTTTATCTAAAGAGAATGGGAATTGAGGATGAACTATAAATAGTTGTGAGCCACAATAGACCCTTGCGGTAGCAGTGGAGTTAAACGCCCCACTCATTATAACTAACTTCATTGTTTAATACATCGGTAAATTTGTGGGTACAGTTGTGAAATTTATATGAGGGATATCTAAAAGTACGACGAATAATTTCGCAAAAAGATGATAATTTCGCAACCACCGACAGAGTTCCGTCGATATGTAGTGCAATTATTAGCATGTACATAATTTGCAACACGTAACGACAACGTTCGACGTTAAGGTAGGTCAGTAACCACTCGGCGACGCTACAAACGAACGACCTTGCAAACGACGCCCTTATGTAGAGTTTTAATAAATACATACATCACAACTACCGACAAGTATCATTTACGGCAAGACCCAACTAGTAATATTTCATGGCGATCCTTCCAACCCCAACGAGTAATATTTCAAAGGTATTCTTTACCAAATTGAACTACATCGTTTTCAAAATTCCGTTTAGATAATTGAACAGTTAGTTGTAATTTATCGAATAATTTCTCAATTTTTACAGGTGCAAAGGACGCAAAGGAGAATAATTTTATTTTTTCTATAATTCTGTGGGTTTATTGTGTGGGGATTCCCACTATGGGGTTTTCTGCAATATGGGAATATAGAGTGACTTCATCCATAGCTTGTTGAATTTCTTGCCGTTCCGTATCGGTTATATTAACTTTTACGGACTCCGTGTCGCCTGGTATAGAAGTAATTTTTTATTAAATTCGTTCATATACTCGTAATGTATAACTCGTCGGCATTGAGATTACATTTGCCTATTTTAATTGAATATTTAGTGAAAATAGCCATTGGAGGGGTTTGTGGTCTGTAACTATGGTGAAACGTTGACCATACAAATAGGTCCTGAAATATTTCTTTGCCCAAACTATTGCCAAAAGCGTCTCTTAGATTGTACTGTGATTTTATACTGAAACATTAAGAGTACGAGAAGCGTACGCAACTGGTAAGTATTTGCCTGTAACACTTTGAAATAGTACGGCTCCAATCGCAACGTTACTGGCATCGGTCATGAGTACAAATGGTTTAGAAAAATCTGGATATTGTAATACGGGTTCATTTATAAGGAGATTCCTGGAAAAATTGAAGCATTCAATAAATTCGACATCTTGAATAATTTTTGCATTCTTTTTTAAGCAATTAGTCAGGGGTTTAGTGATTTTTGCAAAATCTTTAATAAAGCTCCTATAATATCCTAGAAGTCCTAAAAATCTTTTTATTTCCTTTGTCGTCTTTGGTATTGTATATTTTTGTATTGCTTGAATTGTATCTAGGTTTGGTTTTATACCATCAGCTGTAACGATGTGAACTAAATAAGCATCTTCTTTCGCAAGAATCCGGATTTATCGAGTTGTATCTTAAATTTAGTTTCACGAAGTCGTTTAAATATTTTACATAGATGGGCAATGTGCTCTTGAAGAGAGGTGGAAATTATTATTATATCATCTAGGTAAACTAAGCAATTTTCGTCATTAATGCCGCGTAAGATGTTATCCATCACACGTTGGACGGTAACAGACCGATGTCCTCCTTTGACACTAAACACCGTTTTTTGCATCTGGGTGCATTTCCACCTGATGAAAACCACTGGCTAAGTCTAATCTAGTAAACCTAACTTATTTAAATACATCTGTAATATTTGGGAGTGGGTAGCGGTCACCGATTTCTCATTTATTTTTCGATAACAAACCACAACGCGCCATTTTTTAACCATGATGCATCAGCTTTTTTCGGCACAATCCCTATAGGAGAGGACCTAGGGGAATTGCTATGTCAAATTATTATTATGTTCAAGCATGGATTTAATTTGTTTACCCACCTCCTGTTTATGTACGAATGGATATATATACGTCTTCACGTACACCGAAGAATCTTTATCTGATGTTTTGTCTGATTAGTGAATGATAATTTCGTATTATTGTCATAAAAAATAGCTGAAAATTCTCCGCATAATTTGTGAACTTCGCGTTTTTCTTCGGCGTTTATATGATCTCAGTGTATTAATGAATGAAATTTTGATTTTTTGTAATTATGAGTATGTTCCATGTGGTAATTTTTTTAACTTTTAATAAACGCATTGGTTTATAGAAATTTAGGTTTACTTTTTGATCTGATTTATTTATTAGAATTTGTTTCTGGTACTTCACAATTTTGAATTATTATTTTTGGTATTAAAACATTAAGCCTTGTTTTACGTCAACCGGAATTGTTACTATTGATAGATATACTAAAATTATTAGTATATCTAGGCCAATTAGTCCATCATGACTATCATGAAAATGGAAAATGTAGAATTTGAAATCTACAAGCATTGGAAAACTAAATTATCTAAAAGCTGGTATAATTACGTTATGAGGACTATTTGATGTTGATGTGGAAAACTGTAGATAGAGTAAATGATTCATAATTGATGTTATTAGAGAAATATTTCTCTATATTTACGAGATTTAAAAAAGATTTAGTATACATTAATAACTTTAAAGATGGGTTGCGAAGTTGTATAGATGGTAGTTCTTTTTGATTCGCACTTGTATTATACTCAATTATGATTCTAGGTCTGATGGAGGTTCGTCGTAAAAAGGTCCCTCTTCATTTACCGGGATTTGTCTTTCGACGAAGGGCTCGCTGCAAGGACATTCCCGAGTATCGGGATCTGGTCCTCAGCGGACGAGATCCGCCAAAAAATCTGTTTGTTAATGGAGATTGTCGTGTCGGGTCAAAGTTCACCGGATTTAAGCAGCGGGCCCGATCTGACGGACCTAATCCGTTGTTCCCCAGTAATTATACGGCGATTGAGCAGGTCCTAACGTGTATTCATAGTGTTGTTAGTTTTGCGTGATGGAGTGAACTAAAGCGGAATCTCGGACAATTGAAATTTATAAACTTAAACCGTGCTTGTGGAATGTTAAATCGGAAGACTATAAAAATCTAAAAGATACGGCTTATAAAGAAATTTTATCATTATCAAAATATCGCCTTTAGCAATCCAGGTTTTCACCCATTCCGAACGATTTTTTCTTTTATATGGCATTCTCTACGATGCAAAAAATCCGATCGCTGCAATGGCAATGGTTTTCTTTGACATATTGCTCCACCCGCTCACTCAGCACTGAATTCAGAACCACCCGTGATTTCAAACATGCATAAACACTCATTGGAGTTGGTTCCGGTAAAGGATAATTATTATTTCGGTTTTTCCATACGTTAGTATTGTTTTGTTATGGAAACAGTTGTTTGTTAGTTAAAAATCGTTGTTGTACCGGTCAGCGTTGAATATTAATTGGCTGACTATAGAAATTTTGTTTATTTTGGAAAAACGGCATTTGTTGTGGCTGAGGCACAACAAGAGGTACGAGGGCAACACAGAAAATATCTAGAATGGCATGTTTCTAAAAACACATTTGTTTTTATTTGACAGCTACTTTTTTATATTTTGTGAGTTGATTGCGGTTTAGTTTGTTCGATTTGGTCTAATAGTGTTTTAATTAAGAAAAATGTAAAATTTACACGAAAGATGGATACTACACCATCGAGGTGCAAGATTAGTCCATCTTTCAAGTAAATTTTACATTTATCTGTCACATTTGACAAGACACATTTGCAATTTGAATTATTTTTTTAATTTAATTGCAGCAGCCCTTTTATATGTTGACACTGGACATTTGACAGTCGTCTTGTTTAGTCACCGCAACGTGTTAGACATTGATGTGTAAGATTAGTCCATCTTTCGTGCAATATTTATATATATATATTGAAAATGCGTCTTGTCAAATTTGACAGAAAAATGTAAAATTTACATGAAAGATGGTCTAATCTTACATCTCAATGGTGTAGTGAACATTAATTAAAACAGGTCCATGAAGACTAACTGGTGGATCGCTAGACAATATTGTTTCTGTGTTATTACCCTTCGTCAGTAGCGATTACCAAGAACCTTAGTTGTTTAAATACCTTTACATGTAGTGGCCATCAAAACTTCTTGGCGCGAGCCAATCACTCCTAACGAACCACTGACAACAGAACACTGACAAGACGATACCTTGTCTAACACCTTGCGGCAAGTAAACTTGACGACTATCAAATGTTTTTGAACTTAATTGCAGCAATCCTTTTATATGTTGACACTGGACATTTGATAGTCGTCTTGTTTACTCGCCGCAAGGTGTTAGACAAGGTATCGTCTTGTCAGTGTTCTGTTGTCAGTGGTTCGTTAGGAGTGATTGGCTCGCGCCAAGAAGTTTTGATGGCCACTACATGTAAAGGTATTTAAACAACTAAGGTTCTTGGTAATCGCTACTGACGAAGGGTAATAACCCAGAAACAATATTGTCTAGCGATCCACCAGTTAGTCTTCATGTACCTGTTTTAATTAATGTTCACTACACCATTGAGGTGTAAGATTAGACCATCTTTCATGTATGTATGTATATATATATATATATATATATATATATATATATATATATATATATATATATATATATATATATATATACACGAAAGATGGTCTAATCTTACACCTCAATGGTGTAGTGAAAATTAATTAAAACAGGTCCATGAAGACTGGTGGATCGCTAGACAATATTGTTTCTGGATTATTACCTTTCGTCAGTAGCGATTACCAGGAACCTAAGTTTGCTTCATCAGACGCTGTTGGATAAGAATGCAACTAAATAACTTAACAGAGCAATAGTTCGTGATACACTTACGTTTTGTGATATACTTATGCAAGTTGACATATTTTGCGGATACAAAATTGTGACATTGTTAGAATATCCCACTTCGATATTTCTCTACTACGTGTCTACATTAATTATTATAGTTAATACATTAACAAAACAGATTTAAGTGTAACTACTCTGCACTCCCCACCTGGTGATCTCGGTGTCAAAGATGTATCGCGTTAATTTTAGTCTTGATATAACGAAGCCAGACAAATAAAAGCGAAAGCAATTTTAGCTATCTACCTATTTCTTTTTGAATTTGGATAGTATGTTGTCATACTCTTTTGGAATCTCCCAACATGTGTGTAACCTGTGTGTATTTTATTTTAATGAGTATATAAAATTATATACAAGATGTGACATTTTTGATTGGCGATCATATTGTTACCGGGGGGTGCGTTTGAACGTTAAATGAGGTTTGTATTTCGGTGGGGAAAATTATTACTACACTAATAAAAAAAATACAAACACGATTCACTATTTATTATTGTTGCGAATAGGAGAACGCGAAGGGTTAATATCTTTACTATATCTAATTAATTAATTACAATAAAAAAACAAATATCTTATCTAAAATATTAAAAGGGGGAACGCGCATCGTGTGGAATTTAAGTGTGTTTATGTTAACTAGATCAGGTATGTGGTCGTCGAACTGAGGGTGCTTCGATGACTCACGCGGTAGACGAATTATCCGTTGCGTAACTATTCGCGGTTATGAAATAATTAAAACGCGAGGCAATGGATTAAACAAAACGTCACTTAGTCACTTGCGGATATTCTTAGTCACGGGCTCGGCGCAACTGCGTAAGAGTCGCTGGCCGAGCCATACCCCGATCGGGACTCTATCGATACTCCTACTAGACTGGGGCGAGACTGAGTATTTTTAGGGTGCGTCTTGACGTATATCTATCGATGATCGATCCATGAAGGGAGTTGACCGAGGCGCGACCGTACAAAAAAGTGATTACGGTAACACTACCCTCCTTCGTTTAGGTCGCGACTCGGTGGCGGTGATTTGCTGTGTTCGCCCCTTTTTAGAATCTAACTAACGGTACATATTACTAACTATCCTGATATTAACTATAACAATACAATAACTAACTAAATTACTAACATACACAACAAAAAGGTAATGAGGGAGAAAAAAACTGGCGAATGGTTGACGGTCGTCTTCTTTATTCATTCTGGTTTTGACTGGCTTCATGGTTGAATCCGAAATGGAGCTGGCGTTACCATGACTGTCTTCCAGGACGTGTCCGGTGAATGCGGCAGGCGTTGCAGCGGTTGCATGGTCACCTCAGTCACTACGACGGCCAGGTAGGGTATCGGGTCGATGCGTCAGATCGGTGGTGCGAGTGCCGCTACGGCTGGGCGGCGTCGGCTCGAAGTGCGGCGACGGCATGTGGACGGCTGCGTAGTCTTCCACACTTGCACGGCTGGCGTCTGGAAGCATTCTATGGTGGGCCGGCTTCGATGGTGATTAGAGGATTCGTTAGGCTTGCTCAGTCAAGGTGTCCATGGAGTCCGCGCCGGCGTTGCGCGACGGTGGATGATCCATGGGGTTTGTTGGGCGCCATTGGAGTTGTCTCCAAAATGTTTTGTGTTGCGTCGAGAAGTACTGGTTGTATATATGGGTACAGGTGGCTGGTGCTCGGGGTGTAACCGCACGAGTACACCTGTAGTCGTCCATGGTCCGCTTACCCCTGCACATTCTCTCGCAGTCGCATCCTGGTTGGGACAGCCTGTATGTGACCGCTAGCTCGGTCGGTCGGTCGGTCGCTGAATCGTTGCCGATGTCCATCGCCAATCATCCTCGCCTGACTCTTCTCAGACGAAGCCCCACGTTGGGCGCCATTTGTTACCGGGTGGTGCGTTTGAACGTTAAATGAGGTTTGTATTTCGGTGGGGAAAATTATTACTACACTAATAAAAAAAAATTACATACACGATTAACTATTTATTATTGTTGCGAATAGGAGAACGCGAAGGGTTAATATCTTTACTGTATCTAATTAATTAATTACAATAAAAAAAACAAATATCTTATCTAAAATATTAAAAGGAGGAACGCGCATCGTGTGGAATTTAAGTGTATTTATGTTAACGAGATCAGGTATGTGGTCGTCGAACTAAGGGTGCTTCGATGACTCACGCGGTAGACGAATTATCCGTTGGGAACAAAGGAATGCGCGTATCGCACGGGCTAGGGCGTATTTTAACTATTCGCGGTTATGAAATAATTAAAACGCGAGGCAATGGATTAAACAAAACGTCACTTAGTCACCTGCTGATATTCTTAGTCACGGGCTCGGCCGAGCCATACCCCGATCGGGACTCTATCGATACTCTCACTAGACTGGGGCGAGACTGAGTATTTTTAGGGTGCGTCTTGACTTATATCTATCGATGATCGATCCATGAAGGGAGTTGACCGAGGCGCGACCGTACAAAAAAGTGATTACGGTAACAATATGTGTCACTTTCTTGACTACACTACAATTTGCTTTTTTACCTTAACAACAGTGAGTAGTGGGTATTTGCCAATTCATAAACCTCCTCCTGGAACAATGTAGGTCAAGGTCAAGGTCCAGGTCACACTGGGTGACCATGTCCCTGACCTTGACCTTGACCTACATTGTTCCAGGAGGAGGTTTATAAATTGGCAAATCAAGGTCAAGGTCGCGGCCAAGGTCAAGGGTAAGGTGAACTTAGATAGCGGTGCCCAAGCCTGCGGTCAAACAAGACCAAAGCCACGTCGAAGGTTCAATATAAGAACAATATCAAGGTCAGTCCCACTCGAGTATGAAGGAGGGAAGCAATATAAGAGAACTGCTACGCATAGGTCGTTATAGACTAATCAGTTCTGACAAGTGTAGTAGTAGTAGTACTAGTGAACAGTGTGTTGCTGAAACAAAATGTTGCTTTGTGATCATTGTGGGAAAGAATTCACCCGCCCAGACAACCTACGAAGGCATCTACTGCAACGCGGTTTGTTTGCCCTTTGCGATTTGCTCACGGGCGTCGCTCAATTCGGAGATCCGGGTAATAAATCGCGTTCGGTTTCACTAATATACTAATGTACACGACGGAATATTTACAGGTATTTACAAGAACAATATCGATTATTGTTATTTTCCCCGGTTTATGTTTTAACTACGAAGATTTATGCGCGGGTATTCGTCTACACGGACGACGGTTCGGCGAACGAGAAGCGGTAAATATTATTCGGTGTTTGTAACACAAGCGCGTACCCCATACGGAGATCGCACCCGATAGTTACAAGAGAGGATTCTGCAGAACAAGCGCGTACCCCATACGGAGATCGCACCCGATATCTGCAAACGGAGGGAAGGAATCTTACAAAACAAGCGCGTACCCCATACGGAGATCGCACCCGATATTTGTAACCGGAGGTAGGTCCGTTCGCTATGCTCGCTCGCTTGCCTCTCTCTGTTGACTGGCAGGGGTCGGAGTTTATATATCCGCCCGTTGCCAAAAAAACCACTACATATGACGCGTGTTATTGACACGAACGTCTCGGTTCTCGCTCGCTCCGGTATCCATCGCGATCGTAGCTCGTTGCTTCGTTACACTACAAACCAGTTGCATTGGTAAACGGCAAAAAATTGATGAGGCACATAATTCAAATACAACGGTTTGTGGCATCTGTAATGTGCGTGTAAATACTTCCTGCTATTCAGCACATCTGCGTAGCAATGATCATAAACGCAATGCATTCGTTATTATTGATGACGGAGTCGAGAAAATAGCGAGTGCATTTGGAGATCCGATCACCATGTTTTCGCGTTAGTGAACCTGATCATTTAGTGGACATCGCAGACTTTACAAATCGAATAAGAGAAAAAGTTGTTGCTCTTATACAATCAGTGCTACATATGCATGGTAGCCTAAAAGTAAACCCAGAATGTTTCGCTATTTATTTTTTACATACGAGCGATGAAGCTGAAATAAAAAATCTTTTAATACCAAAAATAAAATTATAACGATGACGGCGGACTTAGATGAAATCTATAGAGAATTCATTGAGGAAATAAAGGCCAAAATGTCGGAGTTTCAACAGCGGGATTCAGGTAAGAATGTCTAGATAAAGAAATAAATAAAAAGTAATTATTAAAATTTTATAGGATGGGCTCTAGTGGAAATTTTATACATTGAAGTTAACTGCAACAAATTCAACCCGACGAGGGCGTCCAGCTTTATCGATTTGCCAGCCTCGATTAAAGCAAGAAAAGCGATAATAAACATTCAAAATGTGGATAATTGATGTTTCGCCTGGGCGGTGACGTCTGCATGTTATCAACCCACCGGTCTACCACAGCGAACATCATCGTACCCCCATTTTTCAAGCACTGACATCAATTTAGATCACCTCGAATTTCCAGTAAGTATTAAACAAATTCCAAAGTTTGAGGAAAGGAGTAACATATCCATCAACGTGTACGGATTAAACTCCCATTTTGATTGTGACAGAATGGTGCACGACGTGATAACCGTTCACATCTGCCATCGTAAACGACCTCGCCATATAAATTTATTAATGATTAATGACGACAATGGGAACAGTCATTACTGCTGGATCAAAAAATTATCTCGCCTTGTGAACTCACAATCATCCCAAAATGGGCATGTAAGATTCATATGTGAAGGATTTTTGGTACACTTTTCATCGGAGACGAATTTGATACGCCACCAGAGCGATGACTGCAGAAAAGTGAGGCCTATTGTACCGACCACTGACATAAATATTAACAAATACGCAAATGCTGAGAGGGCAAACATCTTACAGTTTGAAAATTTCGAAAAACAATTGAAACTCCCATTTGTAATCTATGCTGATTTTGAGGCGCTATTAATGCCGGTAAATGATGATAAGAAAGTATATAAAGAAAATGAGTCGTACACAGAAAATTGCTTTCAACACGAGCCCTAAGCATTTGCCTATTTCATTAAATGCTCGTACGACGATGCGTTATCGAAATATGAAACTTACCGTGGACGAAACGCGGCGAATGAATTTATGGCACATCTGGAAACAGATGTCATAGAAATTTATAAAAACCATTTGAGTAAAACAAAACCAATGATCCCTTTAGACTGTTTGGATCAATTTCTGCACGATATAAGATCATCATGTCACATTTGTGATAAATTAATAATTGATTCGAAGCAAAAGGTATACGATCATGATCACCTGACTGGAACATATAGGGGCCCTGCACATTCAATCTGCAATATAAATTACCAAATTCCAAAATTCATACCAATATTCTTCCACAATCTGTCCAATTACGATACGCACATGTTTATTAAAAATATTGCCCTGAAGGAAGAAGAAGTGGATGTAATAGCACAAAACAAAGAGAAATACATAACATTCTCTAAAAAAGTGCACGTTGGTGAAACCACAGATTCCAAAGGGAAACAGCGCAAAGTATTCATGAAACTGCGATTTGTTGATTCATTTCGATTCATGGCGTGTTCATTGGAAAAGTTAGATTCATTTTTAGAAGATGGTCAATGCTCTGAAATTAAAAAACAGTTCAGTGATCCCACGCAATTCGCACTTATGCGGTAAAAAGGTATATTCCCTTATTCATTCTTAGATTCATTCGAAAAGATGAACTATCCTCGCCTGCCCGAACGTGAGCATTTTTTCGATGTGTTAACAGCCAAAAATGTAGTTGATGAAGATTACGATCGAGCCAGAAGGGGGTGGAATAGTTTCAATTGTCAGACGTTGGGACAATACAGTAATGTATACCTAAAATCTGATGTTTTACTTCTAGCGGATATTTTCGAAAATTTTAGACAAATATGTATGGAATTCTATACGCTAGACCCGTGCCACTATTTTACCGCGCCAGGATTTGGTTGGGATGCTCTATTAAGAATGACAGGTGTCGAACTCGAACTTTTGACAGATATCGATATGTTACACTTTTTCAAGAAAAGTATTAGAGGTGGTCTTAGTATGTGCTGTAAGCGAGCTGCTGTGGCGAACAACCGATTTCTCGATGACTACGATAGTGCAAAACCATCCTCATACATCTTATACTTAGACGCCACTAATCTCTACGGTCATGCGATGAGTGCAATATAGACGATGCTGAAGTCGGCTATGTCTTAGAAGTGGATCTTGAGTATCCAGAAACTGTGCAAGACGAGCACAACGATTTACCATTTTGCCCCGAGAACACATATGGTGAGAATGCAAAACATACCAGATTAATGGCGAATTTGTGTGACAAAACAAAATATATAATTCATTATGAGAACCTACGACAATGTTTAAGAAATGGAATGAAACTGAAAAATATTCACAGAGCATTAACATTTCGACACTCAGATTGGATGAAAAAATACATCGATTTCAATTCAGAAAAACGTCAGAATGCTAAGATTTTTTTAAAAAAGAAATACGGTCCAAATATCTCCCTATTATACACCGACACAGATTCTTTAATTTTAGAAATTTATACTGATAACATATACGAAGACATGAAAGAAAACATTGACATGTTCGATACATCAAATTATCCAGTACCGAATCTGCACAACATCCCTAAAGGAGTATCAGTGGTTAGGAAAATGAAAGATGATACTGACATCATTTTATGGAACGGGGGCGAAAGCTTACTGTGTAACATCTTTAAGGGAAACAACGAAGAAAGCTAAAGGTGTTAAAAAGTATGTAATTGAGAGGGATTTGAGCGTGGTGGACTATAAAAGAGTCGTCGAAGATGGTTGGTTGATGTATAAGAAAATGTATGTGTTTCGATCGTCTTATCATAACGTGTACACGGAACTGAAAAACAAAGTAGCCCTCTCAGCCAAGGATGAAAAAAGATTCATTATGAAGGATGGTAGTCACACGTTAGCCTGGGGTCATAAAATGATTGGTGAGTTAAGGCGAGAAGAACAATTGGACAATCTCTTGAAACTTCTCAAGGCAGCTGTTGACGAGATGGGTAACGAGGTGGCAGGTTCGATGGCATCATGATAATCGTGAAGTAAATCATCTTTTAGCAGAACACTGGATGATACTACTACTACTACTGCAACGAACGAAATTAGATACGTCACTTACTTAAATGTACGTTGCAAGAAATTAGACATAATTCACATACTTAGATGTACGTTGCTTGTGTTTATGACACATAAGAATTGTAATAATTGTAGGTGTATATTTGAAATAAAAGATTGTTGAAAAGTATAATAGTAATTTATTGTTATTGTTCAGTTATCATAATACGCTATCCTTAGCTATCCATTGATTGTGAGTACCATTAAGACCATACCATTTGACCAGTGCTTGATTCCCTTTTCGACGAAGTACTTTTTCACCTAAATACACGTGTGGATGTTTCACATTGTGCAATTCGTGCTCATAGAATCCTCCAAGAATTAATTCCCCTCTGTTATCTTTGATGATATAAGTTCGAGGATAAGTATTTTGTATACCTGCAATGGTAAATATTTAATAATAATAATAATAATAATAATAATATTTATTTCCACACCATTATAACATATATGTTTCACAGTATTATATAAAAACAAAAAATCCCTACGACACCATGACTTAAAAATATTATAAATATGTCGATAGCCGTAATATAGGAAAATATAAATTAGAGATTTTACAAGCTATAATAAATCGATAACAAGTGGTACACAAAAACGAAAAGAAAAAAAACAATCCGCTAATCCATTGACAGGTCTTTAGGTCAATTAGTCACATCGCTAAGCATAGAATAGGATTGCTGACGTCAACCGGTTCGCTGAAGCAAGGACAAACGTAATCTCCTTTCAAACCCCTTCAAAGACTCAAGTTTTATACAATCTTGTACTGCATTATAAATTTATGCCACATCATACGAAAAGCTTCTCTCGAACTGTGCCGTTCTATGTGCAGGTGACGTGAGAGTTCCCCGAAATCTAACATTAATGTTATGTACATCCGATCTAAAGCGAATTCGATTATATAGATAACTTGGTTGCTGCGTTTTAATGATTTTATGATAAAAACTTGATCTACGCAAAAGTCTACGCTTTTCCATATTAAGCCAACCCAATTCAGTGAGCTTATGCGAGATGTGGTCATATTTCCTTATCCCAAATATCAGACGAAGACACGAATTCTGCACTCTCTGAATCCTATTTGCTGTGTCCTTCGTCAATGAAGGCCCATAGATTTGACTACAGTATGCAAAGTGAGATAGAACAAGTGATTCACACAACAATGTTTTTATATGCGAGGATAAGTAATGACGATGAGGGTATATAAATTTAAGGCCAAGAAATGCTTTCCTAATGCATGAATTTATGTGAGCTGTATACCGAAATGTATTGTCAATTATTAGACCGAGATTTCTGCACTGTGTTACCACAGGAATCAACGAACCGTTGATTTTAAGTGATAACACAGTACTTAATTCATCCACTTTGCCTCTGTTACCCAATATAATGACTTGTGATTTCGAAGGATTGATAATTAACGAGTGTTGTTGAGAAATACTTGACACCATTTCCAAGTCATTATTTATTAGCGGAACCACTTCATGGACGCTACCCGGTTTGAAACTAATGTATAATTGCGTGTCGTCAGCAAACATATGTATTATACAATGTTTGATATATGTATGAAAAGTAGATGTATAAATAATGAACAATAAGGGACCCAAAATGGTTCCCTGTGGAACACCTTTATCGATAAGCCTTGTTTGACTGCATTGATCACGCAACTTTACAAATTGGCACATATTGGTTAGATAGTTTTTCATTAGGATAGTAGCCGAGTCAGATAACCCAATGTATCCCAATATCGCTAAAAGTGTTTCATGGTTAAGAGTATCGAAAGCTCGACTGAAATCAAGCAAAGTAAGGACAGTAATGCTGCCATTATCAGTAGCTGTAAGAATGTCATCTATAACGGCAGACAGTACAGTTTCGCAACTCTATCCCGGTCGGAATCCAGATTGCGCAGGAGGAATTAAATTATTTCTGCAGAGATATACGCGAAGTTGAAAATCAATAACTTTTTCTAATATCTTAGACAGCACAGGGGTAATACTTATATGTAGGTCTCAACTCACTGAACTGGGTTGGTTTACCAACCTTGGCTGAAGGTATTACTAAAGATGATTTCCAACACTGAGGCACCGTATTTGTCTCCAAACACAAATTAATTATATGCGTTATGTAAGGGAGAATAGTAGGCAAACAAAGTTTTATTAAGGTAATCGTTAATCCATCAGGTCCCATCGCATTAGTTTTTATATCATACAAGTATTTGGTAATAACACTTGTGTTAACAGTTACAAAACTAAATGTATTTGTTCCGATATTAGCGTGTCTATTATTCTTATAAAAGTTTAAAATATCTGAATTATCCATCGCCACAGGAGGGATACTATCAAGAATAAAGTTATTAATGGCGTCAGCCGAGGTAAAGCAGGCTGGAAGATCTGACTGATTATTCGCTTTGATGTTAAGTGATCGCAGTTCTCGCCACATCGCCTTAGAATCACTATTATTTGTAACATGCACGAAATAACCTTTTTTTTTTCACTTTTTATAGATTTATTAGTTTCTAAGCTGTTTGTAATATTCCCAGTGAGCAGCAATTTTAGTACGTCTAAATCGTTTCATAGCATCGTCACGAATTTGCATTAAGAGTTTTAAATTAGGTGTGAGCCAAGGAGGTTTCCGCCTACCATCTACCCTCACAGTAACTGACGGGGCATGGATGTCAAATAAGGATAAGATACTGCTATTGAGAAATTCCACCTTTTCATCAATGGAGTTCATACGTAGCATTATATGCCATGGTATCAAACACAAGTCATTATCAAACGCTTTCTTATCGAAGTATCTAAACGTTCTAGTCCTGATATTACGTTTATAATAAGGGTCGGTACACACATTTATTGTACAACTTATAATTTCATGATCTGCAAATAAGTACCCCCCCCCCCACACACACGTGATTCGATAATCTTATTACTATGGGTTGTCAATATAATATCCAGCAAAGACTCTTTATATTGAGAAATGCGGGTCGGTTTCGTAATTAGTTGGACTAGGTCAATAGAATTAATCATATCCATAAAATAGACAGTTCCAACAGATTCCATACTCAACATATCTATGTTAATATCCCCTAGACACAACAGACTATCGCATGTTACTTTTAAAATAGAGCATGTGTTTTCCAATTCGTCACAGAACAGTTTATAATTCATTAGAGGAGGACGGTATACAACCCCTACAGCATAAGATAGTTTTCCAATTTTTAAACATACCCATAACTGCTCAATATTATCGGATGTGTCAACAATGCTGTAATTGTAACTATCACGTATGTATAAGCAAACTCCACCCCCTCGACTATCTCGATCACGGCGGATAACCGTATATCCTTCAATGTATATATTGTGATCATCACAATCCTTAGTTAGCCACGACTCACTTATTGCAACTATGTCATATTTTTCCCGGAGCAAGAAATTGACGAAGGTATCAAATTTAGAAATCAGCGACCGTAGGTTGACATGAGCCACCCTAACATTATGCCCAGACATGTCAAGATCCTATAAGAGTAGTACAAATAAACAATTAACCATGCCAATGTCAATGAATGAGCAAACAAAAATTTGTCATAAACACGTCATACACTCTTCAATATAATTAATAAATAATAGAAAAGAAACCAAAGTAGTAGAGTATTAAATATATAAACAACTTTTCAATCTCTATCAGTATGGTAACACACAAAAAATCAATGCACTGCGATTGTAATAAATAAAGTAAATATTAGATTGTTATCGAAATCAAGTAAATAAATTTAAAGAAAATATATTAAACGTACAAGCTTTACGGCATGTAGAACAATTAATGATTACATAAGTACAGAAGTAAATAATACATAACTAGCATTTAACCAAAACCACTGACCTTCTCAACTTGATTTTTATTTTTATAAAATAAAACTCCATCTCTCGTCCACACATTATTATTACCATATTTTTCAGATAATGTCTTTACTTGATTTGCTCGAAGACGAGTCAAGTCTTCTTTTATAAATATCTTGCTTCCTTTAAATTTACTTTTCAACTTATAAACCTCGGATTTATGTTTATAAGCGGTAAATTTAATAATGATTGGACGATCACTGTTCGGCTTTTTGAGGCCCACCCTATGACAACGTTCGATGTGCGAAGATGATACATTAATTTCCAACTTGGTGTTTAAGATATCCGTCATCACATCCTCCGTATTTTCCTTCTCAACTTCCTTGACTCCGAACACACGTAAATTATTGCGACGACTGTACTGCTCCAAGTTGTCAGTTCTTTCTTCGCTCTGTTTTTTCAACTTATCACAGTCCTTTTTTAGACTTACAACTTCATTTTCCAATAAATTAATTTTATTTTCGTAGTGTTCGGTAATTATTTTCATTTGTTTCTCAATTATGTCCGCAATTGAAGCCGAAACACTTGCAATAAAAGTTACCTTTTTGAAGGCTCGAACGATTATTTCTTCGTATTCCGAAATTTGCGAACGTGAGAAAACCATTTTTATGTAGGATACACTGCAGGTTAGGGTTACACAATGTTCCACAAGAAAATATAATTATTAATGCAAGTTAACTAGTTTACTTAACAATTTCTACACGACCGGTAAACACGTGCGCTCACTCGCTCGCCATCTTAATCTTCTTCCTTCTTCTTCTTTTCATTGGACCAATTAGGAGTGTAGTTCTTCGTGAAAGCATGACGGTGTTTACTAATCCGAATATGTTGACCGACTTTAAATTAGGGGTGTGCTGGATCTACAAATTTTATCGAATTGAACTTTGTTTTCAAAATAGCTGATGCATTTCGTCGGTTAACAGCAATTAGTTTCATATGTATTGTTCTATGCACAGTGTTATTGTAATTACGTAGCAATTGCGGTAGTAACTCTAACCACTGATAATTGCCCTGCATACTGAATTCTTTCCACATTTTTTCCTTGAGAGTTCTGTTAAATCTTTCGATAATAGAACTTTTTAATGTGGAATAACTACTGTAGTGGTTAATTCCGTGTTGTGACATCAATTTTTTAAAATATGCATTATAAAATTCCTTCCCATGATCAGTTTGCAAATTTTTAGGTATATTGTCTTGCTTTTCCAACAAAATTTTTTTCATCGCCTTAGTCACCTCTTGACCAGTTTTATTTTTCAGCGGGAAAGCCCATGCGTATTTGGAGAAAGCGTTAATTACTGTTAGGATGTACTTGTGGTTTTTGTTCTCGTTAGCGTATGGAATCATTTCTACAAGATCTGCTTGGAGCAAATCATTTAAACCTTTAATTATTACTCTTCGCCTCCTGAAATATCTCCTGGCAGGAGCATGAAGTTCGTTGACAACATCCCGCTTAACGTTTTTCATCACAAGCGTTCTAGTAACAACTCAACAAAAAATGGTCGTAGTAGTTTTGGAAACTTATTCTTACATCGAATGATGTCACCTCGCTTCAATATCCCAGTGATCCTCTTGAGTTCTGCGTGGTTGACAAACATTTGAACATTATCCGACATTCTAGCCTCTTTTATTCGACCTTCATAGAAGTAGTTCTTGTATTCATTTGTGTAATTCTTGTTCTTGATCAGGAAGTATTCCTTAGCAGGATCGGTGGCACCATCCCCACACAATGTGAAAATTGTGGGTTTGCGATGAAACTTAAGCACTTCCGGTTTCGAAAAATATTCGATTATACTGTGCTCGTGGATGGATTGTCCGAATTTATCAATTGTCGCATGAGCATGCTTACCGAATCGATTAAGTGACATGTTACACCCTATATCGCACACAGAGTTCTGACGTTGTTAGTACATATTGACTGTTATATGCAGATCTATCGGATAACCTCTGCCTAATTTAATTCCTCAATTATGGAAATTATTTCGTTGTGATGTCCTGTATGACCAGCCGTCTGAGATGTGATCAATAAACGCAACCTATCCACGAGTTCATTACCATCATCCCAATATTCATATTCTTTAATAGCACCAGGCACCACATGCTTTTCTAAAACTCCACCTGTATGTGTAGGGTTAGGCCAATATCTCGCCCAATGCACCAACGGTTTCTTATTTTGCAAAATCGGATGAACAATTTCTGTGAATTTTGTATTTTCGTAGTTCTCGGCGATTTCACCATCTGCGTGTGTGCGTCGTAAAATTTCCCTATAATCGCGCATGTCTTGAAGTGAGAATTTACTTGGCGCTTGTTTGAATAGGAGTTCATACAAGCCCAGTGAACCATCGTAGGTGAATCCACCAATTATTATTTTCTTACCGTCGAATTGGACCGGACTATCCCCCATGTATAATCCGTCTGTGGTTGCACGAATACCGTAGTGTTGATCATATACATCTTCAAAATCCATCGTTAATCCTGTCACGTAAGTACGAGGTAATGGATCAAATTGCGCCAAAGCTTCGCGAATAACGGTAGCATCCAGCTGCTGATCCATTGCCACCTTAAGCTCCTCAGGACTCACACTAACGTCAGTACTTAACGAAGTTGTATTGCTAGGTTCCGCGACATACGAATCGTGTGGGCGACCTGGACTTGTGAATACCTCCTCGTCCCGAACGAATGAGACTGGACGCACTGTTGGCTTCTTAGGGGTGGAAGTTCGACGACGCTTGAATCAATGCTCAGACATGTTTGGATCATCGGGGACATTATCCGCATCAGAGGATATCGAAGAAACATTTGCTGAATACTCTTTATGATCGGTTTTTGGATGAGCAGGTGTCTTGACTGCTAATAAATTTATTGTGTCTAATTTTTTTTAAATATCCTTAAGTGGTTCCTGAAGCGGTGCGTAGTGAGCTTCAGCAAGAAGTTTTTCTTCTTCAATATCACCCTTTAAACCGCGAATCTTGCGTTGCACGTCCTCGCGCGCATTGATTAGTTGCTGAGTTAACGTCATATTCATAATGAGTTACCACGTTGGTGGATCGAACGACACTGATACACGTAAGTCATACGATCGATCTCAAATCACAATGTACTCATCAAACCCTTTCCGATAACGAACGTTATTTTTGGAGCAATCAAGATCAATTACTAAGATTCCATGAGGTACATTCCAACATGTTCTGCAAATTTGCGTGAGTTCATCCCACGTTATGTCACCCACAAGGTGATCATTATGGATATACTTCAAATTTGTAAAATCTTGACGAAATAAAACTAGAAGGTTGCAATTATCACGAATCGGTTGTTTCGGAATGGCGCTATAGGTTTGACAAAGGTAGAAGCAATCAACATTTTTATGTCGACCGTATGAGAAATATTCTTTTATAACATTTTGCCCCGTAGGATTTATATCATCGAAGATGATGATATGAATATTCTTTGACTTGTGATGGTGGAATAAATTCGTCCACATTTGAGCATTCAACATATCCGCAATCTGTCAATGGCTTCAATAATCGACGGAGATATTCGTATTTGTTTTGATAAAGGGAGCTGCAGCACAGATATATGTTAAGGTAACGCAAACCAGCAGATGCAGTTAATAGTGATAACATGACATTGGTTTTTCCCGACCCAGATGCACCTACTATCAAACAACGCTTACAATTCCCTCCGAATAGGGCACTATGTCTTTTGAAAGATGTATCATCCTTACCGTACTCAACGTTTTGAATTTGCAAGGATATGGGTTGTGTGATAATTGTGAGGTCTCGCATTACGTTAACCAAATATGGATATTGTCAATAAGGCAGATTAAAAACAACTGAGGAATTACGTATTACTTGTTTATTATATCTACGTACAATACAAGTCCAATACATATCGGCATCAAAAATATTCGTTGCAAAAATAATATTAGGTATGAAGTATATATAATTTAACAAATTCCTGTCACATATCCATTCACTAATTCGACAAAAATAGGCAACCATTTAAAACGTATAGCGAAGATTCATATATATTGTAACATATGATTATTATAAGTTACAGTCAAAACATTCTAAATTTAAAACATATAGCGAAGATTCATATATATTGTAACAAATGATTATTATAAGTTACAGTCAAAACATTCTAAATTCTACATTCCGACTGATTAACTTTAAATTAATTAATCTATATGACTATAATTATACCTGCACCTTAACTTAAATACTAAAAAATATAATATATGACTACAGCTTAAACTTAATTTCTACGATATAAAAATATATATGATGATTTAAACAGACGTGTAAGAAGAAATCCAAGATATGAGTGACAGATGTATAGATGCTACCGCGTAAGTTTATCCATTCAAACATTCAATGATAAATACTACAAATCCTAAATATTGCACTATACCATTCATTCCACATCCATGTCTGAAGTAGTTTCATCAAACAATTCGCTATCATCAACAACACGAACCGTAAATAATGTTCGGCGCACGCACATAGAACACCAAAACCGCTCGTTTAACACACACGATAGCACCTCTTCCACATATGCATAGTTTCGGCGGTGTGCCATTACGCGAGCACGCTCGTATTTAAATACGTTCCCATTCTTTCTCAGTGCCATATGTAGGTGTCGATTACATCTACGACATATTTTACCCAATTTACTCTCATAGTACAGAAAACTTACAAGAAAGCATCTATCATTAAGGACACGTGTCTGGGTCGTCCAATCATGTGGGATGGTGTTGAAAATTTTTGAAATGGTTTGATATGACATTTGCTTTCCGAAACGTTCCAAGGGAGGGAGAACATCTTCCACCCGCATGGATTGTGCAACATCCCGCATAATTGTACGCCCGCACTTAATCTGCCTCCAGCAATCGTTAGTCCACCGATTTATTAAATTTAGTACTAGCGCGATCGGGATTGCTCCTACTAAATTTAATACAAATCGCTTATTCGCGACGGCGCGGGGCGGAACTAACTACTCCTAGCGATAGATTCTTCACATTTTCCACTGTAACAAAAAACAAAGAAAAGTGTAACTAAAACGTGGTAATAAAGGAAAAAAATATTATAAATGTTTGCAATAAGCTAAGATAAGTGTCAGAGAAGCGCCTCCACCTCAGCGATCGAAGCAGTTATTGTAGCTACCGCGTTAGTGCTTTCCACCAAACCGAAGAATTTTTTAAATCCTTGATACTGCTTCAAAGAATTTTGTAAACATTTTAATTTTTGCTGTAAAATGGTTCTAAAAGTTTGTTTAGCGTCATTAATGATTTTTTTAGCTCTCAACGCCAAAGATCTCTCAGTATCCATATTGGCTGACGGCACCCTTGACGTTAAGGGTTGAATTACATGTGACTTGACGTCAACGTTCATGTTTGTGGATTGAACCTCCGAAGTGTGAGGCTCGACCATACTGGACACTGAGGAGGCTCGTACATCAATGTTGACGTTCTTAGGATCTCTCACAACCCGCAACGTCGAAGGGGTGCCAACCTGTGCGTTAATGTTGGTGGATGGATCCCTCGACTTGCAAGGTTGGAAAACCTTGGACGGCACCATCAAGACACACGTGAGGTGTAACCATTGGTGGTGGAAGAATAGCATAGGGTCTGCGAAGCTTTTCATTTACCGGTGCTGTTAGTAAAGCCTTCAAAATGTTTGGACCGTTATGTTTTGCGGGTTTGATACAATGGTTAGATAATATTTTAACTTTTTTTCCTTCACCGCCACGGTAGTACGGGTCTGACTCAGCTGTGAAACAGTCATCATTTCCTGCGAGGAAATTGATGTGCAACTTAAATGTTGTTCATCAAATACCTCTTGGGAAACGGTGACTGTCTTTGTCGACTTCTCAACAATGTGTAATTCGGATGACGCCCGTTTTGCATTACGTTGTTGAGAATCGGAGGTCCGAGTTGTGGTCACACTCAAATAAAAAAAATTGTTTCAATGAAGTTTTATTAACGTTCATTATATTTACATAAAATACACTGTTTTTTAGAAGGTGCCGGTCCGTCGTTGTGCGTTTCCCATCCATCATCGTTGTAATGCTCGAAGCACGGAAGGTTCATCTGCAATTCGGCGCTCTTTCGATATGAACGTGGTAGCCGCATCCAAACGCTTCCCAAATCTTGAGGCTTCACCCGTTCGATGTAATACGTTAGCGGGATGTACTTTAAATCCGTACATGAGATATTCACAAATGATCCGTCCCGTTCATATTTTCGACATATCTCATAGCTTTTTTGTGACATGAACGATGATAAACCGAAAACGTCTAAAAATCAAACAATTCGCTCCATCGCTGCCGGGAACTGACCAAGTAGATTCATGATTCCTTCTTTATAACTCTAAATCTTCCCTTTCCAATTCGTCCTCCACCGGTGGGAGTCTTCTCCGCACAATAGTATTGAGATAGTGTACATTCGAGAGAGCACACATACTTACTCTATCCCTGTGAAATGCCCACATGGGGGATCCAGTCGACAATTTTCCGATCTGTTCGTCTACCTCAATGATGGGTGTTGGAACGATTTTCTGTAGATATTTTACCTTCTCGCGCCCATCATTACCCAATTTGCTGTGTTTCGAAGTTTCCTCGGCAACAATGTAAAACTGTGACTTGGTTGGAACACGTAGTGACTGATTTGGTTGTTGCTGTCGTATGATGCTAGTTCCTTCGGTATGAAGACTTCGTCGTTCACCATAAAGCCTTGTATATCCAAAATTAAATATTGCATTTTCGATCGATTCATTTTGACCTTCGCTCGAACACTACGCGATCGGGTACTGGCTCAATGTTACAGTTGAGCCAGTTTATATTCAAGTGAACTGCTTGACGATCTTCGTAAGTGGGGAATATTGAAATGCTTTATCGTGCAATATCAAGCAATATGCGGTTGTTCCGTGAGGAATTTCCTTCTTTGTACTATATTCGATTCTTATTTCAACTCCACTTTTATGTAAGGCTTCTGCTTGGTAGCTACAATCTATTCCGATCAATGGCGTGTTCGATACAAATTGACTTGGTGATAATAACGGTTCGTTCGATTTGTAATAATATGAGTGTTGAAAGCGTGCGTACATGTCGTACAACACCGCAAACAGATTGCTATCAAAGTCGATATTTAAATTGTCGTAGGGGTATCGTTCACCATTTAAAAACACTGTCATATTGGTTAAGCCGATGTTATCAAATTTCGCCATGTTTGCGTTCATCTTCCCCTTCTTCCCAGTCTGGAAACCGATAATGATGAACATCGGTGTTTCGAGCTGAGGAGCGGTTTTCACTGACCATGATTGCTTCGTGCTTTTGGGTATAGATGGGTATTTGTGGATTTCCCAACTTCTGAAAGGTATGTGCATTTCGACGTTTCTTCCCGATAATTTTGTCAAGGCAACTTGCTCTCGCAGTCCTACTGCTACGTGTGGTACCCTTCACAGTACTTTATCGATGACTAACTTCACTTTCTCCTCGACGCTGTTGACGATTACGCCCGTGTCATCGTTATTGCGAATCAATACCAACTCTTGCCGCACGTTCATCAACATTTTCTTAAAATCTTCCGCGACGCCCAACAATGTATTTAGAGGAATGCTCAACCCGAAATTTCCTTTCTTGTCTAGAGCGCTCGCTGTTGCCTTTATGGTTCCTGGTTTGGTTGGATCACTTACGTCACTTTCAACATTCCAACCGGCGTTCTCCAATTTTAATACGTCGCTAGGACTGAATGATAAATAACCTTTCATGCATGACGTTATCCCAACGTTTCTTACGGAATCAACTTGCACTCCATTTATCAGATATCGTATGTCACTGAACATGAAGGCGACCGGGTTATTAATTAGCTGCGCAGTTGCACTGGCATCTTTCGTCACATTACCGTCCGCGCCGATCTTGCGTAAACTACCTTCTACTTACAGATAACTTTCGCTGGGTAACGTGTAATTGTCAATTTCCGGAATGGAGATTCGAATTTCATCGTTGTTATTGAAACTTGTGGAGCCGACTGGTAGATGTGAGTGATACTCATAGCTCACTATCGAATTGCCGACTTTGATTTTGTCGGTTACGTTTAATATATCCATTTATATTGTCACCCGGTAACCCAACTTTTTCAAGAAGATACGATTTGCGCGTGTTAACCGCCCAATTGATCGTTTCGGACTGTCGATTGCTTCACTTTCCCTTTATACTTTTGCCTCCCGCGATCATCCGTTCGTATCTTTCGATTGTCGTACACTATTCCCATCGTTTTATTCTGTTGATCTCAAATGAAGTCTTATAGTAACTTCCTCTCCTCGGAAATTCACTAAGTAACCGTCTTGATCTAAGACGCGTACTGTGAGCGTACTGATGACATTACCTGTTACGGGTAAATAAATAGGTTGTTGGGGGCTCTCTATTATTTTGAATCCTGCCGGGACGTTCGGAAAAAATGGTAAAAAAGGACGTGGACCGGTTGCCCGTTGTTGTAGCAGCCGTTGATCAGATTGCAATATATTTGCAATGCGTTTACTTTGTTTATGTTCACTATATTATCCGATACTTCCTCTACACATGCTCGAAGCTTCCGCTTTTTAAATCCCAATAAAGAACCCACGCTTCTGTCTTGAGTGAAATCGAGAACTCGTGAACTTGTTATTGCGGTTTTCTGAGTATTGTGGTTCCCTTTTATTGTTACCTTAATCTCATGATTTCGTCTTGCGGCTTCTTTATTCACGTAGGCGGCGATTTCGTCCACGTCGTACGTCCCCACGGGGATCTCCATAGGCTCTAGCAATAGCCCGATGGCGGAATAATATAATAAATTATTGCTTTCGTCAACGTTCGCAATGGAATTAAATGCGTCGAAGTTTAAAAGCGATAATTCATAGTTACGTGATTCGTTTAAAAAAATTGGCGGATTAAAATTACAGGATAATTCTGACGATTTACCTGTTAATGTGCACGTATAGGATGCACTTGCCTGTCGATCCATCGCTGTCGAGCAATTTTTGCTTTTTGGAATAATGTTTTGGCTCCGCTGCGTGCTAATGCTTGACGAGCTATCTTTATTGCATTTTGAAAAGACAACTGACCTCCACGCTTCTTACCTTTCTTGTAGGGTAACCTTTCTGCCTTCCAGCGTCGTTTAACGATCCCCATACCGAGCAGGTTTTTCCTTTCATTGGGGCAGCTACGGCTGCGGATGATACTTTTTCACCTACACTTGCGTCTTTACTTAGCAATCGTTCCTTTGCTGTTTTATACAACTCCCTATCGGCCGCGTGTCTAGTAACCAAATCTGAAGTAGCGTCGTATACGATATCGTGTTTCTTACAAGCTTCGTCTAACTTCGTCACTCCTCGATCTCCCCGCGCTAATCTTTTCACTAATTTTGTTCCTGGTCCACAAAACTCATATCCCGGGATGTGCAATACCACAGGTAACTTGTCTATCAATTTGTTAATCAAACCTCGACCGTTCCGTTCGACAATTCGTCGTCGACTGTTTCCACTTTTCGGTTTCCTCGACATTATATTTCGTTGCGCTTTCACTCTTTAACACATTTACTACCTTAACGATGGCAGTGAAATGAAACGCTTCTCCCTCAGTATGAACATTTATTTACACACACACACACACACACACACACACACACACACACACACACACACACACACACACACACACACACACACACACACACACACACACACACACACACACACACACACACACACACACATATATATATATATATATATATATATATATATATATACTTTTAACAAAAAGTTTACATAGTCATGCACTGTGAATTTACAATTGTTCTATATATTACATTTACGTACGTATCTTTCGATGTAAAGTTTCTTCCTAAATTCTATGGTTAAGTATGATTTTAATTTACATTCTAACATCTTAATTCTATCCCTAAATCGCTTATTGTCCAAATACTGCTCCTCCCACTTATTCGACCTGGCCTGCCTGTACGCGTACGCCCATGTGTACATTATGTGCGTTACGTTATTTTCTACATTAAATGTTACTCTCTTCATTTACTTGTTAATTAAATTATACATATCAATATCTCACAATATTTTATCAGTTCCATATATTAAGAGTTCTTTCGTGATGCACGTTTGCTCACTATTCGTTCCGTTCATTGCAGCTATCACATTCTGCTTCATTTCGCCAGACATTGAGCATACTGCTCTAATCACGTCGTCATAGTAATTCCTGTACTGCAAACTTTTTAACATCTCCAATCGACTAGTTATAACATCACCTAGTTTCCACAATTCATGCAGCAAATCATATGCCAAATATACGCATTCCGCGTTTCTCTCCAGTTTTAATATCTTTCGAGACTTGTCTATCCACTCACATGATATGTTTATACCGCACAACGTTAATTGGGATGGTGCACGAGATCCAAAGTGGCTTGTTATGGATGTTTTATAGCTTAAAATGTTTTGCCAATCCAGCTCCTTGAAAGTTATACACTGACCTTTCCCCATTATTCTCACAACGGGTTCGAAAAACATTTCCGAAAATAACCCAACGGTAACCCACTTCGTGCGGCTCTTATTTACAAAATAAATTGTCTCTGAATACAGAGGTCCTCTGTTCCCTCGTTGAACATTTTCCGGAAGATTTTCACTTGCCTCTCTTCTCGTTACTGAACCATCTTCGTTTAAAGCGTTAATACAAAATTATTTAAATCAACTTCGAAGCTGGAATCTTCTTCAATTACTTGCGACATGGGTACGGTATTTTGTGCTTTCACGATTTTTCTCATCTTTTTCGAACGACTACATCCATTAATTGTAGGACTTCTCTTCAGATGAAGGTTGTTGGTTGGGACGGAACTTTGCTGCTTTGATGTTGCCACTACATACACATAATCAAAATTTGCACAAATTCTATTGTACTATAGTCTACAACTTACTTGTAATACTTCAACGATCAGCTATTATTACTCCAAGGACACTACCACTTCGACTTTATGTCAAGGAACTACACTTTTCACTGCTATACCGTTCACGCTTATAAACGATATTTCTTGGGTGGGGGGGTTGAACATTTTTCTACTTTTACCAATTTCTAAACCTACCAAGGTCAGGGACGCGGTCACCCAGTGTGACCTGGACCTTGACTTTGACCTTGACCTACATTGTTCCAGGAGGAGGTTTATGAATTGGCAAATACCCACTACTACAGTGATATGGTTATTTATGTATCTAGTGCGCGAAATTATACATTGGTGCTTGGTGCTAACAACTCCAATGTGACATTTTGCACACTAATATGAATGTAAAAATGTCAACATTTTTTCACGTCTGCAGAAAAAAGGTTTTTTATCACGCTAATGGAAAAAACGTAATAATTGCACGCTTTCATATGCTAATATACCCATTTTGTCTTAAAATGAATGAATGTTGTAGTTATATTTTTGCCCCAATGTGCATCCGTATATTTCTCTTTGTTAACTTGCATCAGAATTTCTTTCATGTATTTGTACCATTAACTCAAACTTCGTGACAAAAATACTGCTGCTTTTCATAAAATTTCCAGTTAATGTTCCTGCATTCCCGTTGCTTACATAATAAAATGCTAACAATATTTGCAGAACGCAAGTTTTAGAACATGTGCTTTGGGGAGTTTCTATTTATTTGTTTGTGTTAAGGAATAACTAAACATTAAATAAATTTTAATGTGTATTAAAAATTTGTATTACCCCAAATTCAGGGCTCAATTAGAAAAAGGATACAACTTGCTTTACGTTCATATTTTTACTTTCTTACATTTTATGTATGTATTATGTAAGTATAGGAATCATGAAAATTTTCGAACTCGAGATTTTAACGGATATACGCATTTTGGGTTCCCCTGAATCGAGTGTGACTATTTTTGGAATGACGTCTGTGTGTCTTTTCGTGTGCTGTGTGTGCGCGCTCTACGGCCCAAACGATTAAAGCTAGAGCTATGAAAATTGAAAAGTGATAAAACCGGAAGTGATGGTTTACTCTCGCCTTTTCCGTATCTCGAAGAAGATACGAGTTACAGAAGATATTGATATTTTAACATCTTTTTATTGAAATTTTTTTCAAAAAATATTGTATAACTAAGTATAAGAAAATTCAGTGCGGACCGCTGCAGATTTTTACATTCTTATACTTTATGTGTAAGTAAGTATAAGAATCATGAACATTTTCGAACTCGAGTTTTTAACGGATATACACGTTTTGAAGTCCCCTGAATCGATTGTGACTATTTTTGGAATGATGTCTGTGTTTCTGAGTGTGCGTGCCCTACCGTCCAAACGGATAAAGCTAGAGCTATGAAAATTTAAACTTAACATAGAAAAGTTAACAATATTAATATTTTAAATAACTTTTATTTGAAAAGTTTTTTCGAAAAATTTTGTATGACTAAGTATAAGAAAGTTCAGTGCGGACCACTGCAGATTTTTTTTTATTATTTTTCTTTTAATGATAACCAATTAATATTGTAATTTAGTTGCAAAGGCAAAATAACGCACGCAGATAAAAATTACGATGGAAATAAAATTGACTGAATTTATTGAAACATTTTCTACTGTTGGTTTATGATGCGATTTAATTAGTTTTTTAACATTAGTATATGTATGCATCACCTCAAACAAGAACGTAAACACAACATATGAGTGAAGTTTAAACATTTCAGCTATTTAAATACTTGGAACACACGCATTTAGATTGAATTAGACAATCATTAAAAGAGTTCTGTTTATGTATCTATAATACGTAAAAACGAATTTAGGCCACAGTTCAAAATGGCGATCTAGAAGAACTGTTCTTCTAGATCGCTTAGACCGAGACACACACACATTACTGACGTTCGGAGTTACTCGCAGATCCTTATGTGCCGGTATGTCGTTGACTACGCCGACTGCTTCTTACTTCGGCTCCTGGTTAATGGACCTTGGTGTGGTGGGCGTGCGATGAACTGTGGCGGTTCCTGTGGCGCTGTCCTCTGAATACTGGTTGTGCAGTATTGTTGAAATACTGGTCTCCATGTTGCAGGCAATCTTTGGGCATCATCTCGTGTGTTGAGGATTTCTTTCCGTTAGAAGATCCTGCATACAAACCCATCGCAACAGATCCAACAACCTACCTGGAGAAGACGACAAAGAAGAAAATTGAAACATCACCACTGGATGAAGAAAGTAAGAAAATAACAATACCAAGAGAAAAATCATCAAAATGCCCGAAGATATATGGCCTACCGAAGATCCATAAACCAGAAATACCGCTACGTCCGATAGTGAGGTCAATCGGTTCACCAATCCAATCTTTGGCTAGATTTCTAGCAAAAACAATTACAACCATTCGCCGAACAAGCCGCATCATACGTCAAGAACACAGACCATCTCATCCAAATGCTGAAGAACTTTTCTGTGGAACCCGAGCACTTGTTGGTAAGCTTTGACGTAGTATCACTGTTTACACAAGTCCCGGTTGACGATACCATGAAGATATTGGAACGGAAATACCAACCTCCGGAAGACATCATGGAACTAGTAAAGCATTGCGTGAAGAATACGTATTTTATTTTCGAAAATCAACGCTACCGGCAAACCAGTGGAGCACCCATGGGATCACCACTATCACCTGTGATAGCCAACCTATTCATGGAGGAACTGGAACTGGAGTTAAAACTAAAAGTGTGGCTGAGATACGTGGATGACACCTTCGTAGTATGGACACACGGAAGAGAAGAACTCGACAGGTTTCTGGAGCATCTCAACAAGCAACATCCAGCCATAAACTTCACCATGGAAGTGGAAGTTGACAACCAGCTGCCGTTCCTGGACGTATTGGTAATGAAAAGAGACGACAAGTGTCTCGGCCATACAGTATACAGGAAGAAGACTCACACCAACAGGTACCTCAACGCTCAGTCACACCACCACCCGGCACAACTCCGCTCGGTAGCAAGAACATTAATAACAAGATCAGAAAGTATAGCCGATGACAGAAGCAAGAAGAAAGAAATGGACAACATACACAAAGCACTGGCGCAGAATGGATTCTCAAAACGGGAAATTCTCAGAGCATCCAGACACCCCAGACAAACCCAGGAAGAAGAAAGGGAAGAAGAAAAACCAGCAGCTATAGCTTTTTTACCGTATGTAAGAGGGACCACGAACAAGATAAGCAGGATCCTTAGTACACAAAACATCGATACAACGTTCAAACCATACAGGAAGATAGAAACGATGCTACGAAATCCAAAAGCGAAAATTCCGTTAGAAACGCACGAAGTATACGAAATACTGTGTGGAAACTGCGAGAAAACCTACATCGGACAATCCAATAGGCGGATCGAAGTCCGCAAACAAGAGCACATTCGCGCCGTAAAACAAAGAGATTCGTCGTCGTCTTTGCCTAGCCATTTCTTAGACACGGGACACAGCATCGACTTCGACAATACAAGGACAATCGAACAGTTCACCAGCAGGATAATACGGGAAGCGATAGAAATAGAGAAACGGAAAGAAATCCTCAACACACGAGATGATGCCCAAAGATTGCCTGCAACATGGAGACCATTTCAACAATACAGCACAACCAGTATTCACAGGACAGCGCCACAGGAATCGCCACAGTTCATTGCACGCCCATTGCATTGTTCATTGCACGCCCAACATACCGGTACATAAGGATCTGCGAGTAACGCCGAACGTCAGCGAGACCTAGAAGAGCTTCCTGAAGATGGCAGATGGGACTCTGCCGAAACGTTGAAGCGACCCTTCGGGGAACATTTGCACAACGCGGTTCACAACCCGAGAACCAAGAAGCACACATACACACATATATATATATATATATATATATATATATATATATATATATATATATATATATATATATATATATATATATATATTAGGGCGGGTCAAATTGTATGGAACGATTTTTTTTGAGGAAGCGTATAGCAAAAACGTAATCTATAGGTGATTCTGAGAAATTTTGCTCAAGAGACCATAGCTCTAAGTCGGATTTGGAGCCCCCCAAAATTTCAAAATAGAAATTTTTCCATATATACATAGAACAATTTAATTAAATTCGTCAAAAAATCGGATAGAATTATAGTATATTTCTCAATCTGGGCTTGTTTGAAAGGTATTTTTATCACCTTTCAAAATATGTATTGATACCTGTAGAATAAGTCGTCAATGGCAGCATTGTTCAATTGAACAACTTTTTAACACTGAATGATGACGTTATGGATAATCAAGAACCATCAACATCGTCTGCGGTGTCTTCGCAAATGGAAGCAACAACATCAACAAGTTTTGACTCTAGATTGACTAACATGCCTCATCAAGATATTGTTGTTTTTGGTTTATCAAGTGATTTAAATGATCTTAGTTTGCCTTCTAAATGTGACATTTTAAAATATTATTTTTTTTAAGTGATCGTGCTAAATTTGAAAACAAAATGTTCTCGTATAAAACTTTTAGTCCTCACGTAACAGATAAATTGATCCAAATTTGGTGTAAATTAAATATTGAAATCATTAATAGAAAGAGTGTTTTAAAAAAATTAACTGGTTTGCTTGATAATACCAGAAACATGTACAACATAGAAACAAAAGAGATGAATTTAAAGCATTTGTTGATTCAATAAACGAATTATTTTATATTGGCAAATGTAATTGCAAATTAAAAACAACAGAATGCTCGTGTGGATTGATTCCAGAACATCTAAAAGAATTTATGATGGACCAGCATAATGATAGAAAATTCACAATACCTGAATATACGGAAGACGTTGAAGAAGTAGCTACAACAATACCAACACTTACAATTGGTACCGATGATCCAAGTTACGAACCACCTGAATTACACATGGATGAAGATGAAAATGAAGCAACAACAGAAGTTCCAGAAGCAACTGTTCAAATTAGACGAGGTCATTATACTCAAAGATACGATGCCTTAAATTTTGCTATGATGTGTGATAGATTCGGTGTTTCATATAGAGTCGATAGAGTAGATAACTGCATTCTCTTTCGATGGTAGCAAAATGGCTCATTAACTACAGAGAAAATTAATGACAAATTTCATACCACTGTGGTAAAAGAACCGCATTTAGTTGTTCTTAAGGAGCCCTATAATGAGTTACTTGGATATGTAAATTTGGGTAGTCAAGAAGATGCAAAAAAAACACAGAAAACTGAATGAATTTTTCAACAATAAAACATTAACAGTTGAACAATTAATTGGCAGAAAATGGTGTTTTACGATTATTTGAAAAACAGTTAAATAGACCAATTCACTGGTTTATATGTCTGCTATTTATATGTTTATATTTCAATGAACTGCCATTTCGTCATTTATATAAAGCATTGGACAAAACAGTCACCAGTGGACCACGAGCAGCAAGTGGAAAGTTATTCAAAGCTATTCAAGAATGTTAGAAATTGCAGGTATGTAACACTTTATTTTATTTAATATCATCATTTATTATCATTATTTATTGTCATTATTTTACTTTTTCGATTGGGATAAAGTTAAAATAAAATAATTGCATTTTAATTGATCTAAACATTTCATTTTTCAGGTAGTAGCTGATTTTGATCCAATACCACTGGAGAATATGCCTGCAATGATGGATCATGAACATGAGCTCGAACTATCAACAGATGTTAAATATTTATATCAAATAGCTAAAGCAATTTCGAATGGTATTGTTCCAGTTGATTTAGCTAACATTAAACCAGGACCAATTGCACATTCTCGTTGGTTAACCAAAGCAAGTAGATTACTACGATTATATGTAACAACTAATACACCATCGACCAATTTAAAAACTTTGGCAGTTTATATTATTACAGTTTATGTGCCAATATACTTCAATGTGAAGTTTTATAACTCTGTTGTGTACGGCAGTGCACTTTTATTAAAATTTATACGTTGGACTCGAAAAAAATCATTTTACGCTATTTTTCGACAAAAAATTCCTAATATCTCTACTAAAAATAAAAAAAAATATTCGTATCAATACAGATTATGAAAGGTGATAAAAATACCTTTCAAACAAGCCCAGATTGAGAAATCTACTATAATGCTATCCGATTTTATGACGAATTTAATTAAATTATTCTATGTATATATGGAAAAATATATATTTTGAAATTTTGGGGGGCTCCAAATCCGACTTAGAGCTATGGTCTCTTGAGCAAAATTTCTCAGAATCACCTATAGATTACGTTTTTGCTATACGCTTCATCAAAAAAAAATTAACCCGCCCCAATATATATATATAATTTACAGGAAAGATGGTCGAATCTTACACCTCAATGGTGACATGAACATTAATTAAAACAGGTCCATGAAGACTAACTGGTGGATCGCTAGACATACTTTGCGTGAAATACCTTTGAGGGGCACTACATGTAAAGGTATTTCAACAACTAAGGTTCTTGGTAATCGCTACTGACGAAGGGTAATAACCCAGAAACAATATTGTCCTGCGATAATTAATTTTCACTACACCATTGAGGTGTAAGGGTGTCCCAACGATCTGACAAAGTTCCCTTACGGCGTTATGTTTGCGAATTCGAAAAAAGTAAGTATCTACATGTTTAGACGGTCCCTAGGTTCATATTCTAAAAATATTTTGAGCCGACATGGGCGGTTCGTCAGCGGGGGGCGACATAAATTTTACTTTGTTTAAATGGAACACCCTATATATTTTAACATTTTTGAATTCTATGAAGAATTGTGAATACATCGATGTACAAGTTGTTTGTCAAAACTCAACAGAACTGGTGATTTTCAATTTTAGATATGCAGACTATGCTTCAAAAAATCATGTAACTGAGAGGGTAGCTGGTGGAAGGGTAATTTTTTGTCCGTGGACTAAGGGATCATCAATGTAAGTATAATACACCCAAGGATGCCATTTTGTATACAGGGTGTTGGCAGTGAATTTTCAATCTCGCGCAACTTTAAGAGGCAAAATATCTTTTTTTTTAAATGACACCTACCATCAAATTTACCAACACTCGATTCAAAATCAAATTCTGCGTCGACTGATGCTACATATTCCTATACCTATCACTTCAGGTTTTCGAGTAATTTGAGTAAAATACTTTATTTGGTCTCAAAATCAATCGCATTACAATTTTCGTAATATCAAACATAGTAGTCTAGTGTCACTTCAGTAAATTGGATAACACAAAACTACAAATTACATCGAACAATTAAAGTAATTTTAAAAAGTCACATCAGATTAATTAATTTAAAGCAACAAGGGCTTCATAGCTAAGGCGGCCCACTTCATCAGAGCCCACTTACCAGCGAGCTGATTGTTGCTAAAAATAATAAAATGTACTCTATACAAGCAAAACCAACTTTAATTCTGACAAATGACAAGTAATAATTAAATGTAAAAAACGATAAAATAACATTTATATACAAAATACAAAGTTTATTTTACAAAAGGTGTTCAAATATGTTTCCATTTTGTTGAACACAAATATCCAATCGATGTCTAAAACTAGTTCTGACACGTTGTAAGACTTCAGGAGTAATATTATTAAAACATTCTTGAATCCTAACTTTCATATTTTCTCTTGTGGTAGGAGCCTCAAGGTAGACTTGAGATTTTATAAAACCCCAGAGAAAATAGTCGCACGGGGTCAGATCAGGTGATCGGTCAGGCCACAACACTGGTCCACCTCTCCCAATCCATCTGTTCGGCATCCAACGATCTAAATATCGTCTTACCCTTCTATGGAAATGAGGTGGAGCTCCGTCCTGTTGGAACCACATATCCCGCAACGTTTGCAAATCCACATCTTCCAATAAAGTATGCAGTACATTTCGCAAAAACCGGTAATAATCGGTACCAGTAAGATGGTTTTCAAAAAAATAGGGACCGATTACATAGTTACCCAATAATCCGCCCCAAACATTAAGAGACCACTGGTGTTGGTGATCAACTTGTCTCACCCAATGAGGGTTTTCGGTTGCATAATAATGGACATTATGCTTGTTTACCACACCATTGCTGCGAAACGTAGCCTCATCCGTAAAAAGAATATTATTGATAAATGCCGGATCTTCCTCGATACGTTCCATCATTAAATTGGCAAAATTAATTCGATTATCGAAGTCGTTCCCGTTTAATTGTTGATGCAATTCTAGATGGTATGGGTGGAATTTGTGGTTTTGAATTATCCGATGTACTGAAGATCTGTTTAGATTCAAACTTGAACTAATTGTCCGCACTGTCCGCATTGTTCCATGTGGGTTCTCTTGGAGTTCCAATAAAACGTTTAAGTCATTGTTCTCGTTAATAATAGCACGATTAATCACCTTCCTACTCTCGTATGCCACGTTCCCGGTGCGTTCGAAGCGATCAACTAGCTTCTGCAGACATCTAATATTTGGTTGTCTTAAATCAGGGTACTTCTGCCTATAGAGCCTCATTGCTAAAAGGCAATTCTTGTCTGCTTCACCCACTGTGTAAATCATATTTACCATTTCTTCCTTTGAAAAATTCATCATTCAAAAACAAGCTTGGGACAACAACTTAACTAATAATTAACTAAGGCGTCTATTAAATTTATTGATAAAGACTGTCACTGTCATAAGAACGTTAAAGTGACACTAGGCTACTATGTTTAATATTACGAAAATTGTAATGCGATTGATTTTGTGACCAAATAAAGTATTTTACTGAAATTACTCGAAAACCTGAAGTGATAGGTATAGGAATATGTAGCATCATTTGATTTTGAATCGAGTGTTGGTAAATTTGATAGTAGGTGTCATTTGAGAAAAATGATATTTTGCCTCTTAAAGTTGCGCGAGATTGAAAATTCACTGCCAACACCCTGTATACAAAATGGCATCCTTGGGTGTATTAATACTTACATTGATGATCCCTTAGTCCACGGACAAAAAATTACCCTTCCACCAACTACCCTCTCAGTTACATGATTTTTTGAAGCATAGTCTGCATATCTAAAATTTCACTAAAAAAATTGAAAATCACCAGTTCTGTTGAGTTTTGACAAACAACTTGTACATCGATGTATTCACAATTCTTCATAGAATTCAAAAATGTTAAAATATACAGGGTGTTCCATTTAAACAAAGTAAAATTTATGTCGCCCCCCGCTGACGAACCGCCCATGTCGGCTCAAAATATTTTTAGAATATGAACCTAGGGACCGTCTAAACATGTAGATACTTACTTTTTTCGAATTCGCAAACATAACGCCGTAAGGGAACTTTGTCAGATCGTTGGGACACCCTGTATATATATATATATATTGGTGCGTAAGTTCTTGCGGCTGAAATCTGTGCTTCTTGGTTCTAGGGTTGTGAACCGCGTTGTAGAAATGTTCCCCGAAGGGTCGCTTCGACGTTTCGGCAGAGTCCCATTTGCCATCTTCAGGAAGCTATTCTAGGTTTTATATATATATATATATATATATATATATATATATATATATATATATGTATAACAACATTTATTCTCTCCTATCGTGTCCTTTTACTCTTCACTCCTCGTTCTCTCCCATCCACTCCATCCCCTCCTCCTTCTTTGTACGTTTTGTCCGCTCCCTCCATCTGCAGCCCTCCATCGTTCACATTTCCTGTAACATATCAATTCTGTCACTCTGCTACCCTACTTTTCCTACTCTCATCCCTTCTCCTTTTTAAGTCCCCTAATATCTGCACCCCTTCTCCATTCTCTCCCAATGCCTTCCTCCAATACCTGCCCTCCCGCTGCACCTTTTACTCGCTACTTCCCACCCTGATAACTTTCCTCCCGTCCTCTCCCGTTTGTCTAAATAGGCCAACACCTTTTTCCCCAGCCTTCCCTCAATCACCCCTCTCAAGTCCAACTCATACCTCAGCATTCCCCTCCCCGTCTCTACCGCTAATCTCTCGCACCCTGTCTTATTATATAGTCGACCGCCGACCTTTCCAGGCGCATTGTCCTTGTAATTCGCCCTACGTGTGCCTTCTCCATGTTGTTGTGTACCTTGCCCCCCCCCCCCCCCATACCTCTACCCCATCAATATTTTTCTCACACATACATCCCATATCTACTCTGTCTCCGCAAATCTCCATTTCCTCTCTCCCCATAGGATGTTTCTCAAACTCGCTTCCGCTTTTTTCTCCTTTTTACTTATGTGTTTCATTTGTCCTTCCCTACAGTTACTTGCTCTGCGTATCCCAGATATGCGCGTTCCCGCACCTGTTCTATCTCCTCCCCTTTCCATTTCAATTGTATCTCCTTCCACCTCCTACCACCTTCCCTGAACAATACCACTTTCGATTTCTTTGTGCTCAGTTCGAGCCCCCTCCTGTCCAGGAATCCCTCTAGCCTCCTCAACATCTCCCCTCCTCACCATCTCCTTACTTTTTTACACGCCCTCATATATTTTTTATTTTTAGTCCAATTTTAGTAATTTTTTCCCCAACGTAGAATACGTATTGCACTATTTACTCCCAAAACGTGTTACGGAGTTTGACTCCGGAGCGTGATTCAGCTAAAGAAGCTAATTAATATCGGCCCACCGAATATCAAAAACAACAAAGCAATATGGCAAGTGGAGGAGAAAAGGAAAAGGGAGATGAATGGAAAGGAACTGACATCTTCACAAGGAGCAGGAGAATGCAGAGGTCTCCGGCGAGAATCGGCGACAAGAAAAGTGAAGAGGTCGAAAAAGAAAAGACGATGGAAAATATAATGGAAATGATGAAAGATATGATGAAGGAGATAAAGGAGACAAAGAAAGAGGTGATGGAGTTATAAAGGAAAGGCAAGAGGATAGGGAATGGAGAAAGAAGATGGGACAGGAATGGAAGAAGGAAAAAATGGAGGGAGAAAAAAGAATCAGAAAATTAGAAGATAGAGTGGAACTAATGGAGAAAAAGAGTAGAAGTTACAACTTAGTGATCAGAGGTCTACAGGTGGAAAAGGGTAAGGAAAGAGATCAAGTGACGAAATTGATAAAAGAAGAATTACAGGTGGAGGTAGAGATAGAGGAGGCGTATAAGGTGGGTGGGGAAGGGAAGGGCATGGTGCAAGTAAGAATGGTTGCTGAGGGAGAAAAAGAAAAGGTGATGAAGAACAAGTCCAAGCTAGGCGGAAAAAGGGTATATATAGACCATGATCTAACAGAGAAGGAAAGGGAGATATAGAAGCAGATTTGGAAGCACGCAGTGGTAGAAAGGGAACAAGGAAAGAGAGTGAGGATGGGGTGTAGGAAGTTGAAGGTAGATAACACATGGTTAGTGTGGGAGGGCGAACCCGGGGGCTGGTAGCAGAAAACTAGGGAAGAGGGGGCACAGGGACGAAGGGGTGGTACGGAAGGAGGGGCAAGTGTCAAGAGGAGGGGGGTGAGGGAAGGGGGGGAGCAAGAGGAGGATAAAGCAGCGACAAGAGTAATGTAGGTTGGGAGGAAAATATAGGAAAGAAAGGAGGAGGAAGAGGGGGGAAGAGGGAAACTGAAGTTGAAAGGGGCTTCTGATCAAGCTTTTGGAATATAGCTGGATTACAGAAATGGATAAAAGGGGAGGAAGGGATGAACAAGGATTTGGAAGATTACATAAAAAAATGATTTCATCGGCTTGACGGAAACATGGATAGATAACAAAACATGGGAAGGGTGTAAGGATAACATGCCGGAATCATTCAGATGGGTATGCCGAGGGACAGTGCGAGAAAGAAGAAGGGGGAGAGCAAGAGGAGGAATTATAACAGGAGTTAGAGAGAGTTAGGAGGAAATAGAAAAAAGTAGGTTAGATACAGAGGATGTCCAAGAAAGAAAGATCAAGAAAGACGGCAAGTGTTGTCGCATTTATACGGTGTATAGTAATCAGAGGATAAAAGATATATTAGGAGAAATAAGCGAGGTGTCAGAGGGGGTAGAAGACGTGATAATGATAGGGGGAGATATGAACGCCAGGAGGGGCAAAGTAACGGAGCTGGGAGGTTGGAGGGGGTTAGCGGAAAGGGAAGAAAGGAGGTCAAGGGACGAGTTGATTAATGGAGAAGGGAGGGTACTAATGGATTGGCTTGAAGAGAAGAACTGGTTTACACTCAACGGGTGGGAGAGGGGGGATGTAGAAGAGGAGTTTACATACGTTGGGCCAAACGGAAGGTCGGTGATCGACTATATAATTGTGAACGAGGAAGTGGATAGTTTCACGGTGGGGGTAAGAATAGAATCGGACCATCTACCGGTGGAGGTAGAAATGAGGGAGGTCAGAAAAGAAAGAAAAAAGATAAGGACGAAGGAAGAGAGAATTGTAAATATCTGGAATGAGGATTCGAGTATAGAATATCGGGAGGCATAAGAAAGGTGAAGTGGGAGGAGACAATGAGCATAGAGGAAATAACAGAGAAGATGGGAAAGGCCATAATAAAGAAGAAGATGGTGGGGGAAGAAGAAAAATCATGGTTTGACGAAGAATGTAGAAGAGGGAAGAAGGAGTTGAGAAAAATCATGAGGGAGACTAGAGAGGGGCAGAAAACATGGGAGGAATTTGCAGAAGAAAGAAGAAAACAGAAAAAGATGTGGAGGAGGAAGGAGAACGAGCAGATACAAAGGGACCTAAAGGAGGTACAGGGATTGAAAGAGGAGAAAGACATATGGAAGTTTCTCAGAAAGAAGAAGAAAAAGGGCAAACAATATGCAGGGAACATAGACATAAGACAATGGGGGAGGTATTTCCAGCAGTTATTAGAAGGGGACGAGGGGAACGTGATTGGGGAGGAAGAGAGATGCAGACAAAGAGAGAGAATATGGGATGTAGAAGAATTTACGTGGGAGGAGCTAATGAAGGTAAAAAGCAAGCTAAAAAATGGGAAGGCCGCTGGGGAAGATGGGGTAGACGCGGAGAGATGGATAAATGCGCCAGAGGAATTATGGGTGGAAACGTTGAGGAGGATAAACGACATATGGATGGGTAGAAGAGAGTTACCGGAACGATGGATAATGGCGGTAGTAATACCAATATGGAAGAAAGGGGACAAGGAGCAACCGGAAAATTAGAGGGGGATTTCGCTACTTAATGTGGCATAGAAATTGTATGCAGGGATGATTGGGGGGCGACTAGAGGAGGAGGTGGAAGACGGAGGAGTCTTGCCAGAGGGGCAGGCGGGGTTCAGGAAAGGACGGGGAACGAGAGATAACATGTACGTGCTGAACTACATAGTAGAGAGGGAGCTGGAAAAGAAGGGTGGGAAAACGTACGCGATGTTCGTGGACCTAAAGGCGGCCTTTGACAAAGTAAACAGAAGTACAATGTTTAAGATAATGGCAAGGATGGGAATATCGGAAGGGATACGGTCAAGGGTAGAGCAAATATATGAGGAAACATGGTGTAGGGTGAGGGTAGGTAAGGAGAACTCTGAAAGATTCCAAACCAAGAGAGGGGTGAGACAGGGAGGCCCCCTGAGTCCGCAACTCTTTAACATATACATTGCCGAACTGGAAGAGACGCTAAGGAAAGGACAAGACGGGGGAGTGAAGCTAGGAGCGGTAAAGATATGGTCGTTGGCTTTTGCGGACGATATAGTTTTATTAGCGGAGACGGAGAACGGGTTAAAAGGAATGGCGAAAAGGTTAGAAGGGTTCACGGACAGAAGAGGGTTGAAGCTAAATACAAGGAAATCAAAAATAATGGTGTTCAAGAAAGGAGGAGGGAGGACGAGGGAAGTAAAGATAACATAGAAAGGAGATATATTAGAGCAGGTGAAGGAGTGGATGTACCTGGGGTTCGTAGTGAAAATAACAGCGGAGAAGGACAAATGATGCATGCATGCAGAAAGGCGAGGTTAGCCGAGGAAGGATTGAGGAGAAATCTGTGGGGAAAGAGGAGCGGGAATTTTCAAGAGACATCGAAGATATGGAATACATGTATAAAAAGCATTTTGATGTACGGGGCGGAAGTATGGGGGTGGAAAGAAAGCAGGAGATTAGAGAGGATACACATAGGGCAAATAAAAAGGACTTTGAATCTGGAGAGATCGACTCCAGATTACATAGTTAGGCAGGAGTCGGGGAGTGAAAGGTTGGGTGTAGAGGCAGGGAAAAGGGCAGTGCGGTATGAGATGATAGCGAGGGGCGGGCCAGAACAGAGACTAGTGAGGTTGGTAATAGATGAGATAAGTAAAAGGGGAAGTAAGGGAACGGGACTATCAAACTGGGAGGAGTGTAGACGTAAAATGTACGAAAAGGCAGGATTAGCTACAGAAGAGGCAGAAAGGAGGAGAAGAGAAGGGAAGAAAATAGAGAGGGAGATAGTGGAGAGATGGAAGATTCTAGAAGCGCAGGAACGGGAAAGTAAAATCAAGAGTGCAAGATACAACACAAAATACAATATTCTAAAAGTACAGTGGAGGTTACCGGCATACCTAGGTGGGAGATCATTAGAGGAAGAAAGGACAATAGCAAGGTTCAGGTGCGGAAGTGTGGAGAAAGCGAACAAGTACTGGATGGAGGAAAGCTACAGGCGGTGTGATTTTTGTGGAGAAGGATGGGATGAATGGGATCATTAGGTAGGAGAGTGCAAAGAGATAGAACTGAACGAGGAAGAAAAGAAGAAAGGAAAAGACTGGAGAAGGAATATGGGAGAAGACGGAAGGGGACTAGAGATGTTAGATAAAATAGTGGGGAAGAAGGAAGAGAGAAGGAAAAAGATGGTATTGGTACATAAGGAGGATGAAGGAATCAAGAAAACAGAAAGCGGGGCTAGGAGCAGGCGGAAGGAGAAAGGGATGGAGGTGAAGGGGGGATATAGAGGAACAAAATAGGGGCAGATGAATGGAAACACTGGTGGTAGGGATGCGAGAAAATGGCATGGAGTAAAGAGGAAGAGAAGAGGGGTCGGGACTGGAGAGAATGTGGAGGAAGTGGAGCTGTTGGGAAAGTTAAAGAAGAGAAAAGAAGAGGGAAGATGTAGAAGGGAAAGAAATATAATACAAAATTTGTTATAGATACCAGTACAGGTTGAGTGACGGAGGAGTTGGGAGCCACCAGAAGAGAATGGAACCGAGGAGTCAGGAAGGAGCACGATGTTTTAAAGGGGAAAGGAGTCGAGCAGAAATAAGTTTATTTTATATTTATGTAAATTATTTTGTTTGGTTTATTTGTTTATGAGGGAGAATATGCCAATAAAGGTTACTACTACTCCCAAAAAACCAATTGTCTTCTTTAAATGCAAAGCAACCTGCGATGGCAAACTAAACGGTTAAAATCAAGAAATCACTCTAAGGATTTTTTTATCGAAAAATTTTACTAGTAATAATTGATCAGAATTGCCCAAAAACCCTAAATCTAAATTTCATGACAATTAAACATGTTAAAATTTTCCGCAAATACTTATTATTAGCTGCGCCGAAAAAGTATGCTGTGAAAAGTTTGTTTGAAATAAAACCTGAACTGTCAAAGTTATTTAAAGTTGTTGTTTAGGCGCAGACACCTGCGCAAATAATATTTACCGATAAAGGTTGGTTGAGACCTCTACTATGTAGTTGTCCATACTAATGACGAAATAAAACAAATGACAACGTTTATACCACAAATAATTTATTGTTAAAAATATATATTACTAATGAATATATATCCAAACAAACACTACACGACTTAAGTTTCGACTTTTTACGGCCAAGTGAGAACAAACTAACAAGAAATTACATTTATACACAAAATTTTTACAAAGAAGGAGTGACGCATAACATATCTACAGGGATTTAAAAAGGGGTGATTTACATTGCGGTAAATCTTTTGCTCGTTCAACAGATTAAAGAGATGATTACCATGGGTTTTTTAAATTTCGGTTGCTTCTAACAGATTAAGCTTAGTGCCTTTGTGACACCTGTGTAATATTTTATTAATTAGTTTATTAATTTCGGGGAATACAATTTATAATGTAATTTGCAAATGAACTTGTATCGTGATTTAATCTAAACGCTTTAAAATGTTCACTATAACGCGTTTCAAAACTACGACCCGTTTGGCCTACATATGCACTATTGCATGATATTTTATAAACACCAGATTTCTTTAAGGGATTGATTTTATCTTTAGCATTAAATAATATGTTTGACAATTTGCAACTTGGTCGAAAAGCGATTTGTTGATTTTGTTTTCGAAGAATGTGTGCTATGGTTTCTGTGGTTTTTCCAAAATAGGTTAAAGTTGTGAAAGTATCTTTATTTAAATTTGAAACTTTAGGATAAATGTGAGAAATTGTATTTTGGTAAAGTTTATTATTGATTACGTTGTGTATAAGACTGACTGGAAAACCATTCATTTTTCCTATTGATGTAGTTTTATTCACTTCTATATTAAGATTTTTTGTGACAATAGAATTGAAAAAGCTCTATGTGCCATAGCATGATAAGCTGCTAGTTTATGTGACATGGGATGGTTGGATTTGAAGGCAATTGTCGAATTGACGTTGGCCGGTTTTCTGAATATATTGAATTCTATTGTGTTATTGTTGTGAATTAAGGTTAAGTCTAGGAAATTTATTTGATTATCTTCGTCTAATTCAAGTGTGAATTTAGTTTTGGGGGTGTATGCTGTTCATTTTATTTAAAAATTGATCCAGTTGGCGTGATGTGCCGCTAAAACACGCAATTACATCATCCACGTATCGATACCAGAGTGATATATATATGGAAATGTATTTGCTAATATTAATTCTCAGAAACGAAAAATTATTTCCTTATCCGATTTAAATGTATAATTGTCAGTAATTTATACACTTTTCCTACAGTTATTGTTATATATTCAGGTAGGCTATGATTTAGAAAACAAATAAGGTTTCCAGCTTTATTTTGATTATGTTTGAAAGTTAATTTAAGTTACTTTAATTATTTTTACTACGTTGTTTAATTAGTATTGAATGAAATTCAAGATAGATAATGTGAATGTGCGATCTCTGCTTTCAGGTCTTTTAGGGATATTGTCTTGGGGGAATCTTTTACAGTAGTCGGTGTAACTGAAACATGGTTATCAAGTACAATAAGTTCTGAAGCGATTAATATTCCAAGCTGTGAGAAGTGATCGGGAGGGCAGGGATGGCGGTGTCGTAATATATTTGGATGAAAATATTGAATATACTGTTTTGTTTGAGGAAAATATTAATTGTCTTGAGCAACTTTGGATTAAATTTATGGTGCAAAATAAAACTTTCGCGTTTGGTGTTCTTTATCGACCACCACATTCAAACGTTGTAGAATCTCTTAGCAGATTGGAATCTGTATTAGTTGATATTTTGCCGGTAGTTGATGACATTATATGCGTAGGAGATATTAATATTAATTTATACAATTTAGCCAGTATGAATGTAAATAAATTTAATTCCATGTGTGATACATATGGCTTTGAGCAAATTGTGAATGATTCTACAAGAGTTACTAACATTAGTAGCACCTTATTAGATATTATTATTTTATCGGATAAAGATTTAGTATCTGATGTAAATATTATTGAGCGCCTTGGATTACTGATGTTATATAGTTAACGATAAAATTAAAAAAAGAAGCGCTGTCTAGGTTCAAAATCACTAAGAATCAAAATGACTGGAATTATTATAAACAATTGAGGAACACTACTACCAATGCCATAAGACGGGAAAGGAAAGATTTCCGTTTTAACTGTATTAGATTACTCAAAAGCATTCGATACATTGGATCATGGATTACTTGTGGCTAAGATAGTGTATTTTGGGTTTGATTATATTACTACAAGTTTTATTTCATCCTATTTAGAAAATAGACGCCAAAAATGCGTTTTAGGAAATAGAGAATCGGAATTTCATATAGTAAACATTGGTGTACCTCAGGGCTCAATATTGGGACCTCTATTATATATTTTGTATACGGCAGACTTTTACAAACAGCTGGAAAACTGCACTCCACACTTTTATGCTGATGATACACACATTTATTATAGTTTTGACATTAAGCAAATCCGTATTGCAGAGCGTATCATTAATGATGATATTCAAAAATTAGTGGCGTTCTCAAATAACCATTGATTGAAAATAAATAGTAAAAAGTCTGAAATAATTGTATTTTCTAGCGTGGGCAACCGGCAAAAATGTGTGGATAATATGCATGTATATGTATATGGGGATATGTTTGATTTTTCGTCCCAAGTAAAAAGTATCGGTTTGATTATTGATCAGAATTTGCGCTTCACCTCATACTTAAACACAGTAATTCAGAAATCATATGCTGCTTTGAAATGTTTGTATAGTAATAGGCATATGTTAAATAGGAAATTACGTACGTTATTGTGTGATTCATTATATTATATTATATTATACTTTCAAGATTTAATTATTGTGATGTTTACGGGCCTTACCTTGATGTTAATACAAATTTAAGAATTCAAATAGTGCAAAACTCTTGTGTAAGATTCGTGCACTGTTTGCGCAAATACGACCATGTTTCATTTCATTTAAATCAACTGCAGTGGCTAAATATGAGTTATAGAAGACAATTTCATATAGCTTGTTTTGTTCATCGCGTATTGTCCTCATCAACTCCAGCATATATCAAAGAATTACTTATTTACAGATATCAGGTACATTCAAGGGATTTACGAATTTTTAATTATTTTAGTGTACCTTTGCACCGCACCGCCCTGTTCGAACGATCATTTTCATATAACGCTATCACTCTTTGTAATTCAATACCTCGGAATCTATTTACGTTTAATTCAGAAAAATTTAAATATCAATACAAAATTTATTTGATGTTGCAGCAGAGATCTGACATCCAACATAAAACATTTAACATTTAACATTTAACATTTAATGTTTAAACGTCCCTTGCATATGTGAACTTTTGTTTTTGTTGTTTATTCTTAAGCTTATACTGTATTTTATTTATGTTTATATATATAAAAAAAAAAAAAAAAAAAAAAAAAAAAAAAAAACCTTTATTGGCATACTATATATACATTTCTATTACACTATCTACATTTTCATGTGCTTGCCCTTTCCCTTACGTCCCGCGGTTGCCCTCCTATTCTCTCCTTTTCTCTTTTCTTCTCCCTGCATCTCTTTATTTTTTTCATAATCGCCAATCCACCTCCTGTCTCATCCAAAGTCTTTTTCCAATTTCTTCCCTTTATTTTCTCCTCCTTACTCCATTCTAACTCTTCACACTCCTCTAACCAATGTTTCCACTCATCTGTCCCCCCCTCGCAGAACTCACATTTTCTGTACCCAATATTCATCCAATATTTGTTATTTTTCTCCTCACTTCCGCACCTGAATCTCGCTATGATTCTTTCCTCCATCCCTGATCTTTCCCCTTTCAGATAATCTGGTCTTCCCCCATATGCGCAGATATCTATGTATCTTTTATTATAAATTGCCTTCCTCATTTTCCCTTCTCTTCCTTGGGCTTCTACCTGCTTCCATCTTTCCCCGATTTCTCCCTCCATCTCCTTCCCGTCTTCCCTTAGCCTCATTGCTTCCTTCCAATCTATCCCTGCTTTTTCGTAAAGCTTCTTCCTATCCCCCTCCCATTTTGATACTTCTTCCTTTCCCTTTTCTCTCGTCACCATCTCCCTTAACGCCATCTTACCCAACCTCTCCTCCCCCTCCATCCACTTCCCCAGCTCATATCTGACTACCCGTCTTCCCGCCTCTAATGCCATCTTATCCTGCCCTGCCTCCTGCAGTACTATGTATTCTGGTGTCGATCTCTCTATCCCTAAAGCCTTTTTCAATCCCCCCTGCCATCTTATCTCCATACTTCTCTCTTCTTTGACTCCCCATACTTCGGCCCCATACATCAGTATGCTTTTGACGCACACCTCCCATATTTTCATTCTCTCCCCAAATTTGACGTCCCTTTTATTCCACAAGTTCCTTATTATCCCTTCTTCCACTTTCCTAGCTTTCTCTCCTACCTGTTTCATGTGTTTGCTCCAATTATTCCCGCTCGTCCATGCTGCTCCGAGATACATCCACCCATCTACTTCCTCGATCTCTTCGCCTTTCCAAACCAACTTCATCCGCTTTCTTTTCCCCCCACCTTTTCTAAATACCATTATCTTTGTTTTTTCGACGTTTATTTCCATCTTCCTTGTCTCTAGGTATTTCTCCAACCTTCTCCCAGCTCCCTTTAACCCTTCCTCCGTCTCTGCCAACACCGCAACGTCGTCAGCAAATGCTAACGTCCAAATCCTCTTTCGCCCTATCCTAACCCCCCCTTCTTGCCCTCTCCTTAATACCTCTTCCATCTCCGATGTGTATATGTTATATAATTTTGGGCTCAACGGGCACCCCTGTCTCAGTCCTCTTGTTATTCTGAACTTTCCCGTTGTCTGACTGCCCACTCTTACCTCGCACCATGTTTCCTCGTACAGTTCTTCCGTCTTCTTCCTCAACCCTTCTGATATTCCCACTCTTTCCATCGTGTTCCATAATATCTTCCTATCCACCCTGTCGAATGCTGCTCTAAGGTCCATGAACATTACATACAACTTCCCTCTTTTCCTTGACCTTTCCCTCTCTGCTAAGTAGTTGAGAATGTAAATATTATCCCTTGTTCCCCTGCCCTTCCTAAAACCCGCCTGCCCTTCTGGTAAAATCCCCATTCTCTCTACTTCTACGTCCATTCTTTCCGCCATCATCCCCACGTAAATCTTATAAACATCATCCATTAGCGTTATCTCCCTATAATTCTTGACATCTTCCTTGTTACCTCTTTTCCATATAGGCACCACCACACCATTTTTCCATCCTTCTGGTATCTCTCTTCTATCCAACCATACCTCGTTTATCCCTCTCAGGAGGCTCCTCCACACCTCTTCTGTCGCATATATCAATGCATTACTGTCAACTCCATCTTCTCCGGGGGCCTTCCCCTTCTTTAACTTGTTCCTCCCTTTCATTATTTCTTCCCTCGTGAATTCTTCTCTTTCCATCTCCCCCTGCCCTGTCTCTTGTCTATTTTTCTCGTTTCCCCCTCCCTCATCTGATCCTCCTAGCAACTCCATATAATGCCTTTTCCATTCCTCTAATTCTATCGACTCCCCTCCTCGTTCGGCTCTTCCTTTTTTTCTTCTTAAATAACTCCAAATTTCCTTCTCCCCCTCTAGTCCCCTTACCTCTTCTATGTCCCTCTCCTGTTGTTCTCTTTTTTTCTCTCCCATAGGGTTTTCTGTTTTCTCTTCTCCTCCCCGTATTCCTCCCAGCTCTTTACCCCTTCCTTCGCCTCTCTCAATTTTTTCTTAACTTCCTTTTTCTCTCTTCTGCACTCTTCATCAAACCATGTGTTTCCATCTCCTCTTCCTCTCATCTTCTTTGTTATCGCCTTCCCCATTAATTCCACTATCGCCTCTATCCTCGTAATTTCCTTCCAGTCTATCCTTTTTAGTTCCTCTTCATATTTTCCTCTTGCCACTTCTCCCCATTCATTTCTTAGTCTCTTAATGTTTTCCTTATCTTTTCCTTCCTTCTCTCTCTTCGTCACTCTTATTCCTACTCCAACCTCCAATGGCATGTGATCCGATTCTGACCTTTCCCCCACCCTAAATTCCATTAACTCTTTTTCCATCTCCTCATTTATTACAACGTAATCTATCACCGACCTGCCATTTGGGCCCACGTAAGTGAATTCTCCTTCTCCATCCCCCCATTTCCCTCCATTTAACTTGCTCCATCTCCCTTCTTCCAACCACTCATTTAATACTTTTCCCTCCGCATTTATTATTACGTCTTTTGACTTTCTTTCTTCTCTTCCCTCTCTCCCTCTCCATCCTGCCATTTTTTCCACTATTCCTGTTCTTGCATTCATGTCTCCCCCTATCATCACTGCTTCTTCTACCCCTTCAGTCGCTTCTTCTACTTCTTTTATTATGCCCTTCATTCTTTGATTGCTGTATATCGTGAAAATTTCCCACCATCTTCCGTTATTCAGAATTCTTCTTACTTGCATGTTGTCTGACCCGCTTTCAGCTCCCTTTACTTCCTCTTCCCATTTACTCTTTACCCCCGTTATTATACCGCCCCTTGCTCTCCCCCTCCCCTCTCCTTTTTGAGCTCCCTGACACTTCCATCTAAACCCTCCTGGCATCTTGTCCTTTATCGTCACCCATGTTTTGCTATCTACCCACGTTTCCACCAATCCCATAAAATCAAATTCTTCCATATAACGCACTAACCCGCTGTACTCTCCCCCTTCTCCCTGTATCCATTTCTTCAGCCCCGCTATATTCCAAAAACACGCTTTGAATCCCCTCTTATTCTCCTCCTCTCTCTCCTTGTCTGATCCCCTACTTTCCCATGCTCTTCCCGTTTTTCTCTCCCTCCCCCCTTTTTTTTGTCTTAGTTTTTTGGCACGAGTGTTTCTTTCGCCCCATCCCACACCCACCAATTATTTTCTATTTTCAGCTTTCTATACCCCATTTTCACCCTCCGTCCTTGTTCTTTTTCCTTCACTGCTTGCTTCCATATCTCCCGTTGAACCTCTCTTTCTTTCTCCGTCAGGTCATGGTCAATGAATACCCGTTTTCCTCCCAATCTCGCTTTATTGCTCATTACCTTTTCTTTCTCCTCTCCAGATTTCATTTTCACTAAAATGACCTCTTTGCCTTTCCCCCCCATCCTGTATACTTCCTCTATTTCCGCCACCACCTGAATTTCCTTTTCCATCCACTTCTCCAACTGCTTTTTCTCCTCTCCCTTTTCCAGCTCTAATCCTCTTATTACCCTATTGTTTCTTTTTTCTTTCTTTTCCAACCATTCCAATTTATCTTCCATTTTTCTAACTCTCCCCTCAACCTCTCCTTTTTGCTCCTTCCATTTCGCCTCCATCTTTTCCCTCTTCTCCCTATCCTCCTTTAACTCTCTTCTCAGTTCCGCATTTTCTCTTCTCATTTCCTTCATTTCTTTCATTAGTTCTCTGATTAGCTCTATCACGCTTTCACTCTCCGTATCTTTCTCTCTATCCTCCTCTTTCCTCCCAACCCCCTTCTCTCTCTCTTTTGATATGGCTAATTTCCTACTCCTTGTGAACATCTCTGGAACTTTTTCCCCCGCACTTCCTGATCCGTCCCTGTACGCCATTTAAATGTTTCTCTCACTTTAAAACTACCCCGCTGGGACTCGCCCCCTTCTTTATTTAAATGTCTAACATCTCGCTTTTTAAATTAGACGCCACCACTGTGTCACGCAAATAGTAACGTCTTTCCCGGGCTTTCCCCTCGAAGGAAATCGTACTATAAACTTACCGCGCGATGACCGTACCCAAAGAAACGATCCAAAAACCAGCCCGGCAAAAACGCGTCCGTACTCGCTGCTCGTAAACAACTTTATACCTTGCTTATTACTTGGTCCACTTCTCGCTATTATATCTTCGTCCCCTAATTACCGATTTCCTCGCGGAAACCACTACCACTTAGCTTTACTCTTCCACTATTTTCTGGTACCACTTTTACCCCCAATAGTCCCTTTTTTCCCTACCAAAACTCTTCTAAACTCGGAGCGACCGTCAAAACACCTTATCACTTCGCACTTTTATATATATATATATATATATATATATATATAATAAAAAAAGTCAGGTGTATAACGCGGGGACAATGAATTAAGGAAAGATATAACGGCTCAAACCCGCAAGGAAGCACGCAGCCGCCGACACGTGTTTCAGACTCATTAGTCTTCATCAGGGCGGCATAGCCAAAAAGAAGATGGTCACAATTTGGAGATCTAATATAAACGGAGTCCAACGCAAGCGACCGACCACCACATTGTGGCTCCAGTCAATCTACCCAACTAATTGTGGGCGAAAACCAACCTGGCCACGTGGGAGGACATAGCCACTTACATGAACAACCGTGCCGAGGATATACAATAATAAAAAAAGTCAGGTGTATAACGCGGGGACAATGAATTAAGGAAAGATATAACGGCTCAAACCCGCAAGGAAGCACGCAGCCGCCGACACGTGTTTCAGACTCATTAGTCTTCATCAGGGCGGCATAGCCAAAAAGAAGATGGTCACAATTTGGAGATCTAATATAAACGGAGTCCAACGCAAGCGACCGACCACCACATTGTGGCTCCAGTCAATCTACCCAACTAATTGTGGGCGAAAACCAACCTGGCCACGTGGGAGGACATAGCCACTTACATGAACAACCGTGCCGAGGATATACAATAATAAAAAAAGTCAGGTGTATAACGCGGGGACAATGAATTAAGGAAAGATATAACGGCTCAAACCCGCAAGGAAGCACGCAGCCGCCGACACGTGTTTCAGACTCATTAATCTTCATCAGGGCGGCATAGCCAAAAAGAAGATGGTCACAATTTGGAGATCTAATATAAACGGAGTCCAACGCAAGCGACCGACCACCATATTGTGGCTCCAGTCAATCTACCCAACTAATTGTGGGCGAAACCAACCTGGCCACGTGGGAGGACATAGCCACTTACATGAACAACCGTGCCGAGGATATACAATAATAAAAAAAAGTCAGGTGTATAACGCGGGGACAATGAATTAAGGAAAGATATAACGGCTCAAACCCGCAAGGAAGCACGCAGCCGCCGACACGTGTTTCAGACTCATTAGTCTTCATCAGGGCGGCATAGCCAAAAAGAAGATGGTCACAATTTAGAGATCTAATATAAACGGAGTCCAACGCAAGCGACCGACCACCACATTGTGGCTCCAGTCAATCTACCCAACTAATTGTGGGCGAAAACCAACCTGGCCACGTGGGAAGACATAGCCACTTACATGAACAACCGTGCCGAGGATATACAATAATAAAAAAAGTCAGGTGTATAACGCGGGGACAATGAATTAAGGAAAGATATAACGGCTCAAACCCGCAAGGAAGCACGCAGCCGCCGACACGTGTTTCAGACTCATTAGTCTTCATCAGGGCGGCATAGCCAAAAAGAAGATGGTCACAATTTGGAGATCTAATATAAACGGAGTCCAACGCAAGCGACCGACCACCACATTGTGGCTCCAGTCAATCTACCCAACTAATTGTGGGCGAAAACCAACCTGGCCACGTGGGAGGACATAGCCACTTACATGAACAACCGTGCCGAGGATATACAATAATAAAAAAAGTCAGGTGTATAACGCGGGGACAATGAATTAAGGAAAGATATAACGGCTATGTCCTCCCACGTGGCCAGGTTGGTTTTCGCCCACAATTAGTTGGGTAGATTCACTGGAGCCACAATGTGGTGGTCGGTCGCTTGCGTTGGACTCCGTTTATATTAGATCTCCAAATTGTGACCATCTTCTTTTTGGCTATGCCGCCCTGATGAAGACTAATGAGTCTGAAACACGTGTCGGCGGCTGCGTGCTTCCTTGCGGGTTTGAGCCGTTATATCTTTCCTTAATTCATTGTCCCCGCGTTATACACCTGACTTTTTTTATTATTGTATATCCTCGGCACGGTTGTTCATGTAAGTGGCTATGTCCTCCCACGTGGCAAGGTTGGTTTTCGCCCACAATTAGTTGGGTAGATTGACTGGAGCCACAATGTGGTGGTCGGTCGCTTGCGTTGGACTCCGTTTATATTAGATCTCCAAATTGTGACCATCTTCTTTTTGGCTATGCCGCCCTGATGAAGACTAATGAGTCTGAAACACGTGTCGGCGGCTGCGTGCTTCCTTGCGGGTTTGAGCCGTTATATCTTTCCTTAATTATATATATATATATATATATATATATATATATATATATATATATATATATATATATATATTCTATGTGTTATTTCAAGGTTAAGTTGCACAGCTTAGGCTGGACGTCGCCTCAATAAAGACCTTTTATTATTATTATTATTATTATATGTTTTTTGGTGAAGTCTGAATTGAATATTTTATCCTCGATTATTGACATGAATATATCTGCCAGCAAAGGGCTTAAAGGAGAACCCATTGGTAAACATGCAATTTGCTGATAAAACTGATTGTTAAATTGAAAATAATTTTGGGTTAAATAGGTTTCAGAAGCATTATAAATTTCTACATGTGTGGTAGGGTCTTTGACTGTTTTGTTCTAGAATTTGTCGGAATATTTGAAAACATACTCGTGACGTCAAACGATACTAATTTAGAATTTTTTCGAGTGGTTATTGATTTTAACTGTTGGAGAAGGAGAAGTGAATTTTTTATAGCGTATTTTGAAGTGAAATTTGTATGCTTTTTAAAAAGAACAATTAATTTAATTGCTAGGGTTCGCGATGGACTATTAATATATGACCACTGGTCTAATAAGGAGGTCTGGCTTATGAGTTTTAATTGAGCCGTAAAGGGGCAAGAGGGTTCATATTAATAATTTGATATTTATCAGATTTAGACAAAATTATGTGTGTGTTTTCTAACAAGTCTTTAATTTTTGATTGATATAACGTTGTTTGGTCTTTCTTTAAGAGTGTTAAATTTTCCGCTGTTATAAACGTATTTCCTTTGTTATAATATTGATTATTTATTAAAATGACTATTGAATTTGATTTGTCTGCTTTTGTGACCGTTAGTGTATTACTTGAAATTTTTGATTTAATTGATTTTATAATTGCGGAATCTACTGGGGAATGTTCAGAATGTGACTTTATCATTTTTGCAATTAATGCTTGAGCAAGGAGACGTTCTTGAATTTTTCTTGACGCAATTTCTGAATCTACTGCTAATATTGTTTTATCGGCTATGTCAGTAACATAAGGGCTGTAATTCGGATTTTGGGATACAAAAGATTGTTCTGGCGTACTGAATGTTGTATTCGAAAGGTTAATAAAGGTTGAGGTTGAAATTATTGAATTTACTGATGTTACTGAATTATCTGAATTTTCTGGTGTTTCGATTGTTGGGATGGGCTTTGCTTGATTTTTTCGAAGGTTATCTAACTTTTTCTTTTGAATATTGTACTTTTTATAAATGACTTTACTTACATTTTCTCTAACAAAATCATCAAAAACGCAAAATTCAATTGGGTGAAGCTTACATGAAAGTTCCGAAAGCAATACCTTGAGATAATGTTGTATGGCATCTCTCCTCCGATGAAGGTTTTGGATTTCGGCTCTCAACAAGGCGAGTTCGGCTGCATGGACGGCTGTTCTTGCTGCTGGCGTGGTGGAACGCGTTCTAATTTTGATATAACTCGGGATGAGATTTCCGCGTAGACATAACCAGATCTCCCTATTAGACCGGTAGTCATATATTAATAGTACATCGCGAACCCTAGCAATTAAATTAAATGTTCTTTTTAAAAGACATACAAATTTCACTTCTAAATACTCTATCATTTATTTATTTTATTTATTATATTATTCACCATATACTAAAGAGAACAATCAAAGACCCTGCCACACATGCAGAAATTTATAATGCTTTTGAAACCGGTTTATCCCAAAATTATTTTCAATTTAACAATCAGGTTTATCAGCAAACTGCAGGTTTAGCAATGGGTTCTCCTTTAAAGGGGGACCCTGCTTTAGGAGGACTTAAAATATCGTTTGTGGGGGAATTTTTTTAGGACAGAAAAAAATGAGCCAGTCTAGTGAACTTTTTAGAGCAGTTTATTACATATTTGAGCATTAAAGAAAAAATATTTCGAGAGAAAAATATTTAAACGGAACCGATTTTTATGCACATTTGTGCAACACCTTTCAATTGCAGTCTACAATCGGTGGGAAAGATGTAGCTCATAATTTTTGTCTGAAACAAAAAAAACCAAAGAAAATTGTAATTCTCATATATTTTCTTCTATGTGAACTAAAAAAAACCCAAAATTTTGAAATTCTACATTTTTCTCAGGTTTGAAAATAAATGTGCTCTTTGCAGGAAGAGAAAATCATTTCAACTTGCTAAAAAAGTTGTTTAGAATTTTGTTTTCATTAATGTTTTTAGTTCAAATCGAAGAGAATGCTACTAAAGCTAAGAAATGTTTTGTTTCGTTTTGATTGCTTGTCTAGTTTTCTCGCAATCACGCCCACCAGTTTAGAAAAATGGTAAAAACGAAAACTAGAGAAAACGCGCTCTAAAGTTTACGATCAGGAAAAATGTTAATTGTCGATTACTTACGGAATATCTCGTTATAATCCTACTATAGCTCTTACGAATTCAAAATATTATTGTTTCGAACGACCGATTGAACTTCTTTCAGTACATAGTTCGGTCTTATGTGTCTGCGGGAAGGGGGGCGCGCTTCGTTTGTCCGAGCGTTCATGCGTTCGTATATTTTTTTTTCGACACCTCACTGTGTTTAGTGCTGTATCTTTCAAAATATTGCGAATTAGCCGCTATAACTTTTTATACATATTCTTAGATATATTAGGCATAGATTTGAGCAATAAAAACAAATCGATTTTTTGAGCCTTCTAAAGCAGGATCCCCCCTTAAGCCCTTTGCTGGCAGATATATTCATGTCAATCATCGAGGATAAAATATTCAATTCAAACTTCACTAACAAACATATATCACTCTGGTATCGATACGTGGATGATGTAATTGCGTGTTTTAGCGGCACATCACTCCAACTGGATCAATTTTTAAATAAAATTAACAGCATACACTCCCAAAATTAAATTCACACTTGAATTAGAGAAAGAGAATCAAATAAATTTTCTAGACTTAACCTTAATTCACAACAATAATAAAATAGAATTCAATATATTGAGAAAACCAACCAACGTCAATTCGACATTTCTCTTCAAATCCAACCATCCCACATCACATAAACTAGCAGCTTATTTTTGAATGGCTGAATGGTTTTCCAGTCAGTCTTTTACAGTTTCAAATTTAAATAAAGATACTTTCACAACTTTAACCTATTTTGGAAAAACCACAGAAACCATAGAACACATTCTTCGAAAACAAAATCAACAAATCGCTTTTAGACCAAGTTGTAAATTGTCAAACATAGTATTTCATGCTAAAGTGTATATGTAGGCCAAACGGGTCGTAGTTTTGAAACGAGTTATAATCAAAATTTTAAAGCATTTAGATTAAATCACGATACAAGTTCATTTGCACATCACATTATAAATTGTAACCATACATTCCATACAAATTAATAAACTTAAAATATTACACAGGTGTCACAAAGGCACTAAGCTTAATCTGTTAGAAGCAGCCTAAATTAAAAAAACCCAAGGTGATCATCTCGTTAATATGTTGAACGAGCAAAAGGATTTACCTCAATGTAAATCACCCCTTTTTAAATCCCTGTAGATATGTTATGCGCCTAAATATCCCTTACTCCTTTGTAAAAAAATTGTGTATAAATGTAATTTCTTGTTAGTTTGCTCTCACTTGACAATGGCCGTAAAAAGTCGAAACTTAAGTCGTGTAGTGTTTGTTTGGATATATATTCATTAGTAATATATATTTTTAACAATAAATTATTTGTGGTATAAACGTTGTCATTTGTTTTATTTCATCATTAATATTTACCGAATTTTAATTACTTTTGAAGAAAATTTTAACCTTTTTAAATTTTCATGACATTTTGGATGTATGGTTTTTGGTAGGCCTGCTAATATCCGAAGATTTTAGGATTCGGATATCCGGATCCGAAAGTATCCGGATAGTAAACTATCCGGATATCGGATCCGGATATCGGATCCGGATTTCGGATCCGGATTTTCGCAATCATTTAAAAGCGGTTGTCTATGGGATATCTATTGCTACGTATACGTTAGGATATAAATTATGAGTACGTGTGGAACATCATCGTGCTGTCTACCAAAGAAACACAAAATTTTGTCACGAAATCGATGCTGCAGGTATCAATCCTTACACCATAAAATTACGATATACTAACATATGTAGCAAAAGTTTTGGAAGCATTTTTCGTATTATTTTTTTCGTATTAAAAATAATGCAATAAACTTACCATTAGATATTGAAAATCTGTCAAGTTGCTACTATAGTTTGACAAAACATTTGTGTTTACAAAGTTTTATAAAATGGCCTACTAGTTAGAATTGCGGAAAGATATTAACAATCTGGTTGGCCCCATACCCAAACGTGACATTGATACGTGGACATCTAGATATACAAAATCTTACATAACCGTGACATTACACACTGTTACTTCATATTGGGAATTTGTGACTATTACTCTGACCACAGAGGAAATGGCAGAAAGACACACACCTACAAACTTGTAAGAACGTCTGTCAAAAATATTAGTCGATTGGCAAATAGAAGATAAAGTTGTAGCAGTTGTTCACGACAATGTCGCTAATATTAGCTCTCCCGTGAAAACGAGCACGTCGTTTGATCATAGTATATGCTGTTTCGCTCATACTATTCTTTGTATAAACAAATCTTTTGAAGATGATAATTTGCAACATGTGATTCAAAAATGTAGTAACATCGTTACGCATTTTCACCACTCTACAGTAGCATCAGCTGCTTTAGAAAATAAACAAAAACAACTAGAATTGAACAAAATAAACTAGTCCAGTACGTCAAAACCAGATGGAACTCTGCATTTTGTATCCGATTTTTATTTTATCCGATCGAACTACAACGAACATTAAAGTTGCAACTATCCTCTCTACAAGTGATGATGATTGGTTATTAATTGAAGAGATGGTCACATTACTCAAACCATACGAAATGGCAACAACGCTTTTGTCATCATCAAGCAATGCTACTATTTCAGTAATTAAACCACTTATCAATTCATTAAAAAGTAACTTTTTATTGGTTAATAAAGATGACTCAATAACAGCAAAAAATTTTAAAAATTGTGTGAATCGAGAAATTATAAAGCGATTTGAAACGTATGATCTTGTTGCTGATATTGCTTGCACCTTAGAGCCGCGATACAAATAATTTTTAAGTGCAGAACAACGGTTAGTTGTAAATAATTTTTACATAACGAAGTAAGAATTACATCAAGTAATTCTGCTTTCAATTTTTTATTCCCGGGTGACACAGACGTTGAAAATAAATCTGACCTGGACAATTATCATTTCGAAAATCAAATCACAAAACACAGCTGCCCGTTTAGATGGTGGAAAGAACGCACAACAAAGTATCTGTATCTAAATTGATTAGCTAAAATATATTTGTGTATTCCGGAAACATCAGTACCATCTGAACCAGTTTTTAGTGACCGCGAAAAGAAGTTGCTTTTCTTCCGAGAATATAAATATATTAATATTTAACAATTTAAAAATTAAATTTTAAAAAGTTCTACTTATTTATTGTTTCACTTGGCATCTTGTTTTTTATGTATCATAGAGAAAAAAATATTATTAGTAATTATGAAATTATTTATTTCATTTATAATTTTATTTCAGAATTATTATTTTTTTATGTTTAAATAAATATTATGTTAAAATTAATTCGTTTGTTGTTTTTTTACAAACATAAATCTACTTAATCATTGGCACACAACCTAAATGCCTGTTTTAGAGACTGAATAACATGTTTTATTTGTGTAAAGTTATTGAACTAAGAATTAATCAGCATACTAAAATTATGCTTTATTTTATTTGATCCAAAATAGGGTTGTGTGCCACAAAACTTTCTAATTTTACATAATATACAATTTTTTATATTTTGTATGTAGCAGATTTTGTAGCCTATATTGTAATGTCATAATTTATATATGCTCATAACTGTAAAAAGACACATTATTTAACACGTACAACATGCAATCCTTTTTGGAAAATGGTTTCGGATCCGGCCCCAAGATTGAGAACCGAATCCGTTTCTAGAATCCGGATATTCGGTTGCCGAGATCCCGAACCGAAATCCGGACCTGTATCCGATATCCGGATCCAATATTCGGAACCGATATCCGGATCCGAGTTTCGGTTCTCGGGTCCGGATAGTAAACTATCCGGATATCGGGCATTCGGATATCCGGATACTTTCGAGTCCGGATATCCGAATCCTACAATCTTCGAATAGTAACAGGCCTACTAATAATTATAACGCCTCACATAGCAGTTAAATGGCTATGTGTTTCAATGGTTCGCTAATTGGTGCGATTATCTCACATCAGCCTTTGGATAGTAAGTTTGTTAAATTCTCGAATCTTTTGGCAAATTCTTGGTCGTAGTTCTTCAGTTTGGGCTTCCCACCCATCGTCGTAAACTTTTCTATAGTACATGCCTGTGAAACATTCCGGTGGTTATGCTCATGATATATGTTGTTGCCTTAATCAATGCTGGGTTCTTCTCGCATAATGGCACGATGCTAGATCCGTCCAGAACATAATATTATCATTAGCATAATGCCTTTGAATAAAATTCATTAATTTGAATTAATTTCGAATATAAATATCTGCATTTACAGCTTCGCCCCTAATTCACCCAGCAGAAGGTCTTGAAGAACCAGCTTCCGAAATGGCGCACCACGCTAGTACCTTGTCCTCAAATTACCCTTTTTCTTATGCCTTACGTCACCAGGAACGTCCTCAATGTTGTCTGTATAAAAGCCTTCATTTCCTTTTATTTCGGAGTTAGATAATGCAATATCTTTTCACGTTTTTATTAATATTAGTATACTTTGGAATACGTACCTGATGTGCGTTGTTGTAATGATGATGCAGTTAAACGCGAGACATATGTTGAGAGTGAAGTGTTTTTTGTAATGTTAAACGACAAAGTCAGACACCTCGAATAATTTTATAAACATTATGACGTGTTAAAGACTAATGTAACTTAATTTTAAAGAGTATGTAACGTAACGTTAAAAAGAAAAGTGGAAATTACAACAACCCATTACAACAACCCACCCGATATCCGGATCGGATATCCGGATCCTATATCCGGATCCGATATCCGGATCTGATATCCGGATCCGATATCCGGATCCGATATCCGGATATCAGATCCGGATCCGATATCCAGATCCGAAGATCCGGATCGATAAAAAGCCCTAAAATGATTTCTTGATTTTTTCCATTTATTTTGCCATCTCAGGTTGCTTTGCATTTAAAGAAGACAAGGTTTTTTGGGAAGAAATAGAGCAATAAATATTCTAAGTTTGGGAAAAAAATTACTAAAATTGGTATAAAAATAAAAAAGATATGATGGTGTTACACTCTTAACTGTATATAAGTTGAACAGTGGTGGGCTCAAAAGGCACCCCTGCCTCAGCCCCCTGGTTGTAATGACACTTTCCATCAACTCCTCCCCCGCTCTTACCCTGCAACGTGTTTCCTCGTATATTTGCCCTACACTCTTTACAAGTCCTTTCGATCTCCCCGCCTTTTTCATAATCCTCCCTAACGTTCTTCTATGTACTCTGTCAAATACTGCCTTTAGGTCCACGAACATGACATACACTCTCCCACCTTTCCTTGTCAACTCCCTCTCTACTAAGTTTATTACATACAGATTGTCCCTCTATCTATATCTCTGTTGCCTCGTTCCCCTCCCCTGACTTCCTCCCCCCCTTCTCCCAACATGTTCATGAAATGCTACGTCCGCTCCCTCTCCCCGATATCCCCCCAACCCTCCTTCCCCTTCTTCGTCTTCGTCAGGTACGTCCATCTCCCGCTCCCCTTTTAGACCTTGAACTTCCTCTTCCTCTCTTAACCTCTGGTCCTTTTTTTTCCTTTCCCGCATTTCCTTCTGCATTCCCCTTTCTTCTACGTACTCCCCCCAAGCTGTTATTCCTTGTCTTATCGCCATTAATATTTCTCTTATCTTCCGTTTCCCTCTCCTGCATTCCGCATCGAACCTTGAACTTTTTCCTTCTCCTTTTCCGATCATCCTTCTTACTATTGCCATGTTCATCACTCATGTAATCTCCTCTAAACTCTTTCCTCTTCCCCACTCAACCCCCCCTTAATTTATACTGGTACTCCCTTCTCGTTCTGTCGTTCCAGAAATTCAACAACCTCCTATCATTCTCCCTACCATTTCTTTTTTCCTGCCCCCCCCCCCCCCCCCCTCACCCCTGTTATTATTGCCCCCTTCGCCCTACCTCTTTTTCACACCCTCTTCGCTCCCCTGCACTCTCATAATAATAATATAATTCCTAAAAAGAATCAGACGGTTAGGGAACATCAAAAGATGAAAATACTTTACATCACTGAAATAAATTACTGAAATTCAAACCAATGTAAACAGCAGCGACAGTAAAGCAAAACATACAAAAGAATGGCTAATCTGTTCACCTTTCAGCATAATAAATAATAGTAATCCATACATTTAAAAAACGATGTATGCTTAACACCTTGTAGAAAGAGATAAACAAACCTATGGAAAATCTCTGTCTGTTGATCAGTAAATTTTACGACCGATGGCACGGAAAAATAATATTTGTGTGTACATACGTGACAATATAAATACGAAAGGAATTAACGAGGTTTTCGGGCTAAATTATTCTAGACACGCGTATCATGCTCTCTATGTGTTTATATAAATGGGCGTAGTATGAGTCCTTCAATTTGTCACCGTTCATCGGTTGAAGTGTACGATAAGAAAGTTTAGTAATCATGAATCTGTGTGCCGGTCTGTGTATCTGTGCGCGCTCTACGTCCCAAACGATTAAAGCTAGAGCTACGATACTTTAAACTTAAGATTTGTGTATATAGCAAGGAGGAGAACGTCCTATTTTAAAAGCAATATCTCATTCGGACGTGATGGTTTACACTTATCACCGTTTTCCTCGTCTAGAAGACGATAAGAGTTATCGAAAAAAATATCCTTATAAAACTTGTAGATATTCTAAACAACTTTCATTTGAATTTTTTTCGAAAAATGTAGTGTAAGAAAGTTCAATGCGGACCACTGCAGATTTTTCAACAGGAGAAGGGTAAATTTGCGTAGTAAAAAGAGATCAACAGATGAATTATAGGATGCTTGATAATGGAAGGAATCAGTATTATCGGTTGAGTATGTTGAACGTCGCGAAAATTATCAAAATTTGTCTATTTGCGTGAGGCCTATTTTATGGGAGCACTTGTTATCTAAACTCGTCAACCTACTCGAATAATATAATTTACCGAGTGATCTCTTGGATTTATTTTTTTTTAATTGTGACCACAGGGGATGATGAATGGTCAAAATTTATCCAGATGGACCTTCCGTTTCTTGTGCTTAATGTAGGAGCACGGCTTTGGGCAATAATTCGTACCCCTATTACTTTTTTATACTTTATGTGTAAGTATAGGAATCATGAAAATTTTCAAACTCGAGATTTCAACAGATATACACGTTTTGAGGTCCTCTGAATCGATTCTGACAATTTTCGGAATGATTTCTGTGTGTCTGTGCGCGCTCTAGCGTCTAAACAATTATAGCTGGAGCTATGAAACTTTAAACTTATTTTGAAAGCAATATCTCAACTCTTACTCTTATCACATTTTAAATATCTCGAAAACGGTACAAGTTATCGAAAAAAAATATTCTTACAAAAGTTAAAGTTATTGATATTTTTAACGATTTTTATTTGAAAAGTTTTTTCAAAAAATGTAGTATAACAAGTATAAGAAAGTTCAGTGCGGACCACTGCAGAATTTTTTATAACGAAATACTATGCGCTTTTTAATATAACAAAAAGTAATTAAGATTAATTGATATTATATTTATAAAAAGAAATAAATGTATTTCTGCGAATCCATAAATAATACAGAGTCAATGCACAAGGAAATTACACGACAAAACAAAAATCTAAAAGCACATCAAATAATACATCAAACAACATAGACGATGAATAAAGATATGACACATTTCATCAATAAGAAGAGCCAACCGCCAGACGATTTGTATATGCGATCCATGATGTCATGTCAAATAAAGCAAACTGATTATAAATATTTATTTTATTTTAAATTTAACTTTAACTCAATCTTAAAAACTTAAGGGATTTAATTACTAGAACTTGGCGAACTAGGCAATTCATTTGGTAATTTTCAGTGTATACGAGTACAAAACTGATACGCCGTGACTAATTCCTGGTATAAAAATTTTGAATAATAATAAATAAAAGTACGACAATATTCTACTAGATAATGTTTTAAATGAAAATTGGCGGAGCCTGTGGTTTTACTATAAAGAAAAAAGAGAAAACTTATAATAACAATTATAAGATAAAATAGCCTTTTTTATCGTCTATTTAGTTTACCCCTTTCAAAATTTAACTTTGAGAAAGAATTGAAATTCATTTATGAAATAGGCAAAATTAATGGATATAGTGATGTTTTTATTACTAACATTTACAATAAACATAGACAAAAGTTTTCTACCAATTCATTGACCACTTTAACTCCAATTGTGGTTACAAATGTTAATAAAAAGTTCTTAAAGTTAACTTTCCACCCTTTTTGGCAAAATTGTTTATCGAATCTATATAAGAAAGTTAAATTAACTCCGCCTTTTTCAAACAATAATACTTTAAAAAATTACCTTAATAATGACATTAATAATGAACATTTCATTAAAAAGTCTGGTATATACCAAATTAATTGTAGTTTTTGTAATTTATGTTACATAGGACAAACGAGAAGGAATTTAAAAATAAGATTTAAGGAGCACAAATTATGTATTAAAAATCGTGATTTTGGTAGTTCTGCGTTAGCTAAGCATTTTGTTAACACAGGACATTCTTTTACTATAAATGATATAAAATTATTAAAACATTGTCAAAATTGTTATTTAAACATGTATGAAGCTATTTTTATGAAAAAATTTCAATTAAAATTATTAAATACAGATTTGTCTCCGTTGAATAACGCATTACTTGATCTTGTTAAATATATGTAATTATTTTTCCTTAACTACGTAATTTTTGTCATTTATGTCATTTTATTAATTTTGAGACGTTTTGAATTCTACTGAAGATGTATAAATATTATTCTATTATTGTGAAATAGTGGTTGTGTTAATAATTTATAAAACTATAACTAATTGGCGGCATGATTTTTTATTAAAATATTTATTTAAATTTTTTTGTGACTGTCACTTGCACACAGTATACAATAACCTATGCAATAAAATATTATTGTATCGGATTGTGAGGAAATGGCGTAGCCAAAATGCAGTTTTACGTACAAACACCATGCATTGCATCAACAAAAAAACAAGTTCGATTATTCGGCATTAACGACGTATACGAATGTCCAAATAAGGATATTCGCCCTCGTCAGGAAATTGGCGAATGATCATTTATTTTAATATAAAATAAGTTAATTAGTTTTATGCAACAGTAGTCGACGACAGGAATTACCAGCAAGGTAGCACGAGTGGTGTCCGATGCATCCGTGACTTACCCGACGAACTATCATATTACAATGTGTTAGTGAAAAGTAAACCAATTAAATACATCACAAAACGGCGAGTGTTTTATTCAGAGTAACGACCAAAGTCTCATAACAGTTAAGCAATAATCAAATAGAATTGTAAAATATTACAGGATATTTGTTAATTAAAAAAAAAGAATTAATTTGCAATTAAAAACAAAAGTTATTACGGGACATTTTTAAAGCAGAAACTTTTTATTTTTGTACCCCGTCAATGAAAATTAAATTATTGTCGATTTGCATACAATTCATTTCGATGACTCGTTAGACTAATGGTTGAATTTGGATGCAAACAAAAGTTTTTCAAAATTAAAACAAACAAAAAAGGATATATTATAAGTTATTTTTTTACAATCAAGAGCTAAAGTCTTCACCAATTTATTATGGAAATAAAACCCAAATGGATCAATTAACACTAAACATTAACTAAACCGTCGCCCAATTAACTAAGCAACACGAACAAATAAACTAAAAGGCAACCGCATTCAAATGTATTAAAGAAATAAACGAACAGCGAAAACCGAACATAAGACTCCAAAATGTTATAATTATTATATAATATATAAATATATATTATATTTTAATATTGCTTGCAGATAAAATAATAATAATAAATAAAATACATCATGCGGACTACGAGCTAATATTATAATTAAACTACATACTTCAACTAATAATATAATGTAACACAGTGAAAATGAAAGAAATAATTGTTGTTGGCGTTATATGGAAAATAAGCTTTCGTTAAACTAGCTCCCGCACATATCGATCCAAGTAATACATTAAAGTTGCGTTACCTTTATTTTTTCTAATTCTAAACATTTTAGCCGATTTATGTTGCCTCACTTTGAGGGCTGCGATAGCCTGCGCTTACGCCACAACGGAAAAAGTAAGAGATAATCGATCAGATGAAATAAGACATGAAAGGAAAACTCTGCATGCTTACTCACACTTGTCCACTTCCCCGTCATCACACAGAAAGCTCGACCGAAAAATAAAATGTCATGTCGTACGGCCAACATTAAAAAAATTGAACACATTGAACAATTGAACATCTTTGCCCATTGTTTCAAATTATGAACACTGTAATTAATTATTAACTATAGCAATATATCAGGTAATTAACAAGTTAACACTATTATAAAATGTAAAACTTTTTACGTGATTTGATAATAACCGTGAAAGTCCGTTTTTTATGAACATTCTTCCCCAATAAATATTTTAGACTAAAAATAATATAATGCCGTCGCAAAAAAAAGATTATTTTTGTCACGTATGAAAAATATTGTAATGCGTATGTTATGCGACTTTTGTTATGATCTGAAACATAAACTTGGTGCAAAAATATTATTTGTTTACCACATTCGCCTGCATCCACTGCACTAATTCCAATGCAAATTAGTTCATTTCAGTTTCGATCAAACCATTCGCATTATACAATTACAAATTCGATCAAACTGACCTTTATTGCGAGTTGCCTACGTTTCCGCAGTTTTGGTTTACGTTGCTAACCCGATTTGATTTTCTAAAAGTTTATATGCAAATGTAAATTCGGTTTTCGAAAACTTATGGAAGACATCAACAATTCCATGTAAATTTCACAATCGCATGCTGCACAAATATAATTACAACATTTATTTAACCCTCCAGTGAACTGGTGCTTAGGTGTCACACCAGCGCACAGATGAGGAATATTTATTAATAGACAGTAAGAAAATGCTGCTTAACTATTTAAGTAAGCTACTTGTGTTTATTTTTGTGATTATTAAGTACATTTATTTTGATTTATTGTGCATAATTAGCATTGCAAAAAAAATATTTCTATTTTTGGGACCCATAAATTAAAAAAAGCTGTTTTTTTCAAGTTTTTTTATTTATATAATATTTAAAAATATAACGAAATAAAAAGCACTAATTGATGTTTTCCCTATAATGGACATATTGAACTAATAAAAAAAACATATGAAAACAAAATTTAAAAAGACCTGAACATAGAATATGGGGTTGTAAAGTTGACTCTAATTTCCGTCAGTGCAGTTTCTACAGCATCCTACAATATGTTCCATACACAGCCAACTTTCAGAAAATTTACAAAAGTATCATGTTTCGTCCTTTAGCAATATTTGCAGTAGCTTTTTTATTCCAAGTAGGTCCAGGTTCATCTTCAGGGGTTGGAATTCCCGATAAACATCTAGCCCATTCGCGTATGTCTCTATGCAAATATCAGCATATTTTCTGTGAACAAATGAATTCCCAATTCTTTTATAAACATCCTGCGCCTTTTGGTAAATTCGGCGTTAGGGTTGTTATAAACAATCAATACGTTGATGCCAGCTACATTCATAATCTTTCATAATCCATAACATTTTACCAGTGGCCAACGTCGTGTATTTCTGGCGACATTATTGGACGTGTCCAAAAGGACCCCCCCCCCAGTAATATTATAAAATGTAACAATTTCTGGCTTAGACTTAGAACCAGTGTTTTCATCAATTTTATTATCATTGTGCATAGAAGAAACCAGCAATAAATTTTTAGATTTTTTAGACACTTGTGGAATACCGAATACCGTGGTTAGTAGGGCAACCTACGCGTGAAAACAGAACTTCATAGAAAATAACACCGGCGCACGGGTGAGGCTTATCAGGACACATTGCGCTTTTATACAAAAATAAAATTTCATATTTATTTTCTAATAACAACAGAACATGACTTATTACATCGCTGAGAGGTACATAGAGGTTGAAAGCGTTACAACTATGTTTTTCAAAGCTACATTACGTTTTATATATTAGTTGGACTCACAGGCCTCATCCGTGCACTGGAGGGTTAAGGGGAGAAGACGGAGTGTAATTTGGACAGCTATCTTCGGCATATATTTAAGATTCGTGGAAGAGACATCCGTATCAGAATTTCGATGGGAGATCACGAAATATTTTTTTCAAGCTATAATTAAAATTAAATTAAAACGAATATGTGCATATTTATTATGTCTACTCGGCGACGTCTTACCGAATGTCCAACCGCCGTTGCCTATGATCGTTTCCGTCAGAGAGGTAATCATTTTTCGATGAAAGCACCCAAGTAATTATTTCTGGTTATAATTGCAAAATATACAGAAAAACATTGTGCACGTGAATATCATCATATTTTAACGAATACACTAATAATATGATTATTATTTGCAAATAATTTTGGAATAACTGGAACAATTACACACGTGTACAAAAATTATAAGTGCTTATTTAAATGTTCCACCTAGATATATAATATGAATACTGTAACTTTAAATCTGTTTTCAGTTTTCAGTTTTCTGGGACAGTCGTTCACCGTGTGGCATGGGACGAATTGCAGACTTTTATCTATTTTTTTTTATCTAAATCACCAAGAGTGCCAAAATAAGCTTCATATGCATTTTTATAAAATTGTTATAAAGAATCGTGTGGGTAATCCCCTGACTACCTGAACAGACAAGTACATACCGTAACAGAATCGACGGCTGGAAGAGAATCTTGTAAAAGATAAGATTATAATTATTATTCATTGACATATATTTATCTTTTTTCAATATATTCATTAACATTTCAATTAATTAGACATCAGAAACAGTTTTGTATTATTAATATAATTGTAATATTTTATTAAAAACATAAGTTCATTATTACATTTGATTTTGTATGAAAACTTAGCCCGATAGTGGAAACCCTCACACCAGATTTGAATTTAAAGTATTCATATTAGTATAAATTTTATTGTAATGGTATTAATATTTAATTAAACTGAATCTTTAAATAAAGCACCGAAAAATAAACACTAATCTCAAAGTCGAACGTAAATGTGTCTAAATACAAAATTTTCACTGTCGTAAAAAGAAAACACAAATAAAATAAATCAAAGCTTTATTTAGTAAATCTAAATGAAAGTAAAACAAACAAAACTCAGTTCAAAAATTACAAAACTACACCATACAACTTGAGACTCGATATGATTAATACAATTATTTACTCAGGGAATATATACACAACGATACACAAATAAATCGTTCTAAATTAACAGTGGATTCAAAGCAATACAATTTTAACAAATTGCATTCGACAAATTCGTAGTATACTGTTACCGGCCAATAAATTGAAACACACTACGTTTTAATCTACGTTTTACCGAAAGTCATCCAGAGTAGCTATTGGTTGTTTAAAACGGACCGCAGTTGCCAAGCAGGTTCTAATACTGGTTGGACGCAATTGTTGCCAAGACGGAATTTTCGCGGGCTTTTGCAGCATCAAGTTGACTTCAAATCGACTAGGATGGACCAGGTGCCGTGAGCCACCTTTCGGAGTCCCGCCCACTGCTCTCGCAGTGCGAAGTTTTTGTGGATTTGAAATTACTTTACGATTTAAATTATATTAATGCATTAAAGCCTATTATATCGAGTTCTACTTTATAATTATATTATTCCTAATTCTATTCTAATATATTACATACCTTATCTAACTTAATTCTCCGACAAACATCCTTATTTGTTCAATTATTTACATGGAGTTATTATTCGGAGCAATATTACGATGCCGAATCTCTCTACGGGGTTCGTTCTAAAAGTTCTCCTTTCGTCTCAGCGTCGTATTTCGTTGCTGTTAAATCTGTTATTTTATTTAACGCTATTATTGTTAAATTTATGACCGTTACAATATATATAATACACACACACACACACACACACACACACACACACACCCACACACACACACACACACACACATATATATATATATATATATATATATATATATATATATATATATACACGAAAGATGGTCGAATCTTACACCTCAATGGTGCAGTGAACATTAATTAAAACAGGTCCATGAAAACTAACTGGTGGATCGCTAGACAATATTGTTTCTGGGTTATTACCCTTCGTCAGTAGCGATTACCAACAACCTTAGTTGTTGAAATACCTTTATATGTAGTGGCCATCACATTTTTAATATATATATATTGCTGTGTTATTTAACAAGCGGTTAATTGGGAAATAAAAATAAAAGTTAAAAAAAATAAAGGTTGCGTTATTCTGGTATAGAGGTAAGAAAGAAAGTCAGTTCAACAACACAAAAAGCCAATAAAAAGAGTCGGAAGCATAAAACGCCCTGGGATAGGTAAGAGCAAATTCTCAACCCAGCGTGGGGTTAGACGAAGGAAAACATACAAATAAAATTGTCAAACTAACGACAGACAAGGCTAAGAAAACATAGCAATAAAATGGCGCCCAACTAAAAAGGCTCGAAAAATTGGCAATTTGTCGTCCAATATAAACGGCCTCAATAAATTGGCAACCAACGAAAAAGGGTTGAAAATAACAATAAACAATAAATCCACAAAGAACTGACTTTCTTAAAATACCAGAATAACAATAAACACAAACACGAAAATGGAACACCAAGAGAAAAGGTACAGAGAGATATCAGAAACGGAAGAAGAAGTAGAAACAAAAGAAACCATGGAACAAATAGAGGAAAAAGATGAGCAACAAGAACAAAGCGGAGAAACCAAGGAAAAACAACAGATTACTCTACGAGATATATTGCGCGAAATACAAGGAAATAATGAACAACTAAAAAGAGAAATGCGAGAAAACAATATACAAATAAGAAGAAAAATGCAAGATACAAGAGAAATGATGGAAAAATTAGAAACAAAGATAGCGTTAGCATGGGAACCAAGAATCGACCACATAGAAGAAAATATTATAAAAGTAATAAACAGACAAAATGAGATGGAAAATGCACAAGAAGCCATATCACAAGAAATAATACAAATAAAGGAAAATAATGAACAAACTAAATGTGAATTAGAAAGGAACAGAAAACACATGGGAAATATGTATGGAAAACTAGACAAACACACAGAAGAAATTAAAGGAACAATAAACCAAGTCACGGAACAACTAAATAACAGATGCACAAGGACAGAAAAGGAAATAAACGCCCGGTGCATAAAAAATAGAAAGAAAAATAGAAGAAAATATCAACAGAATAAATGGCGGGGAAATAATCCACCAAGATATACCAACGGTAGAAAGTCTGCCAAAATTTTACGGAGAAGGGGGAATCAACCCAATGATATTTTTAAAAATCGTAAATAACGCCACGAGATACGTGAATCACGAACACAAAAAGTTACAACTCATTAGAGGATGTCTAAGAGACACAGCGTTGACATGGTACGACATGAAAGAAAGTGAAATTGTAGACACTGCGACGTTAGAGGAATATTTTATTAAACAATACTGGAGCCAAGCACATCAGCACAGTATAAGGAGAGATTTAATGTTGGGGAAATTTCACGCAGGATACAGACTAAGCAAAGAAAATTACGTAATAAAGAAATATTCGATATTAAAATATTTAACGCCGAAAATAACGGAGGAAGACATAATTACACAACTTGCGAGACATTTCGATAGCCATATCGAAGAGGCAATCGCTCTCCAAGGCATAAATACAGTAGAAGGTCTGATTGGATTGGTAAGAAGGTTAGATCATGCAAATATAGAAACAAATAAATATTACGGCAATAAAAACATTGAAAGAGGCAACAATGAAGGAAACAAAAGCAATTATTATAAAAAGGAAGAAAACGGAGGAAATTACTATCGAAATAGAAAAGAAATGGGAAATTACAATAGAAATGGAGATAACAGAGGAAATTATTATAGAAATGGAGAAAACAGGAAAAATTATTATAAATCGGGAGAAAACCGAGCAAACAGATATGAGAAGGAAAATTATTCACGAAACGAGCAAAGAGAAAATGAAAATAGAGAAAGAAGAGGGGATGAAAGAAAAATTAACCACATACGCGAAAATGAAATTACGGTGGATGTGCATGAGCATCCACAGGATTTTTAATAGGATCAGCAGAACCAGATACCCTGAAATGCACAAATAAAAACATCACAACAATAAATAAAGGACTACCCCATATAAAAGTGCATATACAGGGCAAAGAAATACTAGCGTTAATAGACACAGGAGCTGAGGTTTCGTTATTGGACAAGTCATGTTTTAAAAAATTTAAACATACGAAATATGGGAGAATAATATCCATGAAAAAATTAAAATTAACAACCGCATCGGGAAAACAATTAGCAGTGGTAGACAAGATGTATTTAACGGAGATAAAATTGGGACAAAACTATTATATGGCGAAATTTATGGTGATTACCGGGATGACAAGGCAGTGCATCATAGGGATGGATATGTTAGAAAATTTACAAGCAAACATAGATGTGGAAAATGCAAATATTAAAATAGGGAAAGAAATAATTCCGTGGGAAAAGATTGAAGAAGAAGAAGTAGTGGAAGAAGAGAAAGAAGAAGAGGAAAATATAATAAATAATTTAGGCTACGAAGAAATAGAAAAAGGTGAAATAAATTGTGATGAGGAGAATAAAATGTATATAAAAAATTTGTTAGCAGAATTTCCACATATGATCGACAACATCCCACGTACTGCACAAGAATACGAACACAAATTGGAGGTGGACGAATCCATCCCGATAAACACAAAAATATACCCAATTCCGCAAAAATATCAACATCAGGTCAACCAAGAGATAAAAGAAATGATTAGAAATGGAATAATTGAAAAATCCCGAACAAGTATATATATATAAATCCAATTGTGATCGTCATGAAGAAGGATAAATCTTTAAGACTATGTCTAGATGCGAGAAAACTTAACACAATAACGAAAAGTCAACACGAAAGCCCTCAGACAATTGATACATTACTATCAAAGTGTGGCGATGCAACAGTCTATACAAAGTTAGATTTAAGAAGCTCGTTCTGGCTGATTCCATTAAAAGAAGAGAGTAGAAAATATACAGGTTTTAGCATCAACGGATACATATACCAATTCAAGGTAGTAGCGTTTGGTTCAGCAAGTTCCGCCGCAGCATTGGTACGAGCGATGCAAGGAATTTTAGGGGAGTTCGAAGAATTTTGCTTACATTATGTAGACGACATATTGATCTTTAGTAAAAATGAAAAAATGCACCGAAAACACATCAGACTCATAATGGAAACACTAGAAAAATCAGGGATGAAAATACACATAGAAAAGTGCGAATTCTTTAAAAGAAAAATTAAATATTTAGGATTTCAATTAGATCATGATGGAATATCAGTTGACACAGAAAGGATAAAGTTAATAGGAACATACTCTAGGCCACGAAACGTCAAACAGTGAAGAGCATTTTTAGGCATTATAAATTATTATAAGAAATTCGTAAGGAAGATATCGCAAGAAACTGCAACTTTATTTCAAATGTTGAAAAAGGGAGAGAAATTCCAGTGGAACGATACACGCCTAAAAGCATTCGAAAATTTATGAAAAACATTCCATGAAAGATTGACTTTGATTCATCCAGATTTCAATAAGCCATTCATACTAAAAACAGACGCATCTTATAACGCTATTGCCGGAGAACTGGTACAAATTAGAAACGGAAACGAAGAACCCATATATTTTGTATCTAGAATTTTAAAATCATATGAATTAAATTATACAACGTCAGAAAAGGAGATGTTAGCAGTAGTGTTGAAATACCTTTACATGTGTTGGCCACTACATGTAAAGTTATTTCAACAACTAAGGTTCTTGGTAATCGCTACTGACGAAGGGTAATAACCCAGAAACAATATTGTCTAGCGATCCACCAGTTAGTCTTCATGGACCTGTGTTAATTAATGTTCACTACACCATTGAGGTGTAAGATTAGACCATCTTTCGTGTAAATTTTACATTTTGCTGTCAGATTTGACAAGATACATTTTTAATATATATATATATATATATATATATATATATATATATATATAAACCTTTATTTGGCATCCCAATAAGTCCCTCACAATAATTAAAATAATATATGAACTCCTTCTCGTCCTCTTTTGGCTCCTTCTCTCCACCTCCTGGTCACCTCATCTGTAACAACTTTCTTTCTGCCTCCCTCCTTCTCCTACCCTCTTCCCTCCTCCCCTTTAACTCCCCTAGCAGCTCCGCTCCCTCACCCTCCTCTCCCAACGCCCACCTCCAATTTCTACCCCTCTCCACCTCCTCCCTGCTCCATCCCATTTCATCGCACTACTCCCACCAGTGCCTCCATTCGTCTAACTCTATTTCGCACGCTAGGCATCTCTTATATTCCTCGCCCATCCAATACTTGTTGTTCCTTTCCTCATTTCCGCACCTGAACCTCGCCACTAGCTTCTCCTCTTCTGCCGTCTTGCCCCCACGTAGGTATCTCGGTCTTCCCCTGAACACCTTTAGCTCCTTATACTTCTCATTATATCTCGCTCCTCCTATTTTCCCTTCTCTCTCCTGCGCTTCCACCTGTGACCACGGCTCCACCAACTCCTTCTCTACCTGCTTCCCTTATTCCCTCCTCCTTTCCACCTTCATCATCGACATCCCTGCCTTCTCATACAACTTTCTTCTCGCCGATTCCCATTTTGATAACCCTCCTCCACTTCTCTCCCTCTTATCTAGCTCCTCTAACACTTTCTGCCCTAGACTATTCTCCCTCCCCCCTCTCACCCCCATCTCGTACCTTACCGCCCTTCTCCCTGCCTCCACCGCTATCCCCTCACTCCCCGTCTCCTGTCTCACTATATAATCAGGCGTTGACCTCTCAAGGTGCAACGCCCTTTTTAGCTGCCCTATCTGCGCCCTCTCCACCCTTTTCTGTTCCTTCATCCCCCAAACTTCCACTCCATACAGCATAATGCTCTTCACACATATGTTCCATATCCGCCATGAACTTCCCTTTCCTCTTTCCCCATAAGCATTCCCTCAAACCCTCCTCTGCCAACTTCGCTTTTCTACACACGTGCTTTATGTGCGCCTCGCTGCCGTTGCCTTCGTCCAACACATATCCTAGGTACATCCATTCCCTAACCTGCTCTATTTCCTCTCCTTTCCACCTCATTCTTACTTCTCTTCGTTTCCCTCTTCCTTTCCTGAACATCATCACTTTGATCTTCTTGGTGTTCAACTCCAGCCCCCTCTTGTCCAGAAATCCCTCCAGTCTCCTCGCCATCTCCTTAAGTCCCTCCTCTGTCTCTGCCAATATGACTATGTCGTCTGCAAAGGCCAGCGACCAGATCTTCCCACTGCCTATCTCCCCCCCCCCACCCCCCACCTTGCCCTCTCTTCATCACCTCCTCCAGCTGCGCAATGTAAATGTTGAATAGTTGGGGGCTGAGGGGACACCCTTGCCGCAGCCCTCTTGATGTCCTAAATTTACCTGTAGTTTCCACCCCCGCCCTTACCCTACACCACGTTTCCTCATATAACTGCCTTATACTTGTTACGATCCCCTTTGATATTCCCGCCTTTTGCAATGTCAACTCCAAAGTACTCCTGACCACTCTGTCGAACGCCGCCTTAAGGTCTACAAACATTGCAAACACCTTGCCCCCCTTCTTTGCCAATTCCCGCCCAACTATATAATTCAGCGCGTACAGATTATCCCTTGTCCCCCTTCCCTCTCTGAAGCCTGCCTGCCCTTCCGGCAGTATACCCTTATCTTCCACCTCCTCCTCTAGTCTCGCCCCTATCAACCCTGTGTAGATTTTGTACCCCACATCCATTAACGAGATTCCTCTGTAATTCTCTACTCTTTCCCTCCCTCCTTTCTTCCATATGGGCACCATGATCGCAACCCTCCACCCTTCTGGCACTTCCCTCCTTCCCGCCCATATGTCGTTTATCCATCCAAGAGTCAGTCTCCATACCTCCTCCGGTGCGTATAACCAAGCCTCCGTGTCAACCCCGTCTTCTCCCCCCCCCCCCTCTGCCCCTCCTAAAAGCTCCAGGAAATGTCGTTTCCACTCCTCGCCCTCGATATTACCCCTACCGCCCCACCTTCTCTTTCTCTTTCTCAGGTATGTCCATATCACTTCTTCCTCCTCTCTTTGTCTCATTCCCCATTTTTCCTCTCCCACATCTCCTTCTGCCTACCCCTTTCTTCTGTATACTCTTCCCAAGCCCTCTTTCCCCTCCTCACCTCCTGCAGAATTTCCCTCAGCTTCCGTTTCCCTCTTGTGCATTCCTCGTCAAACCATGATCCTTTCCTTCTCCCTTGCCCCTTCTCCTTCTTACTATGGCCTTCTCCATCTCCCTTTGTGCCTCTTCTATACTCCTTACTTCTCCCCACACTACCTCCCTTAGTTTACTCTGATATTCCCTTCTTGTCTCTTCGTTACATCCATTTACCATCCCTCTCTCGCCCTCCTCTTCCTTATCCTTCTCCCTTCCTTCCGTCCACAATTCCAACTCTATCGACAAATGGTCCGATTCTGGTCTGTTTCCCACTCTGAAATTCTTAACTTCCCGCCTCATCTCCTCACTAGTTAGTGACAGATCTATCGTTGACCTACCACTGGCACCTACGTAGGTGAATTCACCCTCCTCGACTCCCTTCTCAAAACCATTGAGAATCTCCCAATTTCTTTCCTGTAGCCAGCCTAACAAAATTCTCCCTTCTCCGTTCACCATCTCATCCCTTGCCCTCCTTCCTGCCCTCTCCCCCATCCCTCTCCATTCCTCTAGCGTAATCTCTCTCCCCACCCTTGCGTTCATGTCTCCCCCGACCACTATACTCTCCCCTTCCCGATCAATTATCTCGTCTATTTCTTTGGTTACCTGTCTCATTTGTTGGTTACTGTACGTCGTGTATATCCCCCAATTCCTCCCATCTTTCCTGAACGATCTCCCCTGCATTTTCTCTGTGTCGTGATGCCGGTCTTCCAACTCCCCCCATGTCTCTTTCAATCCTGTTATTATCCCCCCCCTTCTCCCTTCCTCTATTTCTCTCCCTCGTCGGTGTCCTGCATTTCCACTTGAGCCCCTCAGGCATGTTGTCTTTGTACGTTCTCCACGTATCCTCCTCTACCCATGTCTCTGTTAGTCCTACGTAGTCGAACCCATCTATGTACTCCTTCAATTCCCTAATGACTCCCCCCTCTTCCTTCATCCACTTCTTCCACCCCGCAATATTCCAGAAGCATATTCTAAACCCTTTTCCCTCTTCTCTCTTTATCCCTTCCTTATGTTTCATTCCCTCCCCCTAACAACTTCCTCAATTTCCGCCTCCACCTGTATTTCCTCTTCCAACCATTTCCCCACCTGCTTTTTCTCCTGGCCTTTTTCTATCTCTATCCCTCTTATTACTATGTTGTTTCTTCTTTCCTTCCTTTCCATCTGTTCCATCCTTTCTTCCATTGCCCTTACTCTCCCCTCTAGCCCCTCCTTTTCTTTTTCCCAATTCGTCTCCATTTTCTCTCTCCTCTCTCTATACGCTTGCAATTCCTTTCTCAATTCCTCATTTTCTCTCCTCATTTCTTTCTTTATCTCTCTTAGTAACTCTAACACACTTTCGCTCTCCATATCCCCCTCTATTAACTCACCTTTCCTCTCACCCTCTTTCTCTCTCTCTCTCTGTCGATCTCTCCATTGTCCTGCTCCTTGTAAATATCACTGGGACTTTCTTTCCTGCACTTCCCGATCTGTCCCTGCCTGCGCTCGCCATTTATTTCGTTCTCCTGATATTTAACCTGACCCTATCCTCTCCGGTCCCTTTCCAGCTCGTGCGCACTTAATAAATTGGCCCTAAGCCGGCCCTGTTAACCCGATACTATTAGCACGCGATTGAGGCGAGTGACCCGGGCTAACCCCTCGGAGGTTACCGCTCTCAGTTTAACGCTTGGGTGTTTTTGCTGCCTTAGCCCGTCGGCTCGGCAAAAACACTCGACAAATACCTCGTTTGCCGTGCCGTATCGTGATCGTTTTCCTTAAAACTCCCTCCGATAATTAATTGTGGCACTAACCTACCATCTACCATGCGGTCCCCTTGCACCTCTCTAATCTGCATTCAATGATACCGCACTTAATTAATTTTCACGTCTTTTTCGCACTGAAACACAGTTCATCCAACAGAGCACAACTGCACGTCCTCTCACTTGCGAGTTCACCCAAAACTATATATATATTTACACGAAAGATGGTCTAATTTTACACTTCAATAGTGTAGTGAACATTAATTAATACAGGTCCATGAAGACTAACTGGTGGATCGCTAGACAATATTGTACATTATGGTCGTACACTTACATTATGTTTAACCTGGTAATTATTTGCTTGTGATATTTACAGGATTAAGAATAATAAAACAGTAAATAAATCAACATCGGACAGAAATACTACCTTTGTTGAGGCACAAATCGTGACTGACCTGAAAGTTTCACAATTTTACACTAAAACACACTAAACTCAGGGCAAATAATTACCAGGTTAAACATAATGTAAGTGTACGACCATAATGTACCGAAATAGTTAAGTATAATTAAGAAAATGTAATTTAAAATGTATAAATTTAAGTAGAGTTATGTAAACATGAAGTGTCAGAACTAAATATTTGAAGTCAGAGACCAATCTAAGTCTAGTTAGAAACGGAAATTTTCCTAAGCATACCGACGTAACTGTAAGGTATACTATAATTCGCCGTACTACACTGAAAGTACACAATTAAATAAGGATTGTAACTCTATTACACCATACTCACGTGCCTCTTAGGTTAAGCTAGTAACAACCACTACACTGTTAGAGACGCCATAGAATCCGCCATTTTGTGTTCCGACGGTTATGTGACCGACGTGCATGAAAGCGTTTTGGAAAACATACTCCGGCGATATATGTTTAAGGTATGTTAAATAAAGGTTTGTTGTCGTTTACCCAAGAGTAGTTATTTTCCTGAATCACCACCCATTATACGTATACAATATATTACACTCACAGGTCTCCCTGAGACAAAATACATAATACATAAGTCTATATATTTTGACGCTCACCGACTGATAAAATAAAATAAATATAAAATCATTAAACATTACATTTTGGCGCCCAACGTTAGAGTCTCCAACCCAACGCTAATATAAATAGTACAATATATATATATTTGAAAATGTGTCGTGTCAAATATGACAGCAAAATGTAAAATTTACATGATAGATGGACTAATCTTACACCTCAATGGTTTTCTTGTTTTAATTAATATTCATAACACCATTGAGGTGTAATATTAGTGCATCTATCATGTATATATATATATATATATATATAATTGTAAATTATATATTTTTCATATATTTCTTGCCAAATTAATTTTAATATTATTTGATTTTTGGTATTTATTTTATACCAGTGCTGGGTTATTTTGGCATTTATGTAGAATAAAATAAAAACTGTTCTGTTTTATGACTTCACTGTTATTTTTATTTTTACGTTTCGACAAGATTTTTGTCTTCTTCAGAAGTATAACTAAAACAATACAAATCACTACAAATTAGCACTAAACGAAAAACAGACGAACCACATGAGATACATTTACATAATAACTATTGTTTAATAGAAGTCTCAAAAAAAAAAAATACAAGTTATGCATAAAATACATGTTAAAATTCTTTGATTTTCCAATAAAATAAATGAAACCATCGTTAAGATTAAAAGAGAAATTTAAACAAAACATTTTGAAACCCGTTTCATGACCAAACTTTAAAAACAAATAATTTTTGGATACAAACTGAAGCGTAAAATTACTTACATTTATGTGTTAGTCTTTCGCGTTGCAAATGTGAAGTGAGTTCATTCAACGTTTTTCGTACAAATCTAAAAAAAAAAATTTTTAATAATGCTTCGAAAATCTGTTTTTTGTCTTGTGTGTCGATTTAATATAAAATATTTACTTTTACGAGGTCAACAAATTGTATAGAAATTATGAATTTAATTACTCGATATCATTTAAAACTAATGTACATATTATGTTTATGGATTTTCTTTATACAAATTAAAACATTCTATACTAAAAAATACTAAAAAATACATCAACTAAAAAATACTAAAAAATACATAAAATAAAAGTCGTGGAAAAGCTACATGCCATTGCCGTAAAAAACTATCTTATAAAATTTGGTAATAAATTTTAGCTAAATTATTTATTTCAGCTTTGTCATTTACAGCTGTGGGGTTGTTCTTAATTTGCATCATTTCGTGTATAATGCGTTTTCTTTGTTGATTTTCTTTTTTCAATATACTAGTTTGATTGTAGTTGAAAACATGTCCAGTATTATTTACATGTTTCTTTAATGCTGTTATATTTTTAGCGTATTTGTGACCTTTAATTCTTTCTTCCAACAATTGTTGGGTTTGTCCGATGTAACATTTATTACAGTCCCTACATGGTATTTTATAAATACAGTTTGTTTGTTTTAATGTAGGAATGTTATCTTTAAGCTTAGTGTACATTAAATTTTTTAGATTATTGTCATTTTTGTGTGCAACAGTGAACTCGTACGGTTTTAATATATGTTGAATAGATTCTGATAGTTTGTGGACGTATGGTAAGGTTATGTATTGTGTCGTTGTTGATTTACTATTAGTGGTATTTTGCCCGTTATAATGTTTGTATATTCGTTGTTTAAATATTTTTTGTATTAAGTTGTTTGGGTAGTTATTATTAATGAGTGCTTTTTTTGCTTTTTGTAGTGTATGAATTCGGTATTGTGGATTAGTAAGTTTAATAGCCCTGTCGGCTATAGCAATAATTACATTTTTTTTATGTTGTATGGGTTGTGTAGATAGGTAGTTTGTGTATCGTCCTGTCCATGTTTGTTTAGTGTACCACTTAGTATGAATTTTATTTTGTGTTTTTATAAGTGTCATGTCTAGGAAATTAATTTGTTTGTTTTGTTCTATTTCTATAGTAAATTGAATTTTATTATGGTAACTGTTAAATTTTTGTAAAATTTCGTTTTCAGTGTTTTCGGGAATAGCAGTAATTATATCATCGACATATCGTTTGAAAAATGGTAGGTCGATGTTACAATCATTAATTACTTGTTGTTCCAAATCTTCCAATACTAATTGTGCAACTACGGCAGATATTGGTGCACCCATTGCGAGTCCATCAATTTGTTTATAGTATACGTTGTTAAATAGAAAGTATGTTGAAGTTAATGTTAAATCTATGGCCATGATAAATTCTTTTAAAGGTAGTGTTGTATGATTTTTGATTTGTTTCCAGTTTTTTGTGATTATTTTTTTAATCAGTGGTATAGGAATATTAGTGTACATGGATGTAACATCCAACGAACACATAGTATAATTAGTGGGGATGGTAACATTATCTATAAAATTTTTCATTTCCCATGAGTCCTGAATATGGTATTTAGATTTATATAATATATTTTTAAGTATATCAGCAAGAAATTTGGCGAGTTTTCCCGTGGGTGCTTGTGCAGTAGTTATAATTGGCCTTAGTGGTCTTTGAGGTTTATGTATTTTTGGCAGAGCATAGATTAATGAAGGTTGTGCGTTATGTGTTTTAAGATGTTTGCTTGTTTCAGCTGTTATTTTGCCTTCAGACTCCCATTTATTAATAAGGTCATTGTTTTGTTTTTGTATAATTTTCGTTGGATCTCGGTTAAGTTTTTTATATGTTGTCTTGTCATTTAATAATTCTTCCATTTTAATCTTATATTCATTAGTGTCCATTATTATAGTCTTGTTGCATTTGTCAGGTTTTAGTATTGTTATTTGAGGATTGTTGCGTATGTATTTTTTGGTTCTAATAATATCTTTATTTAATTGTTGTTGGTTGAAGTCATTATTTTGTTTCATCGTATTTTTTTTATTATTATTATTGCTATTGTTATGTTTATTATTAGTATTGTAGTTGTATATTGTGTTAGTGATTTTAGTTCGTATGTCTGTTTGTTGTTCATTAGATAGTTTTTCGATACCCACTTCTATGTTTGCTAATATGTCATGTATTGGGATTTTTGTTTTGTTGTCGTAGTCGGTTGCGAAAGTTGGTCCTAATTGCAAAATTTTTAATATATTTTTAGGTATTTTAGTATTTGATATGTTTTCAACAAAGTTGGATTGCAGGTTGTTTTTATTATTTTTTATTTTGTCTTGTTTAATTTTTTGTTGTATTAGCTGTTTTATTTTGTTTATTTGCTTAGTCTTTACTTTATTAAATTGAATTTTATGTTGTGTTTGTTGTTGTACATAATATTTTTTTATGAGTTCGTATTTAGGATTATTGTTGTTTATTATTTTGTTTAATAGTTTTTGTTTAGATTTTTCTTGAGCTATGGCATGTATAACATTGTCAGTAATTAGCATATTTATAATTTTTCGTTTAAAATTACTTACTTGTTGGTTAAAATTACGTTCGATTTTCTTGCAATTGAATACGAAGCGTGCGACATTTATCTTTAGGAAGTTCGGTTCCAGTTGCTTCTTTTTACACACCGTGATGAATGTTCTTTGGTTTCTTAGTCTGTCCAGTGATCCGTCGATCTTCATCAGCGTTTTGATTGTATTGATTTCATCGTCGTTGTAAATTGCCTTGAGATTTACCATTCTAAGATGTTGGTTATCCATATTTTCACCCATTGGAAATATTTTATAATTGTAAATTATATATTTTTCATATATTTCTTGCCAAATTAATTTTAATATTATTTGATTTTTGGTATTTATTTTATACCAGTGCTGGGTTATTTTGGCATTTATGTAGAATAAAATAAAAACTGTTCTGTTTTATGACTTCACTGTTATTTTTATTTTTACGTTTCGACAAGATTTTTGTCTTCTTCAGAAGTATAACTAAAACAATACAAATCACTACAAATTAGCACTAAACGAAAAACAGACGAACCACATGAGATACATTTACATAATAACTATTGTTTAATAGAAGTCTCAAAAAAAAAAAATACAAGTTATGCATAAAATACATGTTAAAATTCTTTGATTTTCCAATAAAATAAATGAAACCATCGTTAAGATTAAAAGAGAAATTTAAACAAAACATTTTGAAACCCGTTTCATGACCAAACTTTAAAAACAAATAATTTTTGGATACAAACTGAAGCGTAAAATTACTTACATTTATGTGTTAGTCTTTCGCGTTGCAAATGTGAAGTGAGTTCATTCAACGTTTTTCGTACAAATCTAAAAAAAAATTTTTAATAATGCTTCGAAAATCTGTTTTTTGTCTTGTGTGTCGATTTAATATAAAATATTTACTTTTACGAGGTCAACAAATTGTATAGAAATTATGAATTTAATTACTCGATATCATTTAAAACTAATGTACATATTATGTTTATGGATTTTCTTTATACAAATTAAAACATTCTATACTAAAAAATACTAAAAAATACATCAACTAAAAAATACTAAAAAATACATAAAATAAAAGTCGTGGAAAAGCTACATGCCATTGCCGTAAAAAACTATCTTATAAAATTTGGTAATAAATTTTAGCTAAATTATTTATTTCAGCTTTGTCATTTACAGCTGTGGGGTTGTTCTTAATTTGCATCATTTCGTGTATAATGCGTTTTCTTTGTTGATTTTCTTTTTTCAATATACTAGTTTGATTGTAGTTGAAAACATGTCCAGTATTATTTACATGTTTCTTTAATGCTGTTATATTTTTAGCGTATTTGTGACCTTTAATTCTTTCTTCCAACAATTGTTGGGTTTGTCCGATGTAACATTTATTACAGTCCCTACATGGTATTTTATAAATACAGTTTGTTTGTTTTAATGTAGGAATGTTATCTTTAAGCTTAGTGTACATTAAATTTTTTAGATTATTGTCATTTTTGTGTGCAACAGTGAACTCGTACGGTTTTAATATATGTTGAATAGATTCTGATAGTTTGTGGACGTATGGTATGATTGATATAATTACTGCTATTCCCGAAAACACTGAAAACGAAATTTTACAAAAATTTAACAGTTACCATAATAAAATTCAATTTACTATAGAAATAGAACAAAACAAACAAATTAATTTCCTAGACATGACACTTATAAAAACACAAAATAAAATTCATACTAAGTGGTACACTAAACAAACATGGACAGGACGATACACAAACTACCTATCTACACAACCCATACAACATAAAAAAAATGTAATTATTGCTATAGCCGACAGGGCTATTAAACTTACTAATCCACAATACCGAATTCATACACTACAAAAAGCAAAAAAAGCACTCATTAATAATAACTACCCAAACAACTTAATACAAAAAATATTTAAACAACGAATATACAAACATTATAACGGGCAAAATACCACTAATAGTAAATCAACAACGACACAATACATAACCTTACCATACGTCCACAAACTATCAGAATCTATTCAACATATATTAAAACCGTACGAGTTCACTGTTGCACACAAAAATGACAATAATCTAAAAAATTTAATGTACACTAAGCTTAAAGATAACATTCCTACATTAAAACAAACAAACTGTATTTATAAAATACCATGTAGGGACTGTAATAAATGTTACATCGGACAAACCCAACAATTGTTGGAAGAAAGAATTAAAGGTCACAAATACGCTAAAAATATAACAGCATTAAAGAAACATGTAAATAATACTGGACATGTTTTCAACTACAATCAAACTAGTATATTGAAAAAAGAAAATCAACAAAGAAAACGCATTATACACGAAATGATGCAAATTAAGAACAACCCCACAGCTGTAAATGACAAAGCTGAAATAAATAATTTAGCTAAAATTTATTACCAAATTTTATAAGATAGTTTTTTACGGCAATGGCATGTAGCTTTTCCACGACTTTTATTTTATGTATTTTTTAGTATTTTTTAGTTGATGTATTTTTTAGTATTTTTTAGTATAGAATGTTTTAATTTGTATAAAGAAAATCCATAAACATAATATGTACATTAGTTTTAAATGATATCGAGTAATTAAATTCATAATTTCTATACAATTTGTTGACCTCGTAAAAGTAAATATTTTATATTAAATCGACACACAAGACAAAAAACAGATTTTCGAAGCATTATTAAAAATTTTTTTTAGATTTGTACGAAAAACGTTGAATGAACTCACTTCACATTTGCAACGCGAAAGACTAACACATAAATGTAAGTAATTTTACGCTTCAGTTTGTATCCAAAAATTATTTGTTTTTAAAGTTTGGTCATGAAACGGGTTTCAAAATGTTTTGTTTAAATTTCTCTTTTAATCTTAACGATGGTTTCATTTATTTTATTGGAAAATCAAAGAATTTTAACATGTATTTTATGCATAACTTGTATTTTTTTTTTTTGAGACTTCTATTAAACAATAGTTATTATGTAAATGTATCTCATGTGGTTCGTCTGTTTTTCGTTTAGTGCTAATTTGTAGTGATTTGTATTGTTTTAGTTATACTTCTGAAGAAGACAAAAATCTTGTCGAAACGTAAAAATAAAAATAACAGTGAAGTCATAAAACAGAACAGTTTTTATTTTATTCTACATAAATGCCAAAATAACCCAGCACTGGTATAAAATAAATACCAAAAATCAAATAATATTAAAATTAATTTGGCAAGAAATATATGAAAAATATATAATTTACAATTATAAAATATTTCCAATGGGTGAAAATATGGATAACCAACATCTTAGAATGGTAAATCTCAAGGCAATTTACAACGACGATGAAATCAATACAATCAAAACGCTGATGAAGATCGACGGATCACTGGACAGACTAAGAAACCAAAGAACATTCATCACGGTGTGTAAAAAGAAGCAACTGGAACCGAACTTCCTAAAGATAAATGTCGCACGCTTCGTATTCAATTGCAAGAAAATCGAACGTAATTTTAACCAACAAGTAAGTAATTTTAAACGAAAAATTATAAATATGCTAATTACTGACAATGTTATACATGCCATAGCTCAAGAAAAATCTAAACAAAAACTATTAAACAAAATAATAAACAACAATAATCCTAAATACGAACTCATAAAAAAATATTATGTACAACAACAAACACAACATAAAATTCAATTTAATAAAGTAAAGACTAAGCAAATAAACAAAATAAAACAGCTAATACAACAAAAAATTAAACAAGACAAAATAAAAAATAATAAAAACAACCTGCAATCCAACTTTGTTGAAAACATATCAAATACTAAAATACCTAAAAATATATTAAAAATTTTGCAATTAGGACCAACTTTCGCAACCGACTACGACAACAAAACAAAAATCCCAATACATGACATATTAGCAAACATAGAAGTGGGTATCGAAAAACTATCTAATGAACAACAAACAGACATACGAACTAAAATCACTAACACAATATACAACTACAATACTAATAATAAACATAACAATAGCAATAATAATAATAAAAAAAATACGATGAAACAAAATAATGACTTCAACCAACAACAATTAAATAAAGATATTATTAGAACCAAAAAATACATACGCAACAATCCTCAAATAACAATACTAAAACCTGACAAATGCAACAAGACTATAATAATGGACACTAATGAATATAAGATTAAAATGGAAGAATTATTAAATGACAAGACAACATATAAAAAACTTAACCGAGATCCAACGAAAATTATACAAAAACAAAACAATGACCTTATTAATAAATGGGAGTCTGAAGGCAAAATAACAGCTGAAACAAGCACATCTTAACATCTTAAAACACATAACGCACAACCTTCATTAATCTATGCTCTGCCAAAAATACATAAACCTCAAAGACCACTAAGGCCAATTATAACTACTGCACAAGCACCCACGGGAAAACTCGCCAAATTTCTTGCTGATATACTTAAAAATATATTATATAAATCTAAATACCATATTCAGGACTCATGGGAAATGAAAAATTTTATAGATAATGTTACCATCCCCACTAATTATACTATGTGTTCGTTGGATGTTACATCCATGTACACTAATATTCCTATACCACTGATTAAAAAAATAATCACAAAAAACTGGAAACAAATCAAAAATCATACAACACTACCTTTAAAAGAATTTATCATGGCCATAGATTTAACATTAACTTCAACATACTTTCTATTTAACAACGTATACTATAAACAAATTGATGGACTCGCAATGGGTGCACCAATATCTGCCGTAGTTGCACAATTAGTATTGGAAGATTTGGAACAACAAGTAATTAATGATTGTAACATCGACCTACCATTTTTCAAACGATATGTCGATGATATAATTACTGCTATTCCCGAAAACACTGAAAACGAAATTTTACAAAAATTTAACAGTTACCATAATAAAATTCAATTTACTATAGAAATAGAACAAAACAAACAAATTAATTTCCTAGACATGACACTTATAAAAACACAAAATAAAATTCATACTAAGTGGTACACTAAACAAACATGGACAGGACGATACACAAACTACCTATCTACACAACCCATACAACATAAAAAAAATGTAATTATTGCTATAGCCGACAGGGCTATTAAACTTACTAATCCACAATACCGAATTCATACACTACAAAAAGCAAAAAAAGCACTCATTAATAATAACTACCCAAACAACTTAATACAAAAAATATTTAAACAACGAATATACAAACATTATAACGGGCAAAATACCACTAATAGTAAATCAACAACGACACAATACATAACCTTACCATACGTCCACAAACTATCAGAATCTATTCAACATATATTAAAACCGTACGAGTTCACTGTTGCACACAAAAATGACAATAATCTAAAAAATTTAATGTACACTAAGCTTAAAGATAACATTCCTACATTAAAACAAACAAACTGTATTTATAAAATACCATGTAGGGACTGTAATAAATGTTACATCGGACAAACCCAACAATTGTTGGAAGAAAGAATTAAAGGTCACAAATACGCTAAAAATATAACAGCATTAAAGAAACATGTAAATAATACTGGACATGTTTTCAACTACAATCAAACTAGTATATTGAAAAAAGAAAATCAACAAAGAAAACGCATTATACACGAAATGATGCAAATTAAGAACAACCCCACAGCTGTAAATGACAAAGCTGAAATAAATAATTTAGCTAAAATTTATTACCAAATTTTATAAGATAGTTTTTTACGGCAATGGCATGTAGCTTTTCCACGACTTTTATTTTATGTATTTTTTAGTATTTTTTAGTTGATGTATTTTTTAGTATTTTTTAGTATAGAATGTTTTAATTTGTATAAAGAAAATCCATAAACATAATATGTACATTAGTTTTAAATGATATCGAGTAATTAAATTCATAATTTCTATACAATTTGTTGACCTCGTAAAAGTAAATATTTTATATTAAATCGACACACAAGACAAAAAACAGATTTTCGAAGCATTATTAAAAATTTTTTTTAGATTTGTACGAAAAACGTTGAATGAACTCACTTCACATTTGCAACGCGAAAGACTAACACATAAATGTAAGTAATTTTACGCTTCAGTTTGTATCCAAAAATTATTTGTTTTTAAAGTTTGGTCATGAAACGGGTTTCAAAATGTTTTGTTTAAATTTCTCTTTTAATCTTAACGATGGTTTCATTTATTTTATTGGAAAATCAAAGAATTTTAACATGTATTTTATGCATAACTTGTATTTTTTTTTTTTGAGACTTCTATTAAACAATAGTTATTATGTAAATGTATCTCATGTGGTTCGTCTGTTTTTCGTTTAGTGCTAATTTGTAGTGATTTGTATTGTTTTAGTTATACTTCTGAAGAAGACAAAAATCTTGTCGAAACGTAAAAATAAAAATAACAGTGAAGTCATAAAACAGAACAGTTTTTATTTTATTCTACATAAATGCCAAAATAACCCAGCACTGGTATAAAATAAATACCAAAAATCAAATAATATTAAAATTAATTTGGCAAGAAATATATGAAAAATATATAATTTACAATTATAAAATATTTCCAATGGGTGAAAATATGGATAACCAACATCTTAGAATGGTAAATCTCAAGGCAATTTACAACGACGATGAAATCAATACAATCAAAACGCTGATGAAGATCGACGGATCACTGGACAGACTAAGAAACCAAAGAACATTCATCACGGTGTGTAAAAAGAAGCAACTGGAACCGAACTTCCTAAAGATAAATGTCGCACGCTTCGTATTCAATTGCAAGAAAATCGAACGTAATTTTAACCAACAAGTAAGTAATTTTAAACGAAAAATTATAAATATGCTAATTACTGACAATGTTATACATGCCATAGCTCAAGAAAAATCTAAACAAAAACTATTAAACAAAATAATAAACAACAATAATCCTAAATACGAACTCATAAAAAAATATTATGTACAACAACAAACACAACATAAAATTCAATTTAATAAAGTAAAGACTAAGCAAATAAACAAAATAAAACAGCTAATACAACAAAAAATTAAACAAGACAAAATAAAAAATAATAAAAACAACCTGCAATCCAACTTTGTTGAAAACATATCAAATACTAAAATACCTAAAAATATATTAAAAATTTTGCAATTAGGACCAACTTTCGCAACCGACTACGACAACAAAACAAAAATCCCAATACATGACATATTAGCAAACATAGAAGTGGGTATCGAAAAACTATCTAATGAACAACAAACAGACATACGAACTAAAATCACTAACACAATATACAACTACAATACTAATAATAAACATAACAATAGCAATAATAATAATAAAAAAAATACGATGAAACAAAATAATGACTTCAACCAACAACAATTAAATAAAGATATTATTAGAACCAAAAAATACATACGCAACAATCCTCAAATAACAATACTAAAACCTGACAAATGCAACAAGACTATAATAATGGACACTAATGAATATAAGATTAAAATGGAAGAATTATTAAATGACAAGACAACATATAAAAAACTTAACCGAGATCCAACGAAAATTATACAAAAACAAAACAATGACCTTATTAATAAATGGGAGTCTGAAGGCAAAATAACAGCTGAAACAAGCAAACATCTTAAAACACATAACGCACAACCTTCATTAATCTATGCTCTGCCAAAAATACATAAACCTCAAAGACCACTAAGGCCAATTATAACTACTGCACAAGCACCCACGGGAAAACTCGCCAAATTTCTTGCTGATATACTTAAAAATATATTATATAAATCTAAATACCATATTCAGGACTCATGGGAAATGAAAAATTTTATAGATAATGTTACCATCCCCACTAATTATACTATGTGTTCGTTGGATGTTACATCCATGTACACTAATATTCCTATACCACTGATTAAAAAAATAATCAAAAAACTGGAAACAAATCAAAAATCATACAACACTACCTTTAAAAGAATTTATCATGGCCATAGATTTAACATTAACTTCAACATACTTTCTATTTAACAACGTATACTATAAACAAATTGATGGACTCGCAATGGGTGCACCAATATCTGCCGTAGTTGCACAATTAGTATTGGAAGATTTGGAACAACAAGTAATTAATGATTGTAACATCGACCTACCATTTTTCAAACGATATGTCGATGATATAATTACTGCTATTCCCGAAAACACTGAAAACGAAATTTTACAAAAATTTAACAGTTACCATAATAAAATTCAATTTACTATAGAAATAGAACAAAACAAACAAATTAATTTCCTAGACATGACACTTATAAAAACACAAAATAAAATTCATACTAAGTGGTACACTAAACAAACATGGACAGGACGATACACAAACTACCTATCTACACAACCCATACAACATAAAAAAAATGTAATTATTGCTATAGCCGACAGGGCTATTAAACTTACTAATCCACAATACCGAATTCATACACTACAAAAAGCAAAAAAAGCACTCATTAATAATAACTACCCAAACAACTTAATACAAAAAATATTTAAACAACGAATATACAAACATTATAACGGGCAAAATACCACTAATAGTAAATCAACAACGACACAATACATAACCTTACCATACGTCCACAAACTATCAGAATCTATTCAACATATATTAAAACCGTACGAGTTCACTGTTGCACACAAAAATGACAATAATCTAAAAAATTTAATGTACACTAAGCTTAAAGATAACATTCCTACATTAAAACAAACAAACTGTATTTATAAAATACCATGTAGGGACTGTAATAAATGTTACATCGGACAAACCCAACAATTGTTGGAAGAAAGAATTAAAGGTCACAAATACGCTAAAAATATAACAGCATTAAAGAAACATGTAAATAATACTGGACATGTTTTCAACTACAATCAAACTAGTATATTGAAAAAAGAAAATCAACAAAGAAAACGCATTATACACGAAATGATGCAAATTAAGAACAACCCCACAGCTGTAAATGACAAAGCTGAAATAAATAATTTAGCTAAAATTTATTACCAAATTTTATAAGATAGTTTTTTACGGCAATGGCATGTAGCTTTTCCACGACTTTTATTTTATGTATTTTTTAGTATTTTTTAGTTGATGTATTTTTTAGTATTTTTTAGTATAGAATGTTTTAATTTGTATAAAGAAAATCCATAAACATAATATGTACATTAGTTTTAAATGATATCGAGTAATTAAATTCATAATTTCTATACAATTTGTTGACCTCGTAAAAGTAAATATTTTATATTAAATCGACACACAAGACAAAAAACAGATTTTCGAAGCATTATTAAAAATTTTTTTTAGATTTGTACGAAAAACGTTGAATGAACTCACTTCACATTTGCAACGCGAAAGACTAACACATAAATGTAAGTAATTTTACGCTTCAGTTTGTATCCAAAAATTATTTGTTTTTAAAGTTTGGTCATGAAACGGGTTTCAAAATGTTTTGTTTAAATTTCTCTTTTAATCTTAACGATGGTTTCATTTATTTTATTGGAAAATCAAAGAATTTTAACATGTATTTTATGCATAACTTGTATTTTTTTTTTTTGAGACTTCTATTAAACAATAGTTATTATGTAAATGTATCTCATGTGGTTCGTCTGTTTTTCGTTTAGTGCTAATTTGTAGTGATTTGTATTGTTTTAGTTATACTTCTGAAGAAGACAAAAATCTTGTCGAAACGTAAAAATAAAAATAACAGTGAAGTCATAAAACAGAACAGTTTTTATTTTATTCTACATAAATGCCAAAATAACCCAGCACTGGTATAAAATAAATACCAAAAATCAAATAATATATATATATATATATATATATATATATATATATATATATATATTAAAAATGTATCTTGTCAAATCTGACAGCAAAATGTAAAATTTACACGAAAGATGGTCTAATCTTACACCTCAATGGTGTAGTGAACATTAATTAATACAGGTCCATGAAGACAATCTGGTGGATCGCTAGACAATATTGTTTCTGGGTTATTACCCTTCGTCTCTAACAGTGTAGTGGTTGTTACTAGCTTAACCTAAGAGGCACGTGAGTATGGTGTAATAGAGTTACAATCCTTATTTAAATGTGTACTTTCAGTGTAGTACGGCGAATTATAGTATACCTTACAGTTACGTCGGTATGCTTAGGAAAATTTCCGTTTCTAACTAGACTTAGATTGGTCTCTGACTTCAAATATTTAGTTCTGACACTTCATGTTTACATAACTCTACATAAATTTATACATTTTAAATTACATTTTCTTAATTATACTTAACTATTTCGGTACATTATGGTCGTACACTTACATTATGTTTAACCTGGTAATTATTTGCCCTGAGTGTGTTTTAGTGTAAAATTGTGAAACTTCCAGGTCAGTCACGATTTGTGCCTCAACAAAGGTAGTATTTCTGTCCGATGTTGATTTATTTACTGTTTTATTATTCTTAATCCTGTAAATATCACAAGCAAATAATTACCAGGTTAAACATAATGTAAGTGTACGACCATAATGTACAATATTGTCTAGCGATCCACCAGTTAGTCTTCATGGACCTGTATTAATTAATGTTCACTACAGTATTGAAGTGTAAGATTAGACCATCTTTCGTGTAAATATATATATAGTTTTGGGTGAACTCGCAAGTGAGAGGACGTGCAGTTGTGCTCTGTTGGATGAACTGTGTTTCAGTGCGAAAAAGACGTGAAAATTAATTAAGTGCGGTATCATTGAATGCAGATTAGAGAGGTGCAAGGGGACCGCATGGTAGATGGTAGGTTAGTGCCACAATTAATTATCGGAGGGAGTTTTAAGGAAAACGATCACGATACGGCACGGCAAACGAGGTATTTGTCGAGTGTTTTTGCCGAGCCGACGGGCTAAGGCAGCAAAAACACCCAAGCGTTAAACTGAGAGCGGTAACCTCCGAGGGGTTAGCCCGGGTGAATCGCCTCAATCGCGTGCTAATAGTATCGGGTTAACAGGGCCGGCTTAGGGCCAATTTATTAAGTGCGCACGAGCTGGAAAGGGACCGGAGATGATAGGGTCAGGTTAAATATCAGGAGAACGAAATAAATGGCGAGCGCAGGCAGGGACAGATCGGGAAGTGCAGGAAAGAAAGTCCCAGTGATGTTTACAAGGAGCAGGAAAATGGAGAGATCGACAGAGAGAGAGAGAGAAAGAGGGTGAGAGGAAAGGTGAGTTAATAGAGGGGGATATGGAGAGCGAAAGTGTGTTAGACTTACTAAGAGAGATAAAGAAAGAAATGAAAGAAATGAGGAGAGAAAATGAGGAATTGAGAAAGGAATTGCAAGCGGATAGAGAGAGGAGAGAGAAAATGGAGACGAATTGGGAAAAAGAAAAGGAGGGGCTAGAGGGGAGAGTAAGGGCAATGGGAGAAAGGATGGAACAGATGGAAAGGAAGGAAAGAAGGAACAACATAGTAATAAGAGGGATACAGATAGAAAAAGGCCAGGAGAAAAAGCAGGTGGGGAAATGGTTGGAAGAGGAAATACAGGTGGAGGCGGAAATTGAGGAAGTTGTTAGGATGGGGGGAAAACGGAAAGAAGTAGTGCTGGTGAAAATGAAGTCAGGGGAGGAAAAAGAAAAAGTAATGAGGAATAAGGCAAGACTGGGAGGAAAAAGGGTATTTATAGACCACGATTTGACGGAGAGAGAGAGAGGGGTACAAAGGGAAATCTGGAAGCATGCAGTGATTGAAAGAGAGCAAGGGCGAAGGGTAAAAATGGGGTATAGAAAGCACATGTTGGTACACTTACATTATGTTTAACCTGGTAATTATTTGCACTGAGTTTAGTGTTTTTTAGTGTAAAATTGTGAAACTTCCAGGTCAGTCACGATTTGTGCCTCAACAAAGGTAGTATTTCTGTCCGATGTTGATTTATTTACTGTTTTATTATTCTTAATCCTGTAAATATCACTATACTCTATATATATATATATATATATATATATATATATATATATATATATATATATATATCATAACAAAACAAACATCAAATCTGTTTTTTTGGGGGATTGCGGCAATTAAACGACGAAGTATCGTATGTTCTTTATTTATTTATGAACCAATATTTCGCACCCTATACGGATGCTTCATCAGGATTAAAAAAATTGAACATAAAGTTGAACAACCACCAAACAGTATAAACAAGCAGGATACACATTAAAATTAATTAATTGATAGTATAAAACTTCAACGAAGACAACGGAGCACGTGTACACATTTTACTAAAGGTTTTAGGGTTGTTATAAACAATCAATACGTTGATGCCAGCTACATTCATAATCTTTCATAATCCATAACATTTTACCAGTGGCCAACGTCGTGTATTTCTGGCGACATTATTGGACGTGTCCAAAAGGACCCCCCCCCAGTAATATTATAAAATGTAACAATTTCTGGCTTAGACTTAGAACCAGTGTTTTCATCAATTTTATTATCATTGTGCATAGAAGAAACCAGCAATAAATTTTTAGATTTTTTAGACACTTGTGGAATACCGAATACCGTGGTTAGTAGGGCAACCTACGCGTGAAAACAGAACTTCATAGAAAATAACACCGGCGCACGGGTGAGGCTTATCAGGACACATTGCGCTTTTATACAAAAATAAAATTTCATATTTATTTTCTAATAACAACAGAACATGACTTATTACATCGCTGAGAGGTACATAGAGGTTGAAAGCGTTACAACTATGTTTTTCAAAGCTACATTACGTTTTATATATTAGTTGGACTCACAGGCCTCATCCGTGCACTGGAGGGTTAAGGGGAGAAGACGGAGTGTAATTTGGACAGCTATCTTCGGCATATATTTAAGATTCGTGGAAGAGACATCCGTATCAGAATTTCGATGGGAGATCACGAAATATTTTTTTCAAGCTATAATTAAAATTAAATTAAAACGAATATGTGCATATTTATTATGTCTACTCGGCGACGTCTTACCGAATGTCCAACCGCCGTTGCCTATGATCGTTTCCGTCAGAGAGGTAATCATTTTTCGATGAAAGCACCCAAGTAATTATTTCTGGTTATAATTGCAAAATATACAGAAAAACATTGTGCACGTGAATATCATCATATTTTAACGAATACACTAATAATATGATTATTATTTGCAAATAATTTTGGAATAACTGGAACAATTACACACGTGTACAAAAATTATAAGTGCTTATTTAAATGTTCCACCTAGATATATAATATGAATACTGTAACTTTAAATCTGTTTTCAGTTTTCAGTTTTCTGGGACAGTCGTTCACCGTGTGGCATGGGACGAATTGCAGACTTTTATCTATTTTTTTTTATCTAAATCACCAAGAGTGCCAAAATAAGCTTCATATGCATTTTTATAAAATTGTTATAAAGAATCGTGTGGGTAATCCCCTGACTACCTGAACAGACAAGTACATACCGTAACAGAATCGACGGCTGGAAGAGAATCTTGTAAAAGATAAGATTATAATTATTATTCATTGACATATATTTATCTTTTTTCAATATATTCATTAACATTTCAATTAATTAGACATCAGAAACAGTTTTGTATTATTAATATAATTGTAATATTTTATTAAAAACATAAGTTCATTATTACATTTGATTTTGTATGAAAACTTAGCCCGATAGTGGAAACCCTCACACCAGATTTGAATTTAAAGTATTCATATTAGTATAAATTTTATTGTAATGGTATTAATATTTAATTAAACTGAATCTTTAAATAAAGCACCGAAAAATAAACACTAATCTCAAAGTCGAACGTAAATGTGTCTAAATACAAAATTTTCACTGTCGTAAAAAGAAAACACAAATAAAATAAATCAAAGCTTTATTTAGTAAATCTAAATGAAAGTAAAACAAACAAAACTCAGTTCAAAAATTACAAAACTACACCATACAACTTGAGACTCGATATGATTAATACAATTATTTACTCAGGGAATATATACACAACGATACACAAATAAATCGTTCTAAATTAACAGTGGATTCAAAGCAATACAATTTTAACAAATTGCATTCGACAAATTCGTAGTATACTGTTACCGGCCAATAAATTGAAACACACTACGTTTTAATCTACGTTTTACCGAAAGTCATCCAGAGTAGCTATTGGTTGTTTAAAACGGACCGCAGTTGCCAAGCAGGTTCTAATACTGGTTGGACGCAATTGTTGCCAAGACGGAATTTTCGCGGGCTTTTGCAGCATCAAGTTGACTTCAAATCGACTAGGATGGACCAGGTGCCGTGAGCCACCTTTCGGAGTCCCGCCCACTGCTCTCGCAGTGCGAAGTTTTTGTGGATTTGAAATTACTTTACGATTTAAATTATATTAATGCATTAAAGCCTATTATATCGAGTTCTACTTTATAATTATATTATTCCTAATTCTATTCTAATATATTACATACCTTATCTAACTTAATTCTCCGACAAACATCCTTATTTGTTCAATTATTTACATGGAGTTATTATTCGGAGCAATATTACGATGCCGAATCTCTCTACGGGGTTCGTTCTAAAAGTTCTCCTTTCGTCTCAGCGTCGTATTTCGTTGCTGTTAAATCTGTTATTTTATTTAACGCTATTATTGTTAAATTTATGACCGTTACAATATATATAATACACACACACACACACACACACACACACACACACACACCCACACACACACACACACACACACATATATATATATATATATATATATATACACGAAAGATGGTCGAATCTTACACCTCAATGGTGCAGTGAACATTAATTAAAACAGGTCCATGAAAACTAACTGGTGGATCGCTAGACAATATTGTTTCTGGGTTATTACCCTTCGTCAGTAGCGATTACCAACAACCTTAGTTGTTGAAATACCTTTATATGTAGTGGCCATCACATTTTTAATATATATATATTGCTGTGTTATTTAACAAGCGGTTAATTGGGAAATAAAAATAAAAGTTAAAAAAAATAAAGGTTGCGTTATTCTGGTATAGAGGTAAGAAAGAAAGTCAGTTCAACAACACAAAAAGCCAATAAAAAGAGTCGGAAGCATAAAACGCCCTGGGATAGGTAAGAGCAAATTCTCAACCCAGCGTGGGGTTAGACGAAGGAAAACATACAAATAAAATTGTCAAACTAACGACAGACAAGGCTAAGAAAACATAGCAATAAAATGGCGCCCAACTAAAAAGGCTCGAAAAATTGGCAATTTGTCGTCCAATATAAACGGCCTCAATAAATTGGCAACCAACGAAAAAGGGTTGAAAATAACAATAAACAATAAATCCACAAAGAACTGACTTTCTTAAAATACCAGAATAACAATAAACACAAACACGAAAATGGAACACCAAGAGAAAAGGTACAGAGAGATATCAGAAACGGAAGAAGAAGTAGAAACAAAAGAAACCATGGAACAAATAGAGGAAAAAGATGAGCAACAAGAACAAAGCGGAGAAACCAAGGAAAAACAACAGATTACTCTACGAGATATATTGCGCGAAATACAAGGAAATAATGAACAACTAAAAAGAGAAATGCGAGAAAACAATATACAAATAAGAAGAAAAATGCAAGATACAAGAGAAATGATGGAAAAATTAGAAACAAAGATAGCGTTAGCATGGGAACCAAGAATCGACCACATAGAAGAAAATATTATAAAAGTAATAAACAGACAAAATGAGATGGAAAATGCACAAGAAGCCATATCACAAGAAATAATACAAATAAAGGAAAATAATGAACAAACTAAATGTGAATTAGAAAGGAACAGAAAACACATGGGAAATATGTATGGAAAACTAGACAAACACACAGAAGAAATTAAAGGAACAATAAACCAAGTCACGGAACAACTAAATAACAGATGCACAAGGACAGAAAAGGAAATAAACGCCCGGTGCATAAAAAATAGAAAGAAAAATAGAAGAAAATATCAACAGAATAAATGGCGGGGAAATAATCCACCAAGATATACCAACGGTAGAAAGTCTGCCAAAATTTTACGGAGAAGGGGGAATCAACCCAATGATATTTTTAAAAATCGTAAATAACGCCACGAGATACGTGAATCACGAACACAAAAAGTTACAACTCATTAGAGGATGTCTAAGAGACACAGCGTTGACATGGTACGACATGAAAGAAAGTGAAATTGTAGACACTGCGACGTTAGAGGAATATTTTATTAAACAATACTGGAGCCAAGCACATCAGCACAGTATAAGGAGAGATTTAATGTTGGGGAAATTTCACGCAGGATACAGACTAAGCAAAGAAAATTACGTAATAAAGAAATATTCGATATTAAAATATTTAACGCCGAAAATAACGGAGGAAGACATAATTACACAACTTGCGAGACATTTCGATAGCCATATCGAAGAGGCAATCGCTCTCCAAGGCATAAATACAGTAGAAGGTCTGATTGGATTGGTAAGAAGGTTAGATCATGCAAATATAGAAACAAATAAATATTACGGCAATAAAAACATTGAAAGAGGCAACAATGAAGGAAACAAAAGCAATTATTATAAAAAGGAAGAAAACGGAGGAAATTACTATCGAAATAGAAAAGAAATGGGAAATTACAATAGAAATGGAGATAACAGAGGAAATTATTATAGAAATGGAGAAAACAGGAAAAATTATTATAAATCGGGAGAAAACCGAGCAAACAGATATGAGAAGGAAAATTATTCACGAAACGAGCAAAGAGAAAATGAAAATAGAGAAAGAAGAGGGGATGAAAGAAAAATTAACCACATACGCGAAAATGAAATTACGGTGGATGTGCATGAGCATCCACAGGATTTTTAATAGGATCAGCAGAACCAGATACCCTGAAATGCACAAATAAAAACATCACAACAATAAATAAAGGACTACCCCATATAAAAGTGCATATACAGGGCAAAGAAATACTAGCGTTAATAGACACAGGAGCTGAGGTTTCGTTATTGGACAAGTCATGTTTTAAAAAATTTAAACATACGAAATATGGGAGAATAATATCCATGAAAAAATTAAAATTAACAACCGCATCGGGAAAACAATTAGCAGTGGTAGACAAGATGTATTTAACGGAGATAAAATTGGGACAAAACTATTATATGGCGAAATTTATGGTGATTACCGGGATGACAAGGCAGTGCATCATAGGGATGGATATGTTAGAAAATTTACAAGCAAACATAGATGTGGAAAATGCAAATATTAAAATAGGGAAAGAAATAATTCCGTGGGAAAAGATTGAAGAAGAAGAAGTAGTGGAAGAAGAGAAAGAAGAAGAGGAAAATATAATAAATAATTTAGGCTACGAAGAAATAGAAAAAGGTGAAATAAATTGTGATGAGGAGAATAAAATGTATATAAAAAATTTGTTAGCAGAATTTCCACATATGATCGACAACATCCATCCCGATAAACACAAAAATATACCCAATTCCGCAAAAATATCAACATCAGGTCAACCAAGAGATAAAAGAAATGATTAGAAATGGAATAATTGAAAAATCCCGAACAAGTATATATATATAAATCCAATTGTGATCGTCATGAAGAAGGATAAATCTTTAAGACTATGTCTAGATGCGAGAAAACTTAACACAATAACGAAAAGTCAACACGAAAGCCCTCAGACAATTGATACATTACTATCAAAGTGTGGCGATGCAACAGTCTATACAAAGTTAGATTTAAGAAGCTCGTTCTGGCTGATTCCATTAAAAGAAGAGAGTAGAAAATATACAGGTTTTAGCATCAACGGATACATATACCAATTCAAGGTAGTAGCGTTTGGTTCAGCAAGTTCCGCCGCAGCATTGGTACGAGCGATGCAAGGAATTTTAGGGGAGTTCGAAGAATTTTGCTTACATTATGTAGACGACATATTGATCTTTAGTAAAAATGAAAAAATGCACCGAAAACACATCAGACTCATAATGGAAACACTAGAAAAATCAGGGATGAAAATACACATAGAAAAGTGCGAATTCTTTAAAAGAAAAATTAAATATTTAGGATTTCAATTAGATCATGATGGAATATCAGTTGACACAGAAAGGATAAAGTTAATAGGAACATACTCTAGGCCACGAAACGTCAAACAGTGAAGAGCATTTTTAGGCATTATAAATTATTATAAGAAATTCGTAAGAAAGATATCGCAAGAAACTGCAACTTTATTTCAAATGTTGAAAAAGGGAGAGAAATTCCAGTGGAACGATACACGCCTAAAAGCATTCGAAAATTTATGAAAAACATTCCATGAAAGATTGACTTTGATTCATCCAGATTTCAATAAGCCATTCATACTAAAAACAGACGCATCTTATAACGCTATTGCCGGAGAACTGGTACAAATTAGAAACGGAAACGAAGAACCCATATATTTTGTATCTAGAATTTTAAAATCATATGAATTAAATTATACAACGTCAGAAAAGGAGATGTTAGCAGTAGTGTTGAAATACCTTTACATGTGTTGGCCACTACATGTAAAGTTATTTCAACAACTAAGGTTCTTGGTAATCGCTACTGACGAAGGGTAATAACCCAGAAACAATATTGTCTAGCGATCCACCAGTTAGTCTTCATGGACCTGTGTTAATTAATGTTCACTACACCATTGAGGTGTAAGATTAGACCATCTTTCGTGTAAATTTTACATTTTGCTGTCAGATTTGACAAGATACATTTTTAATATATATATATATATATATATATATATATATATATATATAAACCTTTATTTGGCATCCCAATAAGTCCCTCACAATAATTAAAATAATATATGAACTCCTTCTCGTCCTCTTTTGGCTCCTTCTCTCCACCTCCTGGTCACCTCATCTGTAACAACTTTCTTTCTGCCTCCCTCCTTCTCCTACCCTCTTCCCTCCTCCCCTTTAACTCCCCTAGCAGCTCCGCTCCCTCACCCTCCTCTCCCAACGCCCACCTCCAATTTCTACCCCTCTCCGCCTCCTCCCTGCTCCATCCCATTTCATCGCACTACTCCCACCAGTGCCTCCATTCGTCTAACTCTATTTCGCACGCTAGGCATCTCTTATATTCCTCGCCCATCCAATACTTGTTGTTCCTTTCCTCATTTCCGCACCTGAACCTCGCCACTAGCTTCTCCTCTTCTGCCGTCTTGCCCCCACGTAGGTATCTCGGTCTTCCCCTGAACACCTTTAGCTCCTTATACTTCTCATTATATCTCGCTCCTCCTATTTTCCCTTCTCTCTCCTGCGCTTCCACCTGTGACCACGGCTCCACCAACTCCTTCTCTACCTGCTTCCCTTATTCCCTCCTCCTTTCCACCTTCATCATCGACATCCCTGCCTTCTCATACAACTTTCTTCTCGCCGATTCCCATTTTGATAACCCTCCTCCACTTCTCTCCCTCTTATCTAGCTCCTCTAACACTTTCTGCCCTAGACTATTCTCCCTCCCCCCTCTCACCCCCATCTCGTACCTTACCGCCCTTCTCCCTGCCTCCACCGCTATCCCCTCACTCCCCGTCTCCTGTCTCACTATATAATCAGGCGTTGACCTCTCAAGGTGCAACGCCCTTTTTAGCTGCCCTATCTGCGCCCTCTCCACCCTTTTCTGTTCCTTCATCCCCCAAACTTCCACTCCATACAGCATAATGCTCTTCACACATATGTTCCATATCCGCCATGAACTTCCCTTTCCTCTTTCCCCATAAGCATTCCCTCAAACCCTCCTCTGCCAACTTCGCTTTTCTACACACGTGCTTTATGTGCGCCTCGCTGCCGTTGCCTTCGTCCAACACATATCCTAGGTACATCCATTCCCTAACCTGCTCTATTTCCTCTCCTTTCCACCTCATTCTTACTTCTCTTCGTTTCCCTCTTCCTTTCCTGAACATCATCACTTTGATCTTCTTGGTGTTCAACTCCAGCCCCCTCTTGTCCAGAAATCCCTCCAGTCTCCTCGCCATCTCCTTAAGTCCCTCCTCTGTCTCTGCCAATATGACTATGTCGTCTGCAAAGGCCAGCGACCAGATCTTCCCACTGCCTATCTCCCCCCCCCCACCCCCCACCTTGCCCTCTCTTCATCACCTCCTCCAGCTGCGCAATGTAAATGTTGAATAGTTGGGGGCTGAGGGGACACCCTTGCCGCAGCCCTCTTGATGTCCTAAATTTACCTGTAGTTTCCACCCCCGCCCTTACCCTACACCACGTTTCCTCATATAACTGCCTTATACTTGTTACGATCCCCTTTGATATTCCCGCCTTTTGCAATGTCAACTCCAAAGTACTCCTGACCACTCTGTCGAACGCCGCCTTAAGGTCTACAAACATTGCAAACACCTTGCCCCCCTTCTTTGCCAATTCCCGCCCAACTATATAATTCAGCGCGTACAGATTATCCTTTGTCCCCCTTCCCTCTCTGAAGCCTGCCTGCCCTTCCGGCAGTATACCCTTATCTTCCACCTCCTCCTCTAGTCTCGCCCCTATCAACCCTGTGTAGATTTTGTACCCCACATCCATTAACGAGATTCCTCTGTAATTCTCTACTCTTTCCCTCCCTCCTTTCTTCCATATGGGCACCATGATCGCAACCCTCCACCCTTCTGGCACTTCCCTCCTTCCCGCCCATATGTCGTTTATCCATCCAAGAGTCAGTCTCCATACCTCCTCCGGTGCGTATAACCAAGCCTCCGTGTCAACCCCGTCTTCTCCCCCCCCTCTGCCCCTCCTAAAAGCTCCAGGAAATGTCGTTTCCACTCCTCGCCCTCGATATTACCCCTACCGCCCCACCTTCTCTTTCTCTTTCTCAGGTATGTCCATATCACTTCTTCCTCCTCTCTTTGTCTCATTCCCCATTTTTCCTCTCCCACATCTCCTTCTGCCTACCCCTTTCTTCTGTATACTCTTCCCAAGCCCTCTTTCCCCTCCTCACCTCCTGCAGAATTTCCCTCAGCTTCCGTTTCCCTCTTGTGCATTCCTCGTCAAACCATGATCCTTTCCTTCTCCCTTGCCCCTTCTCCTTCTTACTATGGCCTTCTCCATCTCCCATTGTGCCTCTTCTATACTCCTTACTTCTCCCCACACTACCTCCCTTAGTTTACTCTGATATTCCCTTCTTGTCTCTTCGTTACATCCATTTACCATCCCTCTCTCGCCCTCCTCTTCCTTATCCTTCTCCCTTCCTTCCGTCCACAATTCCAACTCTATCGACAAATGGTCCGATTCTGGTCTGTTTCCCACTCTGAAATTCTTAACTTCCCGCCTCATCTCCTCACTAGTTAGTGACAGATCTATCGTTGACCTACCACTGGCACCTACGTAGGTGAATTCACCCTCCTCGACTCCCTTCTCAAAACCATTGAGAATCTCCCAATTTCTTTCCTGTAGCCAGCCTAACAAAATTCTCCCTTCTCCGTTCACCATCTCATCCCTTGCCCTCCTTCCTGCCCTCTCCCCCATCCCTCTCCATTCCTCTAGCGTAATCTCTCTCCCCACCCTTGCGTTCATGTCTCCCCCGACCACTATACTCTCCCCTTCCCGATCAATTATCTCGTCTATTTCTTTGGTTACCTGTCTCATTTGTTGGTTACTGTACGTCGTGTATATCCCCCAATTCCTCCCATCTTTCCTGAACGATCTCCCCTGCATTTTCTCTGTGTCGTGATGCCGGTCTTCCAACTCCCCCCATGTCTCTTTCAATCCTGTTATTATCCCCCCCCTTCTCCCTTCCTCTATTTCTCTCCCTCGTCGGTGTCCTGCATTTCCACTTGAGCCCCTCAGGCATGTTGTCTTTGTACGTTCTCCACGTATCCTCCTCTACCCATGTCTCTGTTAGTCCTACGTAGTCGAACCCATCTATGTACTCCTTCAATTCCCTAATGACTCCCCCCTCTTCCTTCATCCACTTCTTCCACCCCGCAATATTCCAGAAGCATATTCTAAACCCTTTTCCCTCTTCTCTCTTTATCCCTTCCTTATGTTTCATTCCCTCCCCCTAACAACTTCCTCAATTTCCGCCTCCACCTGTATTTCCTCTTCCAACCATTTCCCCACCTGCTTTTTCTCCTGGCCTTTTTCTATCTCTATCCCTCTTATTACTATGTTGTTTCTTCTTTCCTTCCTTTCCATCTGTTCCATCCTTTCTTCCATTGCCCTTACTCTCCCCTCTAGCCCCTCCTTTTCTTTTTCCCAATTCGTCTCCATTTTCTCTCTCCTCTCTCTATACGCTTGCAATTCCTTTCTCAATTCCTCATTTTCTCTCCTCATTTCTTTCTTTATCTCTCTTAGTAACTCTAACACACTTTCGCTCTCCATATCCCCCTCTATTAACTCACCTTTCCTCTCACCCTCTTTCTCTCTCTCTCTCTGTCGATCTCTCCATTGTCCTGCTCCTTGTAAATATCACTGGGACTTTCTTTCCTGCACTTCCCGATCTGTCCCTGCCTGCGCTCGCCATTTATTTCGTTCTCCTGATATTTAACCTGACCCTATCCTCTCCGGTCCCTTTCCAGCTCGTGCGCACTTAATAAATTGGCCCTAAGCCGGCCCTGTTAACCCGATACTATTAGCACGCGATTGAGGCGAGTGACCCGGGCTAACCCCTCGGAGGTTACCGCTCTCAGTTTAACGCTTGGGTGTTTTTGCTGCCTTAGCCCGTCGGCTCGGCAAAAACACTCGACAAATACCTCGTTTGCCGTGCCGTATCGTGATCGTTTTCCTTAAAACTCCCTCCGATAATTAATTGTGGCACTAACCTACCATCTACCATGCGGTCCCCTTGCACCTCTCTAATCTGCATTCAATGATACCGCACTTAATTAATTTTCACGTCTTTTTCGCACTGAAACACAGTTCATCCAACAGAGCACAACTGCACGTCCTCTCACTTGCGAGTTCACCCAAAACTATATATATATTTACACGAAAGATGGTCTAATTTTACACTTCAATAGTGTAGTGAACATTAATTAATACAGGTCCATGAAGACTAACTGGTGGATCGCTAGACAATATTGTACATTATGGTCGTACACTTACATTATGTTTAACCTGGTAATTATTTGCTTGTGATATTTACAGGATTAAGAATAATAAAACAGTAAATAAATCAACATCGGACAGAAATACTACCTTTGTTGAGGCACAAATCGTGACTGACCTGAAAGTTTCACAATTTTACACTAAAACACACTAAACTCAGGGCAAATAATTACCAGGTTAAACATAATGTAAGTGTACGACCATAATGTACCGAAATAGTTAAGTATAATTAAGAAAATGTAATTTAAAATGTATAAATTTAAGTAGAGTTATGTAAACATGAAGTGTCAGAACTAAATATTTGAAGTCAGAGACCAATCTAAGTCTAGTTAGAAACGGAAATTTTCCTAAGCATACCGACGTAACTGTAAGGTATACTATAATTCGCCGTACTACACTGAAAGTACACAATTAAATAAGGATTGTAACTCTATTACACCATACTCACGTGCCTCTTAGGTTAAGCTAGTAACAACCACTACACTGTTAGAGACGCCATAGAATCCGCCATTTTGTGTTCCGACGGTTATGTGACCGACGTGCATGAAAGCGTTTTGGAAAACATACTCCGGCGATATATGTTTAAGGTATGTTAAATAAAGGTTTGTTGTCGTTTACCCAAGAGTAGTTATTTTCCTGAATCACCACCCATTATACGTATACAATATATTACACTCACAGGTCTCCCTGAGACAAAATACATAATACATAAGTCTATATATTTTGACGCTCACCGACTGATAAAATAAAATAAATATAAAATCATTAAACATTACATTTTGGCGCCCAACGTTAGAGTCTCCAACCCAACGCTAATATAAATAGTACAATATATATATATTTGAAAATGTGTCGTGTCAAATATGACAGCAAAATGTAAAATTTACATGATAGATGGACTAATCTTACACCTCAATGGTTTTCTTGTTTTAATTAATATTCATAACACCATTGAGGTGTAATATTAGTGCATCTATCATGTATATATATATATATATATATATATATATATATATATATATATATATATATATATATATATATTAAAAATGTATCTTGTCAAATCTGACAGCAAAATGTAAAATTTACACGAAAGATGGTCTAATCTTACACCTCAATGGTGTAGTGAACATTAATTAATACAGGTCCATGAAGACAATCTGGTGGATCGCTAGACAATATTGTTTCTGGGTTATTACCCTTCGTCTCTAACAGTGTAGTGGTTGTTACTAGCTTAACCTAAGAGGCACGTGAGTATGGTGTAATAGAGTTACAATCCTTATTTAAATGTGTACTTTCAGTGTAGTACGGCGAATTATAGTATACCTTACAGTTACGTCGGTATGCTTAGGAAAATTTCCGTTTCTAACTAGACTTAGATTGGTCTCTGACTTCAAATATTTAGTTCTGACACTTCATGTTTACATAACTCTACATAAATTTATACATTTTAAATTACATTTTCTTAATTATACTTAACTATTTCGGTACATTATGGTCGTACACTTACATTATGTTTAACCTGGTAATTATTTGCCCTGAGTGTGTTTTAGTGTAAAATTGTGAAACTTCCAGGTCAGTCACGATTTGTGCCTCAACAAAGGTAGTATTTCTGTCCGATGTTGATTTATTTACTGTTTTATTATTCTTAATCCTGTAAATATCACAAGCAAATAATTACCAGGTTAAACATAATGTAAGTGTACGACCATAATGTACAATATTGTCTAGCGATCCACCAGTTAGTCTTCATGGACCTGTATTAATTAATGTTCACTACAGTATTGAAGTGTAAGATTAGACCATCTTTCGTGTAAATATATATATAGTTTTGGGTGAACTCGCAAGTGAGAGGACGTGCAGTTGTGCTCTGTTGGATGAACTGTGTTTCAGTGCGAAAAAGACGTGAAAATTAATTAAGTGCGGTATCATTGAATGCAGATTAGAGAGGTGCAAGGGGACCGCATGGTAGATGGTAGGTTAGTGCCACAATTAATTATCGGAGGGAGTTTTAAGGAAAACGATCACGATACGGCACGGCAAACGAGGTATTTGTCGAGTGTTTTTGCCGAGCCGACGGGCTAAGGCAGCAAAAACACCCAAGCGTTAAACTGAGAGCGGTAACCTCCGAGGGGTTAGCCCGGGTGACTCGCCTCAATCGCGTGCTAATAGTATCGGGTTAACAGGGCCGGCTTAGGGCCAATTTATTAAGTGCGCACGAGCTGGAAAGGGACCGGAGATGATAGGGTCAGGTTAAATATCAGGAGAACGAAATAAATGGCGAGCGCAGGCAGGGACAGATCGGGAAGTGCAGGAAAGAAAGTCCCAGTGATGTTTACAAGGAGCAGGAAAATGGAGAGATCGACAGAGAGAGAGAGAGAAAGAGGGTGAGAGGAAAGGTGAGTTAATAGAGGGGGATATGGAGAGCGAAAGTGTGTTAGACTTACTAAGAGAGATAAAGAAAGAAATGAAAGAAATGAGGAGAGAAAATGAGGAATTGAGAAAGGAATTGCAAGCGGATAGAGAGAGGAGAGAGAAAATGGAGACGAATTGGGAAAAAGAAAAGGAGGGGCTAGAGGGGAGAGTAAGGGCAATGGGAGAAAGGATGGAACAGATGGAAAGGAAGGAAAGAAGGAACAACATAGTAATAAGAGGGATACAGATAGAAAAAGGCCAGGAGAAAAAGCAGGTGGGGAAATGGTTGGAAGAGGAAATACAGGTGGAGGCGGAAATTGAGGAAGTTGTTAGGATGGGGGGAAAACGGAAAGAAGTAGTGCTGGTGAAAATGAAGTCAGGGGAGGAAAAAGAAAAAGTAATGAGGAATAAGGCAAGACTGGGAGGAAAAAGGGTATTTATAGACCACGATTTGACGGAGAGAGAGAGAGGGGTACAAAGGGAAATCTGGAAGCATGCAGTGATTGAAAGAGAGCAAGGGCGAAGGGTAAAAATGGGGTATAGAAAGCACATGTTGGTACACTTACATTATGTTTAACCTGGTAATTATTTGCACTGAGTTTAGTGTTTTTTAGTGTAAAATTGTGAAACTTCCAGGTCAGTCACGATTTGTGCCTCAACAAAGGTAGTATTTCTGTCCGATGTTGATTTATTTACTGTTTTATTATTCTTAATCCTGTAAATATCACTATACTCTATATATATATATATATATATATATATATATATATATATATATATATATATATATATATATATATATCATAACAAAACAAACATCAAATCTGTTTTTTTGGGGGATTGCGGCAATTAAACGACGAAGTATCGTATGTTCTTTATTTATTTATGAACCAATATTTCGCACCCTATACGGATGCTTCATCAGGATTAAAAAAATTGAACATAAAGTTGAACAACCACCAAACAGTATAAACAAGCAGGATACACATTAAAATTAATTAATTGATAGTATAAAACTTCAACGAAGACAACGGAGCACGTGTACACATTTTACTAAAATGTGTACACGTGCTCCGTTGTCTTCGTTGAAGTTTTATACTATCAATTAATTAATTTTAATGTGTATCCTGCTTGTTTATACTGTTTGGTGGTTGTTCAACTTTATGTTCAATTTTTTTAATCCTGATGAAGCATCCGTATAGGGTGCGAAATATTGGTTCATAAATAAATGAAGAACATGCGATACTTCGTCGTTTAATTGCCGCAATCCCCCAAAAAAACAGATTTGATGTTTGTTTTGTTATGATATAATATATCAACGGCAACTACTCTTCGGAATATATATATATATATATAATAACAAATAGTAACAAACGTGCTACAATAGTCGACCCTGGATATAATAACTTTGAAGATATCTTAACTTATCTGATGCATACGCGATATTTCTGAGCTTTTTATCAATAATCTTAGTCAATGGAAAAGCAAGTTCAAAATAATAGTAAAATACATTAAAGCAGCGTCATAATTTTGCTCAGAGAGATCGTTCCAAATTTCTTTCGACAGTAAGGTAAGCAAATCAGCAATAATATAGGAATTACAGGAATCCCTTTGTGGGATAACTAGCAAACAGTGTGTAGTTCTAATACCCTAAGATGTTGTAAAATCAACTCCATTGGCATTATTTATATTACGAATCTCGTTACTCACTGTATTCACTTTAAACAAGACAATATTAAAGTCAAAACAAGAGTATTATCGTTTGAGGCATTTGTTTGTAAAAGGCTTGATTAAGAATTTGCCCACGCCGCCAGATAGAGACGATAGAGAAGCAGCCAGAAAATATGAACAAACGGGATGATGCACAAAGACTTCCAGGAACATGAAGAGACCAGCACTTGTTGGACGGACAAATATCAAACGAAGCAAGCCCGCGCTAGACTAAAAGACAATATCACGCATATATATACACGAAAGATGGTCGAATCTTACACCTCAATGGTGCAGTGAACATTAATTAAAACAGGTCCATGAAGACTAACTGGTGGATTGCTAGACAATATTGTTTCTAGGTTATTACCCTTCGTCAGTAGCGATTACCAAGAACCTTAGTTGTTGAAATACCTTTACATGTAGTGGCCATCAAAACTTCTTAGGAGTGATTGGCTCGCGCCATCTTTCGTGTAAATTTCACATTTTTCTGTCAATATTTGACAAGACGGATTTTCAATATATATATATATATGCCTATATGGAAAAGAGGTAACAAGGAAGATGTCAAGAATTATAGGGGAATAACGCTAATGGATGAGGTTTATAAGATTTACGTGGGGATGATGGCGGAAAGAATGGACGTAGAAGTAGAGAGAATGGGGATTTTACCAGAAGGGCAGGCGGGTTTTAGGAAGGGCAGGGGAACAAGGGATAATGTTTACATTCTCAACTACTTAGCAGAGAGGGAAAGGTCAAGGAAAAGAGGGAAGTTGTATGTGATGTTCATGGACCTTAGAGCAGCATTCGACAGGGTGGATAGGAAGATATTATGGAACACGATGGAAAGAGTGGGAATATCAGAAGGGTTGAGGAAGAAGACGGAAGAACTGTACGAGGATACATGGTGCGAGGTAAGAGTGGGCAGTCAGGCAACGGGAAAGTTCAGAATAACAAGAGGACTGAGACAGGGGTGCCCGTTGAGCCCAAAATTATATAACATATACACATCGGAGATGGAAGATGTATTAAGGGGAGGGCAAGAAGGGGGGGGTTAGGATAGGGCGAACGAGGATTTGAACGTTAGCATTTGCTGATGACGTTGCGGTGTTGGCAGAGACGGAGGAAGGGTTAAAGGGAGCTGGGAGAAGGTTGGAGAAATACCTAGAGAAAAGGAAGATGGAAATAAACGTCGAACAAACAAAGATAATGGTATTTAGAAGAGGTGGGGGGAAAAGAAAGCGGATGAAGATGGCTTGGAAAGGCGAAGAAATCGAGGAAGTAGATGGGTGGATGTATCTCGGAGCAGCACGGACAACCGGGAATAATTGTAGCGAACATATGAAACAGGTAGGAGAGAAAGCTAGGAAAGCGGAAGAAGGGATAATAAGGAACTTGTGGAATAAAAGGGACGTCAAATTTGGGGAGAGAATGAAAATATGGGAGGTGTGCGTCAAAAGCATACTAATGTATGGGGCCGAAGTATGAGGCGTCAAAGAAGAGAGAAGTATGGAGAAAAGATGGCAGGGGGAATTGAAAAAGGCTCTAGGGATAGAGAGATCCACACCAGAATACATAGTACTGCAGGAGACAGGGCAGGATAAGATGGCATTAGAGGCGGGAAGACGGGTAGTCAGATATGAGCTGGGGAAGTGGATGGGGGGGGTAAGATGGCGTTAAGGGAGATGGTGACGAGAGAAAAGGGAAAGGAAGAAGTATCAAAATGGGAGGGAGATAGGAAGAAGCTTTACGAAAAAGCAGGGATAGATTGGAAGGAAGCAATGAGGCTAAGGGAAGACGGGAAGGAGATGGAGGGAGAAATCGGGGAAAGATGGAAGCATGTAGAAGCCCAAGGAAGAGAAGGGAAAATGAGGAAGGCAATTTATAATAAAAGGTACATAGATATCTGCGCATATGGGGGAAGACCAGATTATCTGAAAGGGGAAAGATCAGGGATGGAGGAAAGAATCATAGCGAGATTCAGGTGCGGAAGTGAGGAGAAAAATAACAAATATTGGATGAATATTGGGTACAGAAAATGTGAGTTCTGCGAGGGGCGACAGATGAGTGGAAACAATGGATAGAGGAGTGTGAAGAGTTAGAATGGAGTAAGGAGGAGAAAATAAAGGGAAGAAATTGGAAAAAGACTTTGGATGAGACAGGAGGTGGATTGGCGATTATGAAAAAAATAAAGAGATGCAGGGAGAAGAAAAGAGAAAAGGAGAGAATAGGAGGGCAACCGCGGGACGTAAGGGAAATGGCAAGCACATGAAAATGTAGATAGTTCAATAGAAATGTATATATAGTATGCCAATAAAGGTTTTTTTTTTATTGTTTCTGGGTTATTACCATTCGTCTGTAGCGATTACCAAGAACCTTAGTTGTTGAAATACCTTTACATGTGGTGGCCATCAAAACTTCTTGGCGCGAGCCAATCACTCCTAAGAAGTTTTGATGGCCACTACATGTAAAGGTATTTCAACAACTAAGGTTCTTGGTAATCGCTACTGACGAAGGGTAATAACCTAGAAACAATATTGTCTAGCAATCCACCAGTTAGTCTTCATGGACCTGTTTTAATTAATGTTCACTGCACCATTGAGGTGTAAGATTCGACCATCTTTCGTGTTTATATATATATATATATATGCGTGATATTGTCTTTTAGTCTAGCGCGGGCTTGCTTCGTTTGATATTTGCCCGTCCAACAAGTGCTGGTCTCTTCATGTTCCTGGAAGTCGTTGTGCATCATCCCATTTGTTCATATTTTCTGGCTGCTTCTCTATCGTCTCCATCTGGTGGCGTGGGCAAATTCTTTATCAAGCCTTTTACAAACAAATGCCTCAAACGATAATACTCTTGTTTTGACTTTAACATTGTCTTGTTTAAAGTGAATACAGTGAGTAACGAGATTCGTAATATAAATAATGCCAATGGAGTTGATTTTACAACATCTTAGGGTATTAGAACTACACACTGTTTGCTAGTTATCCCACAAAGGGATTCCTGTAATTCCTATATTATTGCTGATTTGCTTACCTTACTGTCGAAAGAAATTTGGAACGATCTCTCTGAGCAAAATTATGACGCTGTTTTAATGTATTTTACTATTATTTTGAACTTGCTTTTTCATTGACTAAGATTATTGATAAAAAGCTCAGAAATATCGCGGTATGCATCAGATAAGTTAAGATATCTTCAAAGTTATTATATCCAGGGTCGACTATTGTAGCACGTTTGTTACTATTTGTTATTATTAGCTGCTGTTCCCGTTTACTGCGATTACAAGTTTTTTTCCTTTTAATTATATATTTCTTCTATTTCATTTATTTGTTCCGTATTTATTCCAGATTTTTGTGATCCCTTTTAATTCCGAGTCTTTTCCTTACTATTTTGTATCTTAACTTTAATGATTTCTCCACTTTTTATCCCTTCTAAACACAATTCCTTGAGAGTTGAGGGCCAAATCAAAATATCAAGGTATCACTTTGTAATTAAAGCCAACCCAATTTGTATTTATTGAATTAACGTTTCCTATTTCCTAAACAAAAGTAACTATTTATATTATAATTGTATTACATTTTATTTAACTTTAATAGCACGTATTTTAAACGTCATCTGGTCCCAATTCGGTAATCGTCAAATCTTTAATAACGTTTTCGGTAATGTCACTTCCAAATATTTCATCACACTCCCCTTTGTTATCCTGGCCAGCGGTCGCATGGATTGCAGAAATTGACTTGCTTTCATCTACGAGATCTAATTCAGCGGAATTACTTCCCGCTGTAACGATCTGCTCTAAATTTTCCACCGTCAATGCAGTTTGTAGCCGTTCCGCCATAGCTATCATCTGATAAACATATATTAAATGGTATAAAGTTAAATTTTTAAAATTTATGTTACAGAAATTGTTTACGAGCAATTTATTCTGAAATATCAAAATCAACTTTCGTCGATATAAATTTGATTTTAAAGTTAATTAAATTCACCGAGCTAATGCAAACCTCTTTATCGCTATCATTTTCGGCGTGTTCCTGATATTCTTGGAATATTTGTTTGGCTTCACTGTAAATTCCACTGCGACATAATAAAATCGACGTATTCAATAATATAATGGGTTGGTCAGGTGCGAGTTCGTAAGCTTGTTTCATTGCTCGATGAGCATTCTCCATATCTTCCAGTAACAGTAAAGCGCCTGCAAACAAATTATTATTATACGGAAATTTTGTGAGGAGATATTGAGTGAAAGCGGAGTCTGGTTACAGAATAATTGTATTTTTACTAGGAGAGTGGGTGCTTTTTTATTATTATTATAATTCGAAAAAATATACGCCGGTTAAACAATTTTATTTATAAGTCGGTAATTAATTTCAGTAAATGATTAGCTGACGTGATAAGTATATTTTATTATCCCTTCCTTCAATGTTGTCTTTGTAAAACCCCTATGACTTGTACCATAAAAGACAAAATCAACCTTATTAATAGTATTCGAAGAAATTCGATTGTAAACACGTTACGAGCCAGCCGAGCACGTCCGTTGACAGAGGAAACTGTATTCGATTCGATTTTTGCCGAGTCTCATAGTGTTTGCGTTGTATGCCGTGATACGTTTGAAACAAACATACCCAAAATAAACTAATAATGTTTCCTACAAAATTTCGACGTTTTAGCCCAATGATGCAAATAATAAATCTATTAATTTGCACACCCCTGGCTTGACAGGGATATATAATATATGATAAGTTACGAACAAATAGGTAATCAAACATGTATCTTTTGTAAAACAAGTACAATATATTTCAAGTCTTTCTTTTTTATAGAGATGTTAAACATATCGATTACAATAGCTTTTACAGTGATTTGTCTTGTCCTTTGCATCAGATATTTTACATAGAAATATTGACGATAAGTTTTGCTTTCAATAGCTAACTGAAAATACTTTGAAGTCGATATGCTCCAGTAAAATTAAGTCAATTTGAGAGACGATCTGACACTGGCTGAGCGAAAATATTGAATATTTAATGAACTTACGTCACAAAGCTTACAAGTAATTTATAAAGTCTAAAAAATTAACATAAATGGGAATATTACAAGTTACTTCGTCATTTTTGTAATTTAATTTTCAAAGTCTAGCGTGAGATATATGTGGCAAAAGCAAATCTAATATCTATAATAAAAGGTCTGCCACTGAATATCTAAATAACGCAAATGTAAATAACTTTTTTATCGACAGCGTATTAAAAAATGTAATGTTAACACAGTGCATTTTTACCTACATCATAAACTTCTTTTAATATAAGTAAAAAGTTTAAATGTCAAAACATAAACGAGCGAACTCGATATTGTTGAAGTCATTAACAAAATATCCTCGCATGATTGACGATGGAAATATTACCCTAATAAAAATGTATTTTGTTCGCACATAATTCCCTTTATTACTCCCATCCCTTAGTGGAACGATATAAAGAACTTTAAATATTTGCGACCTATCAGCACTCTCCAGGCGCTCTCTAAAGCCCTTGAGAGAATTGTAACCACCCATACACGGCAATATTTGCACATAAATAATATTCGTCCAGAATTTCAGTTTGGGTTTATAGTTGCAATGCAGCTTTAACACAGGTTATTGATGATATCATCTCTGCTATGGATCGAGGTAAAATTACGTCGCTTTTATTGTCGCTGGACTTTAGTACGGCATTTGATATAATACATCATTCCATCTTATTATCGATTTTAGGTATAACGGCAATTTTTTAAAAAAATTACTTAAATAATAGATTCCAAAAAGTAACAAAATCAGTTTTCTGGATTTGTAGAAATTGAATTTGGGGTCGATTTTAGGGATAATATATTATTTATACATGTAACATAAGTATTGGACAACTTTAAATACCATACGTATAAAGATGATACGCAAATAGATATTACTACGTTTTAAAACTCACATCTCAAAATGCATACAAAAATCGTACTCAGCTTTGCAACTGCTGTATCCTCATAGATCGTATTTGAATACTAAAACCAGGTCTTTGCTTTGTCTATCTCTGCAGTCGACGAGGGAGGCTAACAAGCTAATTGTTGATGTACTCTAAGGGTACAGCATCTCAAGCATCTTCAACCGCATGACGAAGTTCATCTAAAGTCGTCGGGGGCCGCGGCAAATTCTTAATGTGGATACCCATCCAATCCCACACTTTTTTGATGGGCGATAAATCTGGCGACCGAGGTGGCCAAGGTAAGGAGGGCTCCTCTTCTAAGAACCTCATAGAGGTTCGCGTAATATGAGGGCGGGCGGTATCTTGATAAAAAACACCATCATAAATCCCTCTTACATAAGGAAGAACAATTTGTTACGCCCGAAACAATACCTACGCCACGCTACGCTTTAGATGGGGATGTTTCCCTTTTAACACTATCCCCGCTCTTAAGGGGACAAGTGGGAGGGACAAACATACGACGTACGAAGGACACTATACACCCTGCTTACTTTAGCGGCTCCAGTTGTAGACGTGACACCTCGACTAGCTTCAGGGGAGGATGCCGTGGTCCGATTAAAAAAAAAATAATTTATATAAGGGCGCCACTGGTTTATTTGAGCGGAGGAAAACCAGAACTCCGACTGATGGTCGTCCACTATCGGGTGATATGTCCAAGGCAAGTTTCCTAATCGTTATTGTACACGGGGGGGGGGGGGATTTTAATGTTACCATTAATGGGGGAAAACACGAGTCATAATTTTGTGTACCCGCAACAATAATTACTACTAAAATATACGAACCTACGTTCCTTTAAACTTATATTTACACACCAAAGAAATATTATTTACACGAAATGAGGTTGAAGAACACACAATAATATCTGTCCTAACTAAACTTATATTTACCCACACAAAGAAATATTATTCAAATATAATGGAGGAACATAAAATAATGTTTGTTCCAATAAACTTAACGGTACATACAAAAAAATATTTAAATGAAATTAAGGAACAGAAAATTATATTTGTTCCCATAAACTTAAAGGTACATACAAAAAAAATATTTAAATGAAATTAAGGAACAGAAAATAATATTTGTTCCCATAAACTTGAGCGTACATACAAAATTATTATTTAAATGAAATTGAGGAACACAAAATTACTACCAATATAAATTAATCGATTTAAATTGTTTTTGAAATTAACGAAAGTTCATATTCACCAGTGTTGGACCGGACGTAGTCTTCGCCATTGCCACATGGCCGGACGGAGAACGATTTGTGATTTCTTACTTCACAAAAAAAATCCAGGACGAAGATACGGACAGCCACGAGACTTGCAACACCCGGAAATACGGGCGGTGATAAAACATCAAATAATACCAAAATACGGCCAGCATCCAAACTTCGAATAAACGAAAAATACCAAAATACGGCCAGCTTCCCAAACGCTTGAATAACGGCGTGCGATTTTCTTACGGTGGACGTCGATCGTAGATCCGGAGAAATTTCCGATCGGATCCTCGCTTCTCAACAACAAAAATACTAACAATTTCAGCCAACACTCGAGGAATCCAATTATCTTGCACAACCCAAGATCCGCATACAGCGAAATCGATCACACACAACACGTGGTCACAATTTTTGGAGGGAATGTACAACTTGCGATCTCCACGCACTACCGCTAAGTGACACCGGATATTCTTATTAGAATTTTCCTGACCTGCGTAAAACTTCGACTAGCGAAAAAGATCTCTAATGACATGGTAATGACAATATACGCTACTTAAGATTGTTAGGTTGAAATGACATAAACCAGATGTGTTAAATTAAGAAGAAATGAATAATAAAGAACGGTAAACCCATTTGTTCCTTTCTTTAATTTAGACGAAAATCTACAGATATTAATAAATTATACGAAATGTTGCCAATGCGAGGAAAATAATTAACAACGTGACAATATAACTCAGATGAACTATACTCTATTTTAAAATTGGAAGTTGAAGAAAGGAAATGGAAAATAAAGTTCGTTATTCCAACGAATCAAACAAAATCAAATAAAAATTACGAGGGTCAAAAAAACGTAACAAATTGCTGATGGCATTGTACCATGGATTATGATTAGAGAAGATTTGCTACCAAAAGCAATAGCTCCCAAAACCATAAGTCCGATGGTACGGTGGACGTGACGCTCAACAGCAAACTCGAGATTACGCCGTTCTCCTCATCGTCGCCTGACCCGCTCTCTACCATCATGATTCCCCAAGCAGAATCTAGGTTCGTCAGAAAAGGCAATGTGGTGCCATTCATTGCCCCAGTTCCTGCGTTCATTGCTCCAGGGAGGACGATACGCTGACTGTAAGAAGTTACGCTGTGGTAAACGGTGCGAAGCCGAATGGGCCTTTCTACAGCTGCAAACCAAGCATCAGCAATCGCCCGAGTAGACCGCCATCTTTCTTTTAGGGTCATTAATCGAAGAAGACGATCTTGTCGTTCGGTTGTTCTTCTTGGACGCTCCTGTGCCTCTAGCTAGCTGTGTTCGCTTTCCATCAGACCACGCTTGCCATGCTGCCATCACGGTAGCCACACTATACCCCATAGCTGCAGCGATGGCACGATACGAAGCACCACGTTCCCTCTGTCCCACAATACGATCCCTTTCAAATGGGTCAATTGTGTAAAGTTTCGTTGCTCTCACCTGCGAGGAATGCTCGAACCACACTAATGTTAAAACTGACGTTTTTGCAATAATAACGTCTATCCGTTGGCAAAAAAGCCCCAATTTCTTTTGCATCTTAATTCTTTAAAAAAATGCAAAGATTGTCCGAATCATATGAAACTTTAATCGTTTATTAGGGACGGTGCCCCCACTACTAATCAAAAGTTCATTTTAATAAAATCATTTCATTTGCGACCAGCATATATATAATTGTATAATATTCTCTTGTACGTTGTTTCTTATAAAATAAATTTATTATTTCTTTATTATTATAATTATTATGCAAGCTTTCGTGGCCGTTATCCATTGAAAGAATTTCTTCCGGATTTTGCCAAGTTCTTCTTATTACTTGATATTTTTCTGGTCATGCTGCCACCTTCTTCAGGAGATCTCTAAAGACTGATGTTATTATCTTTCGCTCTTCGTTAATTACCTCATTGTTTCGTATCAATGGTCTGTATCATTTGCGGTTGTTGTAATTGACCATGGCGAATACTAATCAGCGATGCACGACAAGGAGGTTTATACCCCGAGGAGCAGAAGACATCTGTATTTTAGAGACGCTGGCAGCGGAACGTCAAGTAATAATCGAGGACTACGGCTAAACCCTGAAGAAATTCGTTCAATGTTGTTACAGTTTTAATGTGGTAACTAATACTAACAGTCTCGCAGATGGTATTCGTATAAACTCATGTTTTATGTCGAGACAATTAATTCAAAAAAATATGTTTTAACATTTTAATGTGTAGCTATGATTTCGCGAAAAACATTATACACTCTACAGCCCTTAAGTACATACCATAAGAGAATCTCGGAAGTAGAAAAATCATAGTGCCGGGATATTGTGAGTAGTACAATACAATATAATACACACAAAATTCAATTTTTCGTAGGTAAATTTTACTGGCGACGTACTATTGATTGTAAATTAATTCGGAGAATCCCTTTTAAGTTACATGTGTTCACGTAAATTATTTACTCCCGTTTTCATCATAAAATATTTACGAGGTGTCGAGTTATTTGTTTCTAGTTTAGCAGCTTCTATCCATCCCATCAATTTGTTATTATTATTATTATTATTATTATTATTATTATTATTATTATTATTAATATTATTATTACGTTAGTGTATTTTTCGTATATCAACCTCATGTCACGCAAGAATATATTACTTATTTTATAATCAACTTACATTTTCATCTTATAAAATTTAAGGTTCTTTAGTAGGAAAAGGAATGCAAAATAGGTTTAGTTGTGTTTGTGTTGTGTTCTGGAAAAGCAAATTAATTTTAAATAAGTATCGTGCTCCACTCAGTGTTGCGATGGATTATTGAACGCAAAATTGTTTTCGTTGATCTTAGCCCTCGGTGTACAACTATAATATTTTAATTGAAAATCGTATCAAATTCAATTTTACAAACGAATTTCGTATTTCACATATCACGTATACAAATAAAGCATATTCTCAAAAAAATAACAATTCACAAGCACACAACGATGACACTCGTCGAGTTACAGTTACAAAAAATGCTGCTACAATGTTGGTGAACTGACAGATTTTAACCTGAACTGTAACTAATTCAATTTAGGAATTCTAAATTATTAAATTGTACATACATAATCATTTCCTCATAATTACCCGACACGACGTCGAGGTTTCCTTGGTTAATTACAGTTTACCTTATCTTACTATCTTTTATGCAAACTTCTTCCATCTCTTGCCACTTCTTTCGCTGAGTTCTTCTTTTGTTTTCCCCATAGGTTTCGCCTCTCAGATGCTCTTAACTTGCCTTTCCTCTCCGATTCTTGCTAAATGAACCAATTTAATTTTTTCTCTTCCATTATTTCTTTTGTGAATTCAATGCCTGTCTCTTTTGTTATCTTCAATTCTCCTTTTATGTATACTTCTTGCTCCTACTACTTTTCCGATTTATTTGTAAAAGGTTTTAATACTCTTTAGAATATTTTCTGGTTCTCGTTGCTATTTTTTTCCATTCGTTTTTCAAACTCCTCCTACGATTTACGTTCTTCTTCTCTAATTATCTGTTTAAACTTGTTTCCTGGTACTCTTTGTAGCTTTTATCATTTTTCTATTGTAAATATATTTCCCAAAGCTTCCTTTTCTCTTTCACTTCTCCTCTTACATCGCCACTCCAACGTGCTGTTTTTTTTTCTTATCAACCTTTGCTTTTGTTATTCCATTCTTCACCACATTTAATACCAATTCTTTGAAGTTGTTCCAACTTTCATCTAGGCTATCCTTTACACTTGTGTGTGTGTGTGTGCGCGCACTCTAGCGTTAAACTATTGAAGTCAGGATTACGGAACTTAAAACTTAAAATTTGTATGTGACTGGGAAGAAAGCCTCATATTTTTAAAAGCAACATATCAAAAGGAAATGTGGGTTTATCACCTTTATACGTATGTCGAAAATAGTACGAGTTATCGAAAAACTGGTTTTTATAAAAGACAAAAGATACTGAAATTTTAAAACACTTTGTTTTAGAAGTTCTTTAAAAATCTACTATATACTGGAAAATCGCTGTTGAAATCGCCGTTGAAATATTTTTGTAGTCCTAGAACGATAAATATAACCGGATGAAGTCGCACGGGAATCATAGTTGCAGTGGCTGCCAGAACTAACCTAACGTATATCGACGTATTTAGGAAAAAAACCTAATTAATTGCAAAAAATGTTTTATTAATCACATTAAAACATACGCGATTCCGCCTGTCATCGTAATCGCGTCAGTTTGCGCGAAATGTATCTAACTAAGTATAAGAAAGTTCAGTGTAGACCACTCCATATTTTTGTTTCTAATATTCATTATTTCTCCATTTATATAACTTTTTACGATTCTATAATCTATTATGGACCATTTCTCTGCTGAATTTTTGTATGTCATTATTCCTGAATATTGTATCCGTTATCTCTAGGTTATAATCTCCACAAAATTCTAATAATTTGCTCCCATTGTTATTTAGCTTGTCTTCGCCATGCCCCTCCTCATTTATCTACAATGTAAAATGTATATTTTTCTTTTTTATTTTCACCTTCGTTTGGTCCACACCTCCATATATCAGTAATTCCCCTACTGTGCCCCTTTTCCTTTCTTTTTCAGTTCCGTCAAAGCTATAAATTCTACCGTTGCTTCTTCCCTTCTTTCTACCAATTCTACCGTTTATTCTGTTACTTTTTAATATTTCTATATTTTTCTGTTCCATTTCATTAATCCCCCTTTCTGTTGTTTCCACTTCGAAGTTTATATACATGTTTCTAGTTTTTTGTGACTGCACCCTTCCTGTCCCTTCTTCCCATTTTTTCTCGCTCTTCCTTTTGTTTGATCTAACATCTCTACATTTCGTTCCCTTGCCATTCTTCTTCATTTATAATTATTTTATCTTATTCTGCCATTATTCTTATTTATTTGTATTTTTCACTCTATCTCGCTCCCTCTTGGGCAGATCCTTATTAATAAAGACCCTTATTTCTTTAAGATTTCCCAATTACGTAGGTTAGATAAAAATGAAATATTCTATTGTTCACTCGGGGTTTCAGTATCCCCCACAATAAATGTAACCCATTAAAACAAAATAGTTTCATGAACGGAATCTAGCAAACAACTTGCACCTCATAAAATAAAAAAATATCAATACTCACGGAAGCGAAATCAAATAAAAGAGACGATAAAGATAAAATAGAAAGGCAAAAATGCATGATTATCACGCCATCTTTGAAACAATATTGGAATGATTAGGATTTGAATACTGAACCTGTAAATAAAATAATCGTGCATTATAGGAAAGGAAAACGGAAATTGCAGAAAGGCAATCGAAAAACCAATTCATTATAGTGGTCATTCAGACACGAATGCTTTTGTGTATTAAAAAAAATTACTTACAGCCAATGACCATAAAGGATAATCCCACATCCGGACGAAGATTTACGGCTGCACATAGAAAATTAAACGCCGATGCCGGCTGAAGCGTTGACAAATGGACCATGCCCAAGTTGAGAAGAACCCTCGCATTTAACGGCGATAACCATAGCGCCCTCTTCAGACATGTAATTGCCTACAAAGGTCAATTACACACAATATATTAACAAATATAAGTAAATTTAATTTTCTAGAAATATTTGTGTTAATCACACAATCAATACATCTAACTTAACTAAATAAAAATATTGATAATGCACATGTGTTATGTACATTTTAATTCAGAAATAATCTGCTGTCCAACACCCTTTCAGTATTCCATTTTTTCACAGTTCGTACATACCAACTAATTACATAATACACACGTAAAAACACCAGTCATCCAGCATCCAGCATCCAATTACTATCAAACACAGTCATCGGAGACTTGTATTGGATTGCACATTAAAAACGCGATTGTATACTGGAAAATGTTTTATATAAATTTCGCTTCATTTAATGCATTTGCCATCAATAATAGTATATTACATGCGATGTGAAAAGTGTTTCATTACAGCCAAGGGATAAGATAGCTATATCCCGAGGCGTAATGAAAATTTCAACAAAGGATTGTATACTATTTTAATCGCAATTCATTCCCCGTTTTTAATAACACTGTGCTCGAATCGGGAATTTATTTTTTTCAACATCGATGGGTGCTGGGTATAGTACAAAATTCTAGTACGCTGAATCCAACGCCGTCAGCCGTTTTGCGAAGTTGACTCTAGTTTTCGAGATATTCACGTTTGAAGATTGTACAAAAAAAGGACCCAAGAAACACGTTTTTCCGTATATTTCAACCATTCGTTCATCAAATATCGTTTCAGTTCGACAAAATTTCTTCGTTTCATGAAACGTTTTCACTTTTTTTAACTTATCGAGTATTGAAGGTCGCAGGAAGTGCAGAAGAATGAACGATGAATCTGAGACATTTTCACCACAAGAACCCGATTTTTCCGTATATTTCAACCATTTATCCATCAGATATCGTTTGAGTTCGACAAAATTTCTTCGCTTTGATGGAATCACTTTGCATAAGAACTGTTTCACCTATTCGACGACATTAGTATTGAGACATTGGCTTATTGTATTTGGATTGTTGAAATATTACGGTTCGCGATTCGATCCATCCATCAAATAGATCGTTTGAAATATCAAAAATAAATAACTGTAAGAAATTCAACAACTTTTGTTATGTTTGCGGCAGATTCACTATCATGCCAAGTAAGCGAGCTATAAGTTCGGAAATCTTTGAATCGTATCACCGATACTTTGGTGGAACAAGCAACAAAATTTGTTCAGTTGCCATTGCCACATTCGGAAAACATTCCCATTCCGAAAAGATGGAGTCCAACGGAAGAATATTTACCATCATCGTTCTCAACCGTCGGAGAATCATCTGGAGTAGTATATCAATCTTCGAATATCACTGCAGGATGTAATCACATAGAACTCTCACAACATCGTTTTGATATCATCGTTTGCCGTCTCAAGTTATCGCAGCGACAATCAATTGTCTTAGCCAAAGAATTGAAACAAGTGAACTTTCTAGCACCGGATTTTCGTATGTATGGAGCATACGGTCGTCAGCGCGAATTTGAGAAATTTTTCAAATCGATTGAGAATAATTCATTCGCTTATTGTACCAATATCCGCGGTTTAGTTTTGGCAATGCACAATGAATATAAATTTGAAAATTGGAGATTGTTCATCGATTCCTCGAAAAGCAGTCTGAAAGCAGTTCTTCTTCACGTTACCAACTCGAAAAATTCCATTCCGATAGCACTCAGCACTAACACCAAAGAAACTTATTCGTCATTGAAGAAAATTTTGGATGCCAATACGATGACTATCAATGGAAACTTTGTGCCGACCTTAAAGTGATAGCTCTTTTGAGAGGGATGCAAACGGGATTAACAAAAAATATGTGCTTTAGATGCTTGTTTTGCTGGTGATCAGTACACCGAACGGAACTGGCCTTTACGAGAAGAATTTCGATTGCGACATCACAATATTGTTGACATTCCACTCGTGCCAATCGAAAAAGTTTTACTACCGCCGTTGCATATCAAGCTTGGGATTGTGAATTGTATTCAATGAATTCTGTCAAATTTTTCCACGATTAAGTGGCATGAAAATTAAAGAAGATTTATATTCAAATCTATTCCAGTCTAAGTTTTGAGCAATTTCAATTTCATTCTATGTTTTTATTACAGGAATATTTAATGGACCTGGTATTCGACGTTTGATGAAAGACACAAAATGACCTCAGTGATTCAGAGCTCGTGGCATGGGATTACGTTAAAGCGGTCATTGAGAATGTTCTCTGGATTCATCTATCCGTTAACTGGCGTTTTTATGTTCGAGAAATTCACTGAACAATCACCAACCGAATCAGATGAGCACGGCGAGCGTTTCCACCCAAGTAACGGCAAGACTCGAACATTAGTATAGTGGGAAAAAGTTGGATGCTCTTTTAGCAGATATTTGTTGGAATTTACAAGAAGAAGCATCAAAAATATAAGATGTTTGAGAGAAAAATATTTTTATTTGGAAAGTAAACAATTTTTTAAGAAATTTTGACTAACTGAAACGATATCTGACGAATAAATGGTTTAAATGTACGGAAGAATCGGTTCTTGTGGTGAAAATGTCTCAGATTCATCGTTCCTTCACATTCTTCTGCACTTCCTGCGACCTTCAATACTCGATAAGTTAGAAGTGAAAAACATTTCATGAAACGAAGAAATTTTGTCGAACTGAAACGATATTTGATGAACGAATTGTTGAAATATACGGAAAACGTGTTTCTTGGGTGAATATCTCGAAAACTAGAGTCAAAAACGGCAAAACGGCTGTCGGCGTTGGATTCAGCGTACTCGAATTATGTTGTCTACCCAGGACCCATCGATGTAGAACTTTTCGACTAGCACAATGTAATTATCAAAATACGAATAAATTTGCTGTTTTCCAATATAACGTATGCAAATACATTGCGATTAAAAGCATTTGGCTTTTGTTAATTTAATCTGACATTTGCAAATTAACCATAGTCTGTGAATCTTTGTGATAAGCATAGAGGTCAGCAGTTATGGTTGAAAGTTTACATAGTCAATTACATTTAAATATAGTCTATAAAGACCTATACATTGTTGGTAGCCAACGGTGGGATTATAATGGCAGTTAGGAATTACGTATTTCCCAACCTCTAAAAGGTTAAGAATCGATATATTACTATAATGACTGTGATTAATAGTAGATTGTTATACAAGTTAAGAAAAGTGCTAGTTTACCAGCGAGTGTAAATGAATTCACGAGCGAGCGTAGCGAAGCGAGTGGAGTCATTTTAAACGAGCATGGTAAAATCAATTGTCTTATTTAACATTTAACATTTAACATTTTTTGTGTACTTAGTGGAAAAATTTGAGAGAAAGTTGGTAATTTTTTTCACAAATCTATTAAATCATGAAGTTTGTGTATTTATTACATTTATCAAGGTTGTGTTATCGCGGAAATAATATGTATTGCTAACGAGTACTTCATTATTTTCTACATACTAAAATGGCTGTTTTCCATTAAGTATACAAAAAAAGAATTTTTTTCCAATTTCTATTAATAAAATGCTAATTTTGTATATCAAATCTCATTATTGAAACAACAGTTTAATCAAAAGGATGAATAAAATGTTTACCGCCACACTTTATTCACATTGCTGTTGACAACGTGGACAAAATTGGAAAAAATATATGGATAAAGAAATGTTATCTACTAAAAAACATTATCACACTCGGCTTCACCTCGAGCGCTAAACTATTTTTTCGTGGATAAAATTTGACTTTATTCACTTATACCATAAATAGTTTGTATATTTGTCACATTTGACATGAATTTTCAATTACAGACTAAAGCACAATGAACCCATATGTGAAAATTACGGACCACTACGCTAACTTACCCGAAGGAGTTACTAATATAGTCACAAATAACGAAAGGTAAATTTTGATCAGAATTTTAAGACGTAATTTCAAGTAAGTAAATACAATATAAACACTGTTTAAATTTACACAGCGATTTTAAATAGCATCGATTCGCTGGAACTTATTTAACATGTCCCCAGACGTTGATTATCGTATAATTAAAAACACCGTAGCAAAATGGTCAACCAGACGACGATCCAGGTTGTTATTATTCCAATATCATATATTCCAAGTCATCATATTTCTAGACCCCTTTCTTTTATCTTGTAAAAATACTAAATAAAAGCACAATGTTGACTTTAGATTTATTATTCTTGCTTTTATTTTTACTAATGAAAGAAAGAACGCACGTATATCATAAACCAATACCAGCACTTAAATTTATTAGCAGCAGCATATTTGAAATATTAAAGACGCAAAATGAACTTTCAATGATATGAATTCGCTACAGTATGTGTAAGGTATGAACTGAATTTGATGTAAATAGTTTCATTTACATTATAAAGAAATATTACTGTGCCGAATTAATTGTAAATAAAAACTATATTAATATATATCAACTGGTACTGAAAAAAAAATAATTAAAATCTATTAACAACTGTGTCGATGCATGAACAATATTTTAAATTGGGGGAATCTACATAATTTCGAAATACTAACAAGTAGAATGTATACGGTCCAAGTGACGTGACTGTAAAAATCAAAATACGTGAGAATAAACAGTGAGTTCTTATATGAACTCAGTGATAACGATTAACCAACCAAAATGTTCTTCATCTTAATTTTACTAGTTTTACTATTGCATGGCCATCCTAATTAAATTCTAATAGAAATAACTGTCTTGAAGCACCCATTACAACCATTATGACCAATAACGGAATTTTAAAATTATTTAGAAAAAAAACATCGAACATAACTGTCAATAACGAAACGTGCCTGTAACGCATTTCAAGCTTGAAAAAACATAGTGTTATTCCAATCGTTTATAGAGGAAATACACTATACAATAATATATACACTAAACAAATAAAAGGGTGTGTCTCGAAAATATTGCTTTTACTTTCCTTTTAGGTTTTAATTATTGAAAAACATAAATGTAAACGTAGAGTTCCTATAATATTAAACACTATTGCTGTAATTAAATACATTTTATACATATGTATTCATAATTATTCATAATCTGCCCGTGATCGAATATTCCATTCGGAAATGTAAAGTTTATTTTTTTACATCAGATCACATCACGAATTGGCATTTTTGAATGGAACTAAGATTTACTTTATTACCTTAACCGAGGAAAAACGTTTGTTTCTAAACTTTCTTAACGGCTGGAGATACCTTTTTATCACGCTAATATCAAAAACTTAATAATTTCACAGGCTGAGGCCTCGTGGACGCACTAAAAACATGCATTTCGCGCTCTTGATTCAAACTATTCCGGCCACTTACCGCAATGTATTTTTGTTTCGAATAAAAACACATCCCAATGTTATTCCACAGAGCCACCGAGTCGGGTTGACGCTGAATAGCCAGCTTATACTTGGAAAGAGCAACGTCGTATTCGTCGTGCGACTGGAACATTAAAGCAATTAAATCATTGCGCGTCGCAATAACTCCTCTGCATATTTGGTTTAGTCTGAGATGTGAATGAAGTTAATTAAATATAGAATTCATTAAATCGTAGACTCTTTGAGATAATTCGTCTTTCAATTACCTTAAAGGCAATTTGAGTTTTAATTAATTTCACGCAGTTTTAATAGACGGAGATAATCCTTCTGCAATGGTAAAAGTAACAAACAGGGGCGGATTGGTAATCCAGCCATGTTTCCGACAACTCTAGAACGATACCGATTAATAGACAAAAAATTAATGAAAACTCCGCTTAATGTGCGAAACGAAAAAAATAATCGTTGCAAGTTTTTTGTCTAATCACATTCCAAAATTGTTATTCTAAGAACTTCTCGGAACTTACGTCGGCTAATAACAATGATATTTTAAACAAAATGAATCCATATTATTGATATCGGGAGACAAATATAAACCGCTTAATTAACAATGTGTCAATGTCAAATTTGGCAACGAAACCAATAACAGGGAAAGGGCTTCACTTACGCCAAATGTACCATCGCATCCCCAGCGTTATCTAAAAAGGGAGTAAGACGCTGAATTGATTACATCGGCATGAAGCACGTCGATCAGGGTAAATGCATCAAAACGGACAGAAACGTGATAGAAAATTTTGCTCGAAAAATAAAATTGGAAATATCAATAATTTCATTCAAACTAGTGGATATTGACCAAAAAGGTGCAAAGTTACACGAAGTACGGAAACATTATTTATGTAGTATTTTATTTTAATTTGTGACTTCTTCCAGGACACCCGTATCTTTCATTGGGCCCGCGACTCACACTTTGGGAACTACTGACTTAAATAACATTTTAGGATTTTTAGTAGAAGATTTTAAAATCGAATTTTAAAAATGCGCATTAACTTTTGCTCTCGAAAATCAGGTAAATGTAATCACAAAGGGATCTAGTATTATCTGCTGAAGCAAGAAAAGTTGGTCAGGCTGTCCCAAATATTCTTATAAACAGCCATACCCAAATATTCACAGTGTGCGCAGTATCGAAGCAACTTGAAAATAAAGCGCGTCCTAGCTTTAAACTAACCACCAACATTTATTAAAAAGGGAATACAATTACTTTAAATTTGAAGTTACACGCTAGTCCTTCTCAATACAAAATATCATACAAATTATTTATGAAATCGGACATCCAGGCCCGCCCAACCGCAATGCGAAGGCATAAAAAATGTTACCCCAAATTAAATAATAAACAAAATAAAATGCACTTCCTTTTCTGCTGTCCGCATTCGTGAATATGGAGCGCTATACGAAGCAAGAGTACAATAAGCAAAGTACATGAAACATTAGTCCCAGGAAATGTGCGATTACATTCCGGCAGAATAAACAATTCTACTGAACTGGCTATACATGACACAGACTGGATTTAACAAAAAAGGTTCAGCTAAAAATTGCGACACCAAACAGTCCAATAAACATAGGGTCGTAAACTACCAAACATTAATCTGAAATATGACTATCAAATGTACTAATTAAATGTTGATTTAAAAGCAAATGTTGTTGATACACAAAATTAATTCAGGTTAAATTAAAGCTCAACTACTGATTTCCAAGTGATTAATACGTTCGCAAACAGTCTTCAATTTAAACACAAAGCAGGAATTTTTCAGAACAACTATTTAAAACACCATAATGGTCATATGCGGGTATATACGGGATAAGATTATTCGATGAAGAAATGCGACAAAAAATCGCTTAATGCGTAGAACACTCAATACTCAGTACTCTCAACTACTGCGTTCTCCAAGTTGATAAAGCCAAACCCCTCAAAGGTAACACTTCCTTTCCAGAAAAGGATAATAAAAATGTATCCTGAAGTAATATATATCCACTTTATGCGAAAAGAATAGCAGACCACGACTTTTCCCAGCACCAGTCAACCACCAAATCTCGATCGCTTACCGTTAGCCAATAAAAGCCGCCAACGGAATCGAATTCGACACAATTAAACGTGCGTCGTGGTTGCCTAATTGCAAGGGCTACGATGATCAAACGAATCTAACCGGCTACGACATCGTCCGAGGATGATTCGCGAAAATTGAACGTAACACATATAATGGAAAGTTTTGACAAATTTTTATTGCTCATGTAATTTTCTCATTTTATTTGAATTAATTTGTCATTTTTACAAAATGTATGAGAAACATAAATTAGTAAATCGATTATTGAGAACGATGCATACTGTATATTAATTGTATGGAATGTAAGATGCTCAATACAGCTAGAATACTATAAAACGTACGTCGATCAATACCATTGTACCCTTAATAAGCGGCGATTATTAATAATTGCCTGCCTCCTAACACAACGCAAAGCAAGTCAAGTATTTGTTTACCACTGGACTCGTGCGCAGGTAAAGTGATCACCTCGTTATCATGCGTATTGCATTAAAGCTGCGCAACGCTTACAGGAATGCCTCACATCCACCATTCCATGGCACTGGTACATAAGTAGCTAACGATAACCTTTAAACAGCGGGAACCAAGTTGCATCCAGCAGCAACAACAACAACTGCCGCAACAGTAACGACAGAAACAACAGCAATAGCTACAACGCCACTGCATTCGGTCTGCCTTACTCCACGCGCGCAAATGTAACGTACTCAAAGCATTATACAACAAAGTCATTAATACATCTCCAAATAATCACTGAATAATACTAGTCGCTGTTCACACCAATAACCATAATACAAAAATCACAATAACTACGCAACTACAATCCACGTCTTCACCTGTAACAATCCCAACTGAAACTATCTTTTAACCCTTTCGCGCCGTGGCAAATCTGGACTGGAGGAAAGCAATAAACCTCTACAACTTTTGCATAAGTATTTACGGCACCCTAATATGAGTAAATGCAGGCTTTGATATAGAATAATATACCTAATATACGTAACAACAAGTTAAGAAAGTTGTTAAAGCTCTTCTCTGGTCCTATGATACTGGGAAAACGATATGCCTAAACAAGAAAGCCTAATGAATGTTTTTGAGCCTAATGAATGTTTTTGAGCATTGATATCCTCATGTGATGAGGTGCCCACCTATTCGCGGATCTTGAAAGTCGATTTTGATAACCACCTCGTTAATCTGATGAAAAGCTATTTCTAACGCGACATCTATGAGGTCGGAAGAAGATTTCCAGATCACTAAGGATCCAGTGTAAGATGAGGTGGTTTCTTTTTCAAATAAACCGGCACCATCAGTAGGCGCCATAAATATTAAAAGAACTCAACCCTGCTGCGCTATTCAGACGCATCTGTTCTACATGTCAAAAGCTGGGTATGGACAATAAACGGTTATACCAATATCGATAATTGGACTTGAAGTCACAAGAGTAACATACACAAAAGTCATTTATTGAAGTAAATAGTACAACCAATATATATATTGATTTAACCCAAAGGATTCAGACAAAGATCTGATTAAATAATTGTTGCCACCACAACGTTGCATAAGCTAATAAATTAATTAACGGTAATGAAGTTGTAAAATGTTCCTTGTTCGTCGATTCTGTAATCGCCTGGAATCTAGGAGATTAAAAACATTTCTTAAAAACACGAATTTCTACTGAAAGAGACCACGAAGCGATAGATTTATTCAAAACTCTAATGGCCTTCCGACCTGTCTTATTCGTCAAGAGAAATTGTTTTAACGAATGTAACACTTTACCACTAAACATTCGTCATTTGGCAGTAAATATCCAGCCGGTGATGCGAGGAAGAAAGCAGTTAAGGAACTTCAGAAGACTGAAAATCTATCAACTTCTGAATTTTACCTCTTGTAGCAATGTTAATATTGCAAGCTTTTGTCAGCCAAGAAATTGCAAAGCAAGGCAAACCATATACAGACCTTGAATGTATTAATAGTTGTTTCATAAATGCATCCGAAGAGCTATTCCGGGATTTTAAGAATAGTCAAAGTATCTTCGAATATAACCAATCAGCAAATCGAAGGTCTTAATTGGTTTCAGCTTTGTGGAATAGCTGTTGGCGAATCTTGTGACATAAATGATACAGCGCAAGTATCACTTTTTGTTCGATTTATTTCGTCTACGGGGCATAAAGAAAAACTTTTCGAATTATTACCACTGTCAAACATATGGCCATGATATTGCAAATGCTGTCATGGAATGTATGGAGTCTTATACATCATATTCCGCTGGAGAAAATTGTTTCAATTTCAACGGATGGAGCAAAAGTTTTACAGGAGTAAGAAAAGGTTCTGATTCTATTCTAAGAACAAAATAAATCAGTAAATACTTGTTTACCATTGTGTCATTTATCAAGAAGTTTGTTCGCGTACATTTTCAGAGTTATGGAATTGGTCATCAAAATTATCAACAGAATTGTAGCTAGAGCTATTTGTCGTCGCCAAGTTTTAATGAAATGGGAAGTAAATACGCGGATCTTGTCTCCGTAGTAAAGTACATTGGCTCTCAAGAGGAAACGTTTTAAAGCGAATCACTTACTTCATGTTAGATGTTTCATATAAATAATATGAATCGTAAACTACATGGAAACAATGTTTTCGATGTTGGAAGAAGTCACTTCTTTCGAAAGCAAATTGTTGCCATATTGCCCAAGATTTTGAATGAAACAGAAATATTAATTCATTTTCCAATCCTGCTGAAACATCTCAATAAAATAACTCCGTAATTAACATCTGGTATTTCAGAACAAATTTCAAATTTCAAAAGGCTTTTCTATGTAGATGTCAAACATTCAAAAACAGCATAGCGACGTTAACTTTAGTTTTAAAACCACTCTGTACTGATGTAACAGAATTGCATTTCTCTCCCTTTACCATTGACAATGGCGCTTTTGAAATGCAATTGACGGAATTAAAAATCAAAGAATTATTGAGTTCGAAATTTGAATGCCTTAATGCTGATCTGGAAAAATTAGTTAAAACAAATGTGATGTCAGTTCACAGCAAAAATTATCGGACCTGGAGAAGGAAGACATGATAATTTTCAATGCCTGGAAGAATATTCCTGAATCTTACGATCATTTAAAAAAAATAGCATTTGATGTTTATTCATGTGAACAATCATTTTCAACCATGAACCTCATCAAGAGTACATTGAGAAATCGTCTTACCGATGAGAATCTGGAATCCTACTTGAAATTAAAAACAACGACAAAAACCAGACTAATTAAAACATTTCAAGGAAATGCAATGTCACATTAAATGCGTGTTTTGTATTTTTTGTCAATTAATAAGATTATTATTATTATATCTGGTTGTATTTAATGTTCATATTCCGAAAAACATGCGTTTTAACAGGTTCTTGAAAGAAAATTTGGTTCAAGAACATTGTGTCATATTTAGAGTAATATCATTTAACTGTCGCATAACTTTTTTTGAAAAATGATTATATAAGACAGACAGTCAAAGATGGCGATAGTTTAAGGTTGTGTGAGTTGTCGCTCCTGGTACTTTTATGTTTTTATTGATGATGTGCTGATTATAAAAGGTGAATTCCGTTAACATAATATATTTCCTGTGTGTGTAGTTCTATACGAATAGCAATGAGCACTAATACGCGCTCAAATTCCGAGAAAAGGAATTAATTAAAGTGTCATCGAAATATTGAAGTTCTTAGCCGAACTTACCAAACAAATTATGGAGGAGGTTGAAAAAGTGTATGGCGAAAAAACCGCGTTATTAGAAAAGGAAGTATGTTGTTTACAAACGGAAAATAAATTACTGAAGGATAAATGTGATTTTCTAGAACAATACTCGCGGCGTAATAACGTACGCATTCTTGGTATGGCACCGAGTCCGTTAAGTAATACCGAAGATCATGTAGTGAGTTTTGTAAAGGAAAATATGGGTGTGGATATTTCTCCTGATATCGATAGATGTCATCCAGTGGGTCAGGTGAAAAATGGTAAACAGACTGTGCTTGTGAAATTTAAAAGTTATAAATGTCGCAGAGATGTGTTACTTAGAAGAAAGTCTTTAAAGGGAACGGGTGTTCAGGTGGTGGAAGATCTCATGGTTAATCGCTACGTGTTATATAGAAAGGTTTTGAATAAGTTTGGGTTTAAAAGCGTTTGGCTTCTGGGTATAATATGATGACAATATAAACGTAAATATAAATAATAAGAAATTTTTGATTAGGAGTAAATCCGATTTTGATAAATTATGTATTGTATAGAACAAACATATAATAGTTCTTATGGCAAGTCTTATTAGTCTGCGGCCATATTTTGTTTTGTTTCAATACAATTATTTGTATATTTGGCTAGCTATCCTTAATTAATTATAAAGGATTAGGGGGATTAGGACAGGCCAAAAGAGGATTTGGACGTTAGCATTTGCTGACGACGTAGCGGTGTTGGCAGAGACGGAGGAAGGGTTAAAGGGAGCAGGGAGAAGGTTGGAGAAATACCTAGAGAAAAGGAGGATGGCAACAAACGTCGAAAAAACGAAGATAATGGTATTCAGAAAATGTGGGGGGGAAAGAAAGCGGATGAAGATGGCTTGGAAATGTGAAGAGAACGAGAAAGTAGATGGGTGGATGTATCTGGGAACAGCATGGACGAGCGGGAATAATTGGAGCGAACATATGAAACAGGTAGGAGAGAAAGCTAGGAAAGCGGAAGAAGGGATAATAAGGACGTTGTTGAATAAATGGGACGTCAAATTTGGGGAGAGGATGAAAATATGGGAGGTGTGCGTCAAAAGCATGCTAATGTATGGGGCCGAAGTGTGGGGCGTCAAAAAAGAGAGAAGTATGGAGAAAAGATGGCTGGGGGAATTGAAAAAGGCTTTACGGATAGAGAGATCGCCACCAGAACACCTAGTATTGCAGGAGACAGGGCAGGAAAAGATGGCATTAGAGGCTGGAAGACGGGTAGTCATATATGAGCTGGGGAAGTGGATGGAGGGGGGGGGAGAGGTTGGGTAAGATGGCGTTAAGGGAGATAGCGACGAGAGAAATGTAAAGGAAGAAGTATCAAAATGGGAGGGGTATAGGAAGAAGCTTTACGAAAAAGCAGGGATAGCTTGGAAGGAAGCACTGAGGCTAAGGGAAGAAGGGAAGGAGATGGAGAGAGAAATCGGAGAAAGATGGAAGCATGTAGAAGCCCAAGGAAGAGAAGGGAAAATGAGGAAGGCAAGTTATAATAAAAGGTACATAGATATTTGCTCATATGGGGGAAGACCAGATTATCTGAAAGGGGAAAGATCAGGGATGGAGGAAAGAATCATAGCGAGATTCAGGTGCGGAAGTGAGGAGAAAAATAACAAATACTGGATGAACGAGGTGTACAGAAAATATGTGTTTTGCGAAGGGGGGGACAGATGAGTGGAAGCATTGGATAGAGGATTGTGAGAAGATAGAATGGAGTAAGGAGGAGAAAATAAAGGGAAGAAATTGGAAAAAGATTTTGGATGAGACAGGAGGTGGATTGGCGCTAATGAAGAAAATAAAGAGATGCAGGGAGGAGAAAAGAGAAAAGGGGAGGATAGGAGGGCAACAGGGGGGCGTAAGGGAAAGGGCAAGCACATGAAAATGTAGATAGTGCAATAGGAATGTATATAGAATGCCAATAAAGGTTTTTTTTATATAAAGTCTGGGTATTTAATAGGGGTTATTGTACTTAATATTTCTGTATTACGTTGAATGTTGGTATTTGGGCTTTAGTTGGATATGATTTCTGACACGTTACAGTTGTCTCATTTGAATGTTCGATCACTATTGAATAAAATTAACGATGTTAAGTCACTGTTGAATAATTAGTACTATGACATTTTCGCCATCAGTGAGACGTGGCTCACTGACGACATTATCGATAATACATTATATATTCCTGAATGTGCCATTGTCAGGAAAGATAGACGTGTTCGTGGTGGGAGTGTTGCATTGTATGTAAAGAAACATATTTTTTAAGATTATGAAGACTGCGTCCTGTGAATTTTATGAACAGTTGTGAGTAAATATTACATGTAATAAATTTAATGTGTGTGTGGGTGTAATTTATCGTCCACCTAACAGCGATGTTATTGAATTTTTTAATAAGTTTAATGAAACTATAATTGAAGTTAGCGCTTTGTCGGATAACGTTGTGTACTTGGGTGATATTAATATTAACTTACTTGATTATAGTACTAACGTTCTCACGTTTACATCTTTGATTCAATTTTGCTAATCTGAATTATGATCTGTTGATGTCAGGCATGCACTTGATCCCATGGCTTGTAGTTTACGAATTAAATTATATTGATGAAGAAGTAGATTTTTTAAGTTACAATATCAGCGCCTTATTTGAAACTGATGCTCCTTGGAAAACAGCGAAATCTCTTAAACCCAAAACACCATGGTTAACCGATACAAATGAAGTCAAATTAATGATGTCCTTGCGAGATAAAGCATTACAAAGATTTAAACGTAAAAAGCTACGACTGGGAATATTATAAGTCGCTGCGTAATTTAACTACAGCTGCTGTAAAAGCTGAAAAAAGCTTATCTCGAATATAATTTTGGCATTACTGATAAAAAACTTCTTTGGATAAAGTTGCGTGAGCTGAATATATATAAACAGAGGACTTCCAGTATTCCAGATAATTTGCAAAATGGTGATGCCATCAATAACCATTTCAGTAATGTTATCAACCAGTTTACACAGTGTGATACGGAACCCATTAACTTTCATAAGAGTAACAAAATAAAGGACTCATGCTTTACGTTCGCAGAGGTTACTGAGGATCAAGTTCTTAAAAGTATAAATGATCTTAAGTCAAATTCCTCTGGTGTGGACGATATCAACTTACAAATTGTCCAAATGTGTTGCCCGTTTTTATTGCCAATATTTGTACATATATTTAAGACATGCTAACGTGAGGGGTATTTCCAGAATTGTGGAAACATGCACGCGTCATTCCTTTGCCGAAAACTAGCAAACCCAATAGTTTTAATCAACTTCGGCCAATAAGCATTTTGCCTGTTCTGTGGAAGGTTTTGAAGAAGCTAATTGCTGAGCAATTCCGCGTATACTTGGCGAAGTACTCATTATTACCACCTGTGTAGTCAGGGTTTAGGCCTGGTTACAGTTGCACTACAGGGTTGGCTCACATAACTTATGATATAATTAAGGCAATATAATTAATAATTGATGACAACAAATTAACACTACTTGTCCTCTTAGAGTACTTCAAGGCCTTCGATGTCATTAATCACGACATACTTCTAACCATATTGCACTATATTGTATTGCACCTCTTCAGTCTGCAGTTCCACATGGATCAATTCTTGGCCCCTTGGTGTTTTCATATATACGGTAAACTTTTTTACTTTTTTTAGTGTACAATGCCAACATCACATTTATGCGGATGATATCCAATTATATATATATCCTTTGCTGTGGAAGATTTAGTGAACACAGTTCGTAAAGTAAATAATGCTTTGGTCCGTTTGGCTAAAGTTTCTAGGAACCATACACTTAAACTCAATCCGGATAAATGTTGTTACATGTTGTTTGGTAGTAAGCGTGGTCGGAAAGCTATGATTGATATTACATTATGTGATGTATCATTACAGCATACAGATTGTGTAAAAAAAATTGGTTTATATATTGATACTCGGTTGCATCTTAAATCTCACGTGGATAACTGTAATAAAAAAGCTTTTTTTAATCTGAAACTTCTGTATCCTAATCTTAAATGTTAAAACTAAAAACACTTTGTGTAACGTTTTGGTTTTATTACATTTTGACTTTTGTGATACTGTCTATGGCCCGTGCATTGACGCTGTTGATACCCGTCGTATACAAATAATTGAGAACTTTTGTCTCCGGTTTATTTATGGTGTAAGAAAATATGAACGAATTTCTCACAAATTATGTGAAGCTGCATAGCTAAATATGAAGAGACGCAGATTTTTACATTTGACATGTTTTTTCTATAGAATATTGCAGTCTAAGACACCACCATATTTGCTAGCGAAAATTAAATTTCGAACAGACATTCGCCGTAGCGCTCATTTAGTTATAATATTGTAGACTGTTTTAATAGTATTAATACTAGTATGAAAAAATTATCATTACATGTTTTTAAAACGCGACTAAAACAACACCTTATGCAGGAACAAAACGCATGCTATCATTGATGAATGACAAGTCATATGTATTTACCTTACTTTCATCTTCGTTACCTATTTTAATTTAATTCCAACATTCAATTGTAATTAATTGGGTTATATCAATTATACTCAATTTTTCCTACTTATGGCATTTCTCGGTTTATAGTGTAATGGTTATCAAGTCGTAATGCTTTAGTTAGTTTATTTTAGTTCATTTTGGTTTCTTTTTTTCTTTAATTTTTGCTAAAATGTTGTTTACTTTATTAAGATTTATAAGTAACAACATTCAAATATTCATGTGTTTTTTTGTATTTTTTTCCGTTTTGTAATAATATTATATAAGTTAGTTTAATTAGTTGTTAGTAAGGTTCATATAGAAGATCAGGACACTGCTTTTACTGTAATATGAACCTTTTGGTATATATTGTTATTTTCTTATTCAGAGCTATGTTACTTTAACGCAATGATGTGTACCAATAAATGATTTATTATTATTATTATTATTATTATTATTATTATTATTATTATTATTATTATTATTATTATTATTATTATTATTATTATTATACTTTAATTGAAGCATTTGATGAACTCTTTTATGTATTACAAAGTACTATTTGTCACTTGAATACATATCGTATACGTGAAAATTCTCCCTCAATCCGCCCCTCGCGACAACACATAGACAATATTTTTAAATAGACATGTGAAGCCATTCAACGTATTTTTTTACCTTAAAGTTAAAAACGTGCAATCAAAATAAGAAAGAACTTTCAATAAAAACCTGTGTAATGCATCCAATTCCGAGAAGCGCTTTCGAACAAGTGGGGTCCAACGCCAGCGCAGCACTTAATCGCTCGAAAGCTTGTTGAGTCTGTTCTATTTTGATATATAGTAATCCCGATTCTGTTAGCATATCAACGCTGTCTGGGCAAACCCTAAAAATAAATGAAAATATTTTCGAGACAGAGCCACAAAAGACACTCTTGATTATATGAGACGGATGAAATTCCAATCTGAAATGACTCGACGTCTGACGAAAGCTGTACTCTAAAAGTCTTTCAGCACTCGGTGTTTGTTCGCATCCTTCTGTAGCCACATGTCCTAACTTAATATGTTTATTACGTTATGTTACAGTATGAGTATCATGAAGTCGAAAATAGGTTCTACTGATAAAATGTGAACTGTAATGGAATCACAAATAAAATCAAGCTATTTAAAAGCATGTGTGTCTGCAATTGTGGTTCAAATCATAATTTATATCGACTGTCGAAATATCTAAAGTTGTTGCATTCGTTAAAACATTTGAATTCGACACAATTTTTTATACATAAATTTCAATATTGAAGATATAATTGAATAATCAAGCACGTTGTGATAGTTCGAGCGTGCATTAGTAGTAAAGTCACGCTTAATTCACCAAATAAACTTCTTCTGCAGTAACTTAATTCGGAAGTAAAGATAGGATGTAGGAACAGTGGTAAATGAATTAGGTGGCCTCTTTGTCGAGTTCTAATTTCATTACATCGATAATGTTTCAAAATAAAATAAGCCTTCAACGTACTCCTTACTTCGTACGTAAAACCTTCACGTTTGTAAACTTAACGACGCATTATTTGCATTGACTAAATTCCAATGTATTTATATATTACTAATCAAACGCCAAATAAGAATCTAATTGGTATCAAATTGTGTAACTAATAATAATAACAGTATTCTACTGTTTGTACTATTCTCGTATATCCCTGCGGAATAATTTTATAATTGCAAAATTTGGTTTTTCTACGGACGTTTTAAACTTTACCTTTATAAATTTAAAAATTAAAATTAAAAATATTTAGATCATTTCATATTGCTTTGTGTGCATGCATTTAGAAGGTTCCTTTAAATAGGACACGGGACTTATAATATTAGAAATCATTAATACAAACATGGTTGGCATGAATATAAACTTAAACGTTTACTTACTCGATTGCTGCGTTACACACTGCAACTGCGGATCTAACATCGTGTTCGGCGAGAAGGATTTTGATCAATAATGCATAAGATTCCTCTTGCTTTCCAAATTGTACCGCTTTGTGGGTATACTCTCTGGCCTTTGTCGAATTTCCCAACCGTATTAAACATTGTCCTATTAAAATAATCCGTGTTATCGTAACTATGCATTAAATTACTTATGTATTCCTTATTCTAGTACATTGTATCTTTATAATTTATAAACGAGTAGCACAACAGTAGATTATGACTTATAAATAGTAAAAGCGCGTGATCCGTTTTGACCAATAAGAGTGAAGTAATCAGCTAAAAAGATGGAGCTGTAAATGTAAGTTATGTAACCTGCAACTATAGTGTATATAAAATTTGGCATTTATACGGGTAGGGAGTATATTGTGCATGTCTCGGTTAATCGTGCGAAACCCACATATACAGGGTTTGTATAAAAAGTATCGGGAAAAGTTTCGGAAAAATAGATTCGTTCCAGATATTGGTACAAAACCTTAAAATTCTTCGAAGTACGTCCCTTGAGCGTCGATACATTTTTGCCAGCGGCTTTTCCAAGACTCGAAGGCTCTCTGGTAGGTGGATTCCAGAAAGTCTTTGAGAATACGCGTGCAAACTTATTTGACGGCACTTAGGGTCACAAGATGGTGTCCTTTAATACAGATTTGACTTTTAGGAACAGAAAAAAGTCTGATGGGGCCAAGTCAGGACTGTAAGGGGGTTGGGGAATCGTCGCGATGCCGTTTTTTGCCAAGTACTCGGTCACGTTGGAACAGGTGTGGCTTGGTGCGTTGTCATGATGCAATTTCCAATTGCCGGCGATGGCTGGACTCGTTCGGTTGATCCTTCTCTTCAGTCTTCTTAGCACTCCTAGATAAAAAGGGCCATTAACTGTCTGCCCTTCGGGTACAAATTCGCTATGTACCACCCCATCGACATCGAAGAAAACGATGAGCATGGCTTTCACTCTCAATTTGCTCATCCGAGCCTTTTTCGGACGAGGTGATGTCGCAGTGTGCCATGCTTGCAAGATACTTAGACAGCTTATATGTGGGTAAAATCACAATTAATAAGTAGAAACACAAAACCACCCACCATTTATTTCTTACCTAAAATACACAAACCTAATCGCCCGTATCGTCCAATAGTTTGGTCCATGGACTCACCCACATATAAGCTGTCTAAGTATCTTGCAAGCATTCTTTCAGAAGTTATCGGCAAAAAGAATTATTCAATAACCTACTCATATGACTTTGTCAACAAAGTAAAAGAAAACAAAATTAAAAGGAATCACATACTAGTTTCCTTGGATGTTACCTCCCTTTACATTAACATTCCCACAAAACTGGTCATAAACATCTTAAAAGAAAAATGGCATGAGATCCAGAACTATACGGATCTAACGTTTGAAGATTTCACCAATGCGGTCAAGTTCTGCCTTGATACCACTTTCTTTATACACAAAGATACTTTTTATCATCAAACGTTCGGCTGCGCAATGGGTACCCCGATTTCAGCTGTAGTAGCCAACTTAGTAATGGAAATTTTAGAAGATGAATGTTTAAAAAAACTAGGGATCAATCCTTCGTTCTACCATAGATATGTAGATGACATCATCACCACATACAATAAGGACAAACTAGATGACCTAGTCAAGGTTTTCAACAGCTTTCATCCAAAACTAGTATTCACTGTTGAAAAGGAAAGTGAAAATAAAATAGCCTCTTAATACACTGGTAATTAGACAACAAGACTATACCCTTAAACTAGATTGGTTCCAAAAACCAACCATGAGTTGGAGATACCTTAATTTCCATTCCAACCTCTTTTCCAACCTCTTTTAACCAAAAAGCAAATGTTCTGACAAACACTATAGAAAAGGCACTTAGAATATCTGATCCTATGTTTTGGAAAGATAACATCAACAGCCTTTGTCAAAAATTATTACCCCATAAATCTTATATACCAGAACTGTAATAATGAATCCCCTATGTCCACGTCTCCCGAAAACGGTAAAACTACAAAGTATGTCTCAATTCCATATTCCAACCCACGTTCCAACATTTTCAAAAAAACGTTGAAAAAATGCGATTTACAGCCAGGTTTCAGTACTAATAACAAGGGAATTACACTTATGACGGTCACAAAAATAAAATTCGAAAAAACTTCTAAAAGTAATGTTGTGTATAAAATAAATTGTGAGAATTGTATAGGGACATATATTGACACTACATCACAGCCACTAAAAAACAGAATAACTCAACATAAATCGAACGTTATACATAAACCAAACAGCACCTTGGTTTATGTATGCCCTTGCGAAACATACTGTAGAGATGCATCACAAGTTTGACTATGAAAGAGTAATAATACTTGATGTAGAAACAAACGAAAGGAAACGGCTCACATCTGAAATGCTCCATATTAAGATTGAGAAAGATTCCATAAACAGCAAAAGGGACGTAGGGAATCTCCCAAAAGAGTATGACAACATACTATCCAAATTCAAAAAGGAATAGGTAGATAGCTAAAATTGCTTTCGCTTTTATTTGTCTGGCTTTGTTCGTATATCAAGACTAAAATTAACGCGATTCATCTTTGACACCGAGATCACCAGGTGGGGAGTGCAGAGTAGCTGACTCTTAAATCTGTTTTGTAAATGTATTAGTTATAATAATTAATGTAGACACGTATTAGAGAAATATTGAAGTAGGATATTCTAGCAATGTCACAATTTTGTATCGGCAAAATATGTCAACGTGCATAAGTATATCACGAAACCGTCTGATGAAGCAACCTGAAGAGTTACGAAACGTAACGATTAATAAAATGTAAAAAAAATTACATTTGTTTTTTAAATTATACCTGACGTGAAGTACCATTATATCAAATAAGATTATCATTTCAACGTCAAACGTCATAAACACAGGAAGATATATATATATATATATATATATATATATATATATATAACTGTTAATAATTGAACAAATAATGATGTTTGTCATATAATTAAGTTAGATAAGTTAATTTAAATATGTAAATAGAATAAGTATGCTATTGTAAATTGAAACTCGATATAATAGGTTTTACTATATTAATATAATTTAAATCATAAAATATGTTCAAATACACGATTTATTCGTATGCCGAGAGAGCTGCGAGAAGTGTAGAACGGTATGGCAACTTCTGTATGTTTAAACAACCAATAGCTAATTGGCACGTAAGACTTGTGGAAAAATTTCGATTAAATTTTAAAAAATAATATGAAATAGCGTATGATTTAAATAAGCCAAACAGCATCGGCATTCATTCATTCAGTCCTCAACATCGAGACCGAAGACTCCACCTGCGACAATAATAATCTAAACTCCAGAAGTAGAAATCAGTAAGTGATTTTCAATTTATTTGTTTATAATAGTATACTACGAATTGTCATGTTTGGTTTGTTCTATTGTATTGCCTTACTTATATTTTAGAACGATTTATTTGTGTATCGTTCTGCATAAATCCCTGAGTAAATATTTGTATTATTTATATCGAGTCTCAGTGTTTATCGTGTAGTTTTGTAATTTTTAAACTGAGTTTTGTTAGTATTAGTTGCATTAATATTTAATAAATAAAGCTTTGAATTATTTTATTTTCTTTTCACGACAGTGAAACTTTTGTGTCTAGACAAATTTGCGCTCGACTTTGAGATTTGTGATTCTGTTTAATTGCTTTATTTACAATTCAATTTAATTACAAATTTAAACCATAACAATATATGAATGTTTGTGTGTGTGTGTGGGTGTATTGGTTCGTAGATTCTGTTTGTGTTGGGAATGTACATTTATATTCATATTCATTCATTTCATAGCAACAAAATTCTCCAACTTTTACATTCCTTACAAATTATGTGCATTCATTCGACCAGAAAAAATAAACATATGTAGACTACGGCGATTGTCGTCTATGAATTATTCTACTAACTTTCCAAATGCTCCTTCGATCTTTGGTCGACCAAATTACATCAAACTATAAAAAACCCGACTTTAAACAGTTTAATAATTGTTTATACCGTATGTCCCAGGATTGAGGTTTTCAATAGGTATGATTGACTTTAGAACTTTCGAATTGGAATTTCATGTTTTGGGATTCCACCCTGCTTGGTCTCAAACTTATTTTTAGTTTACTTTCGATTTTTTAAATCATGAGGCCTTTACAGTTTGGCAAACACTATTTTTGTATTAGGTAAACTACCTTTTTGGGCGACCGACACAAAAAAATGAAATTTCAGTCGTTAAACGCGGCTGAAAAGTAACCCTTTTTCGCCCGCTTCCATTTTCGGCCGCAATAGGGTGGCCGACAGTTTCCGAAATTATATAAAAATAATCACATTGCCGTCAGTGTCAAACTATACATCTTGTTTACATTAGTAAATACGTGTTGGTAATAGACTTTTTAACTGATTATTGGGTAATTATTGTTCATAAAGCCGAAATAACTTCAAATGTAAACAAAGAAAACATAAACATGTCTGAAGGTGTCACAAATATGTACAATTGTTCAGTTGTTATAAATAACTATATCAATAAATTATGAGTAAATGTAGCAACAAATTTGAAAATTTTATGTGGATCGCCAAAATAATTTCGTGTGCACCACGGCCAAATAGTGTTTTTTCGTCCTCGTTTACTTTCGTAAAGAAAACTCGGCCGAAAAAACAGTACTTTTTGGCCTTGGTACACAATTTCCGTTCGCAGTACGCCAAAGTGTTAATAAGGAAAGTTGTTCAGAATGTAAAGTTATGACGTTTTCACAATGATCGGCCTACTTTGATAAAATCCAGTATTGGTCAGTATTGCAATTGAAACATCAGATGGATTAATAATTACAAAAACAAAACCCATCGATTATATATCAAGTATTTATTGTAGTATGACATGGGTCGTTATCTTTCATATCGTTAAAGTAATATCACAAAACAGATTTTCATTGCGAAGTAATGACAATTTTACAATTAAATGCTAACTTTAGAACAGAAAATATATTTCGTACAGTGTTAGTACTGACGTACTGTGAACGGAAAAGGTAGTTTACCTAGAACTAAAATAGTGTTTGCCCAAGTGTAAAGGCATACTTGATTTTAAAAAATCTAAAGTAAACTAAAAATAAGTTTCAGACCAAGCACGGCGGGACCCCAAAATATGAAATTCCAATTCCAACATTTTTGGTCAATCATAACTATTGTAAAGTCAATCCGGGGACATACGGTATATATTTATTAAGAATCTTTACATAAACATTATTGTTTCTACATCCTAAATACCAATGCAGATAACAATTATTCAACATCTACACTTCCTAAGATACAATTTCCCACAAATCATTAATATCTCTCCTGCGTTTTCATAATTTTTGCAAAATATGCCATAATTCCACTTAATTTACTTTCCTACTCCCGCGATGTAATTATTGTAATACTTTCCTGGCCGCTTTCGTGATATTTACAATGTATATATTTTTCAAACTACATAAATACTTTCTTGCTTATAGTATCACGATATTAAAGATTACGTTCAATTTTGACGAAGCATCCTCCGTTGTTCCTTCCGTCCGGTAGATTCGATTGACGATCCTAGTTTCGAAGAATATTGTGGCGTGGACAATTATTATTTTCACGTGAGATTGGATTTATATTACTCAGTGATACATTTCGTTTATAAATTATTTGTATAGGTTACATAGGACTATTTTATTTTGGGATGGAGTAGCTGTTCGTCTTTTAGTCAATAATTATCCAGAAATTGGTCTACTATCAACACTAACTTCGCCCATATTTTAAGCAATTACAATTTATGTTCAGGGAAGTTCAAAACGTGTATTTCCGATGAAATCTCGAATTCGAACATTTTCATCACTATACATAAGTAAACAAAAACCATGCAGAAATACCTGAATGTATAAATGGACTCACCTACATTGTGAAATATTTCCCAATCTGACGGCGTGGAAGCCTTTTCGGCTTCAATATATGCTTCCAATGATAATCTGTAGCGTCGCAATAAATATCTAAAATAGTAATGAATGATGTTTAAAATAGAATGTAAATGCGTATGATAAAGCTTACAAATAAATTCGCCTAAGCCATGGATCCCCATGGTTACAGAGTACGGTATTTATTTTATATTTTGAATATGGATTTAAAGAAAGTGCATAAAAGTCAAGAACACATTTTAAGGGTGATTCTATTAATTTTTATAATGAACATGTCGGTGTTCGTTGATGCGTTAATAATTGAGTAATAATATTTAAAAAATAGTGTTTGATGTTCGCCTCGCCCATTTAATATTTAATTATTTTTTTTCGGTATTCGTTCAACGGTTTTCAAATAGAGATCGCCTAAAGAAACGAATAATGGTAGTGTGAAAGTTCTATTCAGCTTCTAATTTTAGACGAATTTGTAAGGTATGAACTACCACGTCTACGAAAATAATGTTACTGTATACAACAGTTCGTATACAAAAGCAGATCAATTATGGAAAAATAACGAAAAAAATCGCATTTAAATTACTTTACCACAAGACTGATTACACTATGCAACACAAAAAAATTCACTGGTATCACTGATAGTGGTTCATGTTAGGTATTCCCAGGATACAAAAAAAACCATATTTAATTTCACTATCACGTCTAAAAACATAGATAAGTATTTTTTTATTTTCATTATGCTCCGTAAAAACATCAAGTTGCTGTGGACAACATTTTTTGTACGGCTAGATATAAGAAAGTTAATTAACGACCCTTCTTTTTTAGCCAGTGTTAGTCCTACAGAGAAACAGGAATGTTGGCAGCTTTTGTCGAATCACAAAAAAATTTCTTGGCAACTGCAAAGCTCCGGATTTCCATGAAAAAAATTAATTACTGCTAATAGCCTACCATTAATTAGGATGCAGGATGTCACTAAAATTATTTTTTTTCATTTCCATTTAAGTTTCTTCCCCGAAAATACGGGCTTTGTTAGCGATGAGCATGGGAAGCGCTTGCACCAGGAAATCGCAGAGTTTGAAAAGCGTTTCCAGGGCAGATGGGAGCTACCCATACTTGCTGACTACTGTTGGTTCCTTCTGAGGAAATGTTCGACAGCTGGATATAATCGTTCAAAAAAAAATTTATATTTTCATAAAGAATAATGTTTGATGTAAAAATACATTTTTACTATAAAACTAGACGTGATATGAAAGTTTTGTTTATCAAACTTAATTGAGTTTGGGGTGAGGAATAATAATTACATACTGTAAACCCAGTGAAAAAAAGTTTTTAATTTGTTGCATAGTGTTATTAATTAGCATATAGTCTGGATGGTAGAAAAATGAAAATACCCCAATTGAAATCAAATATCCGCATTCCTCATAAGATATAATATTCGAAGTAATTTATCAAAATAAAATTGGATTCCGTTTGTAGAGAAGAATGCACTAACTGAAAGCCGATCATAATTATATACACCAAGCAAAGTCCAATGGTATATCACAAATTATGTCAATGCAAAACAAACAATAAAAAATCGAGCATTTTGCCAGAATTGGTTGATCCGCGAAGAATGATGAACGAGATTTGCGAATGCGATATGGACAACCCACCCAAGTTGTACAGTTCAATTTTCCTTCGACCAAAATTAAACAACTACTGAACTATTTATTAACTCTCACTTGAATGTTTCAAAATGTCATTTTTGACTTATATGGTTACATCAGGACAATTACGATTCCTTGGTCGTTACTGAATCATAGTCACTATAGTAAGGCGATCGGAGCAATGTCACTTTACTACTCAAAGCCGGCAATGTCTAAATTACAAATTATTTATTAAAAGTAAAGGTAAGAGGGAAATGAAGACTTGAAAATAGTGTCGTGGGAACGTTAGGCTAACAATAATGGCACACACGTAAAGTACATGTGTTAGGTAACACAACAATATGAAATGTAAATAATAGTTGTGTATACCTACCGTGGTAGACATAACATATGCAACTAAGACGTATATTCCAAAACAGCTTCCAAAAACTAAGTTTTGGTACAACTACTACTTTTTATAATTGAATTCATTATGTTGCTGTTTATAAAATGAGATACAATCAATAAGTAATTACATTCAAATCAAAAATAAAACAAAAAATTCAATTGGACTTCAATTGACAAAACAAAACAATATATTTAATAAAAATTAATATTTTGTGGCAAATCCCTTATTGTCAAGTATAGCTTTGCACCGACGAGGCTTCGACGCTATTAAACTGTTAATAACATTTCCGGGAATGGCTTTCCAAGCTTCATACAATCTTTTAAAAAAATCATTACAATTCGTACAGTTTTCTCGGTCAATCCTTTTGCTTACGATTTTCCACTGGTTCTCAATCGGGTTGAAGTCTGGTGATTGCGGCGGCCATTCCATTACAATAACTTTTTTTCTGCTAGCCACGATTTAACAACCCGTGTTTCGGGTCATTGTCGTGTTGAAAAATCCAACGCAAGGGCATATATCATCTTCGGTATATGGAAGCATATGATCTACTCCAGCAGCAGAAAAACACCCCCCATCATTACATTCCTGCCTCCATGCTTCATCGTTTTTTCTTGCAGTAGCGCGCTTGGTGTCGTTTATTGGCTGGTCTTCTCACATAGCACATTCCATCGCTGTCAATGATTTTAAATTTTGACTCATCACTAAATAAGATAGTCTTCCATTCAGTCCAATTTACGTGCTCCTTTGCAAATGTAAACCGTTTTAATTGGTTGGTCTGCGTACGCTTCTAGCGGCAATTGGTAGCTTGAGAACAATTCACGTAGAAGTTACAAAAGTATTTTTTTTTTCACCGACTGGACGATGAGACTGTTCGCTGACTGGTTTTCCTGGGTCGACCTCCTCAATGATTTACTATCACTTCTTTGGTCGAGTAATAATGCGTGAAATTGAGCTTTTATGCACATGGCATTTTCTTGAAATGTCAGCTTGTGATATCCCATTAGAATAGTCAGCTACAATTCGCTTCCTGAGCTCAAACCCAAAATTATCCTGAGCCATACTTCAATATGTGTATATTAATTAATAACAGACACATTTTCAGTACCTACACCTTAAAATCTTCACACGAGAACTTCCTCTCGATTTTAACTAAACACAGAAAAATCTAATAAAGTAACATTTAAGTCACAGGTATCTTGAAAAATTGCAAGTTGCATTTGTATTGGCCCGGTCGATTTTTAGTAGTGGTAGGTAGTGGTTTTCCTTTTCCTTGAGAAAAGGTAGTGTTTAATTATCGTCCTAGGTACGAAAATACGTAGCCCGACGTAGCGAACAATATCCCGCAATTTGTGACGGGGTAAGTTAATTAGATAAAAGACAATTCAGCGTAAAATATTGTGAATGTAAACAAATCGCACACCGGACAAATGAACCTCGGCCGCCGCAGTTTTTGGCCCGGTAAAGAAAGGTAAGCGACAAAAACATTTGCTAATACAGTTGTGAAACATACGTGAAAGCAAACAATAGACGTGTATTCTATCACGTTAATCAATTCGACTCGGACGGCTGGCTGGATGCACCGGAGGAAATGTGGAGAGAAACACTGAAAATATTAAATGATATATGGAAAGGAAGGAAGGAGATACCTGAACGCTCGAGGACGGCGATAATTGTACACTACACTACTCAATGCATTCTAAATATTGTAAACAGGAATGATAGGGGGACTAGTAGAAGAGGAGGTGGAGGAGGGCGTCATGATGCCTTCAGGAAAGGCAGGGGAACGAGGGACAATCTTTATGTATTAAAATATCTTATTGAAAGGGAGTTAACAAAGAAAGGAGAGAAAACACATGCTATGTTTGTTGACCTGAAAGCGGCTTTCGACACAGTAAATACAAACATACTGCTAAAACGATGGAGAGGGTAGGGATATCAGAGGGTATAAGGAGAAGAGCGGAGGAAATATATGAAGAAACATGGTGCAGAGTCAGGGTGGGGGAGGATAGCTCGGAATTCAGGAAATGGAAGGGGGTAAGACAGGGGTGTCCGCTAAGTTCACAACTATTTAAGATTTGCATAGCGGAATTAGAGGAGATATTGAAGAAGGGCCAAGACGGAGGGTTGAAATTGGGAAACAGGAAAATATGGTCGTTCGCGTACGCAGATGACATAGTAATTATATCAGAAACTAAGAAGGGACTGAAGGAAATGACGAAGAGGTTAGAACGATTTATGGATAAAAGGGAGTTGGAAGTAAATATTAGGAAAACAAAGATAAAGAGCTTTGTGGGAGAAAGAGGGAGATGCAGATGAAATGGAAAGGAGAGAAAATAGAACAAGTGAAAGAGTGCATGTACCTAGGATGCAAACTGAGGGACAACAATAGTAACGAGGGACATATAGCACATATATGCAAGAAGGTGAGAGGGCAGAGGAGGGTCTGAGGAAGTGCTTATGGGGAAAGGGGGGTGGTAGCTTCCACGAGAGAAGAAAAATATGGAACGCTTGTGTAAAAAGTATAATGATGTATGGAGCGGAAGTGTGTGTGGGGGGGGGAGGATAGGAAAATTTGAAGGAGCCCAACAAAAAAAAAAATGAAAAGAACACTTTCATTGGAGAAATCAACGCCTGATTTTGGTAAGGATGGCAATGGAGGAAATAAGAAGCAGGGGCGATAGAAGAAGGAAAATATCTAAGTGGGAAGAAAGAAGGAGAAAGCAACTGGAAAAGGCAGGAATATCAGAGGAAGAAGTAGAGAGGAGAAGAGGAGAGGGGAAACAAGTGGAAAGAGAAATAATAGATAGATGGAGGCAAGTGGAAGCGCAAGAAAGAGAGGGCAAAATAAGGAAGGCAATGTATAACACAGAGTACAGAGAAACAAAAGTGGGCGGTGGAGAACCAAGATATTTGAGGGAGAGGAAGACGCCCGAAGAAGAGAGCGAGATACATATGTGGGAACGAGGAATAGTTGAATAAGTACTGGATGAATGAGGAGTACAAGAAATAGGAATTCTGTGGGGAAGGCGTAGGAGTTGGATGAGAGGGTGTAAAGAAGTGAAGATGGAGGAAGAGGAGAAGCGGAATGGAGGAGATTGGAGAAAAAGCATGATGGAGAAATGAGACGGGGTCAGATTCTTGACAAAGTTAAGGGAATTGAAGGAGAACAGGAGAAGGATGGTGAGGGAAAAGAAGGCATATGAATTTATATTGTTAATTAAAATGTTCGTACAAAAGATATTATACAATCCTCATGCTTTTAAAACGCGCTCATGCGGGAACATTGATTTTCCACAAATTGTTGTTGTATAAATGTGGCTTTTTAAAATCCCCTTTCCTTTCAAAATTTGACAATCTGTCAAAGTTGACATTCATTGTAAAACGAAGTTTCTTTATTCCAATAAAAGTTGAATTTTCTTAGTAAGTTTATAATTATATTTGACTTATTTATTCAGTAACGCTGGTTCGGGGCTCTAGTTCGGGGTACCTACGCTTACGGCTCACCAATTCATTAAAATGTCACGGAAATGACAATACTGACGTTTACATGACATTGCTAATATCAAGTTTGTGTGTACTTTTTTCATTCGACTGTATATTACAGTACGAGTGGAGAACCTAAAAATTTCACCCACGCGTGTGTGGGATTGTGATTGTGATTGTGGAATGACACACAAGTTGGTGAATTAATTTCGCACGAGTGCTGTATAGCGTTTTGTTCAATCCTGCCAGTGAATTTTTGAACAAAATTGAAATGTTATAATTAGTACATACAATTTATATCATAAAACATAGCGGGCATTTTCGTTGTCATGATCTATAAAAAGAAAACAATTGCAAAAGTAAATAAATTTGAAAGAAATTACAATTTAACATTCTTTCTCAAAAAAACGTGCAATTAATTAAGCAAGATGGAGCAACAGAATGATTTCATTGTTCCTGATGATATATTAGATGAGGTCGACGCCGCTACCTTTAACTTACTGACTGCAAAATCTAACGAAAGATATTTGAACGTGTTGGAAAAATTTCGTGACTGGATGAGAACAAAATACGTTGATGTTACAAGGGAGGAAGTAATGCTGGCTTATTTTAATGGATTAATGGGAAAATCGGTGCCCCCTTCTTTGTGATCTACGTATTCAATGTTAAAGTCGACCTTATTCGTTTATGAAGAAGTAGATATTAGTATTAGATATTAGAGTAAGTGATGTTTTATTTATGCAATTACGTGGTATAATTATGTAACGAATTTTCAGATTTAAAACTGTTCGGAATTTTGAAAAGTAAGTCTAAGGGATATCAACCTAAGAAGGCGAAAACATTTCACCAGAAAAGGTGTCAAAATTTATAAACGAAGCTTATGATGATATTTATCTATTTATGAAGATCGTGGTTGTAATGGCCGTTATAGGCTTGTAGGTGTGGCGTATTAGTAAATTTGAAAGCCACTGATATCAAAGGATCTACATTGATCGTCAATATACTAGAAACAAGAAACTACAAACCTCGTTCTTTTTTATTATTGATGCTGAAGGGCAGATTTTTCTTGTGTTATCATTCGGGAAAATGTACACTGCAACCCGTAGGTGTCAAAGATACCTAAATTGATGGTAAGTTATCTGAATTTGAAGGATGCCCATTTATATAAAAGGACATCGATTGCAAAATTATTAGCTAATGCATCTGCCGACATTCTTACGCTTAAAAGACATGGGGCTGGCGTTCTTCTTCTATTGCCGAGTCCTTTGTAGAAGAATCTGTCACCAACAAAATGGAAATAGCAAGAAAAATTATTGTCGGTGAAGGGACAAGCAAGAAAATTAGTCTGGAAGATGAGGTACCCGGAGAGTCATCGAAAAATCAATCCAGTTCTTGTGTTTTTAATAATCGCACTGTGAATGTTTATACTAATAAGTAATTTTAGTAATATAGATTGGCGATTTATTAGAACTTTTGAATAAACATGTTGAGCAATTCTAAACGAAAGATTGGCCTTAGAAAGGGGTAATGAGTGGGCAAAAGGTTTTACCTTACTGTTTTACCTCACGTTGTCATAGCAAACAATATGAGTAAGCAAAACAAGCACTTTCTCGTTTTGTATCCCAGTAAGAAACGAGAAGTTTGGATAGCAGGATTGAACAAAAATATTTTTAAACATCTTTTCTTTAGAATATCATTTATTAATAAAATTGTAAAAATGAAGTTATTTAGAAATGAAATTAAGTCACATTTTTTTATTTAAGTAGGTGTAGTTGCATATCTTTTGGCCACCACTATAGGTATATACAGGCTGTCCCAACGATCTGACAAAGTTCCCTTACGGCGTTATGTTTGCGAATTCGAAAAAAGTAAGTATCTACATATTTAGACGGTCCCTAGGTTCATATTCTAAAAATATTTTGAGCCGACATTGGCGGTTCGTCTGCGGGGGGCGACATATTGTACTTTGTTTAAATGGAACAGCCGGTATATTTTTACATTTTTGAATTCTATGTAGAATTGTGAATACATCCATGTACATCTTGTTTGTCAAAACTCAACAGAACTGGTGATTTTCAATTTTTTAGTGAAATTTTAGATATGCAGACTATGGTTCAAAAAATCATGTAACTGAGAGGGTAGTTGGTGGGAGGGTAATTTTTTATTCATGGACTAAGGGATCATCAAAGTAAGTATTAATGCACCCAAGGATCCACTTTTGTATACAGGGTGTTGGCAGTGAATCTTCAATCTCCCACAATTTTAAGAGGCAAAATATCATTTTTTTTTCAAATGACACCTACTATCAAGTTTACCAGCACTCGATTCAAAATCAAATTCTGCGTCGACTGATGCTACATATTCCTATACCTATCACTTCAGGTTTTCGAGTCATTTCAGAAAAATACTCTAGTTGTTCTCAAAATCAATCGCATTACAATTATCGTAATATTAAACATAGTGTCACTTCAGTAAATTGGATAACTCAAAACTACAAATTACATCGAGCAATTAAAGTCACTTTAAAAGTCACATCAGATTAATTCATTAAAAGCAACAAGGGCTTCTTAGCTAAGGCACCAAGAATCATCAGAGCCCACTTAACATCAAGTAAGCTGATTGTTACTAAAAGTAATGAAATGTACTCTGTACAAGCAATAGCAACTTTAATTCTGACAAATGACAAGTAATAATTAAATGTAAAATAAGATTTATAAACAAAAAAACAAAGTTTATTTTAGAAAAGGCGCTCAAATATGTTTCCATTTTGTTGAACACAAATATCCAGTCGATGTCTAAAACTAGTTCTGACACGCTGTAAGATTTCAGGAGTAATATTATTAAAAGACTCTTGAATCTTGACTTTCATATTTTCTCTTGTTGTAGGAGCCTCGAGGTAGACTTGAGATTTTATAAAATCCCAGAGAAAATAGTCGAAAGGGGTCAGATAAAGTGATCGGGCAGGCCACAACACTGGACCACCTCTCCCAATCCATCCGTTTGGCATCCAACGATCTAAATATCGTCTTACCCTTCTATGGAAATGAGGTGGAGCTCCGTCCTGTTGGAACCACATATCCCGCAACGTTTGCAAATCCACATCTTCCAATAAAGTATGCAGTACATTTCGCAAAAACCGATAATAATCAGTACCAGTAAGATGGTTTTCAAAAAATAGGGACCGATTACATAGTAACCCAATAATCCGCCCCAAACATTAAGAGACCACTGGTGTTGGTGATCAACTTGTGTCACCCAATTATGCCTGTTTACCACCCCATTGTGGTGAAATGTTGCCTCATCCGTGAAAAGAATATTATTGATAAATGCCGGATCTTCCTCGATATGTTCCATCATTAAATTGGCAAAATTAATTCGATTATCGAAGTCGTTCCCGTTTAATGCCTGCTGCAATTCTAGATGATATGGGTGGAATTTGTGGTTTTGAATTATCTGATGTACTGAAGATCTGCTTAAATTCAAACTTGAACTGATTGTCCGCACACTTCCATGTGGGTTCTCTTGGAGTTCCAATAAAACGTTTAAGTCATTGTTCTCGTTAATAATAGCACGATTAATCACCCTCCTACTCTCGTGTGCCACATTCCCGGTGCGTTCGAAGCGATCAACTAGCTTCTGCAGACATCTAACATTTGGTTGTCTTAAATCAAGGTACTTCTGCCTATAGAGCCTCATTGCTAAAAGGCAATTCTTGTCTGCTTCAACCACGGTCTAAATCATATTTACCATCATTTCTTCCTTTGAAAGATGTATCATTCAAAAACAAGCATGGGACCATAACTTAACTAATAATTAACTAAGGCGTCTATTAAATTTATTGATAAAGACTGTCACTGTCATAAAAACGTTAAAGTGACACTATGGCCTATGTTGAATATTACGAAAATTGTAATGCGATTGATTTTGAGACCAAATAAAGTATTTTTCTGAAACTACTCGAAACTGAAGTGATAGGTACAGGAATATGTAGCATCAGTCGACGCAGAATTTGATTTTGAATCGAGTGTTGGCAAATTTGATAGTAGGTGTCATTGGAAAAAAATGACATTTTGCCTCGTAAAGTTGCGCGAGATTAAAAATTCACTGACAACACCCTGTATACAAAAGGGGATCCTTGCGTGCATTCATACTCACATTGATGATCCCTTAGTCCACGGATAAAAAATTACCCTCCCACCAACTACCTGTGTAACCTCTCAGTTACAGTCGCGGGCACGGAATTTCGGGCAGTACGTATGTACGTCAATTTGACTGACATGAGGTGTGAAATAGGCTTCACGTATCCTAACCTAACTTTAAACTGTCACTGTTACTGCGAGAGTTGAATAAGTGACATAGACTGTTTTAAGAATTGAGTAATTGTTATTTAAACTATATTAAGCAAAGAACAATGACAATAAGTAAGAAGAATTTGGATTTTGAATTCAGATTTTGGCGCTGCTAGCGTATGTCAAGTAAATGACACAAAAATGATTAAAATAAATTTGTCATAATGACAATAAAGCCTAAGCTACATCGGTTTTTGTTAATGTGTCAGAAAATTGCTGCCCGAAATTCCGTGCCCGCGACTGTACATGATTTTTTGAAGCATAATCTGCATATCTAAAATTTCACTAAAAAAATTGAAAATCACCAGTTTTGTTGAGTTTTGACAAACAAGTTATACATGGATGTATTCACAATTCTTCATAGAATTCAAAAATATAAAAATATATAGGGTGTTCCATTTAAACAAAGTAAAATTTATGTCGCCCCCTTCAGACGAACCGCACATGCCGGCTCCAAATATTTTTAGAATACGAAGCTAGGGACACTCTATACATATAGATACTTACCCCTTTGTCAGATCGTTGGGACACCTGTATGTATAATAAACAATAAGCACGCCTTACTAGAAATACATTAAAAACAACTTACAGACATTTTGCAATTTCTTTTATGTTTTCTACATTTTCAGGGTGCAATTTGTGACAAACTTGAAATGATTCCAGGGCTTCCTGTATCTTTCCTTCCTCTCGGAATATTATTCCCTTAAAACAAATTATTTCAGCGGACAAAGATCAAAGAGACATTAATACTATAAATCATCTTTGATCTAACTTGTTTGTAGTAAGCATATTCGTTTTTTCCATTGCTGTTAGCAATCTCATCGTTTATGAGACTTTTACACGCCGCTATTTCCCCTCGTACATGTTGAATGTGAATCAACCAATTCAATTTTTCAATCGCCGCCGGTTCCGACCAAGCCATATTTTTTGACTGATTTCCCTCTGAAATATTAAAATTAATATCTGCAAATGAGCGCAAGGTCCACACGTACTTGCGGAAGTTAAATCTGATTTTCCATTCGCTATTAAACTCATTATATAACCAGAAAATTAAATAAATAATTACCGTAGCATCTGCTAAAATACAACGCTGTTGTGAGTTTGGTTGCTTGGCTACGGGCGTAAATTTTATCAATATGGCGTCATATCAACTGTCAAAGTGGATATATTTACAAAATCTGTGGAAGATAATGTAGTTGAATTTACGTAGAAGTACTTTTAAAATTATACCGGGTTTTATTAGTTTTGTAAGTTAAATACATAATTTGGAGATAAACGATTGTTGACCAACAGTATTATGAGATTATATTTACATACACCTAAAAATGTTGAAATTTGTTCATAATGTGATACACTATCTGTAAAGTACGCTAGTTACAATTCCTATAGCGATATAGGTATAAAAAAATATGGATACCGACAGTATTGGATCAATGTTAACTAAATCGCAACGACTCTTATTGGGCTCATTTGTGTTAATATTAGTCGACATTATTTGGGTCTCTTCATCAGAACTGACCAAGGTAAATAAACCTGAAGAGTAGTAATATGCTAGTAGACTCACTTATTATTTTTTAGTACATTTATAATAATGAAAAATTTGAGAAACCTTTTTTTTGTACGTACCTGAAGACTTCGATGTTTATGTTATATCTACTAGGCTTTTGCTTCTGGCCACCATGGCGGGACTACTGCAATAAACCAAACAATTATATGGTAAACTAATTTACGGAGATTCTAAAATAACACATTTATATTTGCTTTTGAACAGGTTATAGACCCGGATCAAGAAGATGAAAATTTTTACATTGAAGCAAACACAAGTCTAGTAAGCTGTTGGTTATAAAGTTACATTTATCGTTATAATGTATTTGTTTTAGAGTAACCCGACGTACGTACCAGTAAAAACTCCAGAGAGGGAGATTATAGATCGAAATTCAGGGACTGAAAGTGATGATTCGTCTATACGGTCTGTTAGGTTCAATAAACTAGCCGAAGTTCGGCAAATGTCCGAGGCTGAAGCTACTGAAGCACTGCTGGCCAGATTATCTTACCAAGCAAGCTTACGTGCTGGAGAGATTGCTAAAAGAGCCGCAACGAAACTGCCAATTATTAAAGTTGCAAAACTAGCTTTAACATTTTGTTTATTAGTAAGGGTAGTACTTATTTAATTTACGTGCATTAATCAAACCTTTTTAGTGGTTTTTTGCCAACTACACTTTCCAAATTGCTTTAGCAGACACAGAAGCTGGCATAGTTACAGTTTTGTCTTCCACGTCAAGTCTCTTTACACTTATATTAGCGTCCATTTTTCCTTCAAATCAGGCTGATAAGTTTAGTATATCGAAACTTGTGGCCGTTCTAACAAGTATAAGTGGTGTTGTAAGTACAGTGATTTTATTAATATGTACTGTAGTAATTGTTATTTTTCAAGATATTGGTTTGTTTTTCCAATATATCCGTAGAATCTCGACTTCCATATGGTTTTATACTATCTTTAATGAGTGCATTTTTTTATGCAACGTATTTGGTGTTTTTGCGCAGAAATGTCGATCATGAAGATAAAATGGATATACCATTATTTTTTGGTAATTTTGCATTTACAAATTAATTAAATTTAAAACTTTATATTTCAGGATTTGTAGGTCTATTCAATTTGTTGTTATTGTGGCCGTTGTTTTTTATATTACATTATACTAGTTATGAAATTTTTGAACTACCTACAAAACATCAATTAATGTTTTTGCTCCTGAATGGTTTATTTGGAACTGTGGTTTCTGAAGTTTTATGGCTGTGGTAAGTACAACTTCAATCAATCTTCATAAAGTAACGTTGGCAGAGGTCCAGTAACATGAAATTACTAATTGGTTGGTTTGAAATGTGCAAACATGAAATGCTGGGTGATTTTTGTGAAGTAGATTGCTTTTAACATTGATTATATCTATGGGTGCAGCCTTCTAAATCACATTTCACAAACTTTAAATTTTGAATTGTAATAAGAATGACCCAAAGGCATGGTTTGTAAAGACTGGTTACATCGTAACTTTTGGCCAATTATAGAACGTGGCGCGAAAACGTCATCCAGAATACTCATTTAAACCATTTCTATATCATATACAGAGACACGTATCACTCGCATGGAAGATGCGAAACACATAATGCAAATTCGTCATTATGATTCACGCTGTAAATGAATAAATTATATTGGCAAAATAAAGTGGTTACTATCATTTTGCAGTTATAAAAACAAAAACTCGATAATAATCTTTTATGAGAATATCGTTAAAAAAAGTACAAAAATTAAAACACAATAGGTTTTGTAGAAATGTAATTTGAAAATTGTGTATACTAGTGGCATTATTTAGCAATGGGAAGGTCATACAAAGTAAATGTTAAGTTACGGTCTTCTTCATCTTCTAGGCTAATTTTCGTGATGGTTCACCACTTTCTCTTTTACATATTTTCCTTTTCTTTGGGAACTTAGATATTTGATCTTGATTCTTTGTCGACTAAATGAATTGACTAACTTTTTGGGGACGTTTATTTTCTTGAATATGTAATCTGTCGTTCTTCGAATGATGTTTGGTCCACCTTTGTAATTATCTTCATGGAGTTTTCTAAAGCGTTGCTCAATTAGATGTACATTATGTAGCCATTGTTGCAAAGGCTGTATGAGGCCACCGTATGACACACTTTGGATCCACGAGGGGATGCTGTATGAATGAACTGTCAAAGCGGTATCGATGTTTTCTGTCCTAGTTCCTAAGTCAGGAAATTCGTTTTTATGCTTCTTAGCCAGTTAACCTGCCACATACAACAACCCATCCTTTTCTGTACATTTGTCATTGATACTGTTGAAGCAGAGCTATTCGAGTTTGTACAGTGCCACCAAGCTTACAAAAGCCCCGGAAAATATGTGAACTAATTTCGTAAACAAACGATGCGGACCAATCACCTGCGATATTTCCTTGATGTACATTCACAAACAAAACAGTGGTTTGTTTTCGTTTTGATATTTATGTGTTAAAATTTTTCCAAGTATTATTCTTATTGTTTAAAGTTTGTGGTCATCTGCGTTATTAAAAATCGTAAGGTATTCATCGTCGAATATTTATGCAGCTGATACAGATTGTTGTTAGGTTATGTTTGCGAATTGTCGCGTGAATCGCCGAAATACTTTTGGACCTGAATGTACTTTCTGAACATGCAGCTCCCCCATACAAGCCCTCTCAGAGCTCTTGTAATCTTGGTACTACAGTATTACTGGCAACATTAGAGATTTCCTCCTCTAGTTTTTTGGTTCCTTGATGGTCAATTCACCAATTTTTGCTTGCTGAAATGCTTTGGCGGCAACATAATGTTTTTCTTCCATTCCAGGAAGCGACTGAGCATTGGCATGAGTTTGGTCATGCAATCCTCCTCCAGTTCTCAGCTAAAAATAATAATATTAAAAAATGTAAACATAATTTAAAGTAATAAGTACCAACCTGTGAAAATATAAATATAAAAGAACTGACACTGCTTTCACAACAAATGATATTTAATACAAATGTACATTTCGAAAGCTATTGCTTTCATCATCAGTGATATACGTCTCGAAAAATAATAAAAATGACATAATTAAGTTGTCAAGGTATAATTACATATATCTACTAACCAGATACAGTAATGCATTATTTAAAGGAGACAAATCAGTATTTAATAATTTTGATTGGAATTTTTTCATATAAATAGCTTCATACATATTTAAACAATAATTTTGAGAATGTTTTAGTAATTTTAAATCATCAATGATAAAAAGATGTCCAGTATTAACAAAATGGTTAGCTAAAGCAGAAATACTTACAATGCGGTTCTTAATATGTAATTTATGTTCTTTAAATCTAGTTTCTAGATTCCTTCATGTTTGTCCTATATAAATAAAAAATAAATTTTCAAGGCAATCTTGATTCAGCCGGTGCGTTAATATGTAGGATATATTGTATTTTTCTTTCAAATCAATGTACAGACTTTGGAGTGAACGACATGATATTATCACCCCTTTTTGATATACTTGTAAAAATGTTTCAGTTTTTCGTTTTTTTTGAAATACAGCGCATCGTGTTCATTTTATCTATCATTTCATTTAAAGTTTTATTTTGAATTTCCAAATCTTTGCCATATGGATTCTTGCTTGGCACTTTGGGAAATGGAATACAATAATTCATCATATCAAACCAATGATTTGTTAGTTGGAAGAATTTTGTCACATTTGTAGCCAACTATACAACTGGCATATAAACTCGTGACGCCGTGGCTGTTGTATTGAAGAAGACTTTGTCTGCTAAAGCCATATTTTGGCGTTCTGCTTTCTCAAACGATAAATGTATGATGATCTTCAAGTTCAAAACCTCTATCCAAAAACCAATTCCGTATCAGTTTCAATAGGTATGGGGCATCAGCAAAAAGTAAATTTTTGCCTTTGTCACTGGGGTGTAAAATGTACGTGGTAGTACTGTCTATATTTAGTTCTTTCCAAAGGCCTTGATTTCCCCCACCACAATCTGAAACACATGCCATTACGTTATAGTTAACAGTGCTTAGTTATGTGATAATACTTTGCAGTAATGTACTGGTCATCTTTTTGTCAAAACCAAGATAAACTGGTTGTTTCCAATTATCAAATAATCCACGAGCCATAATAATTTGTAGATACGAGTGAGGCCCCATTATCTCATCTTCTTTTTGATCATACTCATAAACTGATGATACTTTTACCTCATCAAAATATAAGACTGTTAATTTGTTTATTTCTGTCTTGGAATGACCTGCAATACCTATTATTCTGACTACATTCTCCAAAATGCCAGATCTTATGCTCATGTTTCCATCCCAATGTTGTAACGTAGAAAGTCCAGGCAGAGGAGAATGTATCTTCTCTCTTAGATAAATATAACATCGTTTACTAAAATATCCTAACGTAAAAGCTCCAGCAAGTTCTTCGGTGGTCCATCAAACTTTTGATTTCTTCTTTACGAGAATATCTACTTGATTGCTGGATAGAAAATTGGAAAAAATGTCTTTCACTTTGGCTTTAGGGATCTGAAGATTTCATTAGTACTTCTACAACTTGTCTTTGTTCTTTACTTTTAGCCCTTTGAACTCTTTTCTAGGCAATACTTTTGATGTAGATTGTGGCAATAAATACAATGATGGAACAACTGAAAGTAGTTTATTAACGCAAGTTCTTTTTTTACTATTATTCATCTACTTACCTGTTGTTTTTATTCAAATTCAAATTCTTGATGCACTTGGGTTACATTTATCCTTTCTATGACAACACCTTATCCATTTATTTCTTACCTCTGCATTTTTAGGAAAATCAAAACACATTATTTTTTCTCCCGCTATTTTTCTCTTGCAAATAGCTATACTGCATCCAGTTCCAGGCATATAAATATTGAGAACCACTATATTAATTAAGAGGAATATGATTACCTATTGGCAGTCTTTTCGACTCTTGCTAATATAAATGAAACAGATAACTAAAGTGACTGATCCTTGTGGTTGTAATTAATTGTCTTTCTTAACAACAACACTGATTAATTAAAAGCAGAAAATTTAAGAATGTTTTAGATAATCTAACTCTAAAAGAACACTGGTAAATAACACAAACAGACACACGTAAACAATGACTATTGTCTATTGTATTGTGTACTCTGGATGACGCGCAATATGGCGGTATTGCTCACTCTCCAACAAGTTACGGCACAACCAGTCTTTACAAACCATGACCCAAAGGGACATGCTGGTTTGAATGGAGAAAAATAATAATCCGATTGGACACTATCTCAGAGAAATCACAATAGCTAGCATTGTTTGTAATTAAATGTAACCCAACATAATGAAGTAAATTATAAATAAGTTTTGATGTATGTGGTGTTTTTAAATTTTAAATGCAGCGCTTCAATTTATTTTTTTTCAGGGGTTGTTTTTTAACTTCGTCCTTGATCGCAACAATAGCTATAAGTTTAACGATACCAATGACAATGCTAGCAGATGTACTTTTAAAGAACGTTTCATATCCATATTTATTTTATCTCGGAACGGTACCAATGCTACTTGCGTTTATTGCAGTCACTTCTCTTTCTCATTATGAAAATTGGGACCCTGTCTTTAACTTGATGCGCTGTGCCTACGTCTCAACATTTCGAAGAACTCGATTTCGGTAAGTTGACTTACACAGTGACAAACACCCCTGAAATTCAATACATTCACTTATTAAGAATTTTCCAGCTTCAGGTTTCCCGAAATGCCATCTGAGCAAACGGAAGCGCTAATCGGCATTAACAGTAACGAACATGAAGCGTAATGATGGCTACGATCACAAAAATAGACTGCAATCATTATTGAAAACATTCCAATACGTGAGACAATGTTTTATTTTATTGTATATATTTGCGACATTGATTTATACAGGTGCTTTATTCATCTAATTGTGATTTATGTATATAGACATATGTGATTTGTTTCAACTTTTTATATATTTATTTTTAAGAACCGTGATCTAAATGTTCATTCTGCCTTTAAATTTACATGTTCAGATTCTTTAATTTAGTATATGCAATGATTTGTGTATTTGTTAACAATATCTTGGTAAGGGTGCATTTTCAAAGATAGTATAGTAGATTTGTGTGTAATTAAAATGTAGTTCACACTGCAAATTGTGTTTGAAGAATATATTAAACATTCATGAACTTGGAATGTACTAAATTCACTAACAATAGATACTCGAAATAAATGCCTATTCTTTTTATTGTAGTTAGTGTAATCTGTAAAACGGAAACTGTACAGAATCTCGTGCATGCAGTTTACATTATATAATAATGCCTGTGTGTTCACATTAATGGGTATAACCGGGTTTACTTTATATTCACATCATCGCAAGTCTACTGTAGTATAAAAAAGCTATAATTTAAAGGAAACTGAAACCATTGAGTATTAAGAAATTAGTAGTTTAAATATCAGAGTAGGGGGGATACTGAGTCTTAATTAAACGACAAGTAGACAAATGACATGTGGATTCTTAGTAAAGTAAAATTTATTTGACATATATAAAAATAAGTACGAGTCAATATGGTAAAAAGCACATTTACTAAGATATTTGAAAGTTAAAGGCTTTGCAAATGAATCTGTATCTGTACAGAGTGAATCAATGATACTATTACTTTTACAATTTTATCTGTTGTCTTCCACTTGTTGGTTTTGTTACTATCTTTGCAATTTCTTATCTTTTTTGCCTCCCTGTCTTTATCATTTTTAGTATATATCATTACCATTGCATGTGCGTCTAAATATGTGTTAATAGTACTTCAAGTGATAACAATTACATTTGGCATATTGTATAATTTTTATTGAAATATAAAATGAGTTACTGCATACTGTACATCACTCGGTTATTTTGTATACAGACAATCCATCGACAAGGCGCTAAATATTTTATAAGTACTGTTTAATTCGTTATAATTATTAATTTTATGATAAACAGCACCTCATTTCATGCACCACTGGTAATGTAAGTACATAATAAAAGCAATAGCAACCATTAATTCACTCTGATTAAACAAAGTGCAATCTAATTATTAACTTATTTTAGCTGTAGAAATTTTATTTAATTCTAATGTTTACTATATAATTGCAAAGGTACTGAGAGAATTTTAGGAAAGAAATTTACACTTATCTCGATTCGTTTGAATGAGTCTCCATGTTTGTTTTAAGAGATGGCTGTAAGTTTCACTGCCTTTGACTATAAACAGAGAATTTCTTCCTAAAATTCTTAACTTCCGTTCTTAATATTAAGAGTATGTATACTTCTCGTAGAGAAATAACTATATATTTTTAATAATCAAGTTAGATACTGCTCCTGTAAGTGTATTTTCATAATGTCATGTTATATTGAACTAGCGAATTTTATTGTAAATAAAATGCAGTATTCGAACGTTTTTATTTTAGTCATTGTAAATCCATAGTCGTAGAAATTTTATACTGGGAATTTTAAAATAAAACTTATGCAAAAATGTATGATGGTCTAATAATATATGTTAACAAAGCGATGAAACAAAGTATTAAATGAACACATAATATCCCACATGGCTATCTTTATATTAATCTAATGGGATAAATAGGCAGTTCTATTTAATTAAATTAAACTGTGGAACATCTTGTATTAGTGAATTTAATGTGGTTAACTATAACATTGATTTGTTAAAGTTTCACAAACTGTCTTAGTATAGCTTCTAAAGGAATATTTCGACAATCGTGGCCAACCTGTAAAGAAGATGCTATCACATCACCAGAAGAACCCACAATGTATATGTATATGCAGGGCCACCAAGCAAACAAGTCCATCGCAAAATATGCCAACTAATTTTAAAAATTTGTGTAAAAGTTTAAGCCAATACCTGTAACTCCTGCCGGCGTTGACCTTTGATGACAAAAGTGAAAGTAGCTGGCAAATTGACATGTTATCGCATTTGTGTTTCTTAATTTTATCTGCTTCCGTTCATCTTTCTAGAAAAAATCGGTCTTATACTTTATGTATAAGTAAGTATAGGAATCATGAAAATTTTCGAACTCGAGATTTTAACTGATATACACGTTTTAAGGTCCCCTGAATCGATTGTGACTATTTTTGAAATGACGTCTGTATGTGTGTGCGCTCTACCGTCCAAACGGCTAAAGCTAGAGCTATGAAAATTTGAACTTAACATTTGTATACCGTAAGGAGGAAAACGTCCTATTTTGAAAGCAATATCTCAACCGGAAGTGATGGTTTACTCTTATCACATTTTTCCATATTTCGAAAACGGTATGTTATCGAAAAAATTATTCTTACAAAAGTGAAAGATATTGATATTTTAAACAACTTTTATTTGAAAAGTTTTTTCGAAAAATGTCGTATAACTAAGTATAAGAAAGTTCAGTACGGACCACTGCAGATTTCTTAAGACTATTTTTGTTTGCCTTATTCGAAATAAGGTAGGCATATATTTTATAGATAATTTAAAGTATTTTTAAAATGAAACTTTCGAATGACCTCAAAATATATATTTTACCTATTACTACTGTAGGTATTTGCTATTTATCCACGACTATTGCATTATACACACAATACCTTTTCTGCAAATAATGGTATCCATAACTACCCAACAGGAGTTATGAGCGTGAGTTATTATAACTCACGCATTGTCGCCATAGTAACTACTTAAGTAACGTTATCAAATTGGCCGATATTAAATATCATGTCAAACAATTAAATGTCAAATTGGACTAAGTAAAAGTAAAAATGAGTTCAGACAGTGATCCCGAAAAACACCACCTGAATTAAAAAAAAATCGCCGAAATAGCGACTCGCAATCTTCTGCCAAATAGATCGCACAAAAAATATAATATGGCCTACCAACATTTTTTAGATTGGAGTTCAAGTAAGAACATAAAGTCATTGTCAGAAAATGTGCTTCTGGCATATTTTAAAGAATTATCTATGAAATACAAATCTTCGTCATTGTGGACTTTCTAGTCAATGCTTAGAAGTACACTCAGCATAAATAAAAGAGTAAATATTGAAACTTTTATGAAGTTACGAGCGTTCCTCAAACGTAAGGCTGAAAGTTATACGCCTAAAAAGGCAAAAACGTTTACTCCAGAAGAACTTAATACATTCCTAACCGAAGCACCAGATGAGAAATATCTGGCAACAAAGGTAGTAGCATTATTATAGTTTACTAAACCAATCTAATTTACGTTGGTTTAATATTGGGCATAATGGGTGCTTGTCGCGCTGGGGAATTGTACTCCTTGCAGATCATGGATATTCAAGATCTTGGATCCACCTTTATGGTCACTCTATCCAATACAAAAACGAAAATCACGAGAAGATTTACTGTAACTGGAAACTTTTATAATATATCTGGATCTCCGTCCTTTGCGTATAGTGCAAACACCATTATTTTATAAGTTCCAAAATGGACAATATTTTGCTCAAAGAATTGGCATCAACAAATTTGGAGTGATGGGCAAAGAAGTCGCTACATTTTTAAAATTACCGGATAGTAATCTGTATACAGGCCATTGTTTTCGCCGTTCGTCGGCGACTTTACTGGCGGTGATATCACAACTCTCAAGCGCCACGGTGGTTGGCGATCATCCGGTGTAGCCGAGGGATACATAGATGAATCCACGAAAAATAAAACAGACACGGCAAATAACATTTATGATATTATCAACGACCAGCCAATTGCTAGTACTTCTGAGTTTATACAACCTACAAGATACGAAACCATAACCGTAGACAATTCTACACCTTCCATAAATATCACAAATTGTTCTCATTTTACAATTAATTATAGTAATCAAAATAAGGACTAACAGTGTTAAATTGTGTGTTAAATAGATGAATAAATTAATTTAAATTTAATGGTATTTCAATTTACTGAAAAGAGCTACAATCGTGGATAAAGTATAGTATTCAACTCGAGATAATGGCAATAACTCACTTGGATGATTGGATGCAATCATCCCGTGAGTTATTGCCCATATTACCTCTCATTGAATAATATACTATTATATATTTATAGAATCCATTTCTTCTAAACGCTTTTATCGCTATGGCAAGTAAAGGGAAACAACTGTTCATTTCGAAGCCAGAAATATTAAAAATGTCGTGGAGTTCTTCGACCAACAAAAATCTGCCGTGTGTGGATATTTCCTTTGGAAAGGGCTATAGAACTAATTGCGGCAGCGACTGAATATGTTTAATGTGAATCAATAAAATTCATAACAAAAATTAGGTAATTTATATTTCATTTCATTTCAATTTATATTTTTTGTTCTGCAATAAATATTTATTGTTATTTTATAGGGCTGAAGGTAAACTTGCCGATGAAGGGGATGTTGAAGTCTCCTTAAAAAAAAAACGACAATGTGGGGGTTCCAATAAAATAATTTTGGACATTTTAGTTAATAAAATGAAGGAGAAGATTGGCTACGTTGATGGTAAAACACACGAAGAAAATCTTTATTACAGATCGGCTTTAAATACAAAAAATGCCACACTAAAAGAAAGTTATTGATAGAACGTAATGACATTGTTGCGTGGCGGTCTTATTTACGAGAAATAAAAAAAAATGATGCTTTAGGAGAAAGTAAAAGGCCAATGATATTTTTAGACGAAACTTATATCCTTCCATCTTATAGAGTCAATAAGTGCTGGCAAGCAGAAGACGAATGTGATGTTTATAAAACTGACAGAACCAGCCAGAGATATATAATTGTTTATAATGCACTTCTCATCTTTAAATCAAAAAGCAAGTCTGGAGATTACCACGATGACGTGAACCATAATAATTTCATGAGATGGTTGGAAACGCAGTTAATTCTAAATTTGCCACCAAATGGGATTGTCGTTATGGACAATGCTTCTTACCATGGAGTTCAAATTAACAAACCACCAGCACAGGCCACATGTAAAGCAAGTATGAAGAAATGGTTAGGCAATAACGGAGTGTCAACAACCAATGGCATGAGAAAGGCTGAACTATTGGTGTTAGTAAAGCAATTAAATAACACGAGGACATATTATGTTGATGAACTGTTGAAAAAATATGGTCACACTGTACTGCAACTTCCACCTTACCATTGCGACATCAACCCAATAGAATAAATATGGAGTTTGGCTAAACATAAACTTACCAGTGACGGCTTGTCAAAGGAGGCAACGGAGGCAATGCCTCCGTTAATCATTTTGTATAATGACATTTTTATGTAATTTATTTTTTTCTATACATAAGTGTTGTTTTTTGTATTAAAAACGCGTATTTTAGTAAATAGTTGCAGTTGTAAAATACAATTTTCAAACATCCCAATATATTATAGCGCGAAAATATTGTGAAATTTTGCCGGCTGGAGGCAAATTAAACTCAGCTTCACAAACTGCTGCATTTGACGCGCTGAACCGATACAAAACCTAGCGCAGCCCGTATTAACTAGAGACTTTTCTCGATAAAAACACATCGGCTGGAGGCATGCCGCCAGACGCTGCGTCACGGCACATGAATACTCCCACTCTCCCAGTGTTTCACGTGCAGTTGTGTGACGCATTAATGTTGGTGATGGTGACATATTGCTGTTACTAAGGTAAAGTAATTTTCTACAGTTTATTGATCGTATTTATTGTATTGAGCACTAAAGTACCTAGTTTATCTTTTATCTTAAACATTTTCGATATTTCGATCAATACAAATAAACATCATTTAATATTTACATGCAGGACGTTGTACATTACACACATTTGAGTTTGCCTCCTCAAGTAGCAAGCCCACGAGCCGCCACTGAAACTTACCATGAAGAACGTTAAGCAAAGTGGTGTGGAAATTGAAAACCTAGTGAGAAATGCATTTGCAAAGATAGGTCCATTTCGAAAAAAATAATATTAGATTGAATAATGTTCTTGTGTTCAAACTAATAATAAAGGTTTATAATTTAGTTACTAAAGTAAATTTACGATATTTCTATTCAGGTTCCCGTGGTTTGTGACCCCTTGTGAGGATTAAAACTTTTAAAAGCTTTGAACCATGTTTGCAGTAAAGGATTGGAACCAAGAGCAGCGATCCCTCAACTCCCATTAGCACAAATCCCGGGACTATCGCTAATGGCCCACAACCTGCGGATATCGTACTGAGAGCACGCCAATCCGCGCAAGTCTCGTTACACACCCACGACACGAGTACAAAACACCAACACAGAGAAAACGAATCTCACTTCCGTAACCTCACTGACATAAATAGACCAAACTCTTCTGTAAATGTCTCTGATAAAGATGAAAATTATACAGAAAGAGAAGATAAAGTAGAAATGATTTCGCCAGTCGTACTCAGAAACAAGAAAAAACTCATAAAAAATTGACTTTTATTTACTAAGGTTCAAAATCTCTAGGACGGTATTAGAATGTACCCTGTGGCTGAAAAGACTTCAGAGGAATAGCCAATCTGCTAAATACCGGAAAACATGAGTACCACGCACACCAACTTCCATCAGAAAAACTCCTGAACATCGTTCTCCAAGGTATCCACACAGAGATAAATGAAACAGGTGTCGGAAAGGAAGTGAGATAAGTGGCAAGTCAATGCCACACATGCTGGTTAAGCTTCCACGTAGTGAGAGAAAGATATTCGACTTGTGTGATATTCTCCAGCTTCAAATTACAGTTGAAATATTGTGCATGAAGGCTGACATAGTGCAATGCTCCCGGTGCCAAAGATTTGGACACGCACAATCTAGATGAACTGTGGCATATACATGCGTAAAGTGTGCTCAAGATCATTAGATCTGCGAGTGTCCATTAAAACAGGAAGATAAAGCCACATGCGTAAACTGTAGTGGCGAACATATAGCTTCTTACCGAGAATAAACCATGTATAAAAGTCAATGGAAAAGGGCAGAAACCAAACACGAGTACCACCTAAAACAGAAATGGCTAAATTGAACATAGTATCATTGCCCATGGAGTCCAAAACAAGGTTACTGAGAAGATGCGAAATAAATGATTCTAATCAGTGAGACGTTGCGCGCCGGCGAGCAACGAAAGGTAGCGAACTACGCCACGATCAGATCCGACAGAAAAACGGGAGTTGTGGGAGGAACGGTGATTCTATTGAAGAAGGAGTTAGCTCCGGCCGACTGCCTGCATATATACTCAGTGACATATATACTGCACCACCTAGAAGGGGTGGGAATTTTTGGACCAAATTTGGAAGAAACATTGGACTAGTCTAAGGTAACAATTGATTAAAATTTGATAAAGAAAACACTTCATCTTTTTGATTTTTCTTTAATAATGTGTTGGTCCGCCCCTATTTCTGATACACTCATTACCCGCCTTAACATTGATTCCAGCAGGTGATCAATGTCTTCTTGGGGTGTGGCATCCCAAGCAGCCTGTACTTCATGCCGTAGAGCTTATATTGTCAACGGTGGGTTCGGTAGATTCCTCAATCTTCTACCCATCATGTCCCACACGTGCTCAATGGGCGACAAATCCGGAGATCTGGGCGGCCAAGGCAAAAGATTAACATTGGCCTCTTCAAAGAAGTCAAGAGAAACCCTTGCTACGTGAGGTCGTGCATTATCTTGCTGGAAAAGTGGGTCTTCCAGCCCTCGAAGATATGGAAGAACATGTGGTTCTACCACTTCGTCAATGTAGCCTCGGGCGGTCATACTGCCCCGAATGAAGAGCAAAGGTGACCTACTGCCGTAAGCGATAGCACCCAACATCATCAACCCCACAGTTCGGTGAACATGCCTCGCAATCGAAAAATCAGGATTGCGCCTTTCTCCACGTCTTCGTCTAACAGTCATCCGACCATCATGCATTCCTAAACAAAATCGCGATTAGTCACTAAAGACAAGTCGATGCCACCCCAAGTTCCATTGAAGTCTTTCCGTGCACCAGGCCAAACGTTCCTGGCGATGTTGAGCAGTGAGGGGTAGCACAAGATGTGGGCGGTAAGACAGCAAGCCAAAAGTTGTTATTCGACGATAAACTGTTCGCAAGCCTATCGGACGACCTTGTTCACCTAACCATTGATCAGCTATTGATCTAGTTGTAGAGAATCGGTCTCTCAAGGCCATTAGTCTTAAGCGGCGATCTTGACGTTCATTTGTTCGTCTTTGAGTCCCAGTGCCTCTTCTCCGACGTTCAGCCCCATGTTCAGACCACGCTTGATAAACACGCATTATTGTTGAGTGGTGCCTTCCCAAACGGTTGCCGATTTCTCTAAACGAAAAACCTGTTTCTCGTAAACCAACAATCCGCCCTCGGTCAAAGTCACTCAACTGCTGGTAAACTTGAGGTCTCCTTCCTCTAGGCATCATTAAACACTTGAAACACTTTAAACTAAAGAACGGGATCCGAAAAAGTGGAACAAATTCAAAAAATGACTCGATAATTGCTTGTCTATCACCACCTTTAAAAAATGACACAAACGTCAAAAATCCCATGACTACTTGATGATTGGGTTTCAAATTTTAATCAACTATTCGAGCTGGAGGTGTTTCGTTTTTTTTTCCATTTGCTCCTTTCACTCGTCTATATATAAACTACAAGATGTCTGTACACGACACCGTATAAAACGAAACCACCATGAACTCCTCGGCAGTCGACTCGCCTAACTCTCCCAAGTGACCACGTATAGGTGTTGATGAACGACCGGACAACACCACCGGGACTCAATGTGTAACTTGCTACGGAACGGCAATAATTTTTAATATATATTCCGTCACCGATATAATAAAAATGATTAATTTTGCTCCGGACAACACTTCTTGCAGTCTATATATATATATATATATATATATATATATATGTTCTGCTTTTTTCTCGGGTAATGAACCGCGTTGTAGAATTATCCCTGTAAGGGTTGTTCCGACGTTTCCGCAATGTCACAATTGCCATCTTCAGGTTGGTCTTCTCGGTCTAAGCGATCTAGAAGAACTGACTGTCAGTTCTTCTAGATCGCTTAGACCGAGAAGACCAACCTGAAGATGGCAATTGTGACATTGCGGAAACGTCGGAACAACCCTTACAGGGATAATTCTACAACGCGGTTCATTACCCGAGAAAAAAGCAGAACAGATTTTACCCGCGAGAATCTACGTATCAACATCATATATATATATATATATATATATATATATTTACGGTGACGGATTTTATATTAATTGTATTATTAACGGTGAAGGTTTATATCATGTCGTCTGGACACGAAGCGGTCCTAGAATTATTATCCATCGCATCAACAATATGGAATACTCCGATGATATTCCTATCGATCTTGACGAAATTCTTGAACAACTCGAAGACACTCCCATTGTTTCAACCTTTACAAGACCTTTATCACCGGTGCCTTCTACTTCGAACCAATTTATTGATGACGACGAACGAAAGCGATATCTCGTGGATAGACTTGCTGAAATCCGTAAACGACGATACATCCTTCACGACATCATTACTTTCGGAGGACATTTCAACCTTGATCGAATCGTTGACCAAATTTGGCACCGATTCGAAAGCCAAGGATACTCCGGACGGGCTTCTTGGCACTTCGCAGAAGGATGGGACCACCTCCATGTCTTACACGACTGCGCCTTCTCCGCCAGATGGTGCCGCTGTTCAATATTCTATGGCATCACTTTTAAACGGCGAACTTCCTCAAATTTCCGGCTTTCAGATGAGTGCTCAACCGAATGGTGGGCAAATATTACAAAGTATTTCCACAAATCGCCACGACAAAATCTTTTGTTCTACGTTGCAGACGACAGTCTTTACGTTCACATGAGATTAATACCATGTTCGGTGCTCCGGGATCCGACGATCGAATCGACACAATACTGGATGCATGCAACAAAGGTATTATCTTTTTCTATTGATACATTAAATTTAATAACATATAACAAGCAGGACCTGAAATTCACCGTCCAGGCAATACCTCAGAATCGGCGGGCGGATCTCACTCTCCAACTGGTGTCGCAAGTGGAACAAGAGATTGCCCAACACCCCGACGCCAAGGCGGAAGTAAAAAACAGAAAATCATTCAGTTCTTTTTCAAACACCCGACATCGCCCATACTAAGCATCGTGAAAACAAAACAATGGCTCGACTCGGAATTCGCATACATCGGACGCGCACACGACATGTTCAAACAGGCTTGTGACGTATTTTGTCGTCTGCCGATTTTATCTCCACTACGATCCTCAACAAACGACCTTTCAAAAATTATCCGTTAATGTTTTCAATTGTCACCTGGCCACAGCTCTACACACTACTACACAGAGACGATCGAGTGGAGAAATAATCGATCGAGTTTGTTTCATAGGATACGCTCGTGGTGTCGTGGTTTAGATGATAAGACGATAGACGAAGATAAATAACGTGCCGTGAAAACATCATAAATTTCAATAATAGTAAATCTCTGGTTGGAAAATTAAAAGAAAATAAATGAAATATTACCCTAACCACACAGCACTTCTGTTGTTATGCTAAGTTGCCTAGGTTATCCGACTGTACAAGGGTGGTTTATCAATTATTGTCCTTAACATAGCAGGCATTGACTAACAAATGAAAAACTTCCATCCGATGAGTCATTTATTGACGTTAGTGTATGTAAAATTGCGTCTTGTATCTTTTCATTTATTCGAAATATTATTTCGGTTCTATTGAGGTTTTTGTAATTTTATCAAAACGGGTAAAATTGAAACAAAAGCTGTATACCTCGGTAAAAAAGGTTTATCACCGCAAGAAATTCATAAGGACATGACTGAAGTATTGGTCATTCATACCAGGTAATTAAAAATTGGTCACGAGATTTCAAACTGGAGAGAGAATGTCCAAGACCACCAAAAACTGTAGTTACCAAGGAAAATATTAATTAGATCCATGATATGGTAGAATTGGAAGAATTACCGTCAGATTCATAGTACAGACATGTGTAGACCGCCGCCAATTAATACGGCCTAGAAATAAAATTAGAGATATTTAATTCCGATCCTGCTTACATGCATTGGTTTCAAATACGGCCGCATTTTGAAATGTAACGATTGCGTCCGGAAAGAAAATTTGAAATTGCCAATGCTTTTCAACGCCCATTGTTCGCCGGATGTGGATATTTGTTTAAGAGATTAATTAAAATACCGAGCGCTACGATTTCAGGATATAAACAAAGATTAGCACTACTGAAGGCGGTATGATTAAGACGCTCTTTCGCGTGGGCTGCACTCCCCGCTACAATTAAACATATTTGAGAATTTGATTTTTAAGAAGAAGGAAGGACGAAAAACAGTCAGTCGTGCGGTGCCCCTTCGGAAGGCACCATTTGGGTGGATTCCTCCGAAAAGGAGTAAAGTCGTGACGGGACTTCTTCGGGAAAAGAAGTCGGTACTCCTGCTAAGAGTTAAGGCGCACTCAGGCCCCTTCGGGACGCCGTGAGTCGTCGAAAATGTCGCGCAGTGTTGAGTTAAACAGCCGAAATCTAGCCTAACTTTTCGGAAAATACTTACAATTAATAGGTGTCATTTAAAGTTTGAAGTGGATAAAAAGTGGAAAATTCTATTATTAGAATTCAAATATATTTGATTTTTTTTACGAATTTCGGGTATGTGTGTCTGTGTGTCTGTGCGCGCTCTAGCGTCCAAACGATTATAGCTAGAGCTATGAAACTTTAAACTTAACATTTGTATGTAGCAAGGAGGAAACCGTCCTATTTTGAACGTAATCTCTCAACCGGAAGTGATGGTTTACTCTTATTACCTTTTTCCATATCTCGAAAACGGTACACGTTACGGAAAAAAATATTTTTACATAAATTATAGATTTTAAACAACTTTCATTTGAAAAGTTTTTTCGAAAAACGTTGTATAACTAAGTATAAGTAAGTTTCGTGCGGACCACCGCGGATTTTTACTTACTTATACTTTATATATAATGTGTGTGTGTGTGTGTGTGTGTGTGTGTGTGTGTGTGTGTGTGTGTGTGTGTGTGTGGGTGCGTGCGTGCGTGCGTGGGTGTGGGTGTGTGTGTGTGTGTGTGTGTGTGGGCGCGCGCGCGCGCTCTAGCGTCCAAACGATTATAGATAGAGCTCTGAAACTTTAAACTTAACATTTGTATGTAGCAAAAAATTTCAAATTCAAAGTTTTTTATTAAAATCAATATATACACAATATTTACAAAGACATTATATATACAACAACACATAAGTAAAACACCTACTCCTACGAATCGCTTATTAGGTGGATCTAAGATATTACAATAACATTTAAAAACATTTACGGTGCCTCCCTCAACGATTGTCGGGGTTCCGTTGTCCGTTCGTCCATTACGTTTGTTTCGTATTGTCGGCGGGAAACTCTCAAAAACCCACCCCGTACGACCTGTTTTTTTGGGTCGTAAGTTTTATGTTACGTTGTGTTATATTATGTTAAGTTATGTTGAGTTATGTTAGTCCGTCCTGTCCTCGTAGTATATGTCCAGCGTTTCATATGGTAATTTATGTGTATGTCTCTGTCCTTCGACATGTCTTTGTTCAGTTATGTCACGTATGAGTCTGTTGTCGTGAGTGGCGGTCCGCCTGTAAAAGCGTCCCGCCATCTCTTTTATCTAGGTCGTTAGTAGCGGCATGTCCGCGTTTGTGTGTAGGTCACGTATACGTGCGTATCGGTCGGTGCCCAGGGCGACACTTGTTCTGCGCTACCTATAGTCTACGGAGATTCGTCGCCGAAGCTCCGCACCACACAGGCGACGCGTACGTCATCGTCGGTCTTATGATTGCCTTGTAGAGTAATAGTTTGTTGTTCGTCGTAAGTTTGCTGCTTTTTGAGACCAGTGCGTACACCGATCTCATTGCAGCGTGTCCCATTCTGTTCGCGTGTTGTATATGTGCACCAAACGTCGTCTTTGTGTCAAGTGTGACCCCTAGATATCTCACTGTCGTTGTTAAAGGTATTTCGATACCGTTGACCCTTGTCGGGTTCGGTATCGTGTAATGTCTGTTTCGTCGCGTGAATGTGATGCTTTCACATTTGGTCGGGTTGACTGTTAGTTTCCATTGTGTGAAGTATCGTTCGAGTTCCCTCATGTGGGTGTCTATTTTCGCGTGTGCAATGCATTCTGAGCTGGATGATGCGTATATGGCCGTATCGTCGGCAAAGAGCGCGATTGATGTGTTTTCGTCAGTCGGTATGTCGTTGATGTATAATGAGAACAGTTGTAGTCCCAAGACAGAGCCTTGGGGCACTCCTGCCCTTATGAAATGGGGTGCTGAAATGGTATGATTGAGTCGAGTCTGAAATTGTCTGTCTTTTAGGTATGAATAGATCAGTCTGATTAGTGACATGTCTAGTCCGTATTTAATTAGTTTGAATACTAGTCCATCTATCCATACCGTGTCGAATGCTTTTTGCGGGTCAAGTAATGTCATTGCCACAACCTGGTTCCGATTAAACGTTTTCCGTATATCGGTCACGAGTCGCGCCACTTGTTGAACGGTGTCGTGTCCGGATCGGAAACCAAATTGTTCGTCAATGAGGAGATCTCGCCTTTCGACTTGATCCCTCAGGCGTTTGTTAATAATTGTCTCAGTCACCTTCGAGATACTGCTGAGGAGACTAATCGGTCTGTAACTGTCCGGTATGTCTCGTTGTTTGCCGGATTTATGGATGGAAATTACTACAGCACTCTTCCAGTGGCTTGGAAAGTGCTGCAGGGACATTGTCGCGTTTATTAGGTACGTCAGTTGTACCAGTCCTTTTCGGGATAGGTTTCTAAGGATTTTATTTTGAATGTTGTCGAGTCCCGGGGCTTTCAGCGGTCCTTGTCGCTTGATCGCGGCGAAAATTTCTCGGGGGCTCGCTAACTTTAAATCTGAGTTTCGGTCTCGGTCCGTGCGGGACATAGTCGTTCTTACGAATTCGACCACGCCCGCTTGTTCGTCCGTTAGGTCGTCGAGTCCTATGTCGTGCGCCGTTTCGAAGGTAGTTGCGAGCGCCTCCGCTTTCCCCTCGTCTGTCATGTGTGTCTCACCCCCGTGCACAAGCGGCGGCACCGGCTGGAATTTCTTCCGTAGCCGCGCCGCCATGCGCCAGAGGGACCCGTCGCTGGCAGTCAGTCTCGTCAGTTTGTCGGTCCATTTCTTGTTTCTGTGAGTCCAAATTTTTTCACGGATTTGTCTCGTTAGTTCGTTAGTTCTGAATCTGTCCGCGTCAAGTTTAGTCCCTTGCCAGATTTTCCGTTGTCTGTTTCTGTTCTTAATGTCTTGGAGTATATGATCGGGAAGGATGTCAGGTCTCTGTGGGTCAATCGTACGAATTTTAATCGTACGATTTCGTGCGTGTTTGATTGCCTCCGTCAGCTCGGTGACTGCGTTTTCAAGTTTGTCAGGCGTGTCCAGGTCCCGGTTTATTACGACCCGGCTCTCCAAGTATCGTCGGAACAACGGCCAGTCCGCCGTGCGATAGTCCGTTATTTTGATTAGTCGCTTAGCGTATGTTGCCCCGCCCACTTGAAAAGTGACCGGACAATGGTCCGAGTTTAAGTCCTCTACGGCGATGAGGTCCGACATGTTGGTCACATTCCTCACCACCGCGATGTCGGTTGTTGTTGGCCTTGTTCCGTTTGTTGGGTGATGCGTTGGCGTGTCCGGAAAAGCCACAAAGCCGTTATGTGTGTACATGTATTGTTGTAACTAAAACTAGACTAAAACTAAAATCGTCACTATCGATCACTAATATTAACTACAAACTAGGAGGGTTTTTTAAATAAGCGTCAGATCGCACACAATCACCAAATACACAGCGGAGCACAAAGGTTACGTCCTACTCGTACTGAGGTCGGAGCGCAGAATTCTCATTCGAGCCGAATTAGGTAATCCAGGATCATTAATTGGTGAAGCAAGGAGGAAAACGTCCTATTCTGAACGCAATCGCTCAACCGGAAGTGATGGTTTACTCTTATCACCTTTTTCCATATCTCGAAAGCGGTACACGTTACGGAAAAAAATATTCGTAGATAAATTATAAATATTGATATTTCAAACAACTTTCATTTGAAAAGTTTTTTCTGAAAACGTAATATAACTAAGTATAAGTAAGTTTCGTGCGGACCACCGCGGATTTTTTTTGGAGTGATTATCCGCGAGAACGGAAAGTTGGGAAAGTAGAGAAATCTGGGAATCGGTCGTGCTACCCCACTGGATAAAAGATTCCTACGTTCCGAAGGAAGCCTTTTGGTGACCGAGTTCCCGGAACTTATTCACGATTTTCGGAAATACGTTCGGTTTACGCGGATAGCCCGTGCACGAGCGTTTCGGACGCGCGGGCCGGTGTTCACACATGTGGCACCGTAACAGGCCTATATTACGTATTAAGTATTACGTATTTAATACCAAAATTCGAGAAGCGATCAAGGAAAATTGAAACGAGGTGTGTTGAAAGATAAAATTATTTCGTTCTTCTCAGACGTTTGCTTCTGTGCTAGGGACAATAATACCCTCGTATAATATCAAACAAGAATATCAAAAACCTCTCAATTTTTGCATGTGTCCAAAATTCAAACATATACTAAGTGACATAGAAATCCAAACACCAGGAAAGAGTTGGAAATTTTTAATAATTTTAACACCACATAGTCGACTACCATAGAGGAACAATCGATGAAAAATTCAAGTTAAAAAAACAAAAGACAAATGAGTTTTTATTAATAGTGTGTTTGACCACTTCGAAGCCGCGTACACTCACCGAGCCGTCTAGGCATGGATCTAATCAGATGGTCGATATCTGTCTGAGGCACCTCATCCCAGGCTACCTCACGTCTCAAAGCATCTAACGTCTGTGGAGAATTGGCTAAATTGGTGAGTCGCCTGCCCATCACATCCCAAACATACTCCATTGGTGATTGGTCAGGTGAGCGTGACGGCGATGGCTAGAGATTAACATCGGCAGCTTGAAAGAAGTCTAGACTGACGCGAGCTACGTGAGGACGGGCGTTATCTTACTGGAATATGGGATTTGGCATGGTCGCAAGATAGGGTAGCAGATGCTGCTCTACAATGGCATAGATGTAGCGCTGATCATTCATATTGCCTCTAACAAAGACTAGAGGTGACCTGCTTCCATAGGCAATGGCACCACATACCATTACCCCAACAGCGCGATGCACATGCCGTTCTACCGCAAACTCCAGGTTGCGGCGTTCTCCTCTTTGTCTTCTGACCCTTGCCTTGCCTTGAACGACGACTGTGGAATGTCGAATGGAATAGTGTCGTCTTTAGTGACGAGTCTCGGTTTTGCTTGGCCATTCATGACAAGGGCAAGGGTCGATCTTTTATCGGTATATACTTGAATCGAAACCACATTTTCTCATAATATCATTCTATATATTTTTTGTTGGTATTCAAGTTCACAGTTTTCAAGTTATTCGTCATGTAATAGTTTGCGTTTCGGAAGGCGGCGGTCCATCAGATAAACGTCGCGTTCGAAAAATATTCGGTGAGGAAGTTTTTTTGAGACAGTTTCTTTCCGTTTGATGCAATAATAAACTACTTGTTTGTTGTTCTACATATGAACTTTAATTCAAAATAAAAAATAATATCGTGTACTTGCTCTTAAGTAAATAGAAATAAAATAAATATAATTTGTGTTCTTTTAAATATGAACTTTTTCGTCTGTTGTTGAGAACAAATATCGCAAAAAACTTACAAATCATTACTTAACCTTAAAGGCTCATGTCAAACGCATAAGAGTCAATTGCCACAAACGTAAATATCTAAAAAATTAAAAACTGCCGTCACGGTTGGTAAAACCACTTGAGGAGAAAATGTCCCTAATCGCCGACAAACTATATGACCCTAAAAACACAGTTTTATTGGCAATGCAGTGTCATCTGTTTGAAAGCAAGCCTTGGTGAGAACAATACATATTACGTTAAATTAATTATTGTTTTCCCACAATATTTTTGACAGTTTTATATGTGCACCGATTACACAATCGGTGGACATATCACTGGTAGAAAACTGTAAAAAATTACGGGAAAACAATAATTTATTTAATGTAACTTTTAGCTTGTTCGCGTCAAGGTTATGTGCGTTGTGAAATATTTCTGACGTTTTAAGCGTCAAGGCGCGACGTTTCAAACGTCAAACAAATTCCTCAACCTGGTTGATCAATTAATTCGCGCGCTGCGTCAGTCTAACGTGGCGAAAAGATTTTGCCAACCGCAAAAAAACTAATAACGATTAACTGCTATTTGCAAATTTCAACTGGTTAAGCCATTATCCGCGTTCAAATATCATTTAATACTTTTGAAATACGCAAACGGCGTATTTTGTGATTCATTTGGTGAGAAGGATTTAATAAATTAATAAATTACGTTGTTGAACTTAGTTTGAATCAGACGTAGCTTTGATAGAAAAAAAAATAGTTTTTACCAAAATTCTAAATTCAAACGTGCATTTCATCCACAACGCATTATGCACCATTGAACGTATCAATTTACGAATGTGCATATGCGTGTGGACTTCATTATCTACGACATCAATTCAAAATAATAAAACTAATTGTAAGAAAACGCAATTCATATTAATTAAATGCATTGTACAATAATTATCGCATACATGTGAACTTTAAAGGCAAATTAAGAACAAGAATTACTTTGTTAAATGTCACGTATATTTTGACACTCCCTGACCGCGGTTTCAATCAATTTGGTCATTGACGAACGACGAATGAAATATAGGTGATATTTAACAATTTCAATGTACTTAATTTGCGTTTAATTATGGAATATCACAAAGTAACGGCTTACAACATCAATTATATGAACTTTACTTCGAAAATAATTGTAATATTATTATTATTATTAAGAACAAATATGAGAAGAGGAACCCAACCTGACATGTACGTACATGTCAAATGATGAGAAAATAAATCAAATTAAACAAAAAAACATATTTTACAACGGCTTCAGGACAGAATGTCTCTAATTGCTGACAAACTACTTGTCGGGAAAGCACGACAATTCAATGCCATCCGTTTGACATGCACGTAACCTTGGCGAGAACAAGATGGATTTTTGTTTAAAAAATATTGTATTACCGCAATTTTTTTGATAATTTCTAGACACATATAAAACTGGTACATGTAAAATTTTGCAATGTGAATCAAAATTTTAAATTGTCAAATTGTAAATTTTAATTCGTGCAAATCAAATTTAAAGATACCTTTAGTCAAATTTACCCTAAATAAATTATTGTTTCCCAATAGGAACTTTTTCGGCAGTTGTTAAGAAAAATGTCCCTAAAAAATCAACAAATCATTACTGAACTTTAAATGCTCATGTCAAACGCATAAAAAAGTCAATTGTCACAAACATAAATATTTAAAAAAAATTAAACTGCTGTCAGTTAAACGTAACGGTTGGTAAAACGACTTGAGGAATTGAATGTCTCCAATTACTGAACTACATGTCCCTAAAAACACAGTTTTAGTGGCAATTCAATGGCATCCGTTAGACAGCATATAACCTTGGCAAAAAACAAGTTTTCCCACAATATTTTTCGTATTTTCGTATTATTCTATACGTGCACCGTTTGTACATTAGTAAAAAATGCGGGTAAACTAATTTATTTACTGTAATTCTATATTGTTCACGGAATGTTATGTTCTATATCAAGTTGATAACATTGAATTTCCAATAAAATTGTGCAGTTCGTCAGCAATAATTTATGTTGTCATTGTAAAATATGTTATTGCAATTCTATTAAAAGTATTTTTTAATTTTGTTTTCACGAATTAACATTGTGATTGACAATTGAGAATCTTGATTCGCATTGCGGTATTCATTAGAAACACGTGCTTCGCTTAGGGTAAAATTTAGTGTAATTATGCATTCTCATAGTGGGAACATCGAACAATAAACTATGATAAAGCGCACGTCATCTTGAAGCAAGAAGGCGCCACTCTATCTCGGGAACGCACACAATTAACTGCAATATTGGAAAAAACTACGGCAAACGGACTGCCCTTTCACATAAACTTAGTTACCTAGTCGAACTGCCTCTATACAACTGACGGTTAAAAATGTTGGGTTCTCGAGTTTCATTGGTCGCCGGTCTAACGCGCGAAGCGCGTTGGTCAGATTTTGCCTGCCAAAGGTTCAAATTATGGTACCGAGCCCGACGATTGGCCCGACGCAGAGGTCGAATGGACGACTTCCGGACTTTATTGTATATACGTGTCTTTGAGATACAAAACTGGACGTAATTGTGTACGTGAATATGTTATGACATTACAAATGTCAAACGTGTGATTGCGTGTTCAAGTTCACGATGCATTGAGCTTCCTGTTCAAAGAACATCTTCTTTACAGTTTAATTGGTTCATGCCGTATTCAGACATCGCTTCTTTTGACATACCTTTACTTATATGTAAATAAATGAATGTAATATAATTATAATTTTGACATTTTTTCTAATGGAAACTTTTTCGGCAATTGTTAAGATCAAATATCCATAAAAAGTTACATATCATTATATAACTTTAAAGGTTCATGTCAAAAGCAAGAGAAAGTCAATTGTCATAAACGTAAATATTTAAAAAGAACTTCCGTCAGCCACGTTTGGCAAACTATTAAATAGGTTTGGTTAATATTTATTTAGAACCTTTGTTTTTAAGTGTAAAACACGATCAAATAGTATATTCTGTAGAATTAATGCACTGCAAATAATGTACTCTGTAGATCATGTGCCCTTTGATAAACTTGAAGAAGTAATACTTTTTCATAAAATAGATATTTTAATTTTACATGTAAATCGGTAGACGTATAAAACGGCTATACATAAATTTTGTAAGAAATATGTTTTACAACGGCTTGGGGAGAGAATTGCTTACGACCTTCATGTCGCAGATATGTTGGCAATTCATTGTCATCCGTTTGACAGCACATAACCTTGACATGAACAAGACAGATTTAGCTAAATAAATTATTGTTTTCCCCACAATATTTTTTGACAATTTCATATATCCACCGATTGTACAATCAGTTTTAACTATCAAATAAATCATCAACGTGGTCGACTGATTAGTTCGCGCGCAAAAAAATGACGGCTAACTGCTATTTGCAAATTTTAATCGGTTGAGACATAACAGTGTTCAAAGATCATTTAATACTTGTACAATCAGTGGACATATAATTGGTAGAAAACTGTAAATAATTGCAGGAAAACAATAATTTATTTAATGTAATTCTGTATTGTTCGCGCTAAGGCTGTGTTCTATGTTAAGTTGATGACATTGAATTGCCAAAAAAAACTGTGGTTTTATCAACAAGTAGTTCTACAGCAATTAAGGACGTTGTCGTTGTAAAATATGTGTTTGTGTACTGCTAAAGGCGTTTTTAAATTTTCTTTTCACGAATTAAAATTGTCCACATGACAATTTAACATTTTCATAGGCCGTGATTCATATTGACAATTTTATGTGTATCAGTTATTTACTTTCACAAGCAATGTTTCATCTTCAGTAGAACAATTTGCCTAATACAGAAATAAACTGTCAAGTATAAGTTAACAAAACTTTTAGTTTTAATATAGTCAACAAGAATATGTTCTTCAAATATCATGAGCATCTTGGTATATGTAAATTTTGCACTATTAAATTATAACTACAGACGGTTTTATAACAAATACAAAAATAGATTTTGCAACAGAAAAAATGCCAAAACCAAAAGAAACAAAAGAAAAAATTAAAGAACTATTCTAAAAAACCAAAAATATTAAAAATAAAATAAAACTTCATATTAATAATAGTTTAAAATTGTTTGCTTACTGTGACTCATTAGCAAATGAAAACACTTAGTTCAAAATTTAAATCATTAATTCATATTTATTACAGTTTCAAATTGTGAACTTGTTGCGTCACATTAGCAGATGTTAAAACTTAGTTCATATTGTAGCCAAAACTGTAAACAACAGTAATTTTTTTTAAACCACTAATAGATCAATTCAAATGCACAAAACGCAAATGTATATAAATCTTTTTTGATGGCCACTACATGTAAAGGTATTTCAACAACTAAGGTTCTTGGTAATCGCTACTGACGAAGGGTAATAACCCAGAAACAATATTGTCTAGTGATCCACCAGTTAGTCTTCCTGGACCTCTTTTAATTAATGTTCACTACACCATTGAGGTGTATTCGACCATCTTTCATGTAAATTTTACATTTTTCTGTCAAATTTGACAAGACGCATTTTCAATATAAATCTAATTGAATTATAACAAAACGTTACTTAAAACACTTCTCATATCTTTGATTGGAATATGCAAATGTCTACTCATTAACTTAGTTCAACAATAGTGCGGTATTATATCTCAGAAACACGTGCGTGGCGTAGGCTACAATTTAGTGTATTTTTTTATTCACATAGTGGGAAACATTGGACAGTAAACTATGACAAAATGCAGGTCATCTTGAAGATGGCGCCACTCTATCTCGGGAACGCGTGAACCTTACATGTTGAAATTTTGCACATACAAAACTGACACAAAACCTTGCATCATTGGAAAAAACTGCCGCAAACGGACCACCCTTTCACAAACTTAGCTACCTAGTCAAACCGCCTCTATACACATCTTAGCGTCTGTCGTCCGTACGCAACTGACGGTTAAAAATGTTGGGTTCTCGAGTTTCATTGGTCGCCGGTCTAACGCGCGAAGCGCGTTGGTCAGTTTTTGCCTGCCAAAGGTTCAAATTATGGTACCGAGCCCGACGATTGGCCCGACGCAGAGGACGAATGGACGACTTCCGGATTTTAAACGTCAAAACGTAACCTGCAAAATTCGCACTTTAAACACGTATCTGATATGGTGCAAATGTCAAATGTGTTTAACGACACATTACACATTATAAGTGTGTGTTCATTAGAGTTTGAGAATATACACATGTGGAATCGATCAGGTACAATTTTATGGCATATATGTACGTGCATTTGGGGTACAAAACTGAACGGAATTGTGTACAAGTATGAGTTGTGACATTTCAACTGTCAAACTTGTGTTTTGCCAACGATGCATTGAGCGCCCAGTTCAAAGACCATCTTCTTGGATGTTTATTTGCACACGATCAGGTACAAGGTAATTCTGTCTTTCTGTACAGTTCATACTCATCGGACGGATCATTTAATTGGTTCACGCTGCCTAAGGACAACGCTCTCAGGTAAAGGTCACATTCAAATTCGTGCACGTTCTTGAATTTCCCAAGGATTTATTGAAACAGCAGCAAAAGTGCAGCGAGAGCGGTAAAAACCAATTATCGTCAAGTATAGTTGGCAAATTTAGTATCGGTTTAGTCATGTAGACGTTTCATAATGATCTATGTACGAGCTCCATATGATTTACACATGCAAATTGCGCATTATAAATATTCTGTGAGTAAATTTTCAATCAATTGATTAATTAGGTAGTAGAGCTTAGTTTGAATTCGATACAACATACAACATACGATATGATTAACAGAGTTTTCAAAAGTGTAAAAGTACAAGTCGTATGCGCCAAACGTCAAACGCGCATTTGACGTGCAGAGTGAAGGTTGACTTCAGTTTTGAAATGTGTAGTGGATTCGATTAGCTACGATTTATTACAGAAACTGGTGCATCGAGTGTGTGTAACAAGCAAGAAATTGTTAGTCGTCGGTACAAGCTGCGAGTTTTGTTGCTAATATGCTGCAAATGTCAAACGTGTTCGATGACACAATACACATTATAAGAAGTATGTATTCATTACAGTTTGAGAATATATACATCTGGATTCGATCAGGTACGATTTTATAACATATACGTGTGTTTGGGATACAAAACTGGAATTGTGTACGTGAATCTGTTGTGACATTACAAATGTCAAACGTGTGTTCTGCCAAAGACGCCTTTTTCAAAGATCATCTTTATATGTAGTTTGGGCAGTTGTTATTTATGGATGTTTATTTGGCCTCGATCAGGTAAGACTCGGCGTCTTTCTGTATAGTTCAAATTCACCATCCCGGGCCTTTAATTGCTTCACGCCGCCTTCGGAAAACACTGTCAGTTACAGTTACATAATTGTCTATGTACGAGTTCCACATGCCTTACAAATATACATGCAAATTCCGCATTGTAAATAGTCGATGAGTGATCAATTGATTAATGAGGTAGTAGAGCTTAGCTTGAATTCGTTGTATCTTCGATCCATTAACAAACAGAATATTTAAAAGTAGCAAACCTACAAGTCGTATACGACAAAATCGCATTTAAAGTGCAGAACTGGAGGTAACATGTAATTGCTCTTAAGTAAATAAATGCAAGATAATATAAATATTATTTTCTATTGCGTTTAAGTAGAAGCTTTCTTGGCAAATAATTCACTACAAATAGCGTACTCTGTAAAACATTTGCACTTTGATAACCTTGGACAAGTAATACTTTCATAAAACAGTAATATTTTAATTTTATAAGTACAATCGGTGAACATGAAACTGATATACTTAAATTTTGTAAAAAACATATTTTACAACGGCTTGGGGAGCGAACTGCTCACGAATTTCACGTCTGCGGATATGTTGACAGTTCAATGTCATCCGTTTGACACTACATAACCTTGACGCGAATGAGACATTTACGCTAAATAAGTTATTGTTTTCCCACAAAATTTACTTAACCTTAAATGATTATGTCAATCGCATTATTAAGTCAATTGTCACAAACGTAAATATTTTAATAGTTATTTTTGGCCTCCCGACATGTAAACATTGTAACTATGCACCGTTCATGTCACATGTAACTTCGTGTTTACGACGACTGTGCGTTTTCCCGCATAGTATGCGGGAATAGTTATTTACAGTCGAATGCGGGAAGTTCAATTTTACAGCGCGACGGCTTCGTTTGAGGCACGAGCCCGAAGGGCGAGTGCCTCATTTGCCGGAGCGCTGTAAAATAACTTAACGCATGAGATTTGTATAAAATTTTTTGGCCGATAGTATTTTAAATTAATAAGACATCTTTTTATACCTACAAATATTTTATTTATTCAACTTGGCAACATTGCATTGTTTATGACAGATTTGACAGATGTGTTACATTTAAATAATTGTATAAAAGTTATTAGTTATTAGGTAGGTAGGTACGTTTATTATTAGCTATTTATAATCGAATGTAGGAAATGCATTTTGCTGCATGAAGTTTATATCTTAAACACGATACCCAGCGGAGTGTTTGGACTAATTTAATATTAAAGTAATATTAAAATTTTATGTATTTTGATATACTTATTGAATTAGAAATTAATATATCTCGTTCTCCTGAACATCGGCTTCATGATTTCAAAATTGCGTATTTTTCCTACGTCTCTGCAGTTTAAAAAGAAGGATTATTTACTTTACCGCATACTATGCGGGAAAACGGGGAAAACGCACAGTCGTCGTAAACACGAAGTTACATGTGACATGAACGGTGCATAGTTACAATGTTTACATGTCGGGAGGCCAAAAAGTAAATAATCCTTCTTTTTAAACTCCAGAGACGTAGGAAAAATACGCAATTTTGAAATCATGAAGCCGATGTTCAGGAGAACGAGATATATTAATTTCTTATTCAATAAGTATAACAAAATACACAAAATTTAAATATTAATTTAATATTAAATTAGTCCTAACACTCCGCTGGGCATCGGGTTTAAGATATAAACTTCATGCAGCAAAATGCAATTTCCTACATTCGATTATAAATCGCTATTAATAAACATACCTATCTACCTAATAACCATTAACTTTTATACAATTATTTAAATGTAACAAATCTGTCAAATCTGTCATAAACAATGCAATGTTGTCAAGTTGAATAAATAAAATATATAGGTATAAAAAGATGACTTATTAATTTAAAATAAAACTATCGGCCAAAAAATTCTATACAAATCTCATGCGTTAAGTTATTTTACCTTCGGGCTCGTGCCTCAAACGAAGCCGTCGCGCTGTAAAATTGAACTTCCCGCATTCGACTGTAAATAACTATTACAGTCGAATGCGGGAAGTTCAATTTTTTAGGCGAGTGCCTCATTTGCCGGAGCGCTGTAAAATAACTTAACGCATGAGATTTGTATAGAATTTTTTGGCCGATAGTTTTATTTTAAATTAATAAGTCATTAATAAGTCATGTTTTTATACCTATATATTTTATTTATTCAACTTGGCAACATTAGATTGTTTATGACAGATTTGTTTTTGTTAATGTTTACATGTCGGGAGGCCAAAAAATATTTTAAATTGCTTTCAGTTAAATATCAAGGTTGGCATTCCCGTACGGAAGATTTTGCGGAAACTGACAGCGGCAAAAAACTAATAATGGTCAAGTATTATTTGCAAATTTCAATCATGTCACCGTTCCGAGATAATTTTGTACTTGCAAATTACATGATTTGTGGTTAATTTCGTGAAAAAAATTGATTAATTATAACTAAGTAGGTCGCCGAACTTAGTTTCAATCAGATGGAGCTTTGATAGATAAAAATTAATTCAAATAGTATTCTTTTTACAATAATTAAACGTATCAATTTGTGAATAACCGTGTGAGGACTTCATGAGCCACGAAGTTGACTGAAAACAAGGAAAGTAATGGTAACAAAACCCAAATATAGCTATCGCACTGTCCTTTGATGCAAGCTTGAAAATTCACACATTTCTAAAAAAGAAAAACTTAGTTCAAATATTTTACAATTGTTATTAGTGTAACGCCTTTGAAATAACTTAGTTCAAAAATTAAATAACTGATAAAAAAAATGCCGATCAGGTAAGATTTTATGGCATATACAGTCGAATGCAAAAAAAAGTAGACACGAAAATTTCGGCTGCTTGAACAAACTTGCTTGATATTAGCAATGTCATGTAAACGTCAGTATTATCATTTCAGTGACATTTTAATGAACTGGTGGGCCGTAAGCGTAGGTACACCAACTAGAGCCCCGAACTACCGTTACTGAATAAATAAATCAAATATCACGTGGATTAAGAAAACTTACTGAGAAAATTCAAGTTTTATTGGAATAAAGAAACTTCGTTTTAAAATGAATGTCAACTTTGAAAGATTGTCAAATTTTGAAGGTAGGGGGATTTTAAAAAGCCACATTTATACAACAACAATATGAGGAAAATCAATTACAGGAAACTGTTTTTGTCTACTTTTTTTGCATTCGACTGTACGTGTTTTTGGGATACAAATATAGACAGAATTGTGTACGTGGATGTGTTGTGACATTTCGAATGTCAAACGTGTGTTACACCCAAGATGCCCTTTTGCTTTATTGTTTTGGCAGTATCTATTTATAGATGTTTATTTGCACTCGATCAGGTAAGATTTGACGTCTTTCTGTATAGTTTAAATTCACCGGCCCGGCCGGTTAATTGTTTCACGCAGTTTTCGGGCAACGCTGTCAGTTAGTTACGTTCGTAGACGTTAAAAAATGTTTTTGAATTTGTCAAGAATTAATGGAAACGGCCACATAATTGCAGCGAGAGAGCAGCAAGAAACGAACGATTGCCAGGTATTGTTGGTAATGATAATGATCTATGTACCATTTCCATGTGACTTATAAATACACATGGAAATTGCACATAGTGAGTCATCAATTGATTAATTAGACAGTATAACTTTGTTTGAATTCGTTGTATCTTCGATACGTTAACAAGCAGAGTTTTCAAAAGCAAAGAAGTACAAATCGTATACGTCAAATGCGCATTTGACCTGCAGAATGGAGGTTGACTTCAGTATTACAATGTGTAGTACTTTTTCGGCAATTGTTAATAACAAATAACACTAAATATAATTATATAACCTGAAATACTCATGCCAAACGAATGTCACCTGTCCGAATCGTAAATATAAAAAAATGAGGTGGAGATTTTACGGATACTGCCAACGGCAAAAAACTAATAATTATTTTTTGTCTGTCACAACGAATCTAAATTGTGAAATTCGTTTGGTTAATATTGAAACACGTACAACTAATACACTGCAAATAGTGTACTCTGTAAAACATATGCACTTTGATAACCTTCAACAAGTAACACTTTTCATAAAACAGTAATATTTTAATTTTATATGTACAATCGGTGGACATGAAACTGATATACTTAAATTTTGTCAAAAACATATTTCACAATGGCTTGGGGAGAGAACTGCTTACGAACTTCACGTCTGCGGATATGTTGGCAATTCAATGTCATTCGTTTGGCCGCACATAACCTTGACGCGAACAAGACAGATTTGGGCTAAATAAGTTATTGTTTTCCCAGAAAATTGTTACGAACAAATATCCCTAAAACGTTACAAATCATTACGTAACCTTAAATGATTATGTCAATGGCATTATTAAGTCAATTGTCACAAACGTAAATATTTTAAAATATTTTAAATTGCTGTCAGGTAAATATCACGGTTGGCATTCCCGGACGGAAGATTTTGCAGAAACTGCCAGCGACAAAAAACTAATAATGGCCAAGTATTATTAGTATTTCAATCATGTCACCGTTGGAGATAATTTTGTACTTGCAAATTACATGATTTGTGGTTAATTTGCTGAAAAAAATTTGATTAATTTTAACTAATTAGGTCGTCGAAATTTGATGGAGCTTTGATAGATAAAAATTGATTCAAATAGTATTCTTTTTACAATAATTGAACGTATCAATTTATGAATAACCGTGTGAGGACTTCATGAGCCACGAAGTTGACTGAAAACAACAAAAGTAATGGTAAGAAAACCCAAATATAGCTATCGCATTGTCATTTGATGCAAGCTTAAAAATTCACACATTTCTAAAAAAGAAAATCTTAGTTCAAATTAATATAGTTTCCAATTGTTAATAGTGTAACGCCTTTGGAATAATACTTAATTCAAATTAAATAAAAAAGTGCCACAGAAATAACTACTTAAAACAATTCACTTAATTAATTAGGACGCATTTAGGGTGCAGGAAACCCTGGCGTATTTCAACAGGCATCCATTGAAAGTTGGAATATGGATTGCAGTATCCAGAAGAAAATTATTCGGCCAATTTTCTTTACCAATATCCGTAATGCCGAACGTTATCGCAATATGTTGCAATTTTTTTATAGATCAACTACTGTATGATGAGCTTCTGCTGAGCTGTGTTATTTTCAACATGATATCGCCACTGCCCAAACAAGTCAGTTCATTGAAGCCTATTATGATTCCAGCAAAATCGCCAAATCTAATTGAATTATAACAAATCGTTACATAAAACAGTTTCTCATGTCTTTGATTGCAACATGCAAATGTCTACCCATTAACTTAGTTCAACAATATTGCGGTATTCTCTCTTAGAAACACGTGCGTCGCTTATGCTAAAATTTAGTGTAATTTTTTATTCATATAATGGGAACATTGGGCAATACATTATGACAAAATGACACCTGTCATGTCATCTTGAAACAAAATGGCGACATTCTATATCCGGTACGCGTGAACCTATCAAGAAATTTTGCACAGACGCAGCTGGAAGAAATTAAACGGATCATTGGTAAAAACTACGGCAAACGGACTACCCTTTCGTAAAACTTAGCTACCTAGTCAAACCGCCTCTATACACATCTTAGCGTCTGTCGTCCGTACGCAACTGACGATTAAAAATGTTGGGTTCTCGAGTTTCATTGGTCGCCGGTCTAACGCGCGAAGCGCGTTGGTCAGATTTTGCCTGCCAAAGGTTCAAATTATGGTACCGAGCCCGACGATTGGCCGGACAGAATCGTCTAATGGCGACTTCCGTCAAAAACCTAACCTGCAAAATTCGCACTTAAACTCATGTGTGCGTCGTTTGAGAGTGTAGTTTGAACAAAGTGCGTTTAGAAATAGGTGTTCGGGGCCGATTCGCGGGCATTCGGGGTCCTGCCAGTGAAGTCATCGAAGATGCAAAAGTACGTACTTTAAATCCATCACGCAACGCACATCGGCCGATGAAAGAGCAGTGCAGGCTTCCCACAAGTCATTACAAATGTGAAAGGAGCCGGTTCGTCAATGATACATTCGAAATTATATTTCCTTTACGGTGGGTGATACAACTTTGTGGAGGCATATTTAAACTCGATTAAACGTCAAAAGGTAACCTGAAAAATTCGCATCGCCGTCGTTTTCGAGCGTAGTTTGGACGAGGCACGTTCAAAAATAGGTGTTCGGGCCCGATTTGCGGCCGTTAGGCCACAGAGACCCCGCCCGCAGTGCTGATATGGTGCAAATGTCAAATGTGTTCGACGATACATTACAAATTATAAGAAGTGTTTGTTCATTAGACTTTGAGAATATACACATCTGGATTCGATCAGGTACGATTTTATGGCATATACATGTCTTTGGGATACATAACTGGACGGAATTGTGTACGAATCTGTGTGTGAATCTGTTGTGACATTACAAATGTCAAACTTGGGTTCCGACGCATTGAGCTCCCTGTTCAAAGAACATCTCCTTTACAGTTTAATTGGTTCATACCTTCTTCAGACAACGCTTTTTTGACATACATTTGCTTATATGTAAATAAATGAATGTAATATAATTATAATTTTGTGTTTTTTTTTAATAGAAACTTTTTCGCCAATTGTTAAGATCAAATATCCCTAAAAAGTTACAGATCATTGCTTAACCTTAAAGGCTCATGTCAAAAGCATAAGAACGTAAATAAATGTAAATATTTAACAAAACTTCCGTCGGTCACGTTTGGCAAACTGTTAAATACGTTTGGTTGATATGTATTTAGAGGCTTAGTTTTTAAATGTAAAAATCGGTGGCCGTATAAAACAGATATACTTAAATTTTGTCAAAAATATATTTTAACCGCTTGGGGAGAGAATTGCTCACGAACTTCACGTCAGATATGTTGGCAATTCAATGTCAGCCGTTTGACAGCACATAACCTTGACGCGAACAAGACAGATTTACGCTAATTACTTTATTGTTTTCCCACAAAATTTTTAAGAACAAATATCCCTAAAAAGTTACAAATCATTACTTAAACTTAACAATTGGCGAAAAAGTTTCTATTTAAAAATACACAAAATTATAATTATATTACATCCTTTTATTTATATATAATCAAATATATGTCAAAAGAAGCGTTGTCTGAAGACGGCGTGAACCAATTAAACTGTAAAGGAGATATTCTTTGAAGAGGGAGCTCAGTGCCATGTTCCATACACACTTCCGTCCAGTTTTGTATCCCAAAGACACGTAAATGACATAAAATCGTACCTGATCGAATCCAGATGTGTATAGCATACATACATTCTTTCATGTTTTCAAAAATTCTTCTTTTAATTCATCCAGTGTGTGTAATCGATTGTGATAAATTGTATTTTTAAAATAACCAAATAGAAAATAATCCACAGTAGTAAGATCTGGCGATTTTGCTGGAATCATAATTGGCTCCAATGAACCAACATGTTTGGGCCGTATGTGCAGTGGCGATATCATGTTGAAAATAACCCAGCTCAGCAGTAGCTCATTATAGTGTAGTTGGTCTGTAAAAAATTGCAATATATTACGATAACGTTTTGCATTAACGGTATCGTTGAAAAAAATTGGCCCAATAATTCTTTTTCTGGATCCTGAAATCCATACTCCAACTACCAATGGATGCAACACGTCAGCGTTTTCTGCACTCGTCCAAATTAATTAATTGATTTAAGTTTTAGTCCTTTCTGTGGCAGTTTTTTATCAGTAATTAATTGTTAAACTAAGTTTTATTTCAAAGGCGTCACACTATTGACAATTGGAAAGTGTTATAGCTTTATTTGCGTTTTGTTACCATTACTTTTGTTGTTTTCAATCGAGTTTGTGGCTCATGAAATCATCAAAGTTCAATGATGCATAATGGGTCGTCGATGAAAAGAACGTTTGACAATTATTCTAAAAGGATTACTATTTGAATTTTGGTTCAAAAATTAATTAGTTATAATTAATCAAAGTTTTTTCACCAAATTAACAACAAGTTATGTAATTTGCAAGTATACAATTATCTCGGAACGCTAACATAGGTTGAAATTTTCAAACAAGACTTCATTATTAGTTTTTTGCCGCTGGCAGTTTTCGCAAAATCTTCACAACATGAAAAACATCCAAGAATGCCAACAGTGATATTTAACTGACAGAAGTTTTTAATTTTTTTAAATATTTACCTTTGTGACAATTAATTTTATTATGATGCGATTGACATAGGCATCTCCTTTACAGTTTAATTGGTTCGTCTTCAGACAACGCTTCTTTTAGCATACATTTGATTATGTGTAAATAAAAGAATGTAATATAATTATAATTTTGTGTATTTTTAAATAGAAACTTTTTCGCCAATTGTTAAGATCAAATATCCCTAAAAAGTTACAGATCATTATTTAACCTTAAATGCTCATGTCAAAAGTATGAGAAAGACAATTGTCACAAAGGTAAATATTTAAAAAGAACTTCCGCCGGTCACGTTTGGTAAAATATTAAATGCGTTTGGTTGATGTTAATTTTATATGTATGTACAATCGGTAGGCATATAAAACAGATATACATAAATTTTGTGAAAAACATTTTACAACAGCTTGCGCGTGAATTGCTTACGATGACAATTCATTGTCATCCGCTTGACAGCACATAACCTTGACGTGAACAAGACAGATTTACGCTAAATAAATTATTTTTTCCCACATTCTTTTTTATCAGTTTCATATATGCACCAATTGTACCATCAGTTGACATATAAATGTGCTTTTGACGACAAGCTCATTTAATACTTGTACAATCAGTGAACATATAATTTGTAGAAAACTGTATAAAATGGCAGGAAAACAATAATTTATTTTATGTAATTCTGTTGTTGACGTTGTCGTTTTTGTAATTCTGCTGCATGAACATTTTGACAAATGTAAATTTTGCACTATGTTATAAATTATAAAGTACAGACGGTTTTATAACAAATACAAAAATAGATTTTGCAACAGAAAAATGCCAAGACAAAAGAAACAATTTCAAGGATTCAATCTTAAACAAAAATATTAAAAGAAGGAAAAAGTACAAGAAATATCAAAATTTACTCTACTTGGACAATTCCGAGTACAAAACTAACGCTTTTCACAGTTGCATATAATTTAGCGGTGTATTTTATATAAAATTGACATCTGCGCGCGTGTGCCATATGACGTCATAAAACATGATAATTAGGCGATTTTAATGAGTAAAACTTAGTTCAAATTAATAAAAGTTTTAAATTAGTTGCTTAATGTGACTCATTAGCAAATCATAAAAATTTAAATCATTGAGAGTTCAAATTTATTACGGTTTCAAATTTTTAACTTGTTGCGATACATTAGCAGATGTTAAAAATTAGTTCATATTGTAGCCAAAACTGTAAACAACGGTAATTTTTTTTAAACCACTAATAGATAAATTCAAATGTACAAAACGAAAATGTGTATAAATCTAATTGAATTATAACAAAACGTTACTTAAATCACTTCTCAGGTCTTTGATTGGAATATGCAAATGTCTACTCATTAACTTAGTTCAACAATAGTGCGGTATTATATCTCAGAAACACGTGCGTGGCGTAGGCTACAATTTAATGTAATTTTTTATTCACATAGTGGGAACATTGGACAGTAAACTATGACAAATGCACGTCATCTTGACACAAGATAGCGCCACTCTATCTCGGGAACACGTGAACCTTACAAGTTGAAATTTTGCACATACAAAACTGACACAATTACTTGCATCATTGGAAAAAACTGCCGCAAACGGACTACCCTTTCACAAACTTAGTTACCTAGTCAAACTGCATCTATACACATCATAGCGTCTTGTCATCTGACAGTCCAAAAATCTGACGCTTTAAAATTCCATTGGCCGCCGGTCTAACGCGCGAAGCGCGTTGGTCAGATTTGTGCGCTTGACGGCGCCGAACTCCGCGATTGGCCCAACGAACAGGTCGAATGTATGACTTCCAGAAATTTTACGTCAAAACGTAACCTGCAAAATTTGCACTTTAAACTCACGCGTCTGCGTCGTTTTCGAGCGTAGTTTGAACAAAGTGCGTTTAGAAATAAGTGTTGGCGACCGATTCGCGGGCATCCGCGACCCTGCCGGTGAAATCATCGAAGATGCAAAAGTAGGTACTTGAATTTATCAACCAACGCATATCGGCCGATGAAACAGCAGTCCAGGCTTCCTACAAATCATTACAAATTTGAAACGAGCCGGTTCATCAACGATTCATTCGAAATTACAAGTACACTTCCTTTTCGGTGAGTGATATAAATTTGTGGACGCATATGTGAACTCGATTAAACGTCAAAACGTGGCCTGCAAAATTCGCCCTTTAACGCGGCGGCGTCGTTTTCGAGTATAGTTTGAACAAGGCGCATTTAGAAATAGGTATTCGGGCCCGATTCGCGGCCATTTAGGCCACAGAGACCCCACCCGCAATGCTGATATGGTGCAAATGTCGAATGAATTCGACGAAACATTACACATTATAAGAAATGTGTGTTCATTATAGTTTGAGAATATACACATGTGGAATCGATCAGGTACGATTTTATGGCATATACGTGTCTTTGGGATACAAATCTGGACAGAATTGTGTACGTGGATGTGTTGTGACATTTCAAATGTCAAACGTGTGTTACGCCCAAGATGCCCTTTTCATCTGTACACATCTTCTTTATTGTTTGGGCAGTTTCTATTTATAGATATTTATTTGCACTCGATCAGGTAAAATTTGACGTATTTCTGTACAGTTCAAATTCACCGACCCGGCCGTTAGTTGGTTCACGCCACCTTCGAAGAACCCTGTCATTTACAGTTACATAACGAGTTCCATATGACTTACAAATGTACATGCAAAATACGCATTCTAAATATTCGGTGAGTGATCAATTGATTAATTAGGTAGTAGAGCTTGGTTTGAATTCGTTGTATCTTCGATGCATTATCAAACAGAATTTTCCAAAGCAGAAAACATACGAGCCGTATATGTCAAATGTCGAAACGCACATTTGACGTACAGTAGTGGAGGTTGAATTCAGTTTTGCAATGTGAAGTGGATTTGATTCGCTACGATATATTATATAAACTGATGCATCAAGTGTGTATAACAAGCAAGAAATTAATAATCATCGTAACAAATTGCGAGTTTTGTTGCTGATATGGTGGACATGTTAAGCGTGTACGACGACACATTATACATTATAAGAAGTATGTATGAAAATTGGCGGAGCCTGTGGTTTTACTATAAAAACGAGAAAACTTATAATAACAATTATAAGATAAAAACCCTTACCACACTTGATTTTTACAAATCTAAATACGTATTTCGGCAACTACGTTGCCATCTTCAGTAGAATCTGAACGGATCACCAGTGGGCTAACACTGAAGTCAAATTAAAATTAAAAACCTTATATTTATACTCTTAACCCTAAAGGAAAAATAAAGCGGGGTGTAGTGTACCGTCCTCCTTGTTGCCATGAGTGCTAACTGCGGGGAAAACCTAAAACTAATCAAGCAATTCAAATAAGCTGGACTGCGGTATCGGTCCGTTGTCGGAATTCATTAAATTGTTTTTGTACCTGTGTATGAAAATACTTTCGTAACTGTCTAATTCCCTACAATTGTGTACATCTTTAATTAATTTAAGCGAATCTACTGGTAATGCGTGGCCTGTTTCTAAAATATGCTGGGCTACGCTTGATTTTTCGGGTCTGTTGAATCTAAAATGTGCTATATGTTCTTTATAGCGAGTTTTAATTGAACGTTTAGTTTGCCCAACATATTTTTGATTACAGTCCTTGCAATTTATTTCATATATTCCACTTTTCTGTTCTACCTCAATTTTATCTTTGGCGTTCCCTAATAGGGTTTTCAAAGAATTACTCGATTTAAACGCGACCTGAAGTTCATGATTTTTGAAAAGTTTATTTAACTTTTTAGACGCTGCGTGGTACGGTAAACAAACAAATTTATTGCCTTGATCTCTTTGAGGTAGCAGACAGGTGGAATCTACGAGTGTGTTGTTACGTTTATGTTTCCTAATAAGGTTAGTCACTATACCCGTATCGAAACCATTGTAACCCGCAATGTTTTTAATAAGATTGAGTTCGGTGTTGGTATTTTATATAAAATTGACATATGACGTCACAAAACATGATAATTAGGTGATTTTAATGAGTAAAACTTAGTTCAAATTAATAAAAATTAAAAATTGTTGCTTAATGTGACTCATTAGCAAATCATAAAACTTAGTTGAAAATTTAAATCATTGAGTGTTCAAATTTATTACGGTTTCAAATTGTGAACTTGTTGCGTCACATTAGCAGATGTTAAAAATTAGTTCATATTGTAGCCAAAACTGTAAACAGCGGTAATTTGTTTTTAAACCACTAATAGATCAATTCAAATGCACAAAACGAAAATGTATATAAATCTAATTGAATTATAACAAAAAGTTACTTAAAACACTTCTCATGTATTTGATTAGAATATGCAAATGTCTACTCATTAACTTAGTTCAACAATAGTGCGGTATTATATCTCAGAAACACATGCGTCGCGTAGGCTACAATTTAGTGTAATTTTTTATTCACATAGTGGGAACATTGGACAGTAAACTATGACAAAATGCACGTCATCTTGACACAAGATGGCGCCACTCTATGTCGGGAACACGTGAACCTTACATGTTGAAATTTTGCACATACAAAACTGACACAATTACTTGCATCATTGGAAAAAACTGCCGCAAACGGACCACCCTTTCACAAACTTAGCTACCTAGTCACCCGCATATAACCAAACGATAAGGAAAAATTCAGATACAGCAAAAGTACACCGGGAGCTACGACCGTTTTCGGCTGCGCCACGAATTTCGCGGGTTTTATTGGCGGACGGGAAAAATGCGCGAGGCGCATTGGTTCGAGTTTGCGCGCCGAATGTTCAAATTCCGCCGGAGACCCGACGAAAAACCTGGTTGACCAGGTTTAAGCGACCGAACGCGCGACGCCCATTGGTCCGCGATTACGCGGGCCGAGGGTCAAATTCCGGCCGCACGCGACGGCTGTGTTCGAATCGGCGACAAAATTCGGACATTGCGACGTTTTCGAGTTTCAAGGGCATTTCCCATTTACAAATGCGTATTCGAGCCCGATGCGCGGAAATTTAAGACCCTCTGTCTCAGGGTGCTGTCAAAGGTGCAAATATCGGTGTACTTTAAATCTATCAAGCAGTGTAGGCTTCCCGCAAGTCACGTTGTGAAGTTGCAAATGTCAAACGAGCCGGTTCGTCGACGATGCATTGTGCATCATTATTGTGAATTTCGTTTACAGTGAGTGATTTAAGTTTGTGGATGTATATTTGGTCACGACTGGCTACGATTTTCCGGCACCAATCATACCGTGCCGCAAGTCGACGTTTCAAAATGCGTTCGGTTAATATTTATGCAGACATGAAACGTAGATTTTCCAATTTACGAAGATTTTGCGTAAACTGCTGCGTCAATTGGATACAAGAAGCAAGAAACTGACAATCGTCGTTATAAATCGAGTGTTTTGTTGCTTATTTGGCGACTAAAACTTTATCAATTGATGAATTAGGTTGTAGAAAATCACGTGTAGTTTTAATAGATTAACTTTGTTTTTTAATTTAAAACAGAATTAAAATTGTACATTTGGTAGAATAAACCTATTCATGTAATGTTGCTGTATTATCTCTTCAGACATTCATGACATTTCAAATATCAAATGTGTTCGACGACATATTACGTGCTATCAAAAGTTTATCGTCATCAGAGTTTGAGGATATGCAAGTATATTATATATTCGATCAGCTACGATTTTATGACATATCCATGACTTTCGGTTACAAAACTGTGTATGTTGCATAACTTGTAACAATATTTGAACGAACAAATTTGTTTTCTGTGTAAGTATACAACATCGGTTACATGACTTTTTACCCAACAAACAATCGTTCTTCATTATATACTTGAATAAACTATTTTCCTTCAAATTTCTTTTTGTCGACATCCAAGTTCACAGTTTTCAAGTTTTATTTTGTCATGTCATACATATCAAATTAAACATCAAAACAAGTCTTCATGAATACACTTTATTTTAAAAAATGGCTTTTACTATTCACAACCACTTATTGTGATGACTTACTTTCCGCAGCGCAGCGGATTGCGAAATTAAAATGTTAAATTACACTTACACTCCGCAGTCGACCCATAATCATTTTATCGAAATGTACATGAAGAACAAATGGAACACCGTCTTTTCACAAAAAGTGTGTCGAGGTTGTCCCGAGTGCCAGGAACGAGGAGTGACCACCACCATTGCACACACGGTGACCACCACCGTAACGCACACTGGCAACCATTACCTTGCCGTACACGTCGCAATCGACGCCGGTCCCGACATGCGAAGAGGATATGACCTCGCTTCGCTGGACCGCATCGGGCTGATGGGTAACTTGGTGTCACGTTATCTGAAACTTCCGTGCATAAAGCCGTACGTTTTCAAAGTGCACGTGGAAGGTGGTGGCATTCGCCGAATACCATCATGCCGTCCAGCATTACAGAGCATGGACACGAAGCCCGTCAGGAGACGGATGGGTCCACCATAATGATGCCCAGGTACCGCCTGCACCGTGCGTGCTGTTGTAACCGCCGGCGGATCATATACTCCGCGATACGTTGGACAGTCATCGGTCGACATGCACGATGTCATTTAAAAAAATAATAAATTATAGGGTTACTTATGGTTTGTTCACAGCCATATTTGATGTGTGGGTGAACAGACCTAAGTGGACCATAGCGGTGGAGGATAAAAATGTTTTTTATATAATGATTATTATACTTTTTTGTAGTTATGATGTGAATTAATAAAATGTTGTTACTTTTAACATTTACAATTTTATTACAATTTCCAACATAAATGTCAAACGCATAAGAAAGTCAATTGTCACAAACGTAAATATTTAAAAAAATTAAAAACTGCCGTCAGTTGCCGTCATGGTTGGTAAAACAACTTGAGGAGAGAATGTCTTTCATTGCCGACAAACTGCATGTCCCTAAAAACACAGTTTTATTGGCAATTCAGTGTCATCCGGCTGATACCACGCCTTGGTAAGAACAAGACAAATTTACATTAAATTAATTACTGTTTTCCCACAATATCTTTGACAGTTTTATATGTGCACCGATTGCACAATCGGTGGACATATATAACTGGTAGAAAACTGTAAAAAATTAGGGGAAAACAATATTTTATTTAATGTAACTTTTGGCTTTTTCGCGTCAAGTTTATGTGTTATGTCAAATGGATCCTGTCCTGTCCAGTGTCAACATATAAAAGGATTGCTGCAATTAAGTTCAAAAACAATGTAATTGCCAATAAAACTGTGCTTTTGACGACAACAGTTCGTCGACAATTAGCGACATCTCTTGAAGTCGTTGTAAAATATTTCTGACGTTTCAAACGTCAAAGCACGACATTTCAAACGTCAAACAAATTCATCAACCTGGTCGATCGATTAGTTAGCGCTCCGCCTAACGCAGCGACAAGATTTTGCCAACCGCCAAGAAAAATTAATAACGGCTAACTACTGTTTGCAAATTTCAACCGATTAAGCCATAACAGTGTTCAAAGATCATTTAATACTTGCAAATGGCTTGTTTTGTGAATAATTTGGTCAGAAGGCTTTAATCAATTAATGAATTACGTTGTAGAACTTAGTTTGTATCAGATGTATCTTTGAGAGATAATTCATTTTAAACAAAAATTCAAATAGAATGCCCTGATTGTCAAAGGTGCATTTTATCGACAATATTGTCGATATATTATTTTATTTTGTAAATGTAATTAATGTCTTTCTGAAAATCAATTTAACAATAGTAAACTAAAAAGACAGTGGCATGCTGGTTTTTATAATTCTGAAAGAAAATACAACAAACAGGAATATAATTGTTATAGTTAGGATAAAATTATGCAATTATTTACGTTGTCACTGTAAAATATGTTGTTGCAATTCTGTTAATTTTGTTTTCACGAATTAACATTGTCAATTTGACAAGTTAAAATTTTGCTTGATAAGAAGAGAGAAGCTTTTTTCACATTGCGGCATTCTCTCTCAGAAACACGTGCTTCTCTTAGGCTAAAAAGTTGAAATTTTGCATACACGAAAATGACACGATTAATTGCATCGTTGGAAAAAACTACGGCAAACGGACTACCCATTCATAAAACTTAGTTACCTAGTCACCCGCATATAACCAAACGATAAGGAAAAATTCAGATACAGCAAAAGTACACCGGGAGCTACGACCGTTTTCGGCTGCGCGACGAATTTTGCGGGTTTTATTGGCGGACGGGAAAAATGCGCGAAGCGCATTGGTTCGAGTTTGCGCGCCGAAGGTTCAAATTCCGCCGGAGACCCGACGAAAAACTTGATTGACGAGGTTTAAGCGGCCGAACGCGCGACGCCCATTGGTCCGCGATTACGCGGGCTGAGGGTCAAATTCCGGCCGCACGCCACGGCTGTGTTCGAATCGGCGAAAAAATTCGGACATTGCGTCGTTTTCGAGTTTCATGGGCATTTTCCATTTACAAATGCGTATTCGAGCCCGATGCGCGGAAATTTAAGACCCTCTGTCTCAGGGTGCTGTCAAAGATGCAAATATCGGTGTACTTTAAATCTATCAAGCAGTGTAGGCTTCCCGCAAGTCACGTTGTGAAGTTGCAAATGTCAAACGAGCCGGTTCGTCGACGATGCATTGTGCATCATTATTGTGAATTTCGTTTACAGTGAGTGATTTAAGTTTGTGGATGTATATTTGGTCACGACTGGCTACGATTTTCCGGCACCAATAATACCGTGCCGCAAGTCGACGTTTCAAAATGCGTTCGGTTAATATTTATGCAGACACGAAGCGTAGATAAGCGAAGATTTTGCGTAAACTGCCGAGTCAATTGGATACAAGAAGCAAGAAACTGACAATCGTCGTTATAAATTGCGTGTTTTGTTGCTTATTTGGCGAGTAAAACTTCAATATCAGTTAATGAATTAGGTTGTAGAAAATTACATGTAGTTTTAATACTTTCGCGGCCATTTAGGCCACAGAGACCCCGCCCGCAGTGCTGATATCGTGCAAATGTCAAATGTGTTCGACGATACATTACAAATTATAAGAAGTGTTTGTTCAATAGACTGAGAATATACACATCTGGATTCGATCAGGTACGGTTTTATGGCATATACGTCTCTTCGGTATACAAAACTGGATGGAATTCTGTACGTGTATGAGCTATGACATTTCAAATGTCAAACGACGCATTGAGCGTCCTGCTTAAAAAGCGTCTTCTTTATAGTTTGGGCAGTTTTTATTTATGGATGTTTATTTGCACTCGATCAGGTACAAGGTAACGTCTTTCTGTACACTTCAAATTCATCGGACAGACCGTTTAATTGATTCAGGCCGCCTTCGGACAACGATCAGGTAAACGTCACGTTCTAAATTCGTGCACGTTTTTGAATTAGCCAAGAATTTATGGAAACAGCTACACAAGTGCAGCGAGAGCGGCGGAAAACGGACATATAAAACTGATATACTTAAACTTTGTCAAAATCATATTTTACAACGGCTTGGGGAGAAAATTGCTTACGAACTTCACGTCAGATATGGTGGCAATACCATCCGTTTGACAGCACATAACCTTGACGCGAACATGACAGATTTTCGCCTATTACGTTATTGTTTTCCTACAAAATTTTTAAGAACAAATATCCCTAAAAAGTTACAAATCATTTCTTAACCTTAAATGATTGTCAATCGAATCGTAATAAAATTAATTGTCACAACGGTAAACACTTTAAATATCACGGTTGGCATTCCCGGACGTTTTTCATCTTGCAAGATTTTGCGGAATCTACCAACGGCAAAAAACTAATAATGGCCAAGTATTATTTGCAAATTTCAATCTATGTCAGCAGATAATTTTGTACTTGCAAATTACATGATTTGTGGTTAATTTGGAGAAAAAAATTGATTAATTATAACAAATTGGGTCGTCGAACTTAGTTTCAATCAGCTGGAGCTTTGATAGATAACAATTAATTCAAATAATGTTCTTTTTACAATAATTGAACGTATCAAGTTATGAAAATAGCAAAAGTAATGGTAACAAAACGCAAATATAGCTATCGCACTGTCATTTGATGCAAGCTTGAAAATTCACATATGTCTAAAAAAGAAAAACTTAGTTCAAATTAGTATAGTGTCCAATTGTTAAGAGTGTAATATGTTTGAAATAAAATTAAATTACTGATAAAAAAAACTGCCACAGATGTGACCACTTAAAACTTAATTCAATTAATTAGTTAGGACGTATTTGGGGTGCAGGAAACCATGGCGTATTTCAACAGGCATCTATTGAAAGTTGGAATATGGATTGCAGTATCCAGTAGAAAATTATTCTGCCAATTTTCTTCACCGATATCGTTAATGCCGAACGTTATCGTAATATGTTGCAAATTTTTATAGAGCAACTATACTATGATGAGCTACTGCGGAGCTGGGTTATTTTCAACATGATATCATCACTGCCCAAACATGTCGGTTCATTGAAGCAGGATCGCCAGATCTTACTACTGTGGATTATTTTCTATTGGGTTATTTTAAAGATACAATTCATCACAATCGATTATACACACTGGATGAAATAAAAGACGTGATAGAAGGTGCTGCGCAAACAATAACGGAAGAACAGCTACAAGCAATCTTTGAAAACATTGAAAAAAGAATCGATGCATGTATAGCCAATGGTGGTGCACATTCAAACTTATTTCAAATTAATAATAGTTTAAAATTGTCTGCTTAATGTGAATTACGTTTGCCAAACTATTAAATGCGTTTGGTTAATATTTATTTAGAGGCGTTGTTAAATGTAAAACACGATCAAATATATAATCTGTAGAATTATTGCACTGGAAATAATGTACTCTGTAGAATATGTGTACTTTGATAACCTTATAGAAATAATACTTTTCATAAAATAGGTATATTATAATTTTATATGTACAATCGGTAGACATATAAAACAGATATACATACATTTTGTCAAAAACATATTTTACAACGCTTGAGTGAAATGCTTACGAACTTCATGTCACAGATATATAGGCAATTCATTGCCATCCGCTTGACAGCACAAAACTTTAACGTGAACAAAACAGATTTCCACTAAATAAATTATTGTTTTCCCACGATATTTTTTGAGAGTTTCATAGTTATATGGACCGATTATAACAATCACAATTATTACAATCAGTTGACAAATGGTACAAATGGTAGAAAACTGTAAAAAAACAATAATGTTCGCGTCAAGGTTATGTGCTATGTCAAATGGATGACATTTAGTTGCCAATAAACTTGTACTTTTGACGACAAGAAGTTGGTCGGGAATTAGTGATATCTCCCGAAGCCGTTGTAAAATATTCATGACGTTTCAAACGTCAAGGCGCGACGTCAAACAAATTCATTAATCTGGTCGATCGATTAGTTCGCGCGCCGCGTCACTAACGCGGCGACAAGATTTTGCCAACCGGAAAAAAACTAATAATGGCTAACTGCAAATTTCAACCAGTTAAGTCATTATCAGCATTCCAAGATCATTTAATACTTGCAAATTGCGTATTTTCTGATTAATTAGGTGAGACGGCTTTAATCAATTAATAAATTACGTTATAGAATGAATCACACGTAGCTTTGATAGATAAAAATTAATTTATAAACCAAAGTTCCAATAGACCGCTCTTTAGAAGAATTGTCAAATGTGCATTTCATCCAAAATTTTTAATTCTCAAATTGACAACTTTAATTCGTGCAAACCAAATTTAAAAATACCTTAACCAGTATTGGAAAAACTTGAGGCGAGAATATCCCTAATTGCTGAAAAACTTCATGTCCCAAAAAACACAGTTTATTGACAATTTCATGTCATCTGGCTTGAGGAGTGAATTACTGAGCAACTGTATGTCCCTAAAATACATTTTTATTGGCAATTCAATGTCATCCGTTAGACACAATATTCTCACAATATTTTTTGACAATTTTATACCTGAACATACAGTAGGTAGAAAACTGTAAAAATTACGGGAAAACAATAATATATTTAAGGTTATGTTATATGTCAAGTTGATGACATTGAATTTCCAATAGATCTGCAATAACTTACGTTGTCATTGTAAAATATGTTGTTGCAATTATATTATATTATATTATAAGGTATATTATAATTTTGTTTTCACGAATTAACATTGTCAATTTGACAATTGAGAAGCTTGATTCACATTGCGGTATTCTCTCTCAGAAACACACGCTTCGCTTAAGCTAAAATTTAGTGTAATTTTTTTATTGACATAGTGGGAACGTTGAACAATAATCTATGACAAAACGCACGTCATCTTGACACAAGATGGCGCCACTCTATCTCGAGAACGCGTGAACCTTACAAGTTGAAATTTTGCACATACAAAACTGACACAATTACTTCATAATTCATCATTGAAAAAAACCGCCGCCAACGGACCACCCTTTCACAAACTTAGTTGCCTAATGTGCTAATACATTAGCCAAATACATTAGCCAATGGCAACGCTTAGTTAAAAATTTAAATCATTGCAACTTCATATTTATTACATTTCGAAATTGTTAACACATGCGACACATTAGCAGATGCTAAAACTTAGTTCATATTGTAGCCAAAACTGTAAACAACGGTAATTTTTTTAAAAAACCACTAATAGATAAATTCAAATATAAAAAGCGAAAATGAATATAAATCTAATAGAATTATAACAAAACGTTACCTAAAGCAGTTGTCATGTCTTTGATTGGAACATGCAAATGTCTATTCATTAACTTAGTTCCAGAATAGTGCAGCATTCAGAAACACGTGCTTCGCTTAGGTTACAATTTAGTGAATTTTTTATTCACATAGTGGGAACACTGGACAATAAACAATGACAAAATGCATGTCATCTTGAAACAAGATCTCATGCAACAATCCATCTCGAGAACGCGTCGTGAACCAATCAAGTTGAAATTTTGCACATACAAAACTGACACAATTAGTTGCATCATTGGAAAAAACTGCTGCAAACGGACCACCCTTTCACAAATTTAGTTACCTAGTCGCCTCTATATATAGGAATGATAGCGTCTTTTTTGACAGTGAAAATAAGTGGAGCCATGCGATTGGAGTGGGCCATGCGATTGGTCCCGGTGCGATTTTCGCGTTTCGGAACGCGGCGGTCCGTCAGATCGACGTCAGGTTCGAAAATTTGACGTAAACGGGCGTTCGCGCGCCGGCCCGCGACGCCGCGACGGCGGCGTTCCGGGACTTCGCGCGGGCCGTTTGCGATGGGCGATGGGTGTCCGCGGTCGATTGCGGTTCGTTTCGTCACGTCCGACGTGCTAAATCGGCACCGTCAATGAACCGAAAGTCAGAACTTTCGAACGATTTCGCGAAGCAAATAAGAGGCGGGGCATGTACGCATATGCGCCGATCCATGGTAACGCGGTATGTGTTTGGCGATGGTCGTGTCGTAACATTTCAAACGTCAAACTTGCGTTCCGCCAAAGATGCATTGAGCGCAGCGTCGAAAGTGCACATTCTTCGCAGTTTTTGGCAAATTTTCTTTATGGATGTGTATTTGCACTCGAACTAAATTTGCTTGGGATTTATTGAAACCGTGCAGAGAAAGCAGCAAAAAACGAACGACCATCAAGTATTGTTGGCAGATTAAGTACAGGTTTAGCCTTGTCGACGTTTCATAGTGATAAATGTGCCAGTTCCATATGACTTACAAATACACTTACAAACTGCGCATTGTAAATATTAGGTGAGGAAATTTTTAATCAATTGATTAATTAGGTAATAAAGCTTAGCTTGAGTTCTTTGTATCCTCGATACATTAATGAACATAGTTTTCAATCGTGAAAAAGTACAAGTTGTGTACGTGACATTTTAAACGTGAAACGCGTATATCATATGCAAAAGTGGATATTGACTCCAGTTTTGGAATGTGTAGTGGTCTCGATTAGCTACGATGTATTAGATGCCCCTGTCAGCAATCGGTACAATCGGTGGATATGGATTATGAATCGCCAATAAAACAGTGCTTTTGCCGTCATACAGTTCGTCAGCAATTAACGATCCTACGATGTTATGGCATATTCGTGACTTTGGAACACAAGATTGGACTGAATTTTGCACGTGTATATTGAATAATTTATAACAATATTTCACTGAATAAATCTACTTGTTTTCTGTGTAAGTATACAATACAATTGAATTGATGAGTGCATAAATATGTTTAGTCAAAAAAATCCCAAAATGAGTTAGGCATGGCATCTCGTTTAGAATGTGTAGGCTCAGCGATGAGTGCAAGGACGAGGCCAGTCCCTTATATTTACTCTGGCTATGAGTCTTGCAGTGAGTGCAAAAACAAGTTAAGTCCTGGACTGAACACGTTTATGCACTCATTTCTTAATAGTAGTATCTGCGCAGAAACAAATGGTAGTAGATACAGCTGACTTACCTGTCAAAATTTCTATTATAGTGTAAGTAGAGGTGAACGACAACGCAAAACGAGTTGCAGCCGCCGAACTTTTGGTGCATTAACGTAGAGCCAAATAGTTTTACACCCAAATTCAAAAAATCGTAGAATTATGTTCTACCCAAGATGATGTTGCGGCTATAAGTTTTGACTATATGCAAAACCTACCCTTACCTGCAACTCCAGTACAGGAAATGTTTTATTATAGGCTACCATGAAGGACAAGCTAGTAAAGGGTCTGATGAAGTTTGTACATTCTTACTGGATTATATAAATAACCATATAGACAAACAAGTCCAGGAATTACATGTATTTTCAGATGACATTATTTCCCACATAGAGGCCACTCATTCGGGATTTTGGTTTGGTTAAGCGTAGTATTCCCAAACACGACAGAGTATATCTGCCTCAGGAAAACGAAGAAATGATACAGACGGCACGGTCTAAAAAACAACCTTTCACAATAAAGCAAATAACTTTCATCAGAATTTTAAAGAATGGTGGCCAGAATTTTATAAAAAAAAACCAGTAAGTCAGTCGATCAGAAAGCACCATTTACTATATCTAAATACTGCCAGTTCACCTACCAGTCCCAGCTACCGGGTTATGTCAAGGTGTTTGATTTTATAGGAGGTTTAAGTTCGAATACTTTTCTACTTCAAAAGACCAATACACAACCTATCTTACATAACAGGTACGCCTACAATTAACCGAAGGCCATAAATAGAAAGAAAATTGAAAATATAAAAGCTGTGCTGCAATACACACTTCAAGAGTACCTTTTTGCGAAGAAATAGTGAAATGGAAGCAAACGGGCGAAAATCAAGAAACTATGAAGTGATTTTTAGATAATAAGTATCTCTTTTTTTAATTATTTTGTAAGTGATAAGTATAATATGTATTTTGTTCTAAAATAAAACTTTTGTTCGCTACTTACTAGAGGCTGAGTGCATAAAGATGTTCAGTCCACCTAATTAAATGTTAAGTAGCGGTGATATAGCAAAAAAATATCAACCCATTTTATTCTTGTTCATTACATAATGTGATATATTTGATATTTGCAAGGGTTTTATGATGACAATTACTAAAAGTATAAATCTAGAAAGTTTTTTTTAATTTTCTCAAATTAGTAAATTTGGACTAAACATCTTTTTGCACTCATCAATTCAATTAATATGACGTTTCACCCAGCAAACACGTTCTTTGATCGGTCTAAACTGGAGTCGGAAACACGTTTTCTCATAATTTCGTTCTATATATTTTTTGTCGACATTCAAGTTCACAGTTTTCAAGTTTTATTTTGTCATGTCATACATATCAAATTAAACACAAAAACAAGTCTCCATGAATACGCTTTATTTTAAAAAATGCGTTTTATTATTGGGCACATTTATTGTAATGACTTACTTTCCGCAGCGCAGCGGATTGCGAATTGAAAATGTCAAATTAGATACACTCAGCAATCGACGGACCCACGATCATTTTATCGAAACGTACAGATAAGACAAATGGTACATTACCATAGAATAACTGAAAGGTTTCAAACTGTATGTGATATCGTGAAGTATTGCAAATCTACCGTTCATGTCGCTGTTGTCGATGTCTACAAATATTAACAAATTGTTCAATGATACATCTCGTTTCGTACATCATGTAATAAGTGAAAATTAACACTTAACTTTCACACAAATCCTAACGAAAAATCCTGAAAAATTAATTGCATAAAAATTCGCAGATCGTTTGTTGTATTGCTTTATAACCTCGATCAAATTACAACTTTGCCCAGGAGAAAATCAAGAGCTTCTGGGCTGCGTTTTATTTCCATGCATGTGTTTCCGAATCCCATGAAACAATTTGCATAGAACTGGAGTATGCAATTTTAGTAATAGTGTAATGCAATAATGTTCAATTTGCTTACAAGCAGCAGTTTACACATTTCCAACGCTTGCTTCAATTTTTACATTTTTAATTCACTTTATTAAATGTGTAAAACTTGCAGGCACATAATACCTTATTTACAATTATGATTATTAACATAACCTTAAAATCCAATCACGCCATAACGACATTGTCAGATACTCAGTTATGCTAATCGACTAAATTTTAACGAATGCTGTCGCTGGCACAGTTGCCATTGCGTTTTCATAACCTATTGAAAAAGTCTTCTTTTGCACAGCAGCAAAAATACAAAGCCCGTATTACTTGATTTTTAGTGTATGTGAATGTTTTACAAGGCAATTATATCCACTGAAATTTTTCAATTGAGCACCGAAAGTTATCCAAAGGAACTGAACGAGTACTGCCAATTCACAATAATGAAACTAATTGTAATAAAATGCAAATGCAGCAATTGAGTTCTTAGCTCGAAGGTGAAAATTGCTAAAATCGCAAAAAACAATTAATGGTAATTTCAAATTGTTGACGTAATATGGCTCAGGTCAAATTCATAAGAGCGTCGATTGTAAAATATAAATATCTAAAAAAAAACTTCTGTCAGTTACGTTCGGCAAATTGTTAAATACGTTTGGTTAATATTTCTTTAGATTCTTAGTTTTTAAATGTAAAACAAATATTATAATGTGTAGAATTATTGCACTGCACTGTACTCTGTACAAACATGAACACTTTTTATATGTACGATCGGTGGACATATAAAACAGATATACTTCAATTTTATCAAAAACATATTTTACAACAGCTTGAGGAGAGAATTGCATACGAATTCATGCCTGCAGTTGTCTTGACAATTTAATGTCATCCGTTTGACAGCACATCACCTTGACGCGAACAAGACATTTTTACGCTAAATGAATTATTGAATTTCCACAACTTCTTTTTACAGTTTCCTATGTGCACTGATTGTATAATCAGTTAACAAATAACTGGTAGAAAGCTGTAAAAAATGCGGGAAAACAATAACTTATTTTTTCTACGACAACATCGAAAAGGATAAGGATGTTGTCGTTTTAAATATGTTTTTGTAATTCTGTTAAAGGCGTTTTTAAATTTTGTTTTCGCCAATTAAAATTGCCCACCTGACAATTTCACATTTTGATTGGTCGTTGAGAAGCTTGACTCATATTGACAATTTTATGTGTACCCGTTATTTATTTTCGCAAGCAATGTTTCTTCTTCAGTAGAACAAAGTGTCCAATAAACTGACCAATTATAAGTTCAACAAAACTTTTAGTTTTAATACAGTCAACAAGAATATGTTCTTTAAATATCATGAGAATTTTGTCAACTGTAAATTTTGCTCTAATGAATTATAAGTGGAGACAAAGAAAAACAAATATAATAATAAATTTTGTAACAGAAAAAATTCCGAGCACAAAAATTTAAAGGTTGTGAAGCACATAATTTAGTGTATTATAATATATATAATTTAGTGTATCTTGTATACAATAGATTTCTGTTCAAATTAACAATAGTTTAAAATTGTCGCCAACAACTGCAAAGAAATATATTTTTTTTCTAAAACCATCAGCATAATGTATATAAATCTAATTGAATTATAACAAAACGTTACATAAAACAGTTCTCATGTCTTTGATTGGAACATGCAAATGTCTACTCATTAACTTAGTTCAACAATATTGCAGTATTCTCCCTCAGAAACATGTGCTTCGCTTAGGCTAAAATTTAGTGTATCTTTTTATTCATATAGTGGGAACATTTGACAATAAAATATGACAAAATGACTGTCATTTTGACCGAAAATGGCGGCACTGCCTCCGATACGCGTGAACCTATGAAGTTGAAATTTTGCACAGACACAGCTGATGGAAATGAAAAGAACCATTGGCAAAAACTGCCGCAAACGTACTACGCTTTCACAAAAACTTAGTTTCCTAGTCGACCGTATATCTAGGAATGATAAACCATTTTTCGCTCATGAGAAAAGTGTAATCCGGCCGCGCGGGCCATTTGCGATAGCCAATGGAGGTCCGCAGTCGAGTGTGGTCCGTTTCGCCACGACCGATGCCGTCCATCGGCATCGTCAATGAACCAAAAGTCTGCACTTTCGATCGATTTCGCGAAGCAAATAAGAAGCGGAGCCGATTAACGCGTCCTTGATAATCCATGGTAACGCAATGTGGATTTGCCGATAGTCGTGTTGTGACATTTCAAACGTCAAACGTGCGTTCCGCCAAATACACATTGAGCGCCACGTCAAAGTGCGTCTTTTTTACAGTTTGGGCAATTTTTCTTTACGGATGTGTATTTGGGCAGGTGCGATTTCACCCATACATAAGGTATACGTCTTTCTGTACAGTAAAATTCATCGTCCCGACAGTTTGATTGGTTCATGTCGTCTTCGGACAACGTCATGTTAAAAAGTAAAAATTCGCGGACGTTAAAAGTATGCTTCTGTTTTTCCCAAGAAACAGTGCAGAGAAAGCAGCAAAAACCGAACGACCATGGAGTATTGTTGGAAGATTTAGTACAGGTTTAGCCTTGTCGACGTTTCATAATGATCAATGTACAAGTTCCATATGACTTACAAATACACTCATAAATTGTAAATATTCGGTGATAAAACTTTCAATCGATTAATTAATTAGGTAGTAGAGCTTAGTTTGAGTTCGTTGTATCTTCGATACGTTAACAAACTTCAGTTTTGCAATGTGTAATGCGAAACGCTATGGTAATATGTTGCAAATTTCTATAGCCCAACTACACGATGGTGACCTACGGGAGGGTTATTTTCAATATGATAACGCCAGTGCACATACAGCACAAGCAACTTATCGGTTCATTTAAGCCAATTATGATAACAGAGTTATCTGGAACGAACGTTTTGCAGCAAGATCGTCAGATCTTACCCCTCGGGATTGTTTTATATTTGGTTATTTAAAATACACCATTTATCACAATCGATTACACACAGGGTGAATTAAAAGAAGCGGCAGAAGGTGCTGTGCAGAAACTAACAGCTGCATGCGCTTTTTGAAAGCATGAAAAGAAAAGTAGATGCATGTATGCCAATGGTGGCAAATAAAAAAATAAATCAAATAATATAATATAGTTTTTTTAAATATTATGTAGTGAATTATTGCCAAACTATCATAATTCTTGTAAACATTTCCTCTTACTTCAAAAGAAATAATTGACAATTATAAATAATTTTCAAATTGGTTCTAAACTTGTAAGAAGAGAAGTTAGCTACTTTAGTGCACACCCAATCTGTGTCGGGGGCACATACAGTCGAATGCAAAAAAAAGTAGACACGAAATTTTCGGCTGCTTGAACAAACTTGATATTAGCAATGTCATGTAAACGTCAGTATTGTCATTTCAGTGATATTTTAATGAAGTGGTGAGCCGTAAGCGTAGGTACCCCGAACTAGAGCCCCGAATCACCGTTACTGAATAAATAAGTCAAATATCACGTGGATTAAGAAAACTTACTGAGAAAACCCACATTTATACAACAACAATTTGAGGAAAATCAATTACAGGAAACTGTTTTTGTCTACTTTTTTTGTATTCAACTGTATTTACTGAAGGCATATTTTGTTAGAGCTGCCAAGTCGCCCATTATTGATCACCTGTAGTTTCCAATTGATAACAGCGTGACGCCTTTGAAATAAAACTTAGTTCAAAATATAAATCATTGAAAAAGATCTTAGCTCAAATGTATTGGACATTATTAACTTATTGTGACATATTATCAGATGTTAAAACTTAGTTCAAATTGTAGTTTTTCTTTAATTGCAACAACCTGAATCATTGAAAAAATTGGACCACTCATTAATATATTCAACAAAATTAAGGATAGTATTTGTATTTCTTTAATTGCAAGTGAATTTTATACTGCCATGCTGGCAATTCAAAACATTAATAATATGTAATAATATCGAGGGGTGTAATCGTTCCACCAAAGACTTCAGTCAAATCAACATTTTAATTTAGCTAATTAATAATAAATGTATTGCCTGAATACCAACAGTTTCTTTCGTTTCAATGTGATCATAATGAATGTCTAATTGTATATATGAACTTTTTGCGGCAATTGTTAAGAACATAAATCCACAAAATGTTACTGAATATTATATAACCTGAAATGCTCATATCAAACCCATATGAACGTCAATTATCGCAAACACAAATATTTAAAATAATTTAAAACTGCAGTTAAACGTCATGGTTGGTACGTGCGGATATCAAAGTATAATTTCCAGGTAGAATTAATTTTATCCAAACTTCCAACATTAAAAAAACTAATAATAAATCAATATAAATATTGTTTTCCAGAATATTTTTTGATAGTATTGGATACATTATACTGGTACACCTAACATTTTACCAATGTGAATCAAGCTTTTCAACTGCCAATCGAAATTTTAAATTGTCATATTTACAATTTTAATTCGTGAAAACCAAATTTAAAGATGCCTTTAAGAGAATTGAAAAAACTTGAGGAGAGAATATTCCTAATAGCAAACTTCATGTCCCTGAAAACGCAGTTTTATTGGCAATTCAATGTCATCCGTTAGACAGCACATAACCTTGGCATGAACAAGTTAGATTTTCCCTAAATAAATTATTGTTTCCCAATAGGAACATTTTCGGCAGTTGTTAAGAAAAAATATCCCTAAAAAGTTGCAAATCATTACTTAACCTTAAAGGCTCATGTCAAACGCATAAGAAACTCAATTGTCACAAACGTAAATATTTAAAAAAATTAAAAACTGCCATCAGTTGCCGTCACGGTTGGTAAAACGACTTGAGGAGAGAATGTCCCTAATTACCGACAAACTGCATGTCGTTAAAAACATTATTTGCATTATTTATTGGCAATTCAGAGTCATCCGTTTGATAGAACGCCTTGGTGAGCACAATACAGATTTTCGTTAAATTAATTATTGTTTTCCCAGAATATTTTTGACAGTTTTATAAGTGCACCGATTACACAATCGATGAACATATAACTGGTAAAAAACTGTAAACTAATAGCAGGAAAAAAAGAATTTATTTAATGTAACTTTTGGCTTGTTCGCGGCAAGGATATGTGCTATGCCAAATGGATGACATTTAATTACCAATAAAACTGTGCTTTTGACGACAACAGTTCGTCGGCAATTGGCGACATCTCCTGAATCCGTTGCAAAATATTTCTGACGTTTCATGCGTCAAGTCGCGACGTTTCAAATGTCAAATAAATTCAACCTTGTCGATCGATTAGATCGCGCGCAGCCACGCCAACCACAAAAAAACTTATAACGGCTAAACGCTGTTTGCAAATTTCAGCGGGTTAAGATCATTTAATACTTGCAAATTGCGTATTTTGTGATTAATTTGGTAAGAAGAAGTTTGAATCAGACGTAGCTGTGATAGATAAAAAATAATTTTTAAACCAAAATTCAAAAAATCCGCTATTTAGAATAATTGTCAAACGTGCACTTCATCCACAACGCATTATAGATCATTGAATGTATCAATTTATAAATGTGCATGTACGCCTGGACTTCATGAGCTACAAAGTCAATTGATAATTATAGAACTAATTGTATGAAAACGCAATTAATATTAAATTAAATTAAATGCATTGTACAATAATTATCGTATACATGAACTTCAAGAATAATAGTAATATTATTATTAAGAACAAATATGACAAATGGCAAATATGTCATCCGTTTGACATGCAAATAACCTTGACGTGAACAAGATGGATTTTTGTTTAAAAAATATTGTGTTACCGCAATATTTTTTGATAATCTATGGACACATACAAAACTGGTATATGTAAACCAAATCTAAAGATACCTTTAGTCAGATTTACCCTAAATAAATTATTGTTTCCCAATAGGAACCTTTTCGGCAATTGTTAAAAACTGCTGTCAGTTAAACGTCACGGTTGGTAAAACGACTTGCGGATTGAATGTCTCTAATTATTGACAAACTACATGTCCCTAAAAACAGTTTTACTGGCAATTCAATGTCATCCGTTAGACAGCACATAAGCTTGACCAAAACAAGTTTTCACACAATATTTTTTGACAATTTTATACGTGGACCGATTGTACAATAGTTGGTAGAAAACTGTAAAAAAATGCGGGAAAACTAATTTATTTAATGTACGTCTGTATTGTTCACGTCAGCAATAATTTTCGTCATTGTAAAATATGTCATTTACATTTATTTATCTAATACCACATATTAGTATATTTTTAGATACACTTCTTAATGTTGATTGATCTGGATCTAAATTGAATATGAATGCTCAGCGCTACATCCATGACATTGTAGAGCGCCATCTGCTACCCTATCTTGCGACCATATTCCATATTCCAGCAAGATAACGCCCGTCCTCACGCAGCTCTTTTGGAGTGTAACCTGGTTTATGCAAATTATGCGGAACCCAAACACCTGCTCAGCTTACTTTATCAGTTTGATGCAAATGTTCTTGGATGGTCGACCAAGGTTGGTTAAGAATATTTGACAGTTCCTCGATCGTCTGACATGGATTTGCTTCCACTTCCGCCCTTAACATGTTATTGTCTAAAGTTGTTGGTCTTCCTAATCGATACGAGTCGGAAAGATAAAAATTACCGGACTTGAATTTAGAAAACCACATTTGGCGTTTACGAACGTCTAATGCATTTGGATGAACATCGCAAATGATTTTAGCAACTGTTGCATTATTACCCTTGCGAAACTCAAAAAGCATTCAATGCCGGATATGTACCTCATCTGGTATTTGGCTGGGCATTTCACCACAAATTGCAAAGAATTAAATATTTACGAGTAAACAAGTCACTCTAACCATAAAATAGCTTCGACATGATTTTGTAGTACAAAATGAGCCAAAATGAGGCAATCGAATATCGACATGCGCAGAAACGACATTACTTTCCGGTCCCCCTAATATTTTACATGCATTTCCATTCTATAACAAGGTAAATAATGAATATTCTTGTGAACTCCGGCCCGCGCGACCGAAACGTTCGTGAATCGGGATACGGGCTATCCGCGTAAACCGAACGTTTTTCCGAAAATCGGAAAAAGTTCCAGGAACTCGGTGACCGAAGAGCTTCCTTCGGAGCGTAGGAATCTTTTGTCCAGTGGGGTAGCACGGCCGATTCCCAGATTTTCTACCCTCCTAATTTTCCGTTCCCGCGGATAATCACTCTAACTGCTCGTCGTCAACTTGTGAGCAAAATTTGTAGATTACCCTGCCACCAGCCCACAAGAAGACGACTATCTCCGTCAAATTAGGGTTAGATCTTTTCTCATTAGTTAATTAATAAAAAACAAAAATATGATTTAATTAACTTTAATATATAGAAAAATGATTAAATTAAAATAAAATTTGTAACGTTATTATAAAAGAAAAATGATTAAATTTAATTAAAACAAGCATATAAATTGCGCACATAAAATATACGTTAAAAAGAAGCGACGAACGAACTTATAATCGAACTTACAACAAAACAAAAACAAAAAACGATTCTCCATAAAACCTTTTTACTTTTTAATTATTTTCTTTAGAGGAAGGAAAGAAATCTTGCTCTTTTAAAATTTAATTCATCAAATCAAAAATAGAAATTTACAGAACCCACATAATTTCGCACGTGTTACAAATAAAAATTTCTTACATTTCCGCTTGATCCTAATAAATTCCAATAATGGGTCGAGAGAGAGACTATTCATCTCTGTTTAATCTTCTTTCACCAACTTTATTTTTACCCGAAACTCGTAAACAAAATCAAATATATTTGAATTCTAATTTAATTTGAATCCAGACTTCAGTAATTTAACTTAAAGCGCGCAACATCTTCAGCGACTCACTGCTTTCCGAAGGAGCATGAGTACGACTTCTTTTCCCGAAGAAGTCCCGTTACGACTTAACTCTTTTTCGGAGGAGTCCTCCCACAGTGCCTTCCGAAGGGGCATCGGATCACTGTCTACTTTTTTGTTAAACCCTCCTCTTAAAAATCATATTTTCAATATTTTTGTCGGAGTGGAGAACGTAGCCCACGCAAGATGCAGATCTTATCATACGCCCGCACTATTGAGCTAATCTATTGTTTATCCCTGAGACTGTAATGCTCGGTAATTTAATGTTTATCCCTGAGACTGTAATGCTCGGTAATTTAATCCGTTTTTTTAAACACATACCCACGTCTAGTCGGACAATGGGCACGATTGAAAAGGAATTCCAAAAACACAACTCAGCGTCCGGGTAATTTATTTCGTTTATATTTGGCTTATCGGGTTCCATAGAATTTTCATGCCAGACACAATCGTTAACATATTTCAAAACGCATTCGTATATTAAATCAATGCATATAAACAGGGCCGGAATTAATAATATTTCTATTTCTCCCTTTAATTTTATTTCTATGCCGCAGTAAATTAGCAGCTGTCTACATTCTGTAATCGAACTAAACTACATAGATCGCCATGGTTTTCAAATCTGTCAGTGTCGGACACAAATGACGGCGTCGTAATAATTAATTTCAGATAAGTCTTAATTTAAATAGAATAATGACTGAAAACTCATTTTCCGAAAATGATTTCATTGCATTTTTCGGTGAATTATTAAAAACATGGGAATCCTCGACTCTATCCATGAAAAATATATTCACTCCTAAAAGCAACGGTAAATGTAAAACACGATATCGTTATTTCTAGACTCAAAAAATTAAAAACTTTGTTAAAACGGTCTTCCGAAAAGTACGCGGCTAAGAAATCAAATGTTTTTACAGAAGAAAATATTAAGCAATTCCTAGAAAATGCTCCGGATGAGATATATTTAGCTACAAAGGTAATAAAACTTATAATTTAAATAGCAATTTTAATAAAATGTATTTTTTATTTTTAGGTAGTTCTTGTCATTGGTATTTTGGGGGCTTGTCGCAAGAATGAGCTTTACAACATTAAAATTTCCGACATTAAAGATTTGAAATCCATAATACTATTTGCAATTCCTAATACAATATTGTAAAGAAATACTGGGCTCTGAGACCTTGTATGTTCCTTCTGGTAATTTTGTTATTAATTTCCAAAAAAATGTACACGACAAGTAATTGGCATAAATAAACTAGGCAATATGCTCAAACAAATTGTCACATTTCTGAATCTGGATAACCCACAGGAGTATACTGGCCACTGTAATAATCCAGCCTCGTCTATCATGTTACGCTGTCAAGGTGCGGAGGCAGAAATTCCTCCACTCTTTTCTATCTTGTGCTAACACTTCCATTTCTCTCCAGTTCATATTTCTTTGCTCCAAAAGCTTTCCAATTTCAGCATTCCATGTTCTTGTAGGGCACTCTTTTTCTTTTCTTGTCATTTCCCGCCTTCCATATTGCTTTCACTTTTCTGTTATTGTCCATTCTTGTTATATGACCTAGCCAAGATAGTTGTCTTCTTTCAATTTTTTCTTGTACTGGAACCACCTTTAATTGTTCTCTGATGATTGTATTTCTAATACTACGGTCTCTTCTGGTTGTACCTGCGACTGCTCTTAGATATTTCATTTCGCAAACTTGGATTTTGTTTTTTGGGTTTCATTCAGTGTCCATGATTCACAACCATACGTTGAAACCAGCACATATACACTGTTGAATATTTTAATCTTTGTTTCGACTGTTACTTCTTTTTTTTCTAATAAAAGCTTTTTCAAAGCAAAATTGAGTTTATTGGTACTATTTATTCTGTTAGATACCTTCGGTTCCATGCTATTTTGTGAGTTCATTATTGTTCCTAGGTATTTAAAATTTTCGGATTCTTTTATTCTTTCATGTTGTGGATAAACATTTGTCTGTTTATTTTCTTTGGACACTATAATAACTTCTGTTTTATTCATAATTATTTTCATTTCATGTTTTTCCAATTCTTCTCTCCATAGGTTGCTCTATAGGTCTTTCAACATTTTTTTTGTTATCGCATTTTTTAAACATTGGCATAATTGAGGTCCCGGATGCAATAACGCTCTGAGCGCGTGGACGTCGAAATAAGTATTGTCCAACCGATCGATATTTTGGGGAAAATTTTTTTTCGGAAAATGTATGAAACAAAAATACTATCTTGTGTAACTTTCTGCATCTTTTTTACCCGAACTATTTTTTGATCCGTCAATTAATTTGTCCAGAAAAAAATAAAATAATGAAATTTTTTCGTTCGACAATTCAATTAATTTCAATGCTTTTTAAAACTCGAATCGCGATATCTCGGTAACTATTCGACCAAACTAGTTGAAATTTTTAATGGAACACTGTGATACTTCACTGTTGCGAATAAAGTTATTGCAATCGTCGAAATAATCATTTGTTGGATAATATTCAATAAATAATCAGTTGCGCTACGAAACCATGTTCTTTTTTTTCGACTAGCGAGGAAGTTTTTCGCTATTGGTCTTGCGACATTCTCTTTGCGATATCATTGTTCCTTAGACGGTAACGTAAATTTTGATGTATCACTTGGCGTGATAAGTTTAAAACCTGGAAAGTTGTTGCTTTGTAAACAAAAGGTTCGTTTACCGCGCTTCCGTGCTACTTTACTGCATTTTATTCTTGCAAGCATAGATTAATGCCCAAATTACTTAAGGCACCAGACCACGGTGCGTGCGCCGTACGAAGGTGTATCTTTCATAATTATTTTCAAGCGAATGATGAATGCAATTCATTTCATCAATGTTTATTGTCAATATATGCATATAGCAGACTGTATACAAATTTTTATACTTGAATCTAAAGTATAGTTTGCGGTGTACGTCGCTCCTAAGAGGAGACTGCGCGCGCGGCGGTTGACAGCGATTAAGCCATACGGCTCATCTAAAAAATACAATAAAAATATACACGAAAGATGGTCTAATCTTACACCTCAATGGTGTAGTGAACATTAATTAAAACAGGTCCATGAAGACTAACTGGTGGATCGCTAGACAATATTGTTTCTGGGTTATTACCCTTCGTCAGTAGCGATTACCAAGAACCTTAGTTGTTGAAATACCTTTACACGTAGTGGCCATCAAAACTTCTTGGCGCGAGCCAATCACTCCTAATGAACCACTGACAACAAGTGATTGGCTCGCGCCAATAATAAATAAATAAATAAATAATAACCCAGAAACAATATTGTCTAGCGATCCACCAGTTAGTCTTCATGGACCTGTTTTAATTAATGTTCACTACACCATTGAGGTGTAAGATTAGACCATCTTTCGTGTAAATTTTACATTTTTCTGTCATATTTGACAAGACACATTTTCAATAAAAATATATTTAGAAACTAGACATATGTGTCTACAGCATCACGTAGGAGAATTTTGATATCTAGAAGGAAAAAAAATGGCGGACCAGCGAATTTTATTTTCGATTTTTATGAAAAATTTTCATCGTTCATATGAAAAAAATAGGAGACCTATTATAAAAAAAACCCTACGTGGTGCCATAGAGACTACATTTTCGAACAGTTTAAGACTTGGTGCATGCAAATCGGATGTACAGTTTTTCTAATATGCTGTCAACCAGGTTGAAAAAGTAGGTTTCGAGAAAAACGCGTTCAAAGTTTTGCTGAAGCATAATTCAACATACAAACTAACTATTTTCTTGGTCTATTTTTTCTTGTTGCTTACGTTTATTCAGCTATTCCTGGACCATACAACAGCTCCTCAGCGTCCAGAGAATCATTATTTTTTCCATGTTTTGCACGAAGACGACCCTCATGCGTGCTTGTTTCGGCTTCGTGCTCGGCTTCGCATATTCGTTTCTCGTCGATGTTTTGACAATATTGGTAGAGTGCGTCACCAATTTTGATGTCTAATATCTCCAATACATTTCTGAGGCCAATGTGACCATTGTTAAAAAGTATTGATGCAATATTAGCGGCAGTTTCGTGACGGCTTAGGTAAAACGGGGAATTCGGCGCTTAATATCGGGCCGCAATTGTATTGAAATAGATACTTGTACGTGACAGTACAAGTGTTTTTGGGTTTCTAATTTGGAAAAATGAGTAATAAATGTAAACAATCGAACCGACCGTTAGCTGGCGCATCTGTCGAACAATCTGTACATGGACAGCCGTGAATTTGGGACTAATTTCGTATGCAAAATATTCTGAGGATCGAAACGAAATAATTGTAGCGAATATTTTGCACTGGATTGCGCATATCTAAACTAACTTAATTAATTGCTAATATATACATATGTGGGACCGAACAAATCGAATGATATTATATATACGAATCGTACGACTGCCGCTCGGCGCGGTCGTACGCTAGCACCGCTTCACATAAAATGCTGTATCTCCATCAATTTGACGACTTTCTCCAAAATATTCGGTGAAAGCATTCTTGACAAATGCATCTTTCAGAAAATGAAGAAAAAAAAAACAGGAAAAAAATTATTTTTCACCGTGGTCTAGTGCCTTAAGTGTTTATGTGATAATCGTGATTGAAGCATACAGTTATTCTTCTATGCAAGTATGCAATCAAACATAGAGCGCATATGAATGAAAAAATTGCAATACGATTACCGGCTGTAAACAAAAGATTATTTTGGTCACACTCGCGATCGTATAAGGAAAAGTCGAATAATTATTATTGTTTTTATAGAATTTTTTTCTAACAACGAAAGAAATACAATGAATAGTATTAACTTGTAATTATTACATCACTAAAATATTAAAAACATGTATCATTAGGGAGCAGATTCTTTTGTTTCTTCTACTTTCATTCCTGCTTGTTAGATTTTTATCTTCACTAGATTTGCTCACCGTCTTTACTCTAACACGCATATCATCTAAATATGATGTATGATAATTTCTACCTCCTGGAGTCAAATATCGTAGCAGTGCATTTAAATCTTTGTTTTTTTTCTTGTGAAATCTATATTTGTTTAGCTTCTGCAGCATTTACAATATCGTCAAATGACACTCTCGCCTCTATTTTATAGGTAATTGGTTCGCCATCATAATCGTAGAAAATATTAATTTGACCATTACCAAAATACTGAATTTTAACTGCTTTACTGATCTTAAGTCCTTTCGGAACTTTGTATTTTTTTTAAATTAAAGATTCAAAATCTTTCACCGTGCAGTCTTTCTGTTCTACTGTAGTAAATGGAGGATTTCGAGCACTTTGTACCAAATATATATAATCTCTTTCAGTTTCAATGTGCTCGAGCAATTTTTTTTCCGCCCGTACATCCCAAATGATAGATGTTTTTAATATTTTAGTGATGTAATAATTACAAGTTAATACTATTTATTGTATTTCTTTCGTTGCTAGAAAAAATGTCTATAAAAACAATAATAATTATTCGACTTTTCCCTATACGATCGCGAGTGTGACCAAAATAAACTTTTGTTTACAGCCGGTAAACGTATTGCAATTTTTTCATTCATATGCGCTGTATGTTCGATTGCGTACTTGTATAGAAGAATAACTGTATGCTTCAATCACGATTATCACATAAACACTTAAGTAATTTGGGCATTAATCTATGCTTGCAAGAATAAAATGCATTAAAGTAGCACGGAAGCGCTTGACGCGGCGTGCGCGGTAAACAAACCTTTTGTTTACAAAGCAACAACTTTCCAGGTTTTAAACTTATCACGCCAAGTGATACATCAAAATTTACGTTACAGTCTAAGGAACAATGATATCGCAAAGAGAATGTCGCAAGACCAATAGCGAAAAACTTCCTCGCTAGTCGAAAAAAAAGAACATGGTTTCGTAGCGCAACTGATTATTTATTGAATATTATCCAACAAATGATTATTTCGACGATTGCAATAACTTTATTCGCAACAGTGAAGTATCACAGTGTTCCATTAAAATTGTCAACTAGTTTGGTCGAATAGTTACCGAGATTTCGCGATTCGAGTTTTAAAAAGCATTGAAATTAATTGAATTGTCGAACGAAAAAATTTCACTATTTTATTTTTTCTGGACAAATTAATTGACGGATCAAAAAATAGTTCGGGTAAAAAAGATGCAGAAAGTTACACAAGATAGTATTTTTGTTTCATCCATTTTCCGAAAAAAAAAATTTCCCCAAAATATCGATCGTTTGGACAATACTTATTTCGACGTCCACGCGCTCAGAGCGTTATTGTATCCGGAACCCCAATTATAGCTATAGTCCAGCAATAAATAATTTATTTGTATCTATTTTTATAATCGTCGTTGTCGCAGAAAAAGTATAGTGCGCAACTCGCACAAAATAGCAATTTTGCACTCGTTTGAATCGCATTCGCCCTCGGCTCGTGTCGCAAACCTTAAAACTCGTGCAAAATGTGAATCATTTTGTGCTTGTTACATAATATACTATTGTGGAGACATTTTATTCCTGTATCCCCTAAATATTTTAATAATTCAGGTTTAATATTATCCCGCCCCGCTGCTTTTCCATTTTTCAGTTTTCTTATTGCTAGTTCTACCTCATCTACTGTAACTTCGTTATTCACTTCCTCTTGATAGTTTTCTTGTATGTCACCTTCGGTTTCTATATTTCTATTAAGTTTTGCACTGAAATATTCTTGCCACCTCTCAATAAATTGTTCACGTGATGTTAATAAACTTTCATTCTTATCCTCTACGAAATTGATGGCTTGTTTTTTACCCTGTCTTATAGATTGTAGTATTCTATGTAGTAATTTACTATTTCCTATTTTCTTCCATTTATTTTATATTCCTTAAATACTCCTTCCATATTTTTTTCTTTAGCTTTAGAACTTGTTCTATTTCATAATTCCACCAGGTTGTGCCTTTGAAATTCGTTTTATTTATTTTCCCACACACTTTCTCTGCTGTTTTAATAATGGTATCTTTAAACGTATTCCATAGTAATTCTACATCACTAACGTTTTCCAGTCCTTTCTCTTTAGCTCTTCCTCTACTTTTTATATTGGATTTTTATAACTTCATCGTTTAGTCCGTATACTTTAATGACGTAATTTCTACTTTTATTATGTCTAGCTTCGCCTGTTTTGCCATTCTTTCTGTTTTCCCACCTTTTAATAACTGTTTGTACTAAATAATGATCACTTCCAATTTCGACTCCCCTTGTCACTATTGTGTCATGAATCATCTTTCTAGGCTGTGCATTGACCATCACTAAATCTATAATCGATTTTCTCCCCTACTTTCCATCACTCTCGTGTATTTATGTATGTCTTTGTGATCATATATCGTGTTGGTTATAACCAGACTGTTTTGTATACAGAAACCAATTATTCGTTAGATAGTTTTCTGCTTCACTACTTCCCACACGTCCATTAAAATCGCCTATTACTAATAACTTATTATCTACTATCGGTGCCAAAGTAATAGCCCCCTGTATTTGAAGACGTATATCAAAGAAACCGCTTGGCGGAAAAAAATAATTAAATATACATTGTTACAACCAGCAATCATTTCTACGTAACATACTGTAAGTTCAATTTTTTGTGCAGGGACGTTTAGAAGTAATCATTAGTGCAAAAAGCATCCGATTTTTGGGATATCTAACGGATAGCTGACTATACAATTTTTTTCCTACTTAACCGTTCGACAAAAACAATGAAACTTCGACTGGACGTAATCTGATATGTTGTGCACAGAGTGGAAATTTAATTTTTTCAACATTATACCTACTTTAGCTGCAAATCGAACTTTTAATCACTACTCTACGGAGACTAGCGATTAAACAGTTGGCCGATAGTTTAGTTGGTGGCTGAATTACACGTGGCCTTATGGAAGCGCGCACACTATGCGATTGTAAATCGGCCGATTAAAAAGTTCGATGGGTTGTGCGATTCCCATCCAACTTTAAAGGTTGCGCAACTATCGAGCGATCGCTTGAAATGCATGGCGTTCAATACGAGAGCGCAAGCGTACACTATGCAACTATTTAGTCGGCCGCGCGGGTCTGATAAGAAGTGTGCGTGCGTTTATTTGTCGTTTATAAAAGGCAATTGAATAATAATAATTTATTAGCAACGATCATTACAGACATAAGCAACGCCAAACATTTTAAAAGAAACAATCAATGGAAACTTCACATGTACAAGTTCAGTCAACTAATATATAGGAATCATTAAAATTTAAATGAAACACTTGTTAAACTTTCACACAAATTTTATTTTGAATTTCTCACAGATATATCGGCGGCTAGACCATTATCAAAGAGTATATTTAATTATGTGTATATTGGTGCGTAGTATATTAGCGTATAATAAAGAGTTTACAATACTCTTTGATAATGGCCTAACCGCCGAAACAGGTGCAAAAGATATTCTAAATAACATTTGTGTTAAGTTTCACACGTTTTCAATTTAGATTTTAATTTTAAGAAAATGTTTCGTCAAGTGCCCAGCGACCAATCAATCACAATTGACTGGCAGACAAGTACCGACACGTATCGTAACGATGGCGGTACGTGCCGTTGCCGGAACGTGACAGTCGTTGCCGGTTAGTATGTACGCTCTCACTTAAATCCATGCTACGAAGTTATGTCGTGCCGGTGCAGGTACGCGCCGTGCCGTTAGCCGTGCCGTATAGTCTGAATCAACCTTTAAGCTAAAGCTGTGGGAAGAGGTACAGTTGGTTTCAAAAAAATCGAGTACACTTCATAAATCAGTAGGCATGATTTTGAATTTTTTTTACAATGTAAAATTGTCTGTTTGGATTTAGGTTATATTTTATGTCATATTTTGACAACAAATGCAGGTAGCTTTCAGAAAATCAAATACGGCATGCATGCATAGGTTCGCTCAACTTTGACATTTTATTTGTTATTGTGACATCGACAGTACTGATTTACTCCACTGAAAAAAACTGTACTCGATTTCATTGAAACCAACTGTATGTGAGGCAGTAATTCCCGAATGGAATAATTTTGTTGGCGAGGAAAAACGAAAACAATGTACTTTCATATATTTATTTTATTATACTTTATCATATTGAAATGGAATAGAGCCTAGTGGGAAAATAAAATAAGTAGAAAAATTTTGTCGCACATCATGCATATTATTCTTTCCGCGGATATTTTTAACAATCCTACAGTTGTTCATAGGGCATTCATAAAGTGTATCTGTAAATTTCATATTTGATGCGTACATAATTATGGAGAATACAGCAAGCTTCAATAATGTCCACACAAAATCTATATTTACATTCATTGGCCGATGGAAAATGCGTCATTTGTTCGCCAGAATACCGAAAGTGCATTCAACCATTCGTCGAGCCCTAGTATATCTATAGTTAAAAATGTTTTTTTTGCATATGGACGTAAAATATGATTTGCAAGTCCAAAAGCTTCGTCGCCGACGACAGAAAATGGCATCGCATATCCGTGGTCATCATTTGGCAATGTCCTTGGCTGTGGAAGATTTAGTTGATTTTGAGAAAGCCGCTTACCCATGTTAGATGTTTTAAATATTTCCGAATCACTAGCTGTTCCATACGAGCCGACATCTATATAAACAAATTTGTAATCTGCGTCCATCCAAGCCATTAAAACACACGAGAAGAACTTTTTATAGTTAAAGTATGACGATCCGGAATGTGCTGGCTGCACCATCCGTATATGTTTCCCATCTATCGCGCCTATAACATTTTGAAAATTTGTGCGGTGATAAAATTCGTCAGCAATTTTAATCATCTTCTTGTTTGTTTGCCATGTATGTAGAAGGGTTGTAGTATTTTCCATAATTGCTGAGATGTAGTTTTAGTAATATATCCTATTGTGGTGTCCCCCATCAGATACTGAAAAGACAGCGCTTTGAAAGTGGCACCAGTCGCGAAATATCTGCAAAGAATTAATGTTAGTTAATAAATATTATATTATATTAAATTATTATCTTGTATCATGAGCAGTCAGTCGTTGAATAAAACACTTTTAGCAATATTAAAGTTTATTGCGACACCTTTTCTTGCAATAAGGTGTTTCGGAAACCCTTGTCAAGCAATAAACATTAATATGACAAATAACATTAATATGACAAATGACATTAGATTTAATGTCATTTGTCATATTAATGTTTATTGCTTGACGAGGGTTTCCGAAACACCTTATTGCAAAAAAAGGTGTCGCAATAAACTTTAATATTGCTAAAAGTGTTTTATTCAACGACTGACTGCTCATGATACAAGATAAGTACCATTTTAAGTGATTTACAGTCGAGAATTTGTACAATAATTAAATATTTTTTATCATTTTAGGTAACGAAATACAAAAAAAATGGCATAACTTGCGGACTTGTTTCCGCAGGGAATTAAATGCCCAAAAATCTAATAAATCAGGGCAAGCTACCACCAAGAGGCGCAAATACGTCTACTTCGAGAAATTGTTTTTTTACTTCCATACATGGAAAATCGTGAAAGGGAAAGCAACGCATCACCGGTAGATGACGATGATGACACGATAACACCACATGAGGCTCCTGATGGGGCTTCCACGTCTGTCCCTCGGAAAAAAACGAAGTCAAGCATCAAGGGACATTGATGAGGCTTTGGACGACACGAGAGACGAAGATACAAACTTCGCTTTGTCTCTTGTGCCATAACTACGAGCACTTACCGCGGAGGAGAAACTATAATAAGCAAAAAACTTTTTTGGGTACTCTAGAAGTTTTGAATGGAGTGTGTAAAACCTTGCAATAATAATGTCACTGTATATAGGATGCACCCAATATTCTCGATTTCTTTTTTTCATTAATTTCTTTCGTCTATTTAATATAATATTATAGCTTTTCTAGATAACATTTCTTTTTGATGCGTGAAGTTATTATAACAATTTTCGCCCAAGAATAAACTGTGCTTGGCGATGTTTTCAGCCCGCCAACCGATAGTCAACTATCGCTGCGCACCCTCATGCAACCAAATAGTTTAGTCGGCGTTGTGTGCGCGCTCCAGCCCGATTCGACTAAACTATCGCGCGATTGTTTAATTACTGATTTAGAAACGAAACGCTCTATTCTTTAGAGATGGGTTAATAGTTAAAATAAACATCCTTTTGGAGCAGGCATCAAAATATTATTTGCTCAAGACAGGTCCGGACGCCTTATTTCTTTTTAATTGAACTATCAAGTCAAATACAAAAACATTGGTGGTTTCTTTGCGAGTCAGAAGGGCGGTTGCTTACTAGAATTTGTTCACCATGTATCTATCCAAACCACTTTGCTTTTAGTGCAATGAATGCATGAATGAAACTTCACTCCACATCCTCAAAATCCCACTACCAATTGTAATGAAACAAAAGTTGTTACATTTCGATTTCGATTTTGATTCACGTCAAACATGTTCTAAAAAGCAATACCATTTCATAAGCGTTGTATATATGTAGTTTATATAATTAATTCTGGGTGGGTGTTGTAGTGGATTTAGGATATTTGAAGATATAACAAAAATCTAAAATGGAAGATGACCTAAAGCTCCATATTGTTGGTAAAGCAATGAGATATGACCAAAAACACACTGGTTAACCAATTTATTATATTTTAGTCAACGACGAAATTATTGATTTACGAGAGGAAAACTTTGACAGGACTTCTGTCAGAAATAGGTAAGTTACAGCGCCAAGCATTCTGATACTATGTGGAATGAAATTCGTTTGCAGAGCTCCTTATAGAACTACCTCCCAACAACTCGTGACGAATTCATCCCGTTCTATAAACTTAAATCAAGAGCCATTGTACGTATGTTAAAAATGTTCGTTTGACAATGGATAACAAACAATTATTGTTTGATAGGACCGTAAATGGTTTGAAGAAGCTGGCAACTAATATTTACAATGGCCCTTCATCTGCCATGTTACAAAAACACAAATCCAATTGGAGGACAAAACAAAGGAACAGAGCGACCTCTGCCGATCCTAGATTTAGACGGTGAGTGTTTAGCCAAAATGTAGAATTACGCAACACTCTGGCGGCGGCGAACATTTAATACGAAAATTAGGTAAAATATTGGATTACTCACTAATAAGACAAATTGATACACATGCATTAAAGAACTCAGCATTACAAATGTTGATCAAATGACTAGTAATATTTTGTAACTTTAACAGCTTAGTAAACAGTTGTTTATTTATTATAAATTTACAAGACAATAACGTAATCTACTAAGAAAAAAAAATCAAATTGTTAATTTTATCTTTTATTTGCTATTAAAAACTAATGTTCGAAAAACGAATTGGAGACTGTAAGTAATATTAATTATCTCATCCTATTCGTTAGATTAAAATTAAGCGAACCCGTAGCTTCTATTTCAATGAATTCAAAAATGTGTATTAATTCTTTTAGAGAACGATCACCCATTCTTGAGAAAAATGCAGGATACACTCAGTCTGATTCCCAGGTAATGGAACCATTGCCCAGTCCAAAGAAAAACAAAACACAGTCGGATCCAATGTTTATCTTGTAAGCTATTAGCATACACTTTTGATGAATCATTCAAACTCAAACACCATAATAAGCATTTTTTAGCGAGTTATCGGTTACATGCGGCTTAGTAAATTTATCAACGCAATTTCTTATAAGGTGTTCCAATATTTTATATTGAATGAATATATATGTATCAAAAGAGTATTTTATATATTATAGTTCGTTATTTCAGGTACCGCATGTGCCACCTCGCTAAAAAATGCTTTGAGCCTATATGTTAGTTAGTGCAAGATTAACTGTAACTAAGATATAGGGTCTGGTGTTAAAACTTCAGTATTTAATTAGAAAAAATGACCTTGTTTTTTCCTAAACAGATCTCCAAAGCAACCAGTTTCAAAAAAATCATCAGTTCCAAAGGCAACTGCAGGCCAGTGTACCGAACCGAAATCTGAACCGATAAAGAAACGCAATCCAGCCGCTTCAAGTTGCATCTCGTATGTAAAAGTCAACAACGTGCACGTGAGGAAGACGATTTCAGATGTGTCGCCCTTGTTTCAGAGGGACGTACGACGAATTGGGCCACCGTGACGTCGTGAAGAAAGGGCTCGCGGAGAAGGTATCTAACATGAAATGTAGCCTAGCATCGAACAATTACAGTGTGGAAACGTATAGCCCGTCAAACATCGAACAGTCAACAATGACTGATGAGTTAGCAGGAACCGTTGACTGTAAAAGCATTTATCAGTCCGCCATAACAGACTTGAATCGCTGCAAAGCTACGGAATTTGAGTTGGTGCACGTATACTTATTTCTTATGCCTGTAACAATTTTGTCTTTTCGTAGAGTTTTTAATGCTTCAATGAGTTATGATATGGATAATACTGAATCAATGTGAGTAATAAAATTTTTGAACTCACTGCCTTCAAAATTACAATTCTCAACCGCAACAGTCAACCACGAGCGTAGATGTATATATTAGTTATTATTCACTAAGCTTTTTCACATACTTAATAGTCCAATAATTCTAACCAAATTCAAATTCAACATTCTGTCCTTATTCTTTTAGTGCTTTAATTAACAATGAAATAAATTTTGGAACAGCTGCCCCATGAACCCGTTTGTAAATGCATCGCGTTCTAGAGACATTTCTTTCAGCAACCCATATTGGGATGATCCTCGCTTGATTGAGAAATACGACGGCCTGATAACACCGGTTCAGATAAGAAAATCGAAAAGTTCCTGGACATTACCCTTGACCGCGTCCGTCAAAGGAAAAGATTCTCGGTTGGGCGTTTGCCCGAAATGCACTTGCACGAATATTGCCAAGGACACGTATGCATATGAAACATGTACAGATTACACGGACGCATCGGTAACCTACGAAAACACGAAGTCTAAGATTTATCAAACGAGTTTGTATTGTTGATTCCACAATTATTTACTTTCCAAGAAGCGTCCACTAAATTTCAATCGCTAACGTTTAAGAAAAATATTGAACTGTTAATTGAAACCCAGTCTATTTTAGTGTTTAAAAATTATTACCTGACGGCGTTTTTTCTTCTTGGCTCATTTTGTGGACTGGCATTAGTGGCCCTGGTGGTGTGGGTGTTGGCAAACGATTTGCTCTGGAATTATTTAAGTAAATCTTCCGACTCGCCAAAATCCACCGGGTTCAAATGGCTGATAGCATATTTTGGCGGTGGTATTTTGTACGGTATAAATGTCGTCGTCACCAAGATTTATCACATGATTGTCATGCCGGTGAGTATAGTATTTCTGATTATTGTTGTGAATTACATTTTGTTTCTTTGTTTTAGAGAAGTGAAGTGTTTGACCCTTTGAAGAACAATGATCCCAATTGGTCTATTCTTTGACAAAGTTATATTTACGTGTACTTATTACAAAGCGAATAGAGCTATATGTAAGCTTGTATTATTATTATTGTTCGTAATAAAAACTATATAATGTAATATAATACACAGGGCGGAAAGTATCAAACCCAAACATGCAGAATTGCATTGGAATATACTTTATGTATATTCCTGCTCCCCATTTCCAACGATAAATTATAATCAAATGAAAGGGAAAAATAAAAATAAAATCAGTTTTTTACAAAGCAATTAATATTAAAAATCCACAACTTACTAACCACCAGATTAGATCAACTGCAATCAATCTATTCAGTATGGTACAATTTACAATAAATTGAACATACAGTCGAATGCAAAAAAAAGTAGACACGAAATTTTCGGCTGCTTAAACAAACTTGATATTAGCAATGTCATGTAAACATCAGTATTGTCATTTCAGTGATATTTTAATGAACTGGTGAGCCGTAAGCGTAGGTACCCCGAACTAGAGCCCCGAACCACCGTTACTGAATAAATAAATCAAATATCACGTGGATTAAGAAAACTTACTGAGAAAAGCCAGATTTATACAACAACAATTTGAGGAAAATCAATTACAGGAAACTGTTTTTGTCTACTTTTTTTTGCATTTGACTGTACCTAATAGTATGTACTATCGTGCTCAAAAGTATCTGGGACAGCATGTGTCTGTAGACACTTTCAAAATTCAAACGTTCCCCTAGACACTTCCACTTAGTTGTGTAAATTGGATTATTTGAAATTATTAATTTGCATATTATTAAGGCGCGGCATTTTAAAAAACTGACGTTTTTAGAAAATTGTCACTTTGACATTACTTTTTCATAGCTTACTATTTTAAATTCTTATGTTCAGCTAAACCAACGCACAGCCGAAATTTTGCTGTCCCAGATACTTTTGAGCGCGATGGTACACACAATTGTCGTCAAAAAAATCTGGTACACCTATGTTTTCCCAATGTAAACTTACTTTTAGAATATTACGTTAGTAAGGGGTGCATTTAAATTAACTGTTACATTGTTCGCTGTCATCGAATGTCGAAACATGCATGGGACTTTTGCACAATATGAAAATCTTAAAATATTGCCACTAGATCTATATAGGTGTACACAATTTTTTTGACGACGACCGTACATACATTTAATAGCTATTTAAGTCACAAGAAATGTAAGGACGTATTAACATTTGAGGCAGGCAGGTACAAGCCAAGGCAAAGCCGACGCTTGTGGCCTGACAAAAATGTTAATTGTCGATACATTCCGTGTTACTTATTAGATTTTTCCCACTGCCAGAACAAAATGTATCTAAATTTATTAAAAAATCATTTTGATTTGACACCTGACATCGCAATTAATTTTGTTAATATTAATTGTCCTAAGTTGCGTTGGCTGTGTGTTGTCATGTCACATAAACAATGTAATTATAAACAAAGTTCTTAATAGTTATTTACAGTCGAATGCGGGAAGTTCAATTTTACAGCGCGACGGCTTCGTTTGAGGCACGAGCCCGAAGGGCGAGTGCCTCATTTGCCGGAGCGCTGTAAAATAACTTAACGTATGAGATTTGTATAGAATTTTTTGGCCGATAGTTTTATTTTAAATTAATGTCATCTTTTTATACCTATATATTTTATTTATTCAACTTGGCAACATTGCATTGTTTATGACAGATTTGACAGATTGGTTACATTTAAATAATTTAATGGTTATTAGGTAGATAGGTACGTTTATTATTAGCTATTTATAATCGAATGTATGAAATTGCATTTTGCTGCATGAAGTTTATATCTTAAACCCGATGCCCAGCGGAGTGTTTGGACTAATTTAATATTAAATTAATATTTAAATTTTGTGTATTTTGTTATACTTATTGAATAAGAAATTAATATATCTCGTTCTCCTGAACATCGGCTTCATGATTTCAAAATTGTGTATTTTTCCTACGTCTCTGGAGTTTAAAAAGAAGGATTATTTACTTTCCCTCATACTATGCGGGAAAACGCACAGTCGTCGTAAACACGAAGTTACATGTGACATGAACGGTGCATAGTTACAATGTTTACATGTCGGGAGGCCAAAAAATTAATTTGTGGTCGTTTGTGTGATTAGTAAATATTAATAAATATGGATGTTGATGATATAGAAGAAGCGGCAAAGATTGCCACCTTAAGTTCATTGCCACAAAAATCGAGAGACAGATACGAGTTTACGTATGGACTATTCAAAAAGTGGTGCTGTAGGAAAAATGTGACGTTGGTTACCGAAAATGTAATGCTTGCTTACATGCTGGAAAAACGGAACAACTAATATCACCGGCAAGTTTATGGTGCGAATACTCCATGCTTAAAGCCACCATTAAGTGCAAGGAGAATATTGACATCTCTAAATTTCCACAACTGATAGGCTTCCTTAAAAATAGAAACAAAGGCTATATATCGAAGAAGTCGCAAGTATTGGAAAGAGAACATATCTTGAAGTTTCTGGCACAAGCAGAAGATCTAACGTATCTTCTAATTAAGGTAACCCCATTTTTTTCTTGAAGACAAATTCTATTTTTGCTTTGATTTGTTTTAGACTGTTACAATAGTCGGGATTGCAGGATGTTGCAGAGCAGATGAATTCTGCAAAATGGAACTACGTGACATAGTTGACCATGAAAAATATGTACTAATCAAGATTCCACAGTCAAAAAATGATATACCGAGGAGCTTCATGATTGTTGAAAGTCCCGAAGAAGAAATCGATTATTTAAAGATTTTCAAGAAATATTACGAAATTCGTAAGAAGTAGCTATCAGCCCTCGTTTTTTTACGTGTTATCAAAATGGAAAATGTGTTAATCAACCTGTTGGCAAACACACATTTGCTAGAATGCCATTGAAAATTGCAAAATTTTTAAACTTACCGTATGCAAATTTATACACGAGGCTTCAGACGATCATCGGCTACGTTGCAACGCGTTGTTAGTAAATTCTGGGGGAGACCTTTTAGATTTGAAGAGGCATGGAGCATGGAGGTCGTCTAATGTGGCAGAAACATATGTAGTCGGTTCTGTGATGAAGAAGATTGATATTTCCAATAAAATATTAAATTGAAAATGTGTCTTGTCAAATATGACAGAAAAATGTAAAATTTACACGAAAGATGGTCTAATCTTACACCTCAATGGTGTAGTGAACATTAATTAAAACAGGTCCATGAAGACTAACTGGTGGATCGCTAGACAATATTGTTTCTGGGTTATTACCCTTCGTCAGTAGCGATTACCAAGAACCTTAGTTGTTGAAATACCTTTATATGTAGTGGCCATCAAAACTTCTTGGCGCGAGCCAATCACTCCTAATGAACCACTGACAACAGAACACTGACAAGACGATACCTTGTCTAACACCTCGCGGCGAGTAAACAAGACGACTGTCAAATGTCCAGTGTCAACATGTAAAAGGATTGCTGCAATTAAGTTCAAAAACAATTCAAATTGAAAATGTGTCTTGTCAAATATGACAGAAAAATGTAAAATTTACACGAAAGATGGTCTAATCTTACACCTCAATGGTGTAGTGAACATTAATTAAAACAGGTCCATGAAGACTAACTGGTGGATCGCTAGACAATATTGTTTCTGGGTTATTACCCTTCGTCAGTAGCGATTACCAAGAACCTTAGTTGTTGAAATACCTTTATATGTAGTGGCCATCAAAACTTCTTCTCGTCTTGTTTACTCGCCGCGAGGTGTTAGACAAGGTATCGTCTTGTCAGTGTTCTGTTGTCAGTGGTTCATTAGGAGTGATTGGCTCGCGCCAAGAAGTTTTGATGGCCACTACATATAAAGGTATTTCAACAACTAAGGTTCTTGGTAATCGCTACTGACGAAGGGTAATAACCCAGAAACAATATTGTCTAGCGATCCACCAGTTAGTCTTCATGGACCTGTTTTAATTAATGTTCACTACACCATTGAGGTGTAAGATTAGACCATCTTTCGTGTAAATAAAATATTATATAACAGGAATTATTCCAACCAAGATTGTGCTGTGTCGACAGGACTTGAAATGCCATCTACTTTCAAGTCCCAAACAAGCAGTATCAGCTCCTCAAAATTTCGAGAAGAGTAAATTTCGAAACGACGAAATTCAAGAAGCAACATTGAAGGTGGAATAAAAGAATCTCAAGAAATTAATTTAACGGATTCTGAAAACGTGGTTTTGAAGAATCCCTCGTTTTCGGGTTGCAGTGTTGTTTTTAATTTTTTCAATAAATAAATATTTTTGTACAAATTTGTTCAAATAATTTTTCAGCCATTTTTGTTTTCAAAATTATTATATTCCAAGGAATTTAATATTAAGTTCCGTCGTTAAGGAGAATAATATAAACAAATATAATTGTCAACTTACATGGTATGTTGCTACGAATGTAGAATCGACTTAGATGATTGGCAGCGGGAAAAACACTATTTCCCGCTCTCGATATTGTAAGTTAGTGATGTAATCCTAGTAACAATGCGTGTAAGTTGATGATTATATTTGTTTATTTTTTACCCTTGACAACGGAACTGAATTTACAAAACTTCCTAGGAAAATAATAATTCACATAAGATACACGTTCAAAATGTATCAAAAATCTGAAACTTCAAAGAGATCGTTTTTATTCAAAAGAAGAAAAATACATAACATTTTATAATACATGAATTGAACACATGTTTTTGTAGTTATTACTATTTTTTGTGAACATTGATCAAAAACAATTCGAAAACTTCTAAACATAAAGATTTTGTTTTTCAGTGAAAGTTCTTCGTGTTTTGAAGATACTTCAACTGCTGGCATTGAATTCTTAGGTTCAGACATATTTTCATGTGATTTATCCGATGGTGAACGAGCTGCTGCTTCAGTCTGATACGACGAGGAGGTACAAGACATGTTCAGTATAGTTGTAATGTGGTCAGGTGTCGAAATTCCTGAATTGCAACAATTTCCACCTTTGTTTCAAGCTTTCGGCTATAGTTGAACTTTTCCAGGCTCCATGTTTCTTTAAATCCAAAATATCCCCACCAGGATTGACTAAAAGCTTAACGGGGGACCGCCTAAATGAGTGCCCTGAATATAAATTTGCGTCAGGTAAATTTAAAAATGTGGCAATGATCACTGGCATTTTGGTGAAGGTGTGTTTGCCAACCGGTTGATTACAACATTTGCTATTTTGATATCACATGAAGAAACTATTGTTCGTGGCTACTCCCAAGATTTTATGCACTTCATAATACTTTTTAAAAATTCGTAATTTCTCCATCAGGATTTTCTACAATCGTTAAACTTCTTGGTATGTCATTTTTTGTTTATGGAATCTTTATTATGACATATTGGCCACGATCAGCAATATCAGCTAGATTCATTTTACAAAACTCATCCGTCCTGCAGGCTCTCGCAATGCCCACTATCATAACTGTCTGAAACAGATTGAAACTAAATACTTTTTTTCATAATTAAAGAAAAACTTACTTTAATTAGAAGATACATTTCATCATCTGCCTCCGCCAGAAATTTTCAAAACCCTTCTCTTTCTAAAACAACCGATTTTTTTGGTCGATATCTTTTCGTTTTGCTCTTCAGGAAGCCTATTAGCTTGGGAAATTATGATATATCAATATTTTTGTTACAATTAATGCATCGAATATTCGCACCATAGGCTTGCTGGTGACTGTAGTTGTCCACATCGGACCAACTCCAGCATTACTTGCTCTGTCACTGTTGCTACATTTTTTGTACAACACCATTCTTCGAAGGATTTGTATGCAATTTCATACCTATTTCTAGATTTTTTTGGTAATACACTTAAACAAGCAATTTTGTAGCTTTTTCAATGGTATCGACCTCCATTTCGACTGAATTTCGGACTGGAAAAACGCACACAAATCTTAACGTGACTTTTCTCAATTTGCAAAAAATTGGTTAAAATTTCACCTGCTTAGTGCATGGTAACACCCTCTGACTACTGGATTCAAGAAATATAAAAAATCCCTGGTGGGATGTGATTAAACGTCCTAACAGTTACAACAAGCAAGAAGAAACTCCTAACAAATGCGACAAATCAACTAAACTTTGGTCAAACTAAAGGCACAGGCAACTGTTGCTAACGAGATAATTTCTGTCAGAAGTGACAGATTGGCTTCAAAACTTATCATTTGTTTTTCTACGTGCACTAGATATTTTCACCAAGTTTCATCATTCTTCGTTCAGTTGTTCGGAGTGGTCTAATTTATTTGAAAGGCAATGTATTTATTCACAATTAATTCACAATTTTTATTAAATAATTATCAAAATATGGATAAATTTGCTGTTTTCCAATATAGCAAGTTGATGTAGTAGCCTATGAAAATACATCAATTGACCATATATGAATAACTACTAAGATATTGCAACACAATGGAAGTGTGAGTGTGTACTCGCTTGGAATAGTGTTTGACGTGTAAACGAAAGGGCACCACCATTAAAATAATCTTATGAAGCGGTATGCACGAGTGAACTGATGTTCGTGCGAGGACAGCGCATTACTGGTCCGGTGTGAGGTTTATATAATGCCATTAGTATTAATTCAATTTTATGTGGGAGTCATATCCTGTATATAATGGAATATGTTTTAGCACAATGTTACTTTTATTTTGATGGCTACTAAAAAAACAAAACATTAATACATATCTTGTTGGAAAAAACAATTAAAGAAGTACATATTACAAGTAAATAAATTGCAATTTCAAGTGTGACAGGTTTGGGCGTTCACGTGCCGCGTTTTTTACGCACCAATAATGGAAATGCAAGTTGAGTTTCGATTACGATATATTTTTTTTATAATTTAGAATCAATAGCACATTTTGTCATCATTTTGATTGCTAAAATGAGCTACTTTTGCGCACTAGTGCTAATATGGGCTTTCATTTCGCAACGTTTTTTATATCTACAACAATTTTATTTAGAATTAAAATAAAAATTACAATTGGTTAAATTCGAAAAACAAATACCAGTAGTTACACGCGATTCGTCAGATATGTGAACATTCCAAGCTCCCGAAGACGATGAAGCAGTAACAGTTTCATTAAATTTCTTTTTTTTCAATCTGGGTGTTTTCCTGATCTTTTCCATCTACCAGCAACTTGCAGATCTTCTTTTTATTCTCTAAAGAATCATCTACGTATCCTTCAACTACATTTGATGATTTCCAGGCTCCATGTCTTTTTATAACCGACATATCAGCTCCTGCATTACCTAATAAGACGCTGAAGTTCTTCTAAAGCAATGCCCAGTATATTCTTTTGCATTTTGAGATGAAGCGTTTTCTTGAATTAATTATTTATATGGGTATAGTTCGTCTACCAAAACTAGCAGATTAGTGGATTGCGGAAGAAACATGGTTACAGACAATTGGTAGACCAGTCTATCATTAGCAGAACAGTTGGCTAGACATACACACCTTATCGGCAATTTGAGGAAGAATCGCAAAGGAAATCCTTGCGAAGTGATCCAAGAAAAACTTAAGACCCGTGAATATATTGAAAAAGAGAATCGTCGGGGACAATCAAAGGAAAATCCGGAAGTGATATTTGCCTACAATCTAGGAAAATCAGTCAAATCAAATGACTGCGTACCAAACACCACTTAGAAAAACTATTAAGTGGTATCGAAAACTAGTGTTTGAGATCTTGCTGAATACTGCTATGGTAAATGCGTGGTTGATGTACAAAGAAATTAAACGTGTGGATACAGGCATCCTGGAATTTCGTAAATTAATTGCTTGTGGTTTATGTAATGCACACCCTACTCCAGCAGAAGAAGTTGAAGTCGTCTTGCCAAAGAGAAATCGTTGTTCATGTCATGAAGTGTCTGAAGTTTGTAAGAATGTGAGTTTAAATTTTTTTTCAAAATTTGAAATATTGCATTATTTTTTATGAATTTACAAATTTGTTAAACGTTTTACAATAATAGTGTTCACTCGCCTCGGTGAATCTTATTAGATATCGAACATCTGCAATGTAGGATGTAGGCCATATTGACAGAGCCGGTGTGGAGGACAAAAAAATTTCTCGGTCATATAGACCTCTTCGACTTAGCGGAAAATTATTTTCTCGGTAATATTGACCGAAATGGCAGTGAACGTGTTAAGCACCATCATAATTTGAAATATTGCATTAAAGCCATAGCCACTTTCACATTTTGCATTGCCAACAGACCAACATTTGGAATGGGTGTAGTATGGCCAGGGATAAACTCATTCATCCCGCGTGCTATGTCCATTGGTGTAACTGATTCGACTAAGGGAATAAGGCAAAAAAGAGAATAAATTAAATCATTATGTCCACACAATAGTAAATAAAACAACATTTACATAGAAATGCAAAATTTATTATTAAAGGGCAAACATCTTACGCACGTCTATTAAAAGTGTTGGTGGTTGGCTGCGTTAATTGCAGTCCACTTATATTGTTGAATTCAAGCATCTTCAACATTTCTTTAGTCTCCGGATCCACTTCGATAATATCGTGTTCCAGTGCAGACACCTCCGGTACATAGTTATCACGTCTTTCACGTTCCTCCTCCTGAAGTTTGATCGAAATACCCCTCACTTGAGAATGTCGAAGGCGTTTCATCAAATGCGTGACGAAACCGGCGATTTTGTTCCTCAACGGCTTCGTGGGAATCACGGCGATTTCTTCACAGATCCGCTTGTTTGTATGGAAATCAAGTGTCAAGCGTGTGTAGTACTTCTCAATTATTACCTTCGACGCTTTCTTCACGGTTTTCGTACGTACGCGACCCATGACTGTCAGTAATATTGCAAATTAGCTCATTAAACGTAACGGGATTAACTATAATGTATAAAAAACACCAAAACTTACTTGGTTTTGATAATTATTTCCCAACGAGAAACGTGGTCAAAGCGGGTTTCCAGCAAAAGAGGCAGTCTTTTCTCTTCTTCTTTTTGGATATATTTTACGTAAACCTTGAAATCTGAAAATTCCTAAAAATTGTCTGTGGCACTATAATTTCAGTGATATTACATATATTTATAGAAGTAAATTCTTAGATCACAATCGAAGTTTATATTTTTATATTGTCGTTTTCCAAAGAAGCTGTTTAAAAATATTATTACCAGATATATAAATATATATATGTGTGCTTGATTGTTGGCAGCATTGAGGTTTATGTTCCTTGACAGTTGTGTTCTGACGGTTGTGACAGTGACAGATAAAAGAATAAATTTGTGGTTCTTTAGTGAATGTATGTTATTTAAATGACGTCTGGAAAGGATACAATGGGGTAAGTTTACTACAAATTGTAACCGTCCTATATTTTATATGAACTTATAGCAATACATATTGGTGAAGCAATTAAACTACACATTGTAGTTTAAATATTAATCAAATACTTTCTTGTTTATGTATTTGTTTTATTTGTCATTATCTATTTTTTACCTTGTATATTAGACGCAGCCTCAATATGTATTCTTTTGTGATCTGTGGTTATTGCCTGTTTATTTATTTAAATTTGTGTGTTTATTTTAGTGAACAACCTATTTTCACATGCAAAGCACATGTCTTTCATATTGATCCAAAAACAAAGCGATCATGGATGCCAGCCTCGAATACAGCAGTGAGCGTTTCATTTTTCTATGATTCTTCACGGAGTTTGTATCGAATCATTAGTGTGGAAGGTTCTAAAGCCGTCATTAATAGTACAGTAACACCGAACATGACGTTCACAAAAACGTCACAGAAATTTGGCCAGTGGTCAGACGTACGAGCAAATACAGTTTATGGTCTTGGCTTTTCATCAGAAGCAGAATTACAAAAGGTGTTTGACATTAATTCTACTCTTCTAACTAAGTAAAATACTTTTTCATTTGTAGTTTATTGACAAATTCAATGAAGTTAAAGAGGCCACACGAAATGCCATAACTAAAGTTACTGCAAACGGTGGTTCTGCCGTTACACCTGTGACAAGTGCAAATGCAAGTCCAATTACTGCTAGAGCTGCTACAGCTGCGTCCGATCCATCCGATAATCTGCTTGAACCGCCAGGTATTGATTTATTATGATGTTGTTATATTCGAATAATGCACATTCATTTTTAATCACGTTATGATTATATTTAGGTAGTGCGATGATGCCGGTTACTCCTAACGCAACTAAACCAGAAGACGATATGCCACATCTGCGAAGTCATTCTGTGTCAGCTTTACAATCTAACGAAAGTCCTAGTCACCAAGCGAAAGGTGATAAAAGTCCATATGGAATAACTGCAACAACAAATTCAAACCCTACGGATATGCAGCTCAAATATGAGAATGATAGACTCAAACTTGCATTGGCCCAAAGGTAGGAAAATTTGATATACTTAGTAGCCGTAACAATTCAACGTTCAATTAAACGCTTTTAAAAGGCCTCTTTTACTCAATACTAATTTTCTGACATTTTTCTACTTAGTTGTTTGATTGCTAATCACTATATTTATTCCAAGATAAGAGAGTTACATTCCTGTAACTGTTGTAATTTTATTGTTGTGTTTGTAAGATAAGACATATGTTTATATATCTTATAGGTATTTAGATAGGATTAAAAAGTAGGTAGCTTTGAATATTTATAATATTTAAAATTAATTTAACATTTATAAATAGTTTGAAAGCTGGTGAACATTACATTATTCTATACAGTGACAACATTTTTTTTTACATTCCGATTAGATTTTTATCTTACCTTGGAGCTCTATATGTAATATTTGCATTACATCTATATCAATTCAGTCTGCCCTTGTAGGTAATTTGTTCTCTCTTCTTTTATTGTCTGTTAATTTATATGACAATAAATGATGTAAATGTACGCTCGACACTTATATATAGCTTATGATAACAATAGAGGTATTATAATCCTATTAATAGGTACTATTGCTTTTAACAAATATTAAATGCAAAACAGATAAGTTACATTGGCTCATAAATTAAAAAAAACTGGAATGTGAATTTGGATTATATTCGCGTATTGCGGGTTGAAAGGGCATGACTTTGTGCATTTCGCACTTTTTTAAGAATTACTTTATTTATGAAGAGTACTTAATTTTAATTTTTCAATAATAAAAATTATTACAATTAAATTGAAATAGATATACGAGAACCCGTTTATGAAGCAACCTCTGCTTCATAAACGGGTTCTCGTACATTGAAACTGTGCTAAATAGAAGATTTATTATTTTTTATTCCATCCTCAATGTTAAAAGGGTATTTTATCTACTCTTTACCCCATGTTAATATGAAATTTTATCGTCTAAAACAGGGGTTCCCAAAGTGCAGCCCGCGGGCCAAATGCGGCCCGCAAAGGTTGTGAATTCGCCCCGCGATATCGATACAATATTATATTGTTTAGTTTATATTTAAAAAATTATTGTAGTAGGTCTAGTCTAGTTATTACCCATTTGTACAGAAATATAATGTATATATATATATATATATATATATATATATATATATATATATATATATATATAGTAGTCTCAAATAGATACAGAACTCTTAATCATTTCTGGCGCATCTAATGCAACACACAATTTCAAGGAGTCAGTAACGAATTTATCGTTTTTTTTTTCAATGGTGTGCGCTGTGCCGCACACTACAACTATACCACCAGACCTTGTCCTACCTACGGTAATATTAAATTGGCCCGCCTAAGAAAAACTTTGGAAACCCCTGGTCTAGAAGATTAAAAAAGTACATTTTTACTATTTTCTTTATTTTTTATAACTTTGTTAATAAAAATTAAATGTGCAGTTTTTAAACACTTTTCCAACAGTATTCTTGTTAGCACAATCTTTGCTTTTGATGAGGTTAGTGCCACTGCAACCAGGTAACTCGGTTGAAAATTCTTGACAATTCTTTGCGCTGCTTTTCCCCATCAAAATTCTGTTACAAATTTCCTTCTTATTTTCAACTGACTCTTCGATGTAGCCTTCTACAATAGAATTGGATTTCCAGCCCCCATGTCTCTTCATCATAAGTGCGTTAGCTCCGGTGTTCACCAAAAGAGTAGCACTTGTTCTCCTAAAGCAATGACCGGTATAAGATTCAGGTGATGACAGTTTTAAAAATTCCGCTATCATCTGGGGCATCTTATAAAATCTGTTTATTCCCACCACTTGCTTTGTACATTTTTCATTGCGATAACCCAAACAGAAATTATTGGTTGGTGTATTTGCAGATCTTAAAGCAACATATTTTTTGTATAAATCCAACTTGCTTGCTACTATTTTCGTATTATCCACAATAGTAAAGATTCACTTTTCATTCGTTTTTGTTTCGGGAACTTGTATTACCAAAACATTATCTCGATCTTCGATATCGTCAATTTTCATTTTATGTAATTCGTCCATTCTGTACCCTTCGGCAATTCCGATGAACAAGACAACCTTCAACATAATTAACATAATACTGCGTGAAGATACCATAATAATAATTATTACCCCTCCAAAAATTTGTTAACATGTTCCCTCTCTAATACATTTGATTTGACCGGTGTGTGGGTTGAGTATTCTCTCTTAAGGAAAGCCTTTAGACCTAGAAAAATACACATTTTAATTATAATTGAAATAATAATTCTTTTTACTTTGTAAGAATTGTCGACTTGCTCCTTAATCAGTAATGTACTCTTCAACTTTGAATAACAAGACCACAATGTTGAAACTATAAGCTTTTTTAAACTTTTCTGCAAAATACTACAGCAGGACATCTTCTGATACACCTTTTACGTTTCTGCTTTTCCTCCAGGCGCAGAAGATATTGTATTACTCTTCGTACAATGATGTAGATTTTCGAGGCAATAAATTTTCGACAACAGACCTGGCTTCTTTAATAATATCTTCGTGAACATAGAATTCATCTTCATTAATGAAAGATTGAGCCATTATTTCCTCACGCAAATGCTTGAGGTTTTTTTTAACTTTGTTGATATGTCCATACCAACAGCCCCGCGTTGAGTTTCTAATGTTTGTCTGTTTTTGACGTTTTTTTGTTGAATCTTTTTTGACGTTTATAATAATTGTTAATCAAAATAATTAACTAATTCAATCGAAATAATGGAGGATGGAATAAAAGGTTATATTGTACACGACGATAAAATCTCATTATCTTCTCGAGCGTAATTAGCGTCTCGACTAACGTCTTGACCCTAAAAAACGCTATCAAAGATAAAGTATAATATATATATATATATATATTATCGTTCATTTTATTTTTGTTTCTCACCGTATTATTTGCTCTTAATTTCCCTTTATTTTTTTGCAATGCAATTAATTTTCATTTATCGATAGTCAAAATAATATAAATAATGTATCGACATTTTTTCAATTATCGTTGATCGTAGTTTTCTTTCTAACTAAAGATGATAAGAGGAAACCATCAATTCCGGTTGAGTTGTTGCTTGCAAAATAGAGTGTTCGACGTTCTTGGTTATATGTGTCAGAAATTTCACAATTTTACATACAAATCAAGAAATACATGAATAACAACAGTGACATTTCATAGTAAAAGTAAGAAAACTATTATAAATCAGATCTTTACATATTATACCGTATGTCCCCGGATTGAGTTTACAATAGGTATGATTGCCCACAAATTTTCCAATTGGAATTTCATATTTTGGGGTTCCGCCCTGCTTGGCCTGAAACTTATTTTTAGTTTACTTTCGATTTTTTAAAATCAAGTAGGCCTTTACAGTTTTGCAAACACTATTTTAGTTCTAGGTAAACTACCTTTTCCGTTCACAGTACGTCAAAGTCTAAGAAAAGTTGTTCAGAATGTAAAGTTATGGCGCTGTGCAAATTTTTAGAAAAAATAATATAAGAAATTTTTTATTACATTATTAAAACAAAAAACAACTATTAAGTTATTCTATTAACCCTCCACCTTCGTCGCTACATAATTCAATCCGCCGTGGCAGTTCCTTACCTAACGGTAACTTTTTCCACGTCCCTAACATTGTACTTAATACATTTTCTGTTCTAACGTTGGCATTTAATTGTAAAAATATTGTCATTACTTCGCAATGAAAATGAGTTTTGTGATATTACTTTAACGATTTGAAAGATAACGACCTTTGTCATACTACAATAAATACTTGACATGTAATCAATGGTTTTTGTTTTTGTAATTATTAAGCCACCTCATGTTATCGTTGCTGTTTCAATTATAATACGGACCAATACTGGATTTTATTAAAGTAGGCCGATCATGTGACACACAGTATATGGAAGTGTTTTCAACAGCTATTAATTATTGTTAGTTATTTATAAGAAGTTGTTCACGATGTAGATCTTTTTGAAGCAAATAATCAAACTCACAGCAATCGACAGTAAATTATAGGATGTCTTTTCACAAGGAATCACTTCAAAATGACTTGTTTTTTCATGGATTTTGAAAATATTGTTGGACAATTATTTCGTATATTTCTTGGCAATATCTGTTAATATTTATCAGTATTCACATATTCAATAATACAGCTACAATCGTTGACCCTGGTAATGTTTTTGCCCACAAAAATGCATGGGGCTCTTAATGTTTGCTTTATAATATCCGTAATATCTATATTATTGGTTATTTCATATTTAAAAGATTTTAGGTCGTAGTATTTACATAAATAGAAACAAACTGACACAGTATTACTGTGTGGCAAGGCTAAGTTTCAATTTATTTGCCAACCACAGTCTTCAATTTACTATTTTAGTATTTACACAACAAATAAAGTCCATTGTTCGGAATTATATAGAAAATATATATTACATAAATTCATTAATATAATAATAAATTGGCTATTGCGCGAGTTTTTTTTTATTTTTTGATTGTTATATTTTTATAGTTTTTCCGCGTGTAAAAACGTGTATAAATAAAATAAACCATGTTTTCTTTGAAGCTCAATATAGAACTTGAAGTATTGTGTAATTTGTAGCAAGTTCCACGTACTTTAAAGGTTTAAAGTTAATTATCTCAATTCCATCCGATTGCCCTTTCCACTTAATAGTTCAAACATATTAACTTCTAACAGCTACCTCTAATACAAGTATGTAGTATTTGGGTAGGTACACTTTGATTCAAAAGTCCCAGGACTAGCCGGGACACAACTGCATGCACGTCAGATAGCGTATCTCGCTTAACTGCCGCTAAACTTGCATCTGCCAATTTCACTCACACTCATCTTATTCGATTTACTAGTTGAAGTAGAAATCGAAGCGATTACGGCTTGGGGTTATATTACTGTATATATATTGTGAATTGTTTTGAAATATAATTTGCCAATATGAAACGACATTTATCCGGTTCTTTACAAATAGTACCGTATTGCACAGATGTATAGTATTCTTGCTATATGTGTTTTATTTTTTAGTAGGTCAAAATAAGTTCGGATCTTAAAGATTTACGAAAAAAGTTACTCGATACTCCGTTTATGTGGATTAGTGTCTTGTTTTAGTGCTTATGATTGTTCGCTTATTGAAGTTTTTTTTTTGAAGAGCGCATTAGAAAAAAAAAAAATAAACTACAAACAATAAAATACAAACAACACATTTTATTCATAACAAAAGTTACAACATTCACAAATATGTATAACAATACACGCTTTTCTGAGGCGATCAAAAACTAGGAATGAAATTAACAAAGTTTGTTAACAATAAACATTAATAATAAAAATAAAGAATATCTTAAAATTCTAGACACAATACAACAGTTACATAAACATGTAGCACGTGTAATATATATTATTATCGGAGTTTTAAAAGAAAATATTGTTAAATTAAAAAAAAATATTTACAATAACATTGAAAACGATTTCCAATTTACCATACGTAAAACATATTTTGTCAAAGTTTTAAAAACAAAAGCATAAAATAGCAAAATTTATTTATAGTAAAATCAAATGCTCCCTGATTTTTGCACAATAAATTGATGAAATCTAACAGAATGTAACATGTAACATGTAATGATGAAAGAATTACTATCAATGTAGCATCCGAAAAAAGTCCTAAGCAAACAGAACAACTGTAAAAATATACACGGAGTGGATAGATAACATGGGTAAATTTAATAATGCGTGGGACGCCCCACCAGAGGTCGATTACTTCTTGCAAACGATTTGGCATTGATTGAACCAATCGTTCGCAATTTGATCAGCCCCAAAAGCGTAACCAATGAGTGCGCAGGCCCTCTCTATTCCGAATGTCCTAACGACCGTCAACATCATCCCACTCGCTCACCATACATAAATTTTCAATTGGGTTCAAGTCCGGTGATTTAGAAGGTCATGGAATTAAATCGATCTCTGGGTGATCTTTAAACCACTGACGAACCACATGAGAAGTGTGTACGGCACTGTTATCTTGAACGAATGTAAAGCGTTGATGTTCTGGGTACAGTATACGCACACTCGGTAACAGGACGTTTTCCACATACTCTCCGCCAGTTATTCTAGGACTGATTTGAACCAACTCACCCGGACCAGCTGAGGACATCCACCCCCAAAGCCCCATAGTTATTCGTCCGCTGTGTTTTACAATTGCAACATATTGCTCCTCATACCGGATGTTATTTCTTCTCCATAGAGGCTTCGTATAGCTGCACAATTTAAACACTTTCTCATCACTAAAAATAACATTTGACCAATCTCAGTTTAAATGATTTTGAGCAATTCTATTTTCGCGATGGTTTATGTTTAAACATGGATTTCCAGCAGGGTGCCTATTACGATAGCCGTTATCAATTAAACGACGCCGTATTGTATGGCAGCTGCAACCTAAGTTTAAAGTGTCTCTGCGCATTCTTGCTCTGGCAAAAGGCTGGCCCGAAACGTTGTCGATAAGACGACATCCTTGCTCTGGAACGACCACTTCGACCAACCGTGCGCAGTGGATGTTCTTCCTCATTCACTTCTCTATGCCGCTTTATCCATTCGTATATCCTGCTTCTCTGTACACAAAGATTTTATAAAATTATTAAAGAGGTAATAATAAACATGCGTTGAAGTTGGAGTAGAAGAACGGTTGCTAAAACAGTTCCATTGAATAATTGAATAATAAAAAATACTTACAGATAAATCGACCTGCTGCATTATGTCGCTAACAGCAACTCCTTGCTCAAAAAGAGTTACTACCTTTTGACGAACCTCAACTGACGATTGCATGTTAAGACGTTTAATTAGGCTTCGTCGACCCGAAATATATACACAATATATATATATATATATATATATATATATATATATATATTAGGGCGGGTTAATTTTTTTTTTGATGGAGCGTATAGCAAAAACGTAATCTATAGGTGATTCTGAGAAATTTTGCTCAAGAGACCATAGCTCTAACTCGGATTTGGAGCCCCCCAAAATTTCAAAATATATATACATAGAATAATTTAATTAAATTCGTCATAAAATCGGATAGCATTATAGTAGATTTTTCAATCTGGGCTTGTTTGAAAGGTATTTTTATCACCTTTCAGAATCTGTATTGATACCAATATTTTTTTTTATTTTTAGTAGAGATATTAAGAATTTTTTATCGAAAAATAGCCTAAAATGAACTTTTAACTAATAAATTCTGAATTTTCTTCGATTTTTTTTCGAGATTATGAAAGTTCAGATAATTTCCAACAACTTTTATTACGATCAATTTTTTTGGTTTCGAACTCCTTTTTGTAGGAAAATCGATTTGAAAAAATCAACATTTTCAAGGTTTCAACAAAAAAACACTATTTTTACATTTTTTATTCAATTTATTTTTAAATATTATTCTCGACCTACAATTTAATGTTTTAACGTGGTAATATTATTTTTTAAGGTCCTTTTTACTTTCCATTCGAGGAGTTTTCTTACGATTTTCTAATGTCACTGCCATAACTCCTTCACGATTCTTTTCTATAACTCGTTTTGAAACACTCGTTAATAATTGTACATGTCTTTCTGTTCCTTGTATGTGCATTGGAATTTGTGGATCAGCCAGTGGTGGTTCAACGAAATCTAAGTATTCTACCAAGTGATCATATGGAATCTGTCGAGTAAATGCTGGTTCAAATAATATATCGTCGTTATTCATATCAACCATATTGACATAATCAGTAGCATTGAAATTTAAGATATATTTTTTGTAAACTCTGAGTTTAGTTGGATCGTACAATTTTTCTCGATAGTGTAAAAAGATTTTGATAGCTCTATCCCGTACTGCTTTTCGATCATCAAATAACATTGTTAATAAGATATTTTCTGGATGTGCGTAATATGAGTTGTTTTGAATTACACCATCTACAATATTACGAAAGTTTGGTTGTAAGTATCGTGTCCAACGTCTAATTTTAATAAAAGTGCACTGCCGAAAACAACAGAGTTATAAAACTTCACATTGAAGTACATTGGCACATAAACTGTAATAAAATAAACTGCCAAAGTTTTTAAATTGGTCGATGGTGTATTAGTTGTTACATATAATCGTAGTAATCTACTTGCTTTGTTTAACCAACGAGAATGTGCAATTGGTCCTGGTTTAATGTTAGCTAAATCAACTGGAACAATACCATTCGAAATTGCTTTAGCTATTTGATATAAATATTTAACATCTGTTGATAGTTCGAGCTCATGTTCATGATCCATCATTGCAGGCATATTCTCCAGTGGTATTGGATCAAAATCAGCTACTACCTGAAAAATGAAATGTTTAGATCAATTAAAATGCAATTATTTTATTTTAACTTTATCCCAATCGAAAAAGTAAAATAATGACAATGAATAATGATAATAAATGATGATATTAAATAAAATAAAGTGTTACATACCTGCAATTTCTCACATTCTTGAATAGCTTTGAATAACTTTCCACTTGCTGCTCGTGATCCACTTGTGACTGTTTTGTCCAATGCTTCATATAAATGACGAAATGGCAGTTCATTGAAACGAAGCAGACATATAAACCAGTGAATTGGTCTATTTAACTGTTTTTCAAATAATCGTAAACACCATTTTCTGTTCCAGTATTTGCTGGCTCACCATCACTGCATATGCCAATTAATTGATCAACTGTTAATGTTTTATTGTTGAACAATGCATTCAGTTTTCTGTGTTTGGTTTTTGTATCTTCTTGACTACCCAAATTTACATATCCAAGTAACTCATTATAGGGCTCTTTCAGAACAACTAAATGCGGTTCTTTTACCATAGTGGTATGAAATTTGTCATTAATTTTCTCTGTAGTTAATGAGTCATTTTTTCTACCATCGAAAGAGAATGCAGTTATGGAAGAATTTGTATGTCGTGTACGAAGCACTGCATCTCTAGATTTAACTTTTTCTCTAGCCACTTTTGATTTATCCATAATAACAAGATTACCATGAACATCTCTAAAATTTATATCTTCGAATAAAGCTGTTGCTAAACATGAAGCGACTCTATCTGAAACACCGAATCTATCACACATCATAGCAAAATTTAAGGCATCGTATCTTTGAGTATAATGACCTCGTCTCATTTACTGTTCAAATGAGACGAGGTCATTATACTCAAAGATACGCTTCTGGAACTTCTGTTGTTGGTTCATTTTCATCTTCATCCATGTGTAATTCAGGTGGTTCGTAACTTGGATCATCGGTACCAGTTGTAAGTGTTGGTATTGTTGTAGCTACTTCTTCAACGTCTTCCGTATATTCAGGTATTGTGAATTTTCTATCATTATGCTGGTCCATCATAAATTCTTTTAGATGTTCTGGAATCAATCCACACGAGCATTCTGTTGTTTTTAATTTGCAATTACATTTGCCAATAGAAAATAATTCGTTTATTGAATCTACAAATGCTTTAAATTCATCTCTTTTGTTTCTATGTTGTACATGTTTCTGGTATTTATCAAGCAAACCAGTTAATTTTTTTAAAACACTCTTTCTATTAATGATTTCAATATTTAATTTACACCAAATTTGGCTCAATTTATCTGTTACGTGAGGAGTAAAAGTTTTATACGAGAACATTTTGTTTTCAAATTTAGCACGATCACTTAAAAAAAATAATATTTTAAAGTGTCACATTAGTAGGCAAACTAAGATCATTTAAATCACTTGATAAACCAAAAACAACAATATCTTGATGAGGCATGTTAGTCAATCTGGAGTCAAAACTTGTTGATGTTGTTGCTTCCATTTGCGAAGACACCGCAGACGATGTTGATGGTTCTTGATTATCCATAATAACTTTGATATTATCACTGCACTCTTTGATTGTGTCACTAAATCTAAAAATAAAAAAAGATATTGGTATTGTGATAACCGAGTTTTTATTTAAGTATTTTGGCAAACTGCGTGCGCATTGCTCGATGAACGATTAAGGAAGAAGGAAAAGCAAGCTTGGCAACGTTTAGTGTTGGTAAACGTCATTATTTTGTAACGTCATTATTCAGTGTTACAAAGTTGTTCAATTGAACAATGCTGCCATTGACGAGTTATTCTACAGGTATCAATAAATACCTTTCAAACAAGCCCAGATTGAGAAATCTACTATAATTTTATCCGATTTTATGACGAATTTAATTAAATTGTTCTATGTATATATGGAAAAATTTCTATTTTGAAATTTTGGGGGGCTCCAAATCCGACTTAGAGCTATGGTCTCTTGAGCAAAATTTCTCAGAATCACCTATAGATTACGTTTTTGCTATACGCTTCATCAAAAAAAAATCGTTCCATACAATTTGACCCGCCCTAATATATATATATATATATACCAATATGACACAAATCTTCATATCAACACGTTTTCAATCTCTATAAGTTCATTCATTTGTCCCACTGTCAAAGTAAATTTTGGCAACACATATTTCATTTGGAATGTGCAAAAACAGTCACAGCATGTCAGATTCGCCGAATATTACTAACACTAATCGTACGTTTCGGATTTTCCCAGTTGAAGCAATTGTTATCCAATACAATAATAATATTTTTCTACTTTGCGTTGGTAATAACTTCATTTTAGCACCCAAAACAGTGTTAAAATGAAAATTTGAGTGCTAAAATGAGCCTGGTATAATTTGTTCCTTTGTGCCTTCTGTAACTTGTTTTTTAATATACTATTATCCCCGACTATTGCGTTATACATACGTTACACAATACCTTTTCTGCAAATAATGGTATCCATAACTACCCAATGGGAGTTATGAGCGTGAGTTATTATAACTCACGCTTAGTCGCCATAGTAACTACTTAAGTAATGTTATCAAATTGGCCGATATTAAATATCATGTCAAACAATTAAATGTCAAATTGGACTAAGTAAAAGTAAAAATGAGTTCAGACAGTGATCCCGAAATGTGTACACCATCTGAAGTAAGAAAAATCGCCGAAATAGCGACTCGCAAGAACATAAAATCATTGTCAGAAAATGTGCTTCTGGCATATTTTAAAGAATTATCTATGAAATACAAATCTTCGTCATTGTGGACTTTCTACTCGATGCTTAGTACACTCAGCATAAATAAAAGAGTAAATATTGAAACTTTTATGAAGTTACGACAGTTCCTCAAACGAAAGGCTGAAAGTTATACGCCTAAAAAGGCAAAAACGTTTACTCCAGAAGAACTTAATACATTCCTAACGGAAGCACCATATGAGAAATATCTACCAACAAAGTTAGTAGTTGTTTTTTAATTAGAACATTATTATAGTTTACTAAACCAATCTAATTTAGGTTGGATTAATAATGGGCATAATGGGTGCTTGTCGCGCTGTGGAATTGTACTCCATGCAGATCACGGATATTCAAGATCTTGGATCCGCCTTTACGGTCACTGTGCCCAATACAAAAACGAAAATCACGAGAAGATTTACTGTAACTGTAAACTTTTATAATATATGCAAGAAATATATGGACCTCCGTCCTTTGCGTATAGTGCAAACACCATTATTTTATAAGTTCGAAAATGGACAATATTTTGCTCAAAGAATTGGCATCAACAAATTTGGAGCGATGGGCAAAGAAGTCACTGCATTTTTAAAATTACCGGATAGTAATCTGTATACAGGCCATTGTTTTCGCCGTTCGTCGGCGACTTTACTGGTAGACGCTGGCGGTGATATCACAACCCTCAAGCGCCACGATGGTTGGCGATCATCGGGTGTAGCCGAGGGATACATAGATGAATCTACGAAAAATAAAACAGACAAATAAAATGTATGGTATTATCAACGACCAGCCAATTGCTAGTACTTCAAAGTTTATACAACCTACAAGAAACGAAACCATAACCGTAGACAATTCTACACCCTCCATAAATATCACAAATTGTTCTCTTTTTACAATTAATTTACAAACAACAAAATAAGGTCTAACATAGTGTTAAATAGATAAATTAATTTAAATTTAATGATATTTCAATGTACTGAAAAGAGCTACAACGTGGATAAAGTTAAGGTGACCAACTATTTTTTGTTCAAAAAGAGTACACTTTGCAAGTATTTCATAGGTGAAAAAAAGAAGAAAAAACGATAAGAACTTTATTTTCTTTAAAAAACATATTTTTCTTCGGAGTGGATTTTTTTGCTAAATGAGGATGTCGTCTAATAATGTAGCCACATCCGAACAACTTTCATTTTGCATATTAAATTTGACTGTTAAGACGGCAGATAATGTTTTTACAGAAAGTTGCGACTTCTCACTGCTCCAATAATCATTCCCTAGTGAAAATACCCTTTCAACAGCAGCATTAGTGCCTGGACAACATAAGGAAATTTCTATTAAAACTTTTAAATTTTCATATATATACATATATATATATATATATATATATATATATATATATATATATATATATATATATATATCTTTTCACAAATGTAATTTTGACGTTGTGAAAAAGACGTCTCTAGTATCTATCTATCTCTCCAGGTACATAATACGGCCTCTCAATTGTGCCGGAAACGGCAGCTATATGTGCGCGTGAAATTCAAATCACTGTCAAAATAATTTTAAATATTTAATTAATAACATTGAAATAAAATAATCTAAAAATATGTTTTAGAAATACAAATGAGTATAAAATTATACAAATGAGTACTTTCAGAGTACATGATTTGAAAAGAGTACGGTTTGCGAAAAAAGAGTACAAAACTCAGTAAATGAGTATAGTTGGTCACCTTAATAAAGTATAGTATTCAACTCGAGGTAATGGCAATAACTCACTTGGATGATTACAGCACTGCAATCATCCCGTGAGTTACTGCCCATATTACCTCTCATTGAATAATATACTATTTTACAAAATTTATTTATTTCAACTAAATATTTTTCATGAACTTCTAATGTTAACGGGCAGTCGTTGTTTCTAAGGTTTGTTTTTATACATTTTTAAAAAATAACAATTACGTCGTATTTTAATCTGACATTTATAATATTATCCTATTATAGTAAGTATAGTAAGTATTTATGCAATTCATTTTTTAATATTCCAGTGTTGTTCTCATGTATTTGTAGCTTTTCCACTCGCAGAATATATTTTAAAACATTAATAACATTTTTTTCCAATAAAATTAAACTGTCTTTATCGCAGCATATATATGTGCATGTAAACGACATATCTAATAATGTATATATTATGTATTTAGATTTTTATAGATTTTATAGATATTATTATTATATATTTTTAATTTTATTTTCAACAAAATTAAAAAAGAACCAACATTCACAAATGCCCGCATAAAGAAGTTATTATCGTCGTAGTTTTAAAGATAAAACACTTGTCATACATTTAGGAACTATAGCGGTCAGATGTATTGACAATAATTAAAAGCAAATAAAGAACGCAATACGAAGAGGAATTAACGTGCGAGTTGAAATGATCTCTAGCAATATAATGTTTATAATTCTAAATGCAATGCCATTTTAAAGAATTGTTATGAATGACAATTAATTTTTTTTGAAAAACACTAGCAAAATACAAATTGTTAAATAATTTACATTCTTCCTTTACTTTAGAATTGTAAAATATGTATGCATATTAAAAATGTATGCAAATAAATAGTACGACCCCCAAGCCGCAATCGCTTGGATTTCTACCTAAACTGGTAAATCAAATAAGATGAGTATGGGTGAAATGGGGCGATGCAAGTTTAGCGGCAGTTAAGCGAAATACGCCTCATATCTGACGTGCAAGCAGTTGTCGCCCCGGCTAGTCCTGGGACTTTTGAGCCAAAGTGTACATATCATTACATAAATTACAAATAAAATAAATACATTTTGCATGCAGTCGGTAACTGAAATAGGAAATGCTGTAACGCTTATGACTTGAAACCAAACAAGCTTAACAATTAGGACGGTTGAAGTGTTTCTGGTTAAGCAATATTACAATTAATTGCATTATAACATCTTTTGCTTGAACGTTTTATGTCTACGTGATGCGAATTGCGTAATAAACAATTGCTTGTTAAAAATATACTTATTTATCTGCAACTATAACTTTAATGAGCTAGGAACTAATGCCATATTTTTTTATGCTATTTATTTTACTACGATTTACAATTATGAGTAATTGTCGTAAGTTGTGACTTCGAGTGTGTATATCACCTGCTGAAAAGAGGAAATTAAGTTTAAAAGAGAAAGTGGGATTAGTATCGTCGATGATAATTATAGAATCTCTCTTTTTACATAATAAATACTTATGTTATTACCTCTGATAACGTGCTATGACATCGGTTTCTGAATAAAACTCGTTACGTTTCGTTTAATAAATTTATATAATTTTCTAGTGTGCTTTACATATCAAGGCAAGATTAGTGATATCACGTAGTAATACTGAGATTAGATTGTTAACATTAATCTTACACAAAAAACTACAATTAAACGATGGACTATGTTCAGAATGATGAGGTGGACGCGTGCAGATGATGCAAATTAAAACGTAAAAATGTACAAAAATTTACATAAAAAATATCACACGTGCAGCAATGTTTTTCGTAGGTCGTTGGTCGAATGGTCTTCGGTGAGAATTTCGAACTTCGAAAAACCGGCGCATGCACATTTTACTATTACTTTTGACGGTGGACGGTTCAGTAGTGTCCACCGTAACCACCGGCACCACCTGCACCCCCGTCGTGTCCTTGATTTGGCGTTCCGATTTTGTGGACTACCGCATTGAAACCGTTGTGCCCGTCAGCTTGGTATTCGACTACCCGCGTGGTGCCGTCGGCTTCTTTCAAGGCATAGGATCCCTTGACTTGATCGCCGTCTCTTTCCTCGTTGTGTTGTTTTTCGTCGCCGGTGTGCGGGTCGCTCACGGCGTAGTTGAAGTTGTATTTCGGGTAGGCCTGCGATAAACGTACACTTTGAAAGTGAAGAGAATTAAGACCACCAGCATAATTGCTGAATAAATTGCCCCTTAACTACAACATATGCATTGGTCAAAAATACTGTATTGCTTGAAAATTACGTCGCCGTCCTCATTCGAGGAATCGGCGATAAAAGAAATTGCGCCTACGTGTGAAATTTAGCTTAATTGATGTAAGTTATTTTTATAAAAACGGCAGTAAATCATGCAGTTGCGTAATATTCTACGTAAGTTAATCTGTATGCGTATCAGTTTTAAGATCCTATAATATTTTTACAATGTAAACATTGCAATCGAAAAATTTGTAAATAGATGGAATCAATGTGCATGACTAATAAATTATGACGTTTAATTTGTGTTACACGCTATACTGATACGCTAGGCTATAATTACTACTCATTTTCATATCTCAATGTGAAAAGGGAATGCACTAACAACACCTTCGAAGTGAATCCATTATTGTAAAATACTCAGATGCGATGTTAGGTATAGAGAAATAAATGTAATTCGTGCATTTTTTTTAATAAAGTACAATACGGAGTGTGCCCAATATATATGACTGGAATTACACCACGGAAGATGTGAAAAAGTTAAGGATAGAATGCGACCTTTCTATGACTTCTTGATTTTGTAACTGTCATAAGAACAACATGTAGATAAGTGCGCTATGACGAGATCACTTGATTACTACTTACGTTGTAGTCCTTTCCGCCGTCATCGCCACCATATCCACCATCTCCTCCTCCAAATCCACCATCTCCACCTCCATACCCACCCTCACCGCCACCATATCCAGCATCAATATAACCAGCTTTGGCGAATACAACCAAAATTGCTATACTGGCAATGACCTGTAAAAAATAAATGTGTGACCTTCGTTCATGGCAGTGGAGGTTGTTGAATTATCAAATCAAACGTGTAACGCTTCGGGAACAAGTCCGCCCCTTTATCAACTACTGTAAAGCTTATTGTTGATATACCTAATATTTTACTTTACTTAATTGGTAATGGTTTCTGCGAAAATTTTGTAGTCGACATTTTATAGTTACTTATTTAAATTTAAATGTATATTTCTCACAAAAATAAATGTTAATGTTATATTAAACGCACCAACTTTAAGTAACTATGAAAATTATATAGTAAACTATATCCAAATTTATATTCTCTAAAGTTAATTTCGTTGCTTGATGTTTTAAGATGACCTTCCGGGAAGGTCCCCATAAGAACTTTTCACATATGGCGTTTATAAGAATCGTCGGCACTGAAATAATACCCTGCCGAATAGTAAAAAGCAAATTGAATTTGCAATCGTACCTTATTATCGTATATTATTTTGCTGGAAAATATAAATATTATCGTATACTTATTACAAATTAAATAAATATTTGCGTTGAAAACGCATATCATTTACTTCGCAATTTTAGCAAGAAAAATACTTAATAATCAATAATCTATGTCAGTATGCACATATATACAGGAAATTTACTATGAGTTCTAGTGACCAGAATAATTGCAAAATTTACTTGACAATGGTAGACGACACTGGCGTTGAAATGTTGTTGACTCAAGTAATCCGTGTTTTAATGGCGTTTTCGTGTAACTGAATATTTGTTTGGAAGTAACATTTTTAGAAAATAAAGATCATGGATTTCATAGTTGATATTTTGATTCAACTCTGTAAAATATGTAAGATATTTGAGCCATGAAAATTTGAATATTTTGATAATGAGCCACTGACATCGGATTATTTGACTGAATAACATAATTTAACATTATGACGCTAAGGAATTGCTCCGTAACATTTTTCCATTTCCATCTACTAAACCAAAAACACTGAACAAAAAAAAAGATTTGATTAAAGCTGGCCCTTAAATTGATCACATGTTTTCTGATAACACGAGCCCAAAGTAATGATCACGAATTCTGAAGTACACGAGTGTGTGGCGGTATGTTGAAAAAACACGTCAAACTCACTTTCAAATATCCGTTCATGGTGGTTGCTTTGTTACGATTTGCCGATAGCACAAGTGATGAACTGCGTGTAACTGATGACTGCCGATTGGCGGAATCGTCTTTTATAGTATGGTTGCCCACCTTTATGCAACCCCCTTACTTAGAAGTTTCCTTCCTAACTTTCTCTACTATCCGCGAATCTAAGTGTCTTTTATATCGAGTACTTTTTTGGATTGCTCATCCAGATTGCGCACTCTTGCGGTGGCCGATTGTTTTTTTTAATTGTATATAGTTTTATGCAAAGTAGATCAGATTCTGTGCGTTATTTGCGTTTGTCGCAAGACCGGGTGAAAATCGTTATGGTATTTGGGTACACGTAATATTTTTCGCGTTGTTGAATATCATATAAATGTATGCATAATGTATGTACTGCGCATGCACATTGTGAGTTTTTAATTGTTACTAATTGCCTTATTTGTAAAATTCGATCTCTGTTCTGACTCAAATAATTGTATATGTGTTCATCAAGTCTTATGTTTGTATAGAAAATGCTGACATTCATATCTACTAACAAATGTAGAGGTTTTCAATCATGTGGTTTCTTGGTGTACAATATTTACAAAAGTAAGTACTTTTTGTTTAGCACTTCACAGATATTTGTGTAAAATGTCATTTACATATACATCTTTAGATTGTAATTCAATCTCAGAATAACCTTTATTTTGCATGAGAAGAAGCGATTATCGGAGTTAAGGTAAAAAAATGGAAAAGCATAATTTAAATTTCTTGTTCAGAATATGTATTTTGTATTGCCGTTCGTTCTTAGTAAACGTATCTGGCCCGGTTAGTTTTGCCCCTTAAAGAAGCCCAAATGAATTCAAGTAAATATACAATAAAATTATATATTTATTTATTTTCACGCCACTCATGTAGCGAATTACTGTGTGCTCTTTGATTTGCGTCCACGATCCTTCTTCAGAATTCTCTACGAAAGATAAAAAAAAGAAAAACGTGGAAAGGAAGAAGTCGACAGGAGTTTAAATTTATAGTCAGTATAAACTGTATCTCTGAAATTTAATTCGAATGAGAATTACTCTATTCAAAGATATTGCAACTAAAATTGAATATATTTGATCTATGTTTCAAATTTATTCAATTCGTTGATTCTGGAGTCTTACACCTTGACGATTTAAAAAAAAAAATGATTTTTTTATTGTTTATTTTGCTAACTAAAGGGTCTCGAAAATGAGCCTGTGAAAGGGTTTTTCAGATTACTCTCTAGTTCGAGAGCTATACCTCGTCTAACATGATGGCGTGCGGCTGGTTCGCGCACCCTTGAGGTTATCCTAACGCTATTTTTGATTGCACACGTTGCTGTGGATGTTTTTAGCTTATCCGATGTTCTTTTGTCAACGTACTTGTCCATGATTTTTTTGACGGAAGGATTCCCCGAGTCCCTCAGTTTTAAACGGTTCTATACGTTGCGAACGCGTTTTTCCAAAAGTTACATTTTTCAAACTGGTGTGCACTATTACGATTAAATTGTTTAATTCACAGGAAACACTTACCAAGGTCCCGATCGTTCATTTTTGGATAATTTCCTTTTGCTGATTTTTGATAGCTTCGAATGGGACAGAAAATATAGTAAAAATATGACTTTTTTGGAAATATGTTCGCCATTTTGCGAAAAATCGTAATTTTGAAAAAGTGAACGATCAGGACCTTGCTGGCATAACAACGATGAAAAGCATTGTTGATTTTTTTATTTCTGATAACTAGGGTGGACCCAATCCTGCACACCGTTTGATTCTTCACTTTCGACAGAAGCGCTGTCAAAGTACCAGGTCTTGTCAACATTGACATTTACAAAAAATCATGCGTGATGCTAAATTGATGTACAATAACATGAAAAAATTGTATCGAAATCTTCTCTAGTTTTTTTTACGATAAAGTCTTGAAAATTGGCTCTAAAATTGGCCTACAAAGTGTAAGTCCCCCTTAATAATGTCTCGTTTTTAATCAGTTGTGTATATTTTAATGGCGATAGCCAGTAGGGAGTTGTTTCAACAAACATTTAACTCGCTCGGATAAAAATTTACACGCATATACTGACAAGTGTTATTACATATTTTGACACATCAAGAATTTTACAGTGGCGTCAATTATTTAAGTACAGGTACCCATAAAAATTACTTCCTTTAAGTGTTGCTCATTATTTTTATTTGTATAAATACCTCATATGAATATTTTTTAAAGCAACATTCTAGTGTTTTGGTGCCTTTATACATTCGTTATATGCCACATATTTTCTTTTCCCCTACATTTCTCTAAAATTTTATAATGATGAAAAATAAAACATCAATGAAAAATTGGCATATATTCAACATTATTTTGAGTTTTCGCATTTTTCTAAAAAAAATATATGTATGTTTTCTTGTACAATTATATAAAATATTTCGTTTGACGTAACGTGGTGTGTAATTGGTCGTATTATTTTTTTACTTTTCGTTCATGCGATGGGCCAACCAAGATATTTTTTTCGAATTAGTACCTATATTTTTATTGGTCACTTTTGAATGTCTTTTATTCGCTCTTTACATTGATATCACCCATAGAGTTCACATTGTTTTGGCATAATTGGAATTGAAAGTTAATTGAATGCAGGAGATTTAATCAGTTCGTTACAGAATTATGAAATGAAACGAAATATGAGAAGTTTTGGCGATTTGGAAGAAAACAAAGAGGAGAAAATTCCGATATAGGTTGTCAAAATATAAGCGTTAGTACAGAATGTGACAAAAAATTGTGATGCTTTATATTTAAATATTGTGAGAAATACAAAATCGTGCGGGTTGAAAAAAAGGTTCGTCGGATCTAAATTTTATGTATAATAAACGTTTCGGGGAAGATTTCGAAGCTAGTTCGAAAATATATTGAAATGTCTATGTTTAGGGTTATGTTGACGAGCTGTCACATTTACGAAAAAGGTACTTGAAATTTATAAGGTTCTTAAAGTGCCCTAATAACCATATAAATTGCAAATACCTTTTTCGTAAATGTGACAGCCCTTGTAAAGAGAAAAAGCATCGTTTTTATAACTTTCGATAAAATTCGAAAGGATTTAAAGGAATTTAAAATTCTGGAAGAGAAAACAGTAATCTATAAATGTTGATCAAAACAGTACAAATAGATCCATGTACGGAAGGCTATAAAAGAAACGTCAGAAAACGACGAGAGTAGAACCAATTTGACCGTTGTAATATCCATGGTCTTCGGTATTTAAACAAAACGTTTCTAAGGAACGGTGTGCTTATACGAAAATCAAAGTCGGTGTTAACTATAAAAGAAACTGCCATACTTCCGTATGGCACTTTCTACACTGCAAACAATTTCTTCCACTGGAATCCGTGAAGGAGCTACAGCGAAATTGAACCCTTTGGTAAGAACTTCGGTGGTGTCCTTGTCCAGTGTTTCGTCTGAAAAGTTGTATACTACCTTGGGTTGTATTGCGTTGTTCTCTGATGTTTCTGGTTTTGGTTTCTGTTCTTCTTTAAGTTTGTCGAATTTCTTCTTTTGTATTTCCGTCGACAGCATGTGCTCGTTCTCTCCTCGTAGCTGTGCTAGATTGTCAATCTTCTGCCATAGAGCTTGGTGGATCTGAGTTCCAATGTTCAAATATAGATCTAGTAGTCTCTTGCTGATATCGTTAAGTTCAGATCTTGTCACTTGGAAGGAATTGCGTACTAAGGCTAATCTTGCCTTCCGCAGAATCTTCGTTGTAGCAAATGTAGTAGTGTGGTGTTTCAGCATCATGCATTTCGGTACAATGCTCTCGTCGCAAAAAGGCTAAACTGCATAGTAACCGTTGTTTTCTTACCTGTAACTTCTCGAACGCCCTTCGATGGAAAATCTCCTCCCCGTAGAGATATATAATGTTGGTGCATAAGTTCTAGCGGCTGAAATATGTGCTTCTTGGTTCTCGGATTGTATTGCTGACTCAGACTCAGAAGAACTGACGTTCGGAGTTACTCGTAGATCTTTATAATCCTTAACTCTGAACGTCAGTTCTTCTAAGTCAACGAGACCTAGAAGAGCTTCCTGAAGATGGCAGATGGGACTCTGCTTAAACGTCGAAGCGACCCTTCGGGGAACATTTCCACAACGCGGTTCACAACCCGAGAACCAAGAAGCACAGATTTCAGCCGCGAGAATTTGCGCACCAACATATATATATATATATATATATATATATATATATATATATATATTATCACTTAATTTTAAATGATTTTTCCTATTGTTACTTAACTTGTAGATGTCCTGATGATGTGAGATATTACTCACGAAATATTGACAATTAATAAAGACATAACCAACATTGTGCCGATTTAAGACCGCATAACCCAACGAAACGTTTTTCGTAATCCTCTTTACCGTTTTATTAAAATATTAAACATTTATGTAATGCGTTAATTGCTATTTTATCACCACGAATAATAGTGATTTCGATAAAGCACTTTTGATATTTCTTATTAAAAATACCAACCGAATAAGAAACACAAATACGTAATAAATGAATTTCTCACAACCGTGAACTGCCAATATAAGGTTTATTAAAAATCATAGGTGATGATTAAGTAGTCTGACTGACGGAACAGGTTTATTGATCGATTTTCGCTAGTGTATTACACTTCTTATTACGATTATCTTGTAATAAATGTTCCATTTACGTCACATTTTGTTGTTTATATAACACTACAGATAGATATTGTTGTTGTCAATAAAGGTTTTGCCATTTTCGAATAATAGTGCTTCCAAGGCCGGTCTAAAATCTGTTGATAAGTAAAAATCTCTATTCTAATTAACCTCCCCCCAAACCTTTTTACTACGCAGTATAAATTTGAGAAACGCGCAGATTTATTAATCTGAAGTGAAATTTGTTAATTCGGTGACGATAATTGCTTCTTTGGTATTGAAGATGGCTAGTATGCAATAATCTAAGGACTGCAGTTTCTAAATCTTCCATTATAAGTTGGCTATCGTGGCTGATATAGGTGAACCCATAGCAGTTCCATATTTTTGACTGTATAATTGGTAATTGAAAGTAAAATATGTGGAGTTAAATTCAAATAGTACTGTGACTTCTATAAAAACAATCCTTGGTCAATGGAGTGTGTTGTTTTTAACATTTTCCATACCTTTTTCATTATGTTTGTTGCCAGATCTCTTGGTATGTTAGTGTACAAGGGTGTGACATTCATACTGAGTAATTGACAATTTCTTTCGAATTGTTTGTGATTTTATAAATTTTGCGAATTCCCATGAGTTTTTGGTGTGATATGTGTTTTATCTTCATTTTATTTAATTTATGTATTCTTCTTCATATATTACTAAGGTAACAATTGATTAAAATTTGATAAAGAAAACACTTCATCTTTTTGATTTTTCTTTAATAATGTGTTGGTCCGCCCCTATTTCTGATACACTCATTGACCCGCCTTGGCATTGATTCCAGCAGGTGATCAATGTCTTCTTGGGGTATGGCATCCCAAGCAGCCTGTACTTCATGCGGTAGAGCTTCTATTGTCAACGGTGGGTTCGGTAGATTCCTCAATCTTCTACCCATCATGTCACACGTGCTCAATGGGCGACAAATTGGGAGATCTTGGCGGCCAAGGCAAAAGATTAACATTGGCCTCTTCAAAGAAGTCATGAGAAACCCTTGCTACGTGAGGTCGTGCATTATCTTGCTGGAAAAGTGGGGCTTCCAGCCCTCGAAGATATGGAAGAACATGTGGTTCTACCACTTCGTCAATGTAGCATCGGGCGGTCATACTGCCCCGAATGAAGAGCAAAGGTGACCTACTGCCGTAAGCAATAGCACCCAACATCATCAACCCCACAGTTCGGTGAACATGCCTCGCAATCGAAAAATCAGAATTGCGCCTTTCTCCACGTCTTCGTCTAACAGTCATCCGACCATCATGCATTCCTAAACAAAATCGCGATTCGTCACTAAAGACAAGTCCATGCCACCCCAAGTTCCATTGAAGTCTTTCCGTGCACCAGGCCAAATGTTCCTGACGATGTTGAGCAGTGAGGGGTAGCACAAGATGTGGGCGGTAAGACAGCAAGCCAAAGGTTCTTATTCGACGATAAACTGTTCGCAAGCCTATCGGACGACATTGTTCACCTAACCATTGATCAGCTATTGATCTAGTTGTAGAGAATCGGTCTCTCAAGGCCATTAGTCTTAAGCGGCGATCTTGACGTTCATTGGTTCGTTTTTGAGCCCCAGTGCCTCATCTCCGACGTTCAACCCCATGTTCAGACCACGCTTGATAAACACGTATTATTGTTGAGTGGTGCCGTCCCAAACGGTTGCCGATTTCTCTAAACGAAAAACCTGCTTCTCGTAAACCAACAATCCGCCCTCGGCCAAAGTGACTCAACTGCTGGTAAACTTGAGGTCTCCTTCCTCTAGGTATCTTTAAACACTTGAAACACTTTACACTAAAGAACGGGATCCGAAAAGTGGAACAAATTTAAAAAATGACTCGATAATTGCTTGTCTATCACCACCTCTAAAAAATGACACAAACGTCAAAAATCCCATGACTACTTGATGATTGGGTTTCAAATTTTAATCAACTATTTCCCTGGACTAGTCCACTATTCCTGCCAAATTTGGTCCAAAAATTCCCACCCTTCTAGGTGGTGCAGTTTATATGTCACTGATGCCCGGTTTCACAAACGCCAATCGGTCGTTAACGGCTGGTTAACCAATAATCAAAAGTTTGCCGATTCGTTATCGAGTCTTTAATCCATCGTCAAATACCTAATGTATTTGACCTGTCCATCATCAAATATTTGACGATGGATTTTAAAGACTCGATAACGAATCGGCAATCTTTTGACGATTTGTTAACAAGCCGTTAACCAACGATTAGCGTTTGTGAAACCGGGCATCACTATATGGAATATGTGTATCATATTCCAATTAGCCCGAAATTGCATTCAAATGAAACTCATGCAATACAATATTAGAAAATCTGCAGTGGTCCGCACTGCACTTTCTTATACTCTGTTATACTACATTTTTCGAAAAAACTTTTCAAATGAAAGTTGTTTATAATATCAATATCTATAATTTATGTAAGAATATTTTTCCGTAACGTGTACCGTTTTCGAGATATGGAAAAAGGTGATAATAGTAAACCATCACTTCCGGTTGACAGATTGCGTTCAAAATAGGACGTTTTCCTCCTTGCTACATACACATGTTAAGTTTAAAGTTTCAGAGCTCTAGCTTTATTCGTTTGGGCCGTAGAGCGCGCACAGACACACAGACGTCATTCCAAAAATAGTCAAGACCGATTCAGGGGACCTCAAAACATGTATATCCGTTGAAATCTCGAGTTCGAAAGTTTTCATGATTCCTATGCTTACTTATACATAATGTATGAGAAAGTAAAAATACCAACAGTACCGATAACATAAAAGAAGGAAACTAAATATATTTCCATAAATTACATTCCAAACTTATGGGAATACATTTTACAAACTTAAAATCAACAACGCCAATAAGAAAAGGTGTTTCTTTTCATGCAATATATAACATACGAGTACAATTCAAATATAAGGTCACTCGGAATAATACTTGGATAAAAGGAGGCACGCACATAAACATATACGGTGTTCAACGAACAGATGTAAAAAGGCGTGGTCTCCGACGTTATGGGTGTCAATAGCCAGTTTCACACGCTACATACAAATTAAGAAACACCGGAACGCAATCACGATTGTCGAATTTCGTAGTTGCGTGTTTGGGATTGAGAAATTCCACCAATAGTCAACTTCTATTCAAACTTCGCGCACTTGTACAGTCGGGGAATTTAGTAAGAGAACGAAAACGCCAAGGTATAAGCAACCGGCGTAGCAAAGAGCCCATTATGATGTAGCTGGATCGTACCGAAAGATGTAGGCGTGGGGGGGTGATAATAAATTCGAAATGTTCGATATAACACATGCTTCGCTTGCATACGAGAATGTTTGATGTAATTATAAATGTGTAGTTTGTTGTAGGAGGTTTTTCTTTCAAATTTGTATATATATTTTTCTTAACGTGTATGAATGTGCGATCGTTTCGTTATAAGGTTTAAGCATTTTATTTAAATTTTCCGATACATTTGTAATATATGATTCTCTAAATAGTATTCAACACGTGACGAACGACGAAGACTGGAACGGGAGGGAAAAGGACAACCTACAATTGGTGTCTCACATTTCAGATGATAGCCGCTATTCGGTAGTATTCGTTACGTGCAACTTTCACAGTAATAAACAATTTCAACTGCCGTAAGCTTTCTTTCACTTATGACACAACATTACTTTTTACGAAACTAAAAATAAAAAATTGCTACTTGTAGATATGTTTATAATTGCACTTGTCTGAAAGTGTTTCGTAAACCCTTTTCAAGCAATGAACATTAATATGACAAATGCCATTAAATAAAACCTATTGCGGTGACAAGGCCGTCTTTCTACATACCCCAGTATTTACTGTGAAAACTAGGGAAAACCTTGTAAAAAACCTAGTTAGGGTATTAGACTAATATTTAGTTCACTACAATACAATTCAAAAAAATCATAAAAAAGTTCCCTCAAATGGAAAGTCGTTTGTCAAAAATTGCATTGTAAAGAATCAAATATTGGACACTTGGAATTTTGTGAGTCTTAACATAAATTCAATATTAAAAGAACTGAAAATTACAAATTAATGTTAACGCCACAAAACACTCATTCTGAATAATCTAGCTAAGCAGACTATTAACACAACAGTACTAGAATGACCAATGTTCAATTCATCGTACATTATAAAAAATAACCCAGACATATCTCTAAAAAGATTCCAAATGAATCCAACATTGGTCAGACCTCCAAAACAAATACAGTGGTGGCACGATCGCTAGAGCAGTCGGCGCTAGCGTGCGGTCTGCCATCACAGCTAGGGTTCAAATCCTACCGGAATTTTGAATTTCCCGCCACATCGGACCACTTCCCAGGCCAAACTGTCCCATTACCTACTACAATTACAAATTATTACCTTACACCTTTATTAAATAAAACCTTCAAACACAATAAATACGGCAATAACCTTAATAACAATACCATAAATAAGAATGTAAAAATTCCATATTAATAAATAAAATCTTTGAATATCTTCACATAATAATAAAAAAAGCAAAGTAAACATTAATAAAAATATATTACCTTACACTTTGAATGAATAAGATCTTCACACAATGGAATAATAAATAAACTCCATAACAAAAAGAAACATAACAATAACCTAAATAACAATGCAATAAATAAGTAACTAATAAGAATTGAGTTAGCAAGTAGAAAAATTATTTTAATATTTTTCAAGTTCAGTTCCTTTGGGTGTGACTCAGCATAGTCCAAAAAAAGCAACATTTTTCGTTTTTGAAATCGGATTCTTTTGTCCATGTGAAGTATCCAGTCAGTATAGTTCTTGTCAGCCAGGCTTTTTTGTTGAAAGTCCAAATTGCGGGCAAATCCCTAACTGGCACATTTTTCAATGCTCGTGGTCGAGCAGCTTTCCCAATTATTCCTAATTTCCCAATTTGAGAGCCGCAACGAGATATAGATGTAGGAATACCCTATATCAATTGGTGAAGAATACGACAGCTCTCGATTTGTCCGATTTGTCCGCTCACGCTAAATTGTTGTGTCCGCGTTCATCCGACAGAGCGTGCGTTTATAGGAGCGTGTTTAACATAGGAATGAATACCCAAAATTTTGGTTCCAGAAAAATCGTGCATTAATGAGAGATATAAGAGCTGTCTGCAAAGAGAGCTTTCACTGTACTCTAATAATAGCACAGCCTTAAAAACACATAATTATCATTATTATTATTAATGAAGTAAAGTTTCTAATTCGTGGGTGTACAGTTGTAAATGTAAATTCTTTACAATGCAATTTTTGACAAACGACTTTTGAGGGAACTTTTTTATGTTTTTTTTGAATTGTGCTGTCGTGAACTAAATATTGGTCGAATACCCTAATTAGGTTTTTTTACAAGAGTTTCCCTAGTTTTCACAGTAAATACTGTAGAAAGACGGCCTTGTCACCACAATAGGTTTTATTTAATGGCATTTGTCATATTAATGTTCATTGCTTGAAAAGGGTTTACGAAACACTTTCTTGCAAAAAACGGTGTTGCAATAAACGTTAATTTCACTAAAAGTTTTTCATTTGCCGACTTACTCCTCACGATACAAGACAAGTGCAATTATAAACATATCTACAAGTACAATTTTTTATTTTTAGTTTCGTAAAAAGTAATGTTGTGTCATAAGTGAAAGAAAGCTTAGGGCAGTTGAAATTGTTTATTACTGTGAAAGTTGCACGTAACGAGTACTACCGAATAGCGGCTATCGTCTGAAATTTGAGACACCAATTGTAAAACAAATCTAATTGATTCTTTTACTCCATTTATAAACAAACACAAATTCCCTTATTCATGTAGACGTTACACGCTACAAGTTAAAATTAATTTTCAGACCCAACCGATTAATCCTTTAAAGTTATATAAGCGAAATTACAAAACTAATTTGTTTCATCCTCGATAAATATGACGATAACAAGAAATAATCTGCACCGCTCGAACGAACGACAGAATGTAGGTTGTCCTTTTCCCTCTCGTTCCTGTCTTCGTCGTTCGCCCCGTGTTGAATACTATTTAGAGAATCATATATCACAAATCTATCGGAAAATTTAAATAAAATGCTTAAACCTTATAACGTAACGATCGCACATTCATACACGTTAAGAAAAATATATATGCAAATTTGAAAGAAAAACCTCCTACAACAAACGACACATTTATAATTACATCAAACATTCTCGTATGCAAGCGAAGCATCTGTTATATCGAACATTTCGAATTTATTATCACCCCCCACGCCTACATCTTTCGGTACGATCCACCTACATCATAATGGGCTCTTTGCAACACCGGTTGCTTATACCTTGGCGTTTTCGTTCTCTTACTAAATTCCCTGACTGTACGTCACACACGCCGTCTAGCATGTCAGATACCAGAGACAGCACCGCACGAGCAAAACATGCAAAAGAAAAGAATAATTAATGATAAAATAGATCCTAATCGTATTAATTATGAAACACACTCATAATCTCAGTATAATATATAATAATATTTTAAAGATGTAAAAGTATATTTGTAATCTCAATTAATAAAAAATGTGTAGGTGGTTTTTATTTATCAGATAAAAGATGTAAATAATTTAAATGTAAAACTAGGTCGCATGGGAGATATAGATAAGAAAATCTCTTAAATATAATTAAATATGCCATTGTCTGCATCGTGCCAAAATATATTAAACATGAGAGATATAATTTTAAAACATATGCGATATGCACTGATTATAGTAACACAAAAACGGAAAACAAGAATTTGAAAAAATACCTTCCGGCAAAAGTGGCAGGAACCTTATGCACATATAAAATATATATTGGTTGTCATAATGTGCACTTTATTGCCAAATACTTTGAAAATGTTAGTGTCGATAAGAAATAATTCCATGAAACTGGAATTACAACCATGTGTCAGCTGACGTACAAGTTAGGTTAAAAATTAATTACTTACAATACTTGATGATTCATGAAACGTAAAATTGTTCATATATTTACTTAAAAACCATAAAAACCAGTCGTCGATGGAATAAAACAGACATTCATTGATAAAAATAGTAAGGTTAAGTGAACAGATTGAAAATATCGTTACAGCCGACGGTGAAAAAGTTGTACCAACACAATATTCAAAAGTAGTTGCTAACCCAATATTATACCAACTACATTCACAATTTACGTGAAACGACAATGTGAAAGATTTTTTTTTTAAAGATAAACATTTTGATGAAGTGAACCTGAAAGTGAATTCAATTTTAATGAAATTTTAAAATTAAATTATCAAACAATGTGAAAAAGGAAACTGAATTTTTTTTTGTTACCTGGGTGCATCTACAGTTAGCAGATCAATATTGTCATTTATTGTTAACAGATATGAATAAATGTTGCTCAACTTGTTTACGCCTGTTCTATAATTGCCCATTACGTGTGTAATCAAAGCATATGAGGTTTTTTTGATTTTACAATCACTTTTGTGTTGAACTACTCTAGTGTGTAACCACTGAGCACTCGCAATCTGTGCAGTCAATTCTGTAAACAACCCCTGATCTGTACCTTTCTGGGACTTCATCTTTAATTTTAGTGAAAACCGAGTGTTTTAAAATTATATTTTGCAATTTTGAAATTAGTTGGGTTACAAATGTTAATAATTTTGAATGAATTTCCTGAATGAATGGTGAACGTTTATAAATATCTGTCTCCTCAGCATTATGGGCCACAATTGCTGTGGTTCTAGATGTGAATAATATGTTGTTAACTAAAGCAGGAGGATAACCATTATTTATAAATATCTTCAGTAATAATGAAAATTTCTTTTTATGAAATTGTGAATCGCTAAGTTTGATAATTTTATTTTTCATGGGTGTGATCATATTTAATTTCTGATTGATAGGATGGTTAGAGTGACCATTTATGTATCTACCAGAAGCTGTAGGTTTCTGATACCAATCGAAAATAATGGTATTGTCATGTTTTTTGATAACTTTAGTGTTCAAGAATGGCACAGATCGATTGTCTGCTATTTCAACGGTGAATTGTATATGATTATTGAAATATATATATTACTATAAATATATTCTTGTCCCCGGTGTATGCATATATTCAAAAAGATTCTTCGGAAAATTTGGGACATCAGGTTGTAAATTAAACGAAATTTACACAGGTAACATTTCGCAATTTATTAAATTGCATCATCAGACTAAAAACAATTAAACAAAATATCCAATAATAAAAGTTATTGACAATAAATTTTAAAACGAAGTCGAATACCCTAACTAGGTTCTGACAATATTGTTTCTGGGTTATTACCCTTCGTCAGTAGCGATTACCAAGAACCTTAGTTGTTGAAATACCTTTACATGTAGTGGCCATCAAAACTTCTTGGCGCGAGCCAATCACTCCTAACGAACCACTGACAGCAGAACACTGACGAGACGATACCTTGTCTAACACCTTGCGGAGACTAAACAAGAGACGACTGTCAAACGTCCAGTGTCAACATATAAAAGGATTGCTCGCGCCAAGAAGTTTTGATGGCCACTACATGTAAAGGTATTTCAACAACTAAGGTTCTTGGTAATCGCTACTGACGAAGGGTAATAACCCAGAAACAATATTGTCTAGCGATCCACCAGTTAGTCTTCATGGACCTGTTTAATTAATGTTCACTACACCATTGAGGTGTAAGATTAGACCATCTTTCGTGTAAATTTTTCATTTTGCTGTCAGATTTGACAAGATACATTTTTATATATATATATGTTGTTAGAGATTAGTTTTTTTTTTATACTTTTGCCAAATTTATTTTATATTTTGTTGAAAAATGTATATTTATATATATTTTTTGGGTATTAGATGCCGTTATTTTTAAAAAAATCAAGAGTGATAATGCACAATTTTTATTTGGTCATTATCAATTAACGTTTCGACAATTTTATCATGTCTTCATCAGTAAAATCTGTAAAATTAAATTAAAATGTTACATAGTGGTACTTAAATTTATACTATATTAAAATTATCGTTGATAAAATGGTTTTAATGTAAAAGTGAAATAATTGTTATAAAACTAAAAATTATCTTTGCATTCAAAATAATCAAACACACGATCAGAATATCCTATATATAAATGTCTAAAAATCCTATATTAATCAACGGCAAGAAGTTTATAAAATACATTTTCTTTTTATTAATTTTTTCCCCTTTATTCACAGCTATAATCCGACAATAAGTTCGCATAGTTTTGTATAATGTATTTAAAATTATGTCCTAAAACCAGATTTATTGTATGCGTGCCATGTGGTCGTGTTTATAAATAAAAGAATCATAAATCTACTTACATGTGCATTGCATGAGGTGCGACGATGAACTGAACATGAGCTATGGATTTTTTTTTCCCTTTTTATATTATATATTTTTATGTATTTTTGTGTTCCGAGTGTTGAAGAGAGTGGGAGAGCATGACGATGAGTGTGATTACGAACCTTCTGGAGAGTATGCCCCGTCGCCTGGAAGTAGTCATCGCTGCCAAGGGCTATCCGACCAAGTACTGAGCCTCTAGTCGAGCGTTACGTTTGTTTTTATACAAGTTGTTCGGTTACCCTACACGTTGTTATTGGCCCCTCTACTAATGAACTCGGTTGACCGGTGAGAGATACAAATTTTAGGTTAAATTGTTATTAATGTTGTTATCTATCCGTATTGAGAACAATAAAGGAGGGAAAACAAGAGAGAACATTGGTTTTTAACTCGAAAATACAAAGGCGAAAAAGTGGTGATTTGGTAATTTTTACAAATTGAGCCATAACTACCGGTGAAATGGTCAAATTGGGTTACAGGATCAAGTGTGTAAGACCGTCATACATACTTGGTGAAAGTTTGGTGAAGATTGGTACACTAGGAAAAAAGTTCTCGTCAAAAAACCAAAAATTCATTGTTCATTGGCCACCACTGTATCATGAGCAGTCAGTCGTTGCTAGTCTTTTAGCAATATTAAAGTTTATTGCGACACCTTTTTTTTGCAATAAGGTGTTTCGGAAACCCTTGTCAAGCAATAAACATTAATATGACAAATGACATTAAATAAAACCTATCGCGGTAACAAGGCCGACTTTCTATATATCCCAGTATTTACTGTAAGAACTAGGTAAAACCTTGTAAAGAACCTAGTTAGGGTATTCGACCAACATTTAATTCGCTACAATACAATTTAAAGTAGTTGGACACATTTGTTTTAAAATGTTTTCGAAGTTTTAAAATTGAAATTTTAATATGGTGGAATAATCTTACACATTCGTTTGATTATTTGTGAATGTATAATAATTTAATGTTAATATTAATTTCGTAACTTGTAAGTCTTCGTTTTGAAATTTATTGTCAATAACTTTTATTATTGGATATTTTGTTTAATTGTTTTTAGTCTGATGATGCAATTTAATAAATTGCGAAATGTTACCTGTGTAAATTTCGTTTAATTTACAACCTGATGTCCCAAATTTCCCGAAGAATCTTTTTGAATATATGCATACACCGGGGACAAGAATATATTTATAGTAATATATATATATATTTCAATAATCATATACAATTCACCGTTGAAATAGCAGACAATCGATCTGTGCCATTCTTGAACACTAAAGTTATCAAAAAACATGACAATACCATTATTTTCGATTGGTATCAGAAACCTACAGCTTCTGGTAGATACATAAATGGTCACTCTAACCATCCTATCAATCAGAAATTAAATATGATCACACCCATGAAAAATAAAATTATCAAACTTAGCGATTCACAATTTCATAAAAAGAAATTTTCATTATTACTGAAGATATTTATAAATAATGGTTATCCTCGTGCTTTAGTTAACAACATATTATTCACATCTAGAACCACAGCAATTGTGGCCCATAATGCTGAGGAGACAGATATTTATAAACGTTCACCATTCATTCAGGAAATTCATTCAAAATTATTAACATTTGTAACCCAACTAATTTCAAAATTGCAAAATATAATTTAAAAACACTCGGTTTTCACTAAAATTAAAGATGAAGTCCCAGAAAGGTACAGATCAGGGGTTGTTTACAGAATTGACTGCACAGATTGCGAGTGCTCAGTGGTTACACACTAGAGTAGTTCAACACAAAAGTGATTGTAAAATCAAAAAAACCTCATATGCTTTGATTACACACGTATTGGGCAATTATAGAACAGGCGTAAACAAGTTGAGCAACATTTATTCATATCTGTTAACAATAAATGACAATATTGATCTGCTAACTGTAGATGCACCCAGGTAACAAAAAAAAATTCAGTTTCCTTTTTCACATTGTTTGATAATTTAATTTTAAAATTTCATTAAAATTGAATTCACTTTCAGGTTCACTTCATCAAAATGTTTATCTTTAAAAAAAAAAATCTTTCACATTGTCGTTTCACGTAAATTGTGAATGTAGTTGGTATAATATTGGGTTAGCAACTACTTTTGAATATTGTGTTGGTACAACTTTTTCACCGTCGGCTGTAACGATATTTTCAATCTGTTCACTTAACCTTACTATTTTTATCAATGAATGTCTGTTTTATTCCATCGACGACTGGTTTTTATGGTTTTTAAGTAAATATATGAACAATTTTACGTTTCATGAATCATCAAGTATTGTAAGTAATTAATTTTTAACCTAACTTGTACGTCAGCTGACACATGGTTGTAATTCCAGTTTCATGGAATTATTTCTTATCGACACTAACATTTTCAAAGTATTTGGCAATAAAGTGCACATTATGACAACCAATATATATTTTATATGTGCATAAGGTTCCTGCCACTTTTGCCGGAAGGTATTTTTTCAAATTCTTGTTTTCCGTTTTTGTGTTACTATAATCAGTGCATATCGCATATGTTTTAAAATTATATCTCTCATGTTTAATATATTTTGGCACGATGCAGACAATGGCATATTTAATTATATTTAAGAGATATTCTTATCTATATCTCCCATGTGACCTAGTTTTACATTTAAATTATTTACATCTTTTATCTGATAAATAAAAACCACCTACACATTTTTTATTAATTGAGATTACAAATATACTTTTACATCTTTAAAATATTATTATATATTATACTGAGATTATGAGTGTGTTTCATAATTAATACGATTAGGATCTATTTTATCATTAATTATTCTTTTCTTTTGCATGTTTTGCTCGTGCGGTGCTGTCTCTGGTATCTGACATACTAGACGGCGTGTGTGACGTACAGTCAGGGAATTTCGTAAGAGAACGAAAACGCCAAGGTATAAGCAACCGGTGTTGCAAAGAGCCCATTATGATGTAGGTGGATCGTACCGAAAGATGTAGGCGTGGGGGGTGATAATAAATTCGAAATGTTCGATATAACAGATGCTTCGCTTGCATACGAGAATGTTTGATGTAATTATAAATGTGTCGTTTGTTGTAGGAGGTTTTTCTTTCAAATTTGCATATATATTTTTCTTAACGTGTATGAATGTGCGATCGTTACGTTATAAGGTTTAAGCATTTTATTTAAATTTTCCGATAGATTTGTGATATATGATTCTCTAAATAGTATTCAACACGGGGCGAACGACGAAGACAGGAACGAGAGGGAAAAGGACAACCTACATTCTGTCGTTCGTTCGAGCGGTGCAGATTATTTCTTGTTATCGTCATATTTATCGAGGATGAAACAAATTAGTTTTGTAATTTCGCTTATATAACTTTAAAGGATTAATCGAGTTGGGTGTGAAAATTAATTTTAACTTGTAGCGTGTAACGTCTACATGAATAAGGGAATTTGTGTTTGTTTATAAATGGAGTAAAAGAATCAATTAGATTTGTTTTACAATTGGTGTCTCACATTTCAGACGATAGCCGCTATTCGGTAGTACTCGTTACGTGCAACTTTCACAGTAATAAACAATTTCAACTGCCCTAAGCTTTCTTTCACTTATGACACAACATTACTTTTTACGAAACTAAAAATAAAAAATTGTACTTGTAGATATGTTTATAATTGCACTTGTCTTGTATCGTGAGGAGTAAGTCGGCAAATGAAAAACTTTTAGTGAAATTAACGTTTTTTGCAAGAAAGTGTTTCGTAAACCCTTTTCAAGCAATGAACATTAATATGACAAATGCCATTAAATAAAACCTATTGTGGTGACAAGGCCGTCTTTCTACAGTATTTACTGTGAAAACTAGGGAAACTCTTGTAAAAAATAATAATATATATATATATATATATATATATATATATATATATATATATATATATACACGAAAGATGGTCTAATCTTACACCTCAATGGTGTAGTGAACATTAATTAAAACAGGTCCATGAAGACTAACTGGTGGATCGCTAGACAATATTGTTTCTGGGTTATTACCCTTCGTCAGTAGCGATTACCAAGAACCTTAGTTGTTGAAATACCTTTACATGTAGTGGCCATCAAAACTTCTTGGCGCGAGCCAATCACTCCTAATGAACCACTGACAACAGAACACTGACAAGACGATACCTTGTCTAACACCTCGCGGCGAGTAAACAAGACGACTGTCAAATGTCCAGTGTCAACATATAAAAGGATTGCTGCAATTAAGTTCAAAGACAATTCAAATTGAAAATGTGTCTTGTCAAATATGACAGAAAAATGTAAAATTTACACGAAAGATGGTCTAATCTTACACCTCAATGGTGTAGTGAACATTAATTAAAACAGGTCCATGAAGACTAACTGGTGGATCGCTAGACAATATTGTTTCTGGGTTATTACCCTTCGTCAGTAAAGGTATTTCAACAACTAAGGTTCTTGGTAATCGCTACTGACGAAGGGTAATAACCCAGAAACAATATTGTCTAGCGATCCACCAGTTAGTCTTCATGGACCTGTTTTAATTAATGTTCACTACACCATTGAGGTGTAAGATTAGACCATCTTTCGTGTAAATTTTACATTTTTCTGTCATATTTGACAAGACACATTTTCAATATATATATATATATATATATATATATATATATATATATATATATATATATAATTTACACGAAAGATGGTCTAATCTTACACCTCAATGGTGTAGTGAACATTAATTAAACAGGTCCATGAAGACTAACTGGTGGATCGCTAGACAATATTGTTTCTGGGTTATTACCCTTATATATATATATATATATATATATATATATATATAAGGGTAATAACCCAGAAACAATATTGTCTATATATATATATATATATATATATATATATATATATATAGACACACACACACACACACACACACACATACACAGTGTGTTTCACTTAAGGGTGTAACACCATCACATCTTTTTTATTTTTAGTAAAATTCCGGAATTTTTTTTCCAAAGGTAGAATACTTATTGCTCCATTTACTCTCAAAAAAACAATTGTCTCCTTTAAATGCAAAGCAACCTGCGATGGCAAAATAAATGGAAAAAAATCAAGACATCACTTTAGGGATTTTTTTATCGAAAAATTTTACTAGTAATAATTGTTCAGAATTGCCCCAAAACCCTAAATCCAAAATTTCATGAAAATTAAAAATGTTAAAATTTTGTTCAAAAATAATTTCAATTCGGTAAATGTTATTTACACAGGTGGCTGCGCCTAAACAACAACAACTTTAAACAACTTTGACAGTTCAGAATTTGTTTTAAACAAAATTTTCACAGCATCCTTTTTTCGGCGCAACTAATAATAACTATTTATGGACTTTTACGGGAAAGTTTAACATTTTTAATTTTCATGAAATTTTGGATTTAGGGTTCTTGCATAATTCTGATCAATAATTACTAGTAAAATTTTTCGACAAAAAAATCCCTAAAGTGATTTCTTGATTTTTACCGTTTATTTTGCCATCGCAGGTTCCTTTTCATTTAAAGAAGACAATTGATTTTTTTTGGGAGTAAATAGAGCAATAAGTATTCTACGTTTGAGAAAAAAATTACTAAAATTGGACTAAAAATAAAAAAGATATGACGGTGTTACACTCTTAAGTGAAACACACTGTATATATTCTAATTAATTAATTCTAAGTAACTAATTATACATGATACAGATCCGTGATCCACTATATAACTTATACAATTTTTCCCTGGTACTATATATATATATATATATATATATATATATATATATGAAAAAAGGTTGTTGATGCGGGAACAAAGATATATAAAAGGAAGACTTTATTGGGCAAAGCCCGCGTGGAAACACGCAACCGCCGACACGTGTTTCTGACTTATTAGTCGTCATCAGGACGGTATAGCCAAATTAAAAGATGGACAAAATTTTCTCTCCAAATTTTGTCCATCTTTTAATTTGGCTATACCGTCCTGATGACGACTAATAAGTCAGAAACACGTGTCGGCGGTTGCGTGTTTCCACGCGGGCTTTGCCCAATAAAGTCTTCCTTTTATATATATATATCACTTTTTAGTGAGCCGAATATTGTATCTATTCACTCTCTGCGTAAAATAACATTTGTTTATATTAAATAAAATAATTCTGAAAATTGAATATGTGTGTTTTAAAACCCAATGCATAGCCCGATATACGTGGTGCATTCCATTGTTATCGAATATACAGCTCCCCTTAACGAACATGATAAAAATGTTATTTAAAATATTTTAACCAACCAACCAATCATGCTCAAGTATACTGGTTTGGTACATTGTGAATCAGAAGTAAAGGTAATAAAATCTGCACTAGACAGTACTTGTTTTTATATGCTTATTTTGTAATAGCATAGTTATATTTTTCATTTCGTTATTAAACTTTAAATTGTGACAAAACTTTATTCCAACTCTACCTTTTAAATTTGCCGTCGAAATAGCCTGAATGTACGTTGAAAAGCAGTGACGGTCTCGCCACACCCCCTCAGCTCTCATGTTTGCTAAAGCGACCTATATTGTATTAATCATTTTTAACTGTTTATCAAAAATATAGCAATCGATCAATCTGCGTCTGATATCTATAAAAGTGCAGAAACAATAGCTCAAGTTTGGAAAGTCGTCAAACCAATAACAAATGACCCAGCTTTCGATGTGTGTTATTCGAAAAGTGAAATTTTCCATAACAACGAAAACTGCCACAGCTTAGCCTTCACATAAAATGCGTAAATACCGTCTGTTCATAAAAAAACTATTGTTTATTGTGTACAAGTACATATCAGACCATTCAATATTCGCTCTAATTCGTGCCTCTACCTTTACTTTTTGTGTGTCCATGCTTGTATTCATTATGCTGTTGTGTATAAATAATTATAAAACCACCATGCGTAAGTTGTCACAGTAAACGCTGAAATTCGTGAAATGAATGATCGAAGTAATGCCCGATTATGATTTATATTAAAGTGGCGATAGTAAGTAGCTATTGATATATTTATATATATATTATGTTATTACAAACTACGAGCGTACACTACGAAATAAAGTCGATCGATTATTTCTCCACTCGACTGTCTCCGTGACGCTAATAACAATGGATTTGGTATCCAAGTAGAGCTGTGACCAGGCGATGTACTATCCGCCACATGTTAAAGTTGTGTTAACGATGCATTCATCAATCTGTTAATGTTTAGATGCACATTATGCATACATGTAATTAATGTTTATTAATTAATCATTTAATTAATTAAGTGCCAAACTACATTATCGCAAATAATCATTAAGAAAGCTTTTATCCCTGTTACCTCCGACATTTCAGTATTTAGTGCTATTAGCTAATATTACTTGCAAACAAGTGAAAACATTAACAGTTAATTTTTGAAAGGTCGTTTGTTGAGGATCGTAGTGGAGATGAAATGGACAGTACATCTGAAGGCAATAAGACTTTTTCTCACTACTAAAGCTAAGTTCTTATATAATTAGTAATAATTTTTTAATTGTCTACGAAATCATCAATCAGAAATAGTCATTGTAAATGCAAGTAAAAATGGTACGCTTGTGACTCTGATGGTGTTATCGGATTATATTTAGTCAATTAATATTACGTCAATTGTTTTTTGTAAAATATACGATTCAGAATTTGCAAAATTGAAAATAACACCAATGCAGATCGAACATCCTGGATCGCGATGAAATTGAAGGAACGGTATGAGTGATAATCATATGACGATGCATGTGAGACCTGTTTGTCCTTGTAAGAATTTAAAACTTTTACGAGCTGATCTACATGTTGCATTCTCTAAAACTGATGTGAGATTCGACTTTGACTTTGACTTTGATCTGCGTCTTCTTCCAAGGCCAAAATGAGTTCATGACACCTTTATTCTTTATTGTTTCCTACAATCGTTCTTCTCTGGGATGGAATTTTGGTGGGAAGTTTGAACTTTGTTCGCATCTTTATCTAATGTCGAGTGATCTGCGAATCTTTTGTATCGTTCTCCTGGTATGTAATCTATGGCCTGTTTTATTGTCGGGTTCTCATGTTGTTTGATATTGTTTGATGTAGTTAGCCCTCTTTGTCCCAGTATTGAACTGACCTACTTTTCGCATATTTTCTCCGATTCATTTTCCATGTCAGTTTGGTGTCCAGTATGACACCTAAATATTTAACTTCTGAGATCCATGGAAATCCATGTTGCCGACGCTGATGTAGTCCGTCGGTGGACCGGTCCTTTTCGTAAAACGGACCGCAACACATTTGTCTTCGTTGAGAATCACGTGCCACTTTGCACACCAACCTGTGGTCACCAGGTTCTCATTCCAGGAAGAGGAATACACTGCTTTGTGGTGATGGCCAAGATGGCCAGTTTAGTACCCTGGCGACGGGGAAAGTCAGCCATATAGACCAAAAACGGCTGTCGCACTGTCGAGTTGTTCTCTCGTCCATGTTCTATGTATAGTTATGTGCCTTTCGCAGCCTTGTCTGAATCTGCTCTAGTTTAGTTGTATCCCACTCCCATCCCCAATTTTTAAACGTATCATCTAAAGTGATTATTTGAATTTGGTCGACTTCACGAGCGTAAATAAGTTGGCCCTGGTGGTGGATGTACCACGACGTCGGAGCTTTGAAGAAATTTTTATAGTTTCTTACGTTCGTCGTAACGACCAAAACTGTTGTTTTGCGTTTAGTTGCCCGCTAGAATAATCGGACCACCCTCTTTAAATATGTCACTAGATGTATATGCAGGCAGTGGGCCGGAGCCAACTTCAGATCCTTCTTCACTAGAATCGCCGTTCCTCCCACAACTCCCATTTCTCTGTCGGATCTGATCGTGGCGTAGTTCGCTACCTTTCGGTGCTCGCCGGCGCGCAACGTCTTATTGATAATCTATTTCGCATCTTCTCAGAAACCTTGTTTCGGACCCCGTTGGCTACTATGTTTAATTTAGCCATTTCTGTTTTCGGTGGTTCTCGTGTTTGGTAATATTTTCTGCAGGTGGGTACCAGCTGCGTTTATTTGGGCAAACAGATTTTGAAGAGCCTCCAATGTAGACACTAGCTAAATTGGGGTGTTTCTGGGAGGTTTCCCTTTTCCAACGACTTTTGTGGACGGTTTTTCAGTCGGTTCTACCTGATTTGGTATTGTACATCTTCTTGGAGATCTCCTTCGTTGTATGTTCCAGCCTTCTCACCTTTAGAAATCTTTCGCATCCTCGGTAAGAAGCTAGATGTTCGCCACTACAGTTTACGCATGTGGCTTTTTCTTCCTTTTTTAATGGACACTCGCTGTTCTGCTGATCTTGAGCACACTTTACGCATTTATATGCCGTATTACATCTAGATTGTGCGTGTCCAAATCTTTGATACCGGAAACATTGCGCTATCCCAGCCTTCGTGCACAATGTTTCAGCCGTAATTTGAAGTTGGAGAAGATTACACAAGTCGAATATCTTTCTCTCACTACGCGGAAGCTTAACCAGCACGTGTGGCATTGGCTGGCGATTTCATCCTTTTTTCATCCGATGGATGCCCTCCGGGTGAAAGCCCCTTTCTCATTCAGTTCATTTCCGACACTTGTTTCATTTATCTCCTGGATTTAGCAGATTGGTTACCCGTCTAAAGTCTTTTCAGCTGCAGGGTACACTCTAATACCATCCGAGAGATTTTGAGCCTTTGTAAATAAAAGTCCATTTTGTATTAGCTTGTTTGTTATGTGTTGTATTAGCTACTTTATCTTCTCTTTCTATATTATTTTTATCTTTATCAGAGGCATTTATAGATGAGTTTGGACTATTTATGGCAGTAAGGTTACGGAAGTGAGACTCGTTTTCTCTGCACTGGTGTTTTATATTCGTGTCGTGACTTTGAAACGAGACCTCTCCGGGTTCGCGTGCTCTCAGTACGATATCCACAGGTAGTAGGCCATTATCGTTAGTCCCTGGATTTGTGCTAATGGGATTGTGATGGCTGCTGTTCGTTCTGATCCTTTATCTGCAAATATAGTTCTGTCGTTTTGGACGATGGCGCTTCTATGTTCTTCTCTCTTGGCGCTTATTCGTCTGTTGGACTGTCCTATATATGACCGCTCTCACGATCCATGAGATATTTAATGGATTCCTTGATTTTCTAGGGAACCTCACTTCTGTTCCAGAGAATGGAACATGAAGATCACCTGATGTTGGAAACAGCGAGTTTGCCGGAAGCTTGTAAAAGTTTTAATCCTCTCAAGGGGTCACAAACCATGCGAACCTGAATAGAAATATCGTAAATTTACTTTAGTTACTAAATTATAAACCTTTATAATTAGTTTTAACACAAAAACTTTATTAAATCTAATATTAATTTTTTCGAAATTTCAATTTTACAAGGGCTCAACTTGATTCTTAATTAAGTTTAATCTCAGGGTTGTTTCTATTACCTTAGGGTAGAAGGATTTTGATTATACATACATACATATACATCGTGGTTTTGTCAATTTTGTTATATACTTACGATTGGTTCCTGGCATTGACCGATTTCGAATAACACTGCATTATTCTTCTTTAGTTCTTGTTAAAATTTAAGCACTTGTATTTACACTTCACTTTATAATTGCCATTGATACATCGTTACTTGTCACTTTTCACACACCGGTGACTAGCATAGTTTTATTAAATCTCTTCCCACGCGACGTGAATGTATTCAAATGTGTTTTATTATGACAAGGTTTAATTGTATGTACTCGGAAGTCTCAAAATTATGGTGTTTTTGTGCAGGTATGTTTTTCTTAAAAGTCATGTGACGTCATCATAACCTATATCGGGTTCTCCTCAATTTTCTTAACATCGTTTATTCACCTATACATAAATATAATATCACACGCACACACACCCACACCCACACACATGCACATATTTTGCCCGCGAGAATCTACGAATCCATATATATATATATATATATATTGTTAAATGTTTCAAAAATTTCTGCTAACTTTAACTAACGTTTCGCACATCACACAACACTAGTTGATTTTTAGGTTATAAATTCACGAGAGGAACCGATGTGGGCAGTTTGTTTTCCATAAATGTATTCCTCCAGTCTAGCAACGCCAGGGTTTTGTTTGAAAATAGTTCATCGATGACGTCTATGTGATATCAGTCTTCATTCGTCTCTGTGCCAAACCATCAATGCAGTCAATGCCCTATTATGTCAACATTTTCCCATATTAATTAATCAAGTAAATCCAGAAAAAACCATAACTAAAGATTTCGAAATATCCTAAATTATGCCTCGCATTTTTTACGTACTTTAAGACAGTGGTTTTGACGTGTCTCCTCCAAACTTACACTGTACATGTATACAATTAATATTGGACTAGACACGTGATGTACGTATCAACGCACTACTCGTTATTTATTAAATGATTATCAAGATCACGTGCTGTGACTTCATTTTGTTTTACTATCATGGCGTCTAATTTTCTCTCATATTTATATTAAAACCATTACATGTATATTAGTGTGATACAACCACTGCTTTTTAAAGTCTGACACAGCTGTTTGATAAATTTGACTAAATCACTCCTTGTCAAATAAACACGGGAAACTTATTTTAAAAATCTGATTACACGAGAAATATGATATGCACCACGGGTTGTATATATTGCCAACTGCATATAAGAAAAATGCAATGGTTAACCTGTCGGAATCTTTTTGTTCGTTTGTCAAAAGCGATCAAATGTTTTTTTGTTTGCGCATTACATCTCACTGCATTTCAATCTTGCAATTTTTTTTTATTTTGATATATTTATATTTTATTATCATATTTATGTATAAGCGAGTAAAAATTGAATAATGCAAAAACATGCATACATAAAAATACCTAAAACGGTAATATTTTATCCAGTTTCGAACACAAAAGTATATACCTACCAACGAGCATGTATATGATATACACGTGGATCTGGTGAATTTGGTAGTGAAAACTTAACTTTAAATAATGACTAAAAAGTCAATTAAATTAAATTGAAAATAGATTGGAAGCAGGAGATTTATTCAGTTCGATACGGAATTATGAAACTAAACGAAATATGAGTTTTGGAGATTCGACATTTGACATTCGAAAACGTATGAAAATAATAAAACGCAGGCAGGGAGCAATGTAGCGGTTATATAACTTAATAAATTTTTCACATAAATAGTCTTGTATATCAACGAACATATTATAAAGAGGAGGAAGAAAGAAACGGGAGGAAATGATGAGAGTAGTATCAATCTGACAGTTAGTGTCCACGACGGTTCACAATTCAAATAAAACTTTGCTAAGCAACGGTGTGTTTATACGAAAATCACGGTGTTGAATATAAAAGAAAGTGAAGTGTCTTTAATAAAACTAAAGTGCTAACATGGCATCGCATTATCTTAGCGATTTATTTTATAAATATATATAATTATAATATTTAAAAGAAACCCTGAGATAAAATTTAAATTCAATTAAATTCACATATTGAGCCCCAATTTTTTGCAAAATTGAAATATATCAATTTTGTTTAAGAAATTTTTGTTGGCGTTTGCATAATTTGTTTTCATTAAAAAAAAATAAAGCTTGTGTTTTGGTATTTAATATTTTTCATTCTTGGATTTCATTAATTAAGGCAATTAAAGAACACAATTTTAATAATAAATTAAACTAATTATATCATATCAATTTATATAATTTTGTTTTCCAAGCCCGGAATGTGTACTGCATTGCTTATGATAGTCATAATTAGCAAGTCATATAAATACAGGACGTTTATACGACTTGCAAATTATGACTATTACAAGCGATAGTTAAAAAAAACTTACGTAATTCAGGAAAAAACGGTAATGCCTGTAATTATTATCAAATAATTTTAATTGGGCCGTAGCCTAATAATTCTAAACCGTCTAACCACTAAACATTACAGTTCTGCACCCTAGCTATATAAAAGTGCTAACTATCAATAAATGGAATTTAATGGCATTTACTTTGTTTGGTTTAACTTGCATTGTACCTAACATTTTTTTGATAACTCGAACCGTGTCTGTTATTTCTTTAATTTGTTACGCCCCGTGCGTTGTGCAATTCGCTGAAATAGATGATGGTATCGCGGCTTTTAATCACGTAAAATGTAATTAACAACTGGTTGCATTTTGAGACCGCAACGAGGTATTAAAATGAAAAATATTACACCTATAACCGCCCGTGAAGTATGGCGCACTTAAGTCGTAAAACTTCTTGGAACTTCCTTAGTGGCCGGCTGTCGCGCTAGTTTATACATCTAGACGCATAAATATTCGGTCGCTGATAATTGCCCGTCGTTTATGTGATTCCGCGACCAGTAAAACCAAAACATCGATATGTTGCGTAATGTGTGTGCACCGATGCGTCTCAAATTGCCCTATTTTTTACCGGCCGGAAAGAAATACGTAGCACACTTCAAAGCTGAACCTTTCTCTTTTTCATTTGTTAAACGTATACCGTAAAATCTGCGCGGGATTATTATTAATTTCACAACGCGTCAATTAATCGTTACAAGAGATTCATTATTCGGGTAATAGTTACACAAATGTACGTAATTTGAACTAGATTTTATTCACAATGGAACTAGTGTTTGTGACGATTCGCAGCAAAACAACTCTTATAAATATTAATATTTGTAGTTTCATTTTGAATGGGTGCATATGAAAGTGTATTATAACAATAACCAATGCAACACATTTATGTAAACAAGGATCGCTTGGTTTTTGACCATCGGAACGGCCATATTAGACATTACCAAATTCTAATAATTTGATCCTTGTAGCATTGCAATTGGTCTGGATGAACCCGCTGACATACTCTATGACATATATGCCTTTTTGTCTTAGATTTATGAATGTGAAGGAACACACGAGATTTAAGTATTGTATTATAATGCCATCGTTGCTTTTCACTTAATGCGAAATACACTAAAAAGACTTATTAAATAATTAATGATTAATTGATTTCATATTATTGCAATCTTATGGATTGGAAAGTTAGTTAATGTTTTTTTTAAATAATTTGAAAAACAGAGAGCTTAATCGAAACCACTTACACAATGTGTTTTACACTGGATTTATTCAATTTTTTTATTTTAATGAATCTAGCCTAGATTGTACTCATACGCCTGCGTGCATTACGGCAAAGCCACGCTTCGGTGTATGCATTTTTATGACATACGTTAATAAATATGTTTCCTTCTGAAATTAATATGAAATAGCATTCTATACTAATATGGTTATATTTTACTACCATGTATTAATTAAGTGACCAATTATGTTTCCTTAAAATATACTTAAGGAAACATAATTGGTCACTTAATTAATACACTTATGTTGTGATTGCGGGAAATAAAAAAGTATGCATTATGCAATCCAGGCATCTGCTGCATCATAAGATATGGGGTGGGGTACTTGTCATCGAAATGGTGCAATATTAACATATTTTTTACTCCGTAAGAAGCAATCTAGTAATAATTTATATTAACGATCATTAACATGCAGGGGCTATTGATGCGTCTAGTTCCTACGGCATACGTAGAAAGTTATGTACATTACAAATATTTACAGTTGTTCGATAAGGAAACAACAACGTTCGCCACTTTGATCATTATTTTCAAATATGCGCACCTATAGCTTCGTACAGACTTGAGTATGGTCCGAACGACAAAAAGAACGAACCTAATATCAAACAGAATGGAGAATGGATTTTAATTTCGTCGAACAACAAGACATGCACAATCTAGCAGAGCCGGAGTTCTAATAATTTCATTATCAAATGTGGAAAATGTGTGCGATCATTTTATAAAACTTGAAAATGATATATACTGGTCGCAAGTGAAATCCGAACACCCCGAAAAAATGATTTTATTAAAATGAACTTTTGGTTAAAACACAGCAACGATACTATACCCAATTGACCCCATTTGAAAGGGGTCGTATTGTGGGACAGAGGAAACGCGGTGCTTCGTATCGTGCAATCGCTGCAGCTATGGGGCGTAGTGTGGCTTCTGTGATGGCAGCATGGCAAGCGTCTGATGGAGAGCGAACACAGCGAGCTAGAGGCACAGGAGTGTCCAGAAGAACTACCGAACGGCAAGATCGTCTTCTTCGATTAATGGCCCTAAGAGAAAGACGGGGGTCTACTCGGTCGATTGCTGATGCTTGGTTTGCAGCTGTAGGAAGGCCCATTCGGCTTCAACCGTTTACTACACAATACGCTCAGTGGGCCTAAGTTCTTACCGACCGCGTCTCGTCCTCCCCTTAACACCTATTCACCGTTGTCAGGTCTTGACTGGAGCAATGAACGCAGGAACTGGGGCAGTGAATGGCATCATATTTCCTTTTCTGACAAATCTAGATTCTGTTTGGGGAATCATGATGGCAGAGGGCGGGTCAGGCGACGACGAGGACAACGGCGTAATCTCGAGTTTGCTGTTGAGCGTCACGTCCACAGTCCCATCGGACTTATGGTTTGGGGAGCTATTGCTTTTGGTAGCAAATCTCATCTAATCGTAATCCATGGCACAATGACATCCGCACATTATGTCAATGATGTGTTAAAGCCTGCTTACTACCTGGGAGACAATGCGGAACTACCACCTCCTGCGGTAGTGAGGGATCTAATCTAATACTGAAAGAGGAAGAACGCCCACCTAATTGTTGGATGTGATGCGAATGCCCATCATACGGTCTGGGGAAGCATAGTCGTTGTTTAATTATCTTATAGAGTAGGGACTAATAGTTAATAACGTCGGTTCCGAACCAACCTTTGTTACAAAAAATCGTAAGGAGGTACTGGACATAACGTTCAGCTCAAATTATTTGAGTACCAAGATAGTCGACTGGTAAGTATCTACTGTGCCCTCATGCGCAGACCATACAAATATTCAATTTAGCATTGAAGTAGGTCTCCGACCTGTAATGGAATTTGCACTCCCTCCGTGAACATACGGAAAACGTGATCATTACAATAAATAATTGTGAAGAGATTGAAATAGCCGCGGACCAAGTAAGGGAGGCGGTTGTCTCTACCTATCATGAACATTGTCCACTCAGGAAGAAGAAAGACAATAGGAACGTCTCTTGGTGGAACCATCAATTATGTAGAAGAAGAAGAGAAGTCCGACAACTTTTTAATCGGGCTAAAGAAACATACAACTGGGACCTTTATAGAAGTACTCTAACGGACTACAATAAGGAAGTACGCTGGGCCAAAATAGAATCTTGAAGGAGATTCTGCGAGAGGGTAAATGATACCGAACGAATTCACAAAATTCTATCCAGAGAGCTGACACAGATGCTAGGGGCGATAAAACGACCAGATGGCACATTTACGGACTCAGGGAAAGAAACGTTAGACATTCTGGCCGAAACTCACTTCCCTGATTGCCTGCTTCTGAGCGATGCAGTAACTGTCAGCCCGGCCCCCATGTGTCGAGACAAACGGCAAAAAAAAGAGGACTGGTAGCGCTGAAAAAAGTCGTCTCATATGAAACGGTTATCTGGACGGTTAAGTCCTTCCAGCCGTTCAAGTCACCGGGAGGGGATGGTATCCTACCGGTACTACTGCAAGAAGGACGGGAGACATTGATCCCCCACCTTATTAGATTGTTCAGAGCTAGTCTAGCATGGAATTATATTCCATCCAGCTGGACGGAGGTGAGGGTGGTATACATACCAAAGATGGGATGAGTAGACCCACACCAAAAATGCTTCAGACCCATTAGCCTGATGTCCTTCATTCTGAAGACCTTAGAAAAGGTGGTTGATGGGTATATACGGAGAGAAGTACTAGTGACTAATCCCCTGAATGTCCATCAGTATGCCTATCAAAAGGGCAAATCAACAGACCTGGCGCTGAACAACCTTGCCGGGAAGATTACCCAATCCCTAGAGTGTAAAGGGATTGAGGTGGCTGCCTTCCTTGGCATAGAAGGAGCGTTCAACGCAGCACTACCTTTATCCCTCTGTAAAGCTGTTGTAGCGAGAGGGGTGGCGCCTATTGTGGCTGACTGGATAGGATCTATGCTCTAAGGCCAGAACAATGACCACATCATTGTGTGGAGAAACGGTAAGATTTTAAGGCGGTAAGAGGCTGCCCACAAGGAGGGATTCTTTCACCCCTACTGTGGACTCTTCTGGTGGACGACCTGCTTGCCATTGTCAGCACTTTGGAGGTCGACACACAGGCATTTGCTGATGATATTGTTATTCTTGTAAGAGGGGGTAATGAAATAATCATCTCTGAAATACTGCAAGAAGCACTAAATGTCATACAATGCTGGTGCGAAGCGGAGCCACATCCATAAACCCTCGTAAAACAGTTATTGTTCCATTCAGCAACAGGAGGAAGTTTGAGAAGCTCAACCCACCCATACTGAAAGGTGAAATGATACCATTGGCGGAGGAAGCAAAATATCTAGAGGTGACACTAGATAGAAAGCTTAACTGGAACTCCCATATGGAAAAAATGACACACAAGGCTAGACAGGCACTTTGGATGTGTCGTAGAATTTGTGGAAAAACGTGGGGATTAGTGCCCAAGCAAATGTACTGGCTGTACGTAGTGGTTATTAGACCAATCATTACGTATGGCTATATTGTCTGGTGGACGGCCTCCTCACGAAGGACAGGCAGAGTAAAACGGGCAAGCCTACAGAGAATGGCTTGCATATCGGTAACTGGGGCGCTAAGCACAACGCGGTCAGCGGCCATGGAAGTGCTATTGGATCTTCCTCCTTTGCATATTTTGCTGCAAAATGAGGCCAGGAAGGCAACACATCGATTTCACAATGCGGAGAAGCAAAGGCCGCAGACATTACCCTTCATGCGGAACAGGCTGTCGACCGACATTGAAGCGGATGACATCCTGGGTATGAGGGCTGATACAATGTCTACAATATACAGCTTCGGATTGCCTTACAAAGTCATAGTTCCCACTAGAGACGAATGGGAGCGTAATCAAGTCGCCCTGTTACAGGCAGATTCGAGCTGGTTTACGGATGGCTCTAGGACAACTGAAGGAGCAGGAGCCGGAGTGTTCTGCCGCAAGCCAAGAACTTGATTAGAATTCAGCCTTGGCAAGCATGCATCGATTCAACAGGCAGAAGTCTATGCCATTGAAATGTGCGCAAGATAGCTATTAAAAAGCCCTAAGCAGCACAGGACGATACATTTACTGGTACTGGAATACTGGCAGTGCCAGGGAATGAGACATTCCAAGATAGTACTGTCCATCTACTGCACGTGCCAGGATACTGTTAGGCTTGGGTAGGAAAGACCTGCGCACTCTGACAGCCCTGGCTACTGGGCATAGCCGACTAAGGCATCATATGCATAGGCTGTGAGTGGCTGAGGCCACTGAGTGCAGACTGTGCTGTGTGAAACTGAAGAAACAGCAGAGCACGTTATGTGTGCCTGCCCCGCCGGGGACAAAATCAGGTTCACAGTCTTTGGTAAGACAAAACTGGAGCTGGGCGAACTTGACAAAATCTCACCCACTAAAATCCTCCTTTATTTAAAGAGAATGGGAATGGAAGGTGAATTATAATTAGTTGTGAGTCACAATAAACCCTTGCGGTCGCAGTGGAGGGGCAATAAACGCCCCACTCATTATAACTAACTAACTAAAGCCCGTTGTTTTCCCTTATGTAAGAGGGATTGAAGATGGTGTTTTTCAGCAAGATAACGCCCGCCCTCACATTGCGCGAACCTCTATGATGTTCTTAGAAGAGGAGCCTATACCCACCTTACTTTGGCCACCTGGGTCGCCAGATTTATCGCCAATCGATAAAATGTAGGATTGGATGGTTATCCACATTAAGAATTTACCGCGGTCCCGACGACTTTAGATGAACTTCGTCATGCAGTTGAAGATGCTTGGGATGCTGTACCCTTAGAGTACATTAATAATCAGATTGGTACCCTCCCTAGTCGACTGCAGGAGTGCATTCGCTTACGTGGCGGCCCCACAAACTACTAGTTTTTTTTTCAAAATTATATTTCGTTTTTGCTTATTTTACCTTATTTAAGTATTATTCTGTCTCTTTATAAAATTTTGTTAATAAAAATTGTTTTTTTGGGGGTGTTGGGATTTCACTTGCGACCACTTGTGTATATTCCGTGTTAATAATTTCCTAATGGCGTTATTATTTACGATTTTTACCTGTTCCAATATAAATTACTAATTTCAACGCAATGAATGCTAGTTTAACTCGATAAGTAGAGAGTTAACAACGTGTCGATGGCACGTAAAGTGTCTGCCACAATAGCGCAACGAACTTTTTCGCTTCGAGCCAAATAATGTGTCTATGCGCGCTTTATAGCCTAAAAAGACGAAAGCTGAAGCTACGAAACTTTAAAATTAAGATTTGTAAATACGAGGGGAGATCATTATTTAGCGTGTTTTGTCATCCGCTGGTAAAGTTATGGCCACAAAAATCTGACGCCAATGGATTTTGATTTTTTGGAACGTGGACATAAATCAACAGGCTCCCACTATGCCAACTTAATTTAAAGTTTGCGCGATTGTGTCAAGGAAAAACGCGGGGGAAATTGAGTAAAAGAATTCTGTTTCATCAAGACATCAGACAAGCCATGTTGCCATGAGCGCTATTCTGAACGCAGGATTTGCATTGTTTGAACATCCCGCATATTGACTAGACTTGACCCCGTAGTGATTTCTTTTTATTTCCAAAATTAAAAGAATACCTTCGGGGAACCAGATTTTACGACGATAATGAAGTGATGACAGGCGTAAACGACTGGTTAGAAGAGCAACCGAAAGATTTTTTTCCACAGGAATCAAAGGCTTGGAACATCGTTGTACCAAACGCTCAGGAAGATTATGTAGGAAAATAAAGGTTGAATAATTCTTTGTTTCATTGTGTTAGGGACCGTAAATACTGATGTCCCCTCGTAGCAAGGAGAAGAACGTCCTATTTTGAAAACAATATCTCAAAGGGAAGTGATGGTTTACTCTTATCACCGTTTTCCTTATCTCGAAAACGGTACGAGTTATCGAAAAAACTATTCTTAAAAAACTCGTAGACAATTTTCATTTGAAAAGTTTTTTCGATAAATGTAGTAAAACTAAGTATAAAAAAATTTATTGCGGGCCACTGCAGATTTCTTAAGTTTAGCAACTTATTAGCAGTAATGCAACCAAATATTTTGTTCCGAACATAACATAGCTGGATACAAATTATGTCGCTGTTAACTTGATACTTCGCTTAAGTTTTTGTTTACAGTAGCATAAGCGTAGTAATTTCGTCAGTTTCAAGTAAATAATAACACTATATTTTAGAAATTCTCTGGCACGAATTTGTTGTAATGTAACAATCAGCATAATTGGCACTTCTCTATTTTTAGCTCAAGGACGTTTATTTGCATTTCTCTAGCATTCGAAGTTTGTTTATATTCTTCTTGATATACGAGTATAAGTTCACTCCAACCTGATATAATCTAACCTTAAAAAGTCATCATATGAAAGAAATTTCATAACACGTATGTATTTTTCTGTATTAAAATCATGACTTTGAAATATTGAGTGGCACATATTCAGCCATCCACGAATATCTGAAGTTATACTAAATATTAAAAGGTTACATAAGATGCGTTGATAGATTTTATTTACATAAAAAAATGTCCATAGTGTTGGATAATATTGTAGTTAATTAAAGTAATCACATATAATGATTACACACTTTAATGTTATAAAAGTTGCAAGTTCTCAAATCATATTTATTGTAATGAATTACTTTTCCTGGTTGTCTAATAATAAGCGCCAACATTATACACATACATAATATAAAATACAATAATCGTCAATTTATAAGACAAAAACGTTTGAATTCTCCAAGAGCGAATGTAACTGCAATTAGTATTAATCAAATCGCGCAGGTACTCGTTTTCCTGTCATCGGTAATTGCATTATAAAATCTAACTGCCTCAAAACCTTTTTCATAGAAAAAAAGAAATTAAACGTCTTGTGTTTTAATGCTGATAATTATTGGATCGTTATTGGAGGTATGAAGAAATAGAGCCTTATTGCATGGCATGTTTTTCTAATTAAAACGAAAATAAACACATTTTTTTCGTTTCCTATTTATGCAACGAATTCGCTATGCCGCCGTTTCCCTCCGTCGATGTTGAAAACTATCTAGATCTGAGATGGTGCAACGAAAATAATTGTTAGCTGCAAAGTTATAATTTGGGTTAAGTTTAATTATTTTGAAGAATGCCGGCAAAATCGGATGTGAATCTACGATTTAAAGTTGCCACATTTTCTGACGGCGTTGCTGTTACCCTTGTATACTCCGGAGAATGTTGTCGTGCGTAATTGTTACTTGTGATTGTAGTTCGTTCACTTTAGATTGTAGTGCTAATTGTTGATTACGACGATAATCGTGCTTTAAAATAAGATACTTCGTAGCTTTGTTTTTTCTCAAGTTCTATTAACGGATTAATATACGTTAAGTTGTGAATGCATGTGGTTTTATATTTGATATTAATTATTTTAACTACCAACTGATCTAAGTCTCTTGATGACAGGTATCAAGTTAACTTAATTTAATTGTTACATTTACATTAGAAGAGTTCAATTATTTTCCAATTTACGATTTACGATTGGAGTTTTTGTACAACTAGCTAATACATAATACGGTATCAGTCGTTGTAGAATCCCGTCGAAATAATGAACGCGTCAACGTGTAGACAACGTCGAAATCGACAAATTAATTACAAAGCAAACGTGGCAAAATTAAGTACGTTACGGATGTAAAACATTGACGGGTAACGCGGGTACCAATTTGTAATGCATAAGAAGTACTTGTATTTAAATTTAACTGAAACGTAGAAGATATTTCACGAGAATTACAAAAAGAAATAAATCATGCGTACATTTTATTATCGAGGCCCGATGTAACGCAACGAAAGAGAATAGGCAATGCAATTTACTTGCAATCAAGTCGTGGCTTCGCACCTTAATTTAATCCGCATACTCAACGGCAACGAACGAGGAGGCATGCACTTTCGTATCAAAATGTGCCAATATTTTCGCTCGGGTTTGTGTCAAAAATTATTTTTTTATATCTATAGTCGCAAGTAAGTAAATCTTATATAGTCTATTAACCCGCATTGTTAAGAAGAAATTATCGAAAAACTTTGAAACTGAAAATTAACTGGATTTCCATAAGGCGAAAGCACCATAGTCCCTGCCGGAATTGCCCCAGACCATTCCGAACACACGCGCGAATTTTTATGTCAAATTTCTGGTAAAAGAGAAAATTGAACAACAACAATTGAATTGACCCAATAATACCATGAGATAAGTTCCAGAACCAGGTTTGGATTTGAAATATGCAACTAAAGAAAGGTTGGCCAGGCAAAAAACTAAACAATGTAGATCAGAGGGAACATATTTTAAGGACTGGCAGGCGGAGGACAAAGGACACGGGAAAAATATTCGAAACTCCTCGACAATGATGAGGTGTAGGAAATAATATATATATATATATATATTATGAGCATCTGGAATAATGGGCATTTTTGCGCCAGGGAGTTTAAACAATTAAAAACCTCGGAACTGGCTTCGTGGTGCAAACAAAATTATAAAAATAAGGTGATGTCTTTCAAACCAAGATCAGAGAGCTTATGTTTTATACGTTTGCGAAGAGAGCACAATCTCATCATGTCCAAATTGATCATGTACTAACGTGAGAATAAGAATAAGAATAAGCTGCAAAAAGTGCAGCAAAAGAAACTCAAAAATACAAAAAAAGAAACAAAAAACAGAAAAAATATATAATGTGGAAAGATTGCAGAATGAGGATGTTAAAACATAATATCAGGTTGAGATTGCAAAACAACTGGAAAAATGAAGCCACGCCACACAAGTTGATGACATGTGGAAAAAGACAAGAAGCAATTCTTTAATGATATATATAATAAATCTGCTAAAACGCAGAAAAAGTAGATGCAAAAAATATGACAAGAATTACTGAATAGCAACACAATAGGAAACATAATTCGTAATAAAACACTTGGTTTAAGGTTCACAATTTTTTTTTATTGTTATACGGCGACAATTGGATAATGACCTAACAAGCCGAAACAATTGTCGCCGTATAATAATAAAAATTTTATTTGTCAACATTAAACCAAGTGTTTTATTACTAATTTAAAAGTATGTTTCAAGTAGTGCTAACGACAGATTCAATCAACATGTGTGTATGCATATATTGTATATTGTATATATATTGTATGTATGGGAAGAAAAAAGATGGTACAATGAGAAAAACTCATAACCGTCGAGGAAAAATTCAGAAGGAAATCCGTGTATTTTACCAAGAAATATAAAAGACAGAAAAAGGTTAACATAGCAGAAATAGCTATGTTGAAAACCAGGAAGGAGTGAACCGACGCCAATAATAGAAAGATAGACGGAACACTTCGATGAAGTCCTAAAGACGGAAATAAGGAAGACCAAGACGAAATAGTTTACAATGCCAGAGGAAAAGAGGAAGTACCAACGAAAGGTGAAGTCACACAAATAATCAAAGACCTAAAAAAATAATAAAAGCCCAGGGGAAAACAAAATATCAGCAGAAATGATTAAAGCAGGAGGAGTTCCCTTAAGGGGGGAAACCAGTTTAGGAGGCCGAAATTTTTGTTTTTCGTGCATTTTTTTAACAGGGAAGGAATAATCAGAATTTACTTGGAGGATATTTTACTCCTGTTTTCAAGCACACTTTGTAATTTTTTCAAATCATTTCCGCCGGAAACAGTGGAGTTAGAAGCTGCGGTTCATGGACGATCGCCATCCGAGTGTTTTGCTGGTGTGCATTCCTGAAGTCACATTTTTTATCTGCAATCATTACATTTTTTTCTTCGTTAACGACATATTTCCTAAGAATATGAACCTAAATATGTTTTTCAGGTATTTGAACACAATGTCATGTTTTTATACCATGTTTTTCACCTTTTTTGCACTAAAAAAAAATATTTTTAATAATAATATCATCCCAGAGTTAGGTTCATATAGATTGTAATTGAATAAAGAATATCCACACACATTTTCAGAACGATTGATCAATAACTTTTTGAGCCCACCAGTTGAAAAAAAGGTCGTTTCGAGAAAAACGCGTTTAAAAAGAAATGTAGCGAACACGAGAAATTCAAGGCAGTAATTAATTATATAAACTGATCACCGGTTAATCAGCTATTCCAGCACCATATAGCAACCCCTCTTCTTCTTCAAACGCATCAGTTCGGGCTTGCATCTCCTCTTGACGAGCTTTCCGAGCTTCCTTGGTCTCCAACGCCTATTCTGGTTTTTCATGCGCTGCTCCTCGGCATGTTCCATGTTCCCTGCAAAATTGAAGCTCTGCGAGCCAACTACGAGTTTTAATTCGTCCATCAGCATTAGAAGGGCTGAATTTCCTTCATTAAATAACGCAGTAGCCAAGAATACTACAATCTCCACTATTTTCAGGCCAGCATGTAGGTGCTTTGGAGCCAATCACCAAACGGTCGAATTTTATTATCCCGTAGTACAGGGGTATTGAGCCAGGCACTGAATAAGGGACTGCATGAACGAGCGCCCCGTTCTAATTAACGCGCGCTTCGGCGCCGAGCGACGGGCGGTCACTTAAGTACCCATAGCATTGGAACTATGGTCGATTTTTTGACCCGTCTAAACTGGTTTCCCCCTTAAGTGAAAGAATATATGAGCGTGTACAACTATTATGGGAGAAAGAACAAACGCCCGAAGAATGTACAACCGCGCTGATATGCCCTTTGCATAAAAAGGTGATACATCTAAATATACACTGTGGATCAGCCACATGGAATAAATTCAATAATAAATAAATGGGGACGTGGTCGAAAAAGACGCTACATTTAGTTGCGCATTTTTTTCAGAAAATTCTAGACATACGGTGATATCAAAAATTATCTTGGTCAAAGGTTGCCATGGAATGTAAAACGGTTGTCTTAGCTTAAATCATCCTCTTGACCTCTTGATATAATTCTGTCATTGTCAGACTGCACTGACATCATCAATAACTTACCTACTTATTTCAGCTGTAAAATAGTACTGAACTACACGTTATGAAATACTAATAACGTTTTTATTAACAAGAAAAACTAAATTACAGTAATTGTTGGAAATATCCTCCGTTTTGACAGATTTTGACACTCAAAAAATGCTTGACATAAATGTGCGATGGGAGCTGCGACAATCATTTTAAAATCCATGACCACCCTTGACCAAGATAATTTTTGACATCACGGTATTTCGTGTACAATGTCCTATATCTATCTTCCAACTGTTTCGGAAATATTTACTGTTTTTAAATTTATTGCAAAAATTAATATTAAAAAAAGAAAATTATTTGATTACAGAAATTCGCTACATTCAACTAATAAGCAATACTGTTTATTTCTTGATAATGTAAAAAAAGACAAAAAAACCTTTAATATCAATGTATGTTCAAAATGCTCGCCGCGAACGTCTTTGTATACAGTACTTTTGACAAAACCAAGAAGTCTAATGAGTTCAGATCTCGGGATCGTGCTGGCTTTTCCATCGCCTCCCTAGCCTATGATTTGAAAATATTCGGTACTGCCTGACATCGAATTGGTAATGAGGCGGTGGTCCATCTGAAATCATATCATATTCGCTGGAACTTATGGGTTTGCTGGATCAGGATATAAGTTTCTCAAAGTTGGTACGACATTATTTTGAAGTAGTGCTAAATAATTATCGCCATTCATATTGCCATCAATGGAAAAGGGACCTACGATAAGCCAATAATACGCCAATAATTCTTGCCTAAACCTTAACCTTTACTGGGCAAATTTTGAATTTTTTCAAGAAATCAGCGAGCAATTTCCATTTGTGTCCATGTGTTATCTCCATAACCAATCATATGTAGAATTGTTGTTATCTTGTGCATTTCTGTTAAATGATTTTTTCTGATATGCAGTTAACGAAATTCAAACGACTATAATACTGACAATCAAACTGTCATGCAGGCAGACAACAATTTGCTAAGTCCAGGCGATTTAATCAAAAGTATTTATAGCTTTTGTTTATTTCATATTGGTAAAAGGAACGCCGAGATGGTTTTTGCTTACTTTCTCATTATCAAGACCTAAATGGGAAGTAATTATTGAACGTGTTGTAGCGAATTTCTGTAATCAAATAAGTTTCCTTTTTTACGTTAATTTTTTCCAATCAATCTGAAAATACTTAATATTTCCGATAGTTGAACAATTGAAGATAGATATAGGACATTGTACACGAAATATGTTTAGAATTTTCTGAAGAATCGAAAAATTTTATAATATACAGGGCGTTGTATTAAAAAAAAGAAGTTGGTATTGGCCACTCGTACATGACACCATGTATAAAAAGTTTTTGTTGAAAAAAATGCGCAACTAAAAATACCTATCGGCGCGTGCGAGCGTTTTTTCGAACACGCCCCAATTGATTTATTATCGAATTTATTCCATTTGGCTGATACACACTGTATGTAAAAACTATAGAGGTATTATATTACTGGACACAACTTATAAAGTACTGGCAAAACTTATCAAAGAAAGATTAAGCAATGCTACAGAAGGTGTCCTGGGAGAATATCCGGCAGGTTTCGGGAGGAACAGATCAGTAAATGACAACATTTTTACTTTCAAATTAATGAACCTGCTACGAATACAAATTAGCTCTTCAGGTGCTATTTATTGATTTCAAACAATCCTATGATAGAGTGGATAGAGAACAAATGTACAAAGCAACGAGAAGACCATAATTATGGCAGTAAATGAAAAATAGAAGGGACAACATACAACAACGAGCATGAATATCTAGCATATGCGGATGGCCGTACACTCCTAGCAAATACGAGAGTCGAATTAAAGAGAATTACAAAAAAGAATTGGAAGAAAAAGCAGAAGTTTTCGGACTAAAAATAAACCAACACACAAAACAAAATACATGGGGAAACCGAACAGTCAGCAGATATAAATTTACAAATATCTACGAACGATGGAAGGGAATATGCGTTTGGCAAGGTAAACAAATATACTTGGGAGTCATGACGAAAAAGGACATGATTAGCAGGAAATCAAAGCCAGAATTACGAAATTAACAAGAAGTACGATGAAGATACAATGAAGATAATAATTTATAAAACCGTTATAAAGCCAACACGGTTGGCTGAGAGGCATGGTCACTATAGAAAGCAGACGACAGTGTTCTGGAGATATGGGAAAGAAAAATACTGATAGTTATATACGGTGGAATAAACAGAGAAAACGGCTGGTGAAGGTGGATAGGACGCAAGGACAATAGAAAGAATGGCCGTAAATAGATTTTAAAAAATGGGCATTAACCCCAATTGGAATAGGAGAACAGGTTGACCACGCTGGCTGGAAAGTGTAGAGCAAGATCTAAAAAGTATGAAGATCCAAAATTGGAAAGAGAAAACGAGAAACAGAAAAGAATGGAACAAAATTGTCCAACAAACGCAAGGCCTTCATGGCCTGTAGTACATATACGTATAAGTTCAAGAACAATTACAAACAAAAGCAGCATTTCTGGAGAGCTACTTCTCAAGGTTTGGGGCCCAAAATTAGTATAATTCACACATAATGTACACTTTGGCTCAAAAAAACGAGACAAGCCGGGGCGACAACTGCACGCACGTCAGTTATGAAGCCTGTCTCGTTTGCATCGTTCCATTTCAGTCCCAGTCATCATTAGATTGACGAGTTTGCAGGTGCGACACAACCCTCTGAAATGCCGAAGGGTCGTACTATTTATTTGCATAAATTTGTAATATGCATTGTAACATGTCAATTGTAAAGTAAAGGAACAATGTAAATTATTTAAAAATGTATTTTGCTAGTGTTTTTTAAAACAATTAATTATATCATTCATAACAATTATTTCTTTAAAATGGCATTGAATTTAGAATTATAAACATTATATTGCTAGAGCTCATTTCAACTCGCATGTTTCCTCTTCGTATTGCGTTCTTTATTTGCTTTTAATTATTGTCAATACACCTGACCGCTATAGTTTCTAAATGTATAATAAGTTTTTTATCTTTAAAACTACGACGATAATAACTTCTTTATGCGGACATTTGTGAATGTTGGTAGTTTACTTTTTTAATTTTGTTGGAAATAAAATTTACAAAAATACAATAATAATATATACATTATTAGATATGTCGTTTACATGCACATATATAGACATATATATAAAAAGGATTACGAAAATCGTTTCGTTGGGTTATGCGGTCTTAAATCGGCAAAATGTTGGTTATGTCTTTATTAATTGTCAATATTTCGTGAGTAATATCTCACATCATCAGGACATCTATAAGTTAAGTAACAATAGGACAAGAATTATTTAAAAATAGACGATAACTTACTCAAAACGACATTTTAAAAAGACATCCAAATCTTAGTTAAACTAAGTATGATAAAATTTACGTGATATATGTGCTATTTAAGTATATTGACGTTGAACACTTATATAAATTGAACATTATTTGATTACTTGAAATTGATATAACACTACGTTGAAGATAAAAACTAAATTAAAACTATTACATTCGTACAGCCTGCACATGTTTACTTAATGGTGGAAAATAGCTGTGATATTTTAAGGCTAAGTGAAAAACTGAGAAAAATTAGGAGTGGAAGAAACTAGATGAATATGCGGGAAATTTGAAAAAGTGGGTTATGGGGTAAAATTTTGTGTGAATGTTATAAATTAACTATTTTTTATTTAAGTGTAAATTATGCTGAGGTTATACATATATATATATATATATATATGTTCTGCTTTATATATATATATATATATATATATATATATATGTGCTTCTTGGTTCTCGGGTTGTGAACCGCGTTGTGGAAATGTTCCCCGAAGGGTCGCTTCGACGTTTCGGCAGAGTCCCATCTGCCATCTTCAGGAAGCTCTTCTCGCTGACTTAGAAGAACAGTTCTTCTAAGTCAGCTCTTCTAGGTCTCGCTAACTTAGAAGAACTGTTCTTCTAAGTCAGCGAGACCTAGAAGAGCTTCCTGAAGATGGCAGATGGGACGAAACGTCGAAGCGACCCTTCGGGGAACATTTCCACAACGCGGTTCACAACTCGAGAACCAAGAAGCACAGATTTTAGCCGCGAGAACTTACGCACCAACATATATATATATATATATATATATATATATATATATATATATATATATATATATAGAAGTATTGATAATTTTTCTTGTCCACTGTAGATGTATCAACGAAGTTTCTTCGGAATATTGGACGGGAGAGTAATTTAGAAACAATATCACATTATAACGTTTCGTTTTTAATTAAAAAACATCATCAGACTGAAAACACAAGAATCAAATTGTAAAATAATCTAAAAGTTTAAATATACTAATGTGGAAATAATAAAAATACAAAGCAACCTTTAACACATAATATCACTTACCTAATGTAATAATTATTTATTTAACATGAAGATTCAAAAGTAGATAATAACAAAATGATCGAAAAACGTAGTAAAACTGTTCAACAAAATATAAAACTATAAAACAATACATCAATCCAAAACTCGACGATAATTATTGGAACGAAATCGACACGTGTATGAGATCCTTTTGCACGCAAATACGTTAATTCAAGTAAAAAGAAGAACCAACAAAAAACCAAAAAGGAATTAAACGGAGTATGCAACCAAACTAACTATTTTAATATGTTATTGTATATAACTGATAAAATAGAATTATCATTTTTGATATTACAAGTGTTAGGGGTATTTTTAATATAAATGGACTCCAATATTAAGCGTTTTGACAAATTATTTTGTGTGTCTAATATGACTGGGTTGTTAAAATCAAATGTATGATTATTATTTAAAACATGTGTGCATAAAGCTGTAATTTCGGACTTCTTATTATTTTTGTATAAATATGTGCAATCTTGTTTATGATTTTGCATTCTCCGTTTTAAATATTGTTTCGTCTGTCCCACATATGAAGACGAGCAATTATTACATTTGATTTTATATATTAGATTGGATCTCAAAAGTGTGGGAGTTTTAGTTTTCAAAGAATTATCGTCGAGTTTTGGATTGATGTATTGTTTTATAGTTTTATATTTTGTTGAACAGTTTTACTACGTTTTTCGATCATTTTGTTATTATCTACTTTTGAATCTTCATGTTAAATAAATAATTATTACATTAGGTAAGTGATATTATGTGTTAAAGGTTGCTTTGTATTTTTATTATTTCCACATTAGTATATTTAAACTTTTAGATTATTTTACAATTTGATTCTTGTGTTTTCAGTCTGATGATGTTTTTTAATTAAAAACGAAACGTTATAATGTGATATTGTTTCTAAATTACTCTCCCGTCCAATATTCCGAAGAAACTACGTTGATATATATATATATATATATATATATATATATATATATATATTATTTGATTTTTGGTATTTATTTTATACCAGTGCTGGGTTATTTTGGCATTTATGTAGAATAAAATAAAAACTGTTCTGTTTTATGACTTCACTGTTATTTTTATTTTTACGTTTCGACAAGATTTTTGTCTTCTTCAGAAGTATAAATTTATGTGTTAGTCTTTCGCGTTGCAAATGTGAAGTCTTCACATTTGCAACGTGAAATACTAACACATAAATTTATACTTCTGAAGAAGACAAAAATCTTGTCGAAACGTAAAAATAAAAATAACAGTGAAGTCATAAAACAGAACAGTTTTTATTTTATTCTACATAAATGCCAAAATAACCCAGCACTGGTATAAAATAAATACCAAAAATCAAATAATATTAAAATTAATTTGGCAAGAAATATATGAAAAATATATAATTTACAATTATATATATATATATATATATATATATATATATATATATATATATTGTACAAATTCTCGACTGTAAATCACTTAAAATGGTACTTATCTTGTATCATGAGCAGTCAGTCGTTGAATAAAACACTTTTAGCAATATTGAAGTTTATTAGGACACCTTTTTTTTGCAAAAAGGTGTTTCGAAAACCCTTGTCAAGCAATAAACATTAATATGACAAATGACATTAAATAAAACCTATCGCGGTAACAAGGCCGACTTTCTATATATCCCAGTATTTACTGCAAGAACTAGGGAAAACCTTGTAAAGAACCTAGTTAGGATATTCGACCAACATTTAATTCACTACAATACAATTTGAAATCAAAAACAAAAACGATAAAGAAAAAACATATATATATAATAATATAAAAATAATTTAACCCGCAATTATAATAATAATCATTTGTCATATTAATGTTTATTGCTTGACAAGGGTTTTCGAAACACCTTTTTGCAAAAAAAGGTGTCGCAATAAACTTTAATATTGCTAAAAGTGTTTTATTCAACGACTGACTGCTCATGATACAAGATAAGTACCATTTTATATATATATATATATATATATATATATATATATATATATATACCATTTTATATATATTTGCAGGAGTATCGACCGTAAATTTGAATTGATGAAAACGAAGGTTATCGGGGTTGACGGTCAGTTTGTGGCGTTAATGAAACTTAATTAGATACTTTTCAATATTTCGCAATTTAATTATTGCTTCATCAGGAAACTACAAGTGTTATGTAAAATTAGCAATTGACAAAAAAGCAGAAGGAAACAATAAAATATTACTTACAATACTGTGAGTTACACTTAAATAGAACAATTATCCAAATTTGCGATGAAACGTCGAGATTAAAAATATATCATAGGATAAAAATTATTTTAAAAACAGGTTATGTCTAAACACGTTAAAAATCAAAACAATAATGGATGACTCCAAATCTGCCAACACACAAATTTAGGAACAGTTGGTAAAATGTTTTGTTTACTTTATGGCACGAACGATTTAAATTTGAAATTTGCATGCTAAAGCTACGGTTTCCTAGGAGAGCGGTGCCGTAAGGTAGGGGCCGTAATGTGACGGAGAATGACGTCACACGTCACGTTTCCATATAACATAATGGATGCGTTTTCCTAGCGAGCGGTCGCCCCCACCGTATCATAATATAGCGGCACCGTCACGTATGTTACGGTGAACAGTACGGCGACGAACAGTTCTTGCAACGTTTTATTACGAAGCGGTGGTAAAGACGGGTGAAAAGAGTTATAATAACACACCGTCACATTTTCTCTAGCTTTACAACAAGTACACACCGTCACAGCGGCCGTAATTTCCCTTCAACGTTACGTGACGTCACATCAGTATCTTACGTCCGCTACCTGACGGCACCGCTATCCTAGGAAACCGTAGCTTAAGTGCTCCCATCCGTAACGTGTGGATTATCACGATTAAATTGTAGTAAATACGCATAAATATTACTTAATTTATTGATGTCAGTTCTAAAGTTAATTGAATTAGTATTTTTTTGGATATGATACATTTCAAGAAAATTTCTATGTTTGAATTGGGAATGGCTATCAATAATTGTGGCATTGTCCAAATCAAAAGTATGGTTCTTTGTTCTAAAATGTACAGAGAGGGCACAGGAATTTTTCCCTATTTTGCAATCACTTTTGTGTTGGACAAGTCGTGAATGCAACCATTGTGATGACACATTGTGTTAAACACATTGTGTTAAAGATAAAATACCGGAGAAATACAAGTTGAGTTGTCTATAGAATTGATTGCAACAGTTGTGATGGCTGTTACATTGGACATACATCACAATGGTTGCATTCACGACTTGTCCAACACAAAAGTGATTGCAAAATAGGGAAAAATTCCTGTGCCCTCTCTGTACATTTTAGAACAAAGAACCACACTTTTGATTTGGACAATGCCACAATTATTGATAGCCATTCCCAATTCAAACATAGAAATTTTCTTGAAATGTATCATATCCAAAAAAATACTAATTCAATTAACTTTAGAACTGACATCAATAAATTAAGTAATATTTATGCGTATTTACTACAATTTAATCGTGATAATCCACACGTTACGGATGGGAGCACTTAGCATGCAAATTTCAAATTTAAATCGTTCGTGCCATAAAGTAAACAAAACATTTTACCAACTGTTTCTAAATTTGTGTGTTGACAGATTTGGAGTCATCCATTATTGTTTTGATTTTTAACGTGTTTAGACACAACCTGTTTTTTAAATAATTTTTATCCTATGATATATTTTTAATCTCGACGTTTCATCGCAAATTTGGATAATGTTTGTTCTATTTAAGTGTAACTCACAGTATTGTAAGTATTATTTTATTGTTTCCTTCTGCTTTTTTGTCAATTGCTAATTTTACATAACACTTGTAGTTTCCTGATGAAGCAATAATTAATGAAAAGTATCTAATTGAGTTTCATTAACGCCACAAACTAACCGTCAACCCCGACCCTGCGACTTTGACGTCCAGCTCTCGTGCCATCGTTTGGGCGACCTTCCGAGGGGTCGTTTTGTGTGCGGTCTGGATGTAGTCGCCTGTTTCACCATCCTGTCCTCTCCCATTCTTCCGATATGGTCTCGCCAGTACCTTTTCCTCTCTCTTGTCCATCTTACAATGCCCTGTACTGAACAATCGTCATGGATCCTGTCACTGCGTAATCTGTCGCGAAGGCTCAATCCGGTGATGGATCTCAATGTTCTCATCTCTGTTGTTCTGGCGATTTGTTTGGTTCTTGTGGTGTCAGCTCTTGTCTCAGCTGCTTATAGCGGGCTACTCACACGCCTGCCGCAGGGGCAATCTAGGGTATAAAAGTGGGGATGACCCTTGATTGCCTCCTTAATTGTGATGTGTATAGGCAAGCAGGGGCAATTTTGTAGATTGCCCCTGCGGCAGGCCGCAGCGGCGCGAGACCATCCTTGGTCCCTAGATTGTCCCTGCCGCCTGCATGGTTGCCCCGTCTGTAGCGCGATCGGGGCAATTTCTCAGTTCGTTGGTAACTGTCTCAACGCGTGTGTTCACCTCAACTTATAACAGAACACTGAACGGCAGGCATATGTGTAGAGACACGACTCGAATTGCCCCTGCCGCCGTGCGCCCTAGATTGCCCCTGCGGCAGGTGTGTGAGTAGCCCGCTTATGTCTTAAACAGGTTTTATATATACGAACTTTACTTCGTGTCGACATATGTTTGATCCTCCATATTGTATCGCGGAGAGCACCCGATATTACTGCTGCCTTTGTTGTTTGAGTCGTCACGTCTGCTTTGTTGTTATTGTCGCTGGATATTTCGACCCCGAGATATTGAGATATTTAAATCGCATAACCTGCTCTATCGGTCTTTCGTCGACCTCTAGTTTAAATCGTACGGGATCTTTAGATATTACCATTGATTGCGTCTTCTAGATTGAGATGTGAAGGTTGAATATCTAGGCGTTAGCGTTTACTTGTTACAGGAGGCGTTGTAAGTCGGCTTCGTCTTCGGACATGAGAGCTATATCAACTGCGTAGCCTAGGATTTGAAATTTCCTGATTCCGCTGTTGTCGCCCTAGTTGGTGTCTTTTACTCTCTCTATTATTTGGTCCATGATTATGTTAAAGAGACATGGGCTTAAGCTCACCTTGTTGTTATGCCAATTGATTACGGGATTTCCTCTGTTAATCCTTCTTGTGTTTTTTCTTGTTTTGTTCTCAGTCTTTAATTCTTTTACTACTTGGATAGTTTTTTTTGTCGATGTTGTTTTTGCGAAGAGCTCTTAGTACGTCCTTAAGTTGTATTGTATCACAGGCTTTGTAGAAATCTACAAAGCAGAGGTAGAGTGGTTTGTTAATGGATTTTTCTATTAGTTGACGTAGTATAAATATTCTCGGGCACCTGTCTCATAAGTTTTGGGAAAAAGTTTAACAAGATATAATTTAAACAAAAGAAACCTTTATTAAGCAAACATAAAATAAAAATAAGTAATTGACCTTAGACTTTAACACCTATAAGTTAGATTGCTGTTAATGGTTCTCTATCCTCAATGAGACGAAGTTTTCGTCGGACGTGTAGCATCATGGCTTGGACGCTTTCTAAATTCACTTCTCTAATTTTGTGTTTGCTGAGTTTAATGCCCAGAACTGGGGTTGACTGTTCTGTTCGTGATTTTATAAAGAACCAGATAAATATCGTTTCATATTGGCAAATTATATTTCAAAACAATTCACAAAATATCTACAGTAATATAACCCCAAGCCGCAATCTCTTGCATTTCTATCTGAACTGGTAAATCACATAAGATGAGTATGAGTGAAATAGGGCGATGCAAGTTTAGCGACAATTAAGCGAGATATATCATATCTGATGTGCATGCAGTTGTGGCCCCGGCTAGTCCTGGGACTTTTGAATCAAATTGTACATGCATCTTATTTGATGCCGACTAATTTTTTGTTGACCACTACGACCATCCTTTGTCCATTTTCTATTTATTTACTGAGAAACAATAATTATCTTAGATTTCTGGTAGACACGAGAAACTCTGGAGAAGACGAGAAAGGCTGTATTATAGCTGCAGTTTTGTTCGATGGAGGCTCGGAATGTGTTGGAGGGGAATTTGTTTGGAGGCTAGCACATTTGTTTTCTTGAAATAATCTTAAATTCAATTTTTGAAAGAACATATGCCATATAATTTATTCGTTGGTCAGAATGTTCTTTTTGCAAGATAACATGAGAGCTCACGTTGCTAGAGTAGTACTAGATCATCTCAATAAAGTAATATTCTGGTATGGATTGGCCACCGAGAAACCTAGATTTAGGCCCTATTATATAAACTCAAACGACCAGAATCGTCGAATACCTATTCCTGGGAACTTAGCCTTGACCTAGAGTGCCCCAAACTGCTGAACCACAAATTATGAAACTTCAAACTTAAGATCTGTATATGACGATGGAGAGAACCTCCTATTTTTGATAGGAGTAAACTGTCACTTTCAATTAAGGTATTAGTTTACTGCTGCCACAGTTTTGCTATCTATAAAACGGTACGAGTTATGGAGTGGTTCTTATAAAAGATATTTGAAATGTCCTATGGAAAAATCTATACTACGGAATAATTACACTGCCGATTTGGAACCATTCCCGTCACTCTAATCAACGAAGCGTAACGTTGGTTAGTTGATGTTATTAGAATTTTCTATCAGTGTCAATTATTACAACATTGAATTATAATAGTACAGCCGAATGCAAAAAAGGTAGACAAAAACAGTTTCCTGTAATTGATTTTCCTCAAATTGTTGTTGTATAAATATGGCTTTTTAAAATCACCTTTCCTTCAAAATTTGACAATCTTTCAAAGTGGACATTCATTTTAAAACGAAGTTTCTTTATTCCAATAAAACTTGAATTTTCGCCATAACTTTTCTTAATCCACGTGATATTTGATTTATTTATTCAGTAACGGCGGTTCGAGGCTCTAGTTGGGGGTCTCTACGCTTACGGCTCACCAGTTCATTAAATTGTCACTGAAATGATAATACTGACGTTTACATGACATTGCTAAGATCAAGCAAGTTGTTCAAGCAGCCGAAAATTTCATGTCTACTTTTTTTGCATTCGACTGTATATTAAAAAACAAGTTACAGAAGGCATTGTTTCAGGCATGAGTCCAAAATTCAGCCACGAGCCGCGAAGGCGAGTGGCTGAACGGACGAATGCCCTGAATAGCCTTCTGCACGAGTATTTTATACTATTTTTTCTACTTTGCGCCCTTTTTTACGCGAAAAATTAAGTTTTGTTAAGTATTTCAACATTTAGGGATATTTGCGCGGGTTGGTAACGCAATTTGAGTTGCGAAGACCTGCAATGTACTCCACCCGAAATACGGGAAATTCCACAAATTACGATTGGGAATTTACTTCCGAATAAATCGCGGTCTCAATACGAACAAAAATATAAAAAAATCGAAGAATGGTGCAACGAAAACAATGCAACGATTATTAGTTACAACTGACATTTCGTTGACATTATACGCTGACAAACCGCGACCAACATAAAGAAAAAAATATATACCATATATTTAGCACTCGAATTTTCATTTCAACACTGTTTTGGGTGCTAAAATGAAGTTATTACCAACGCAAAGTAGAAAAAATTATTATTAGCAACGAGTTTTTATACATAACTCTACAGAGATACAGATAACATGAATAAGGAAATATTCTGACTGCTTTTTCTCCCTTACGTAACGTGATTTATGGATTTATTATGAAGCGTGGTTGACTTTTAAAAAAGAATGACATTAATTTGTTTTTTATCGTTTATAAATTTATATGTGATCTACTCGTATATCTCTATACTAATTAATGTTTATGTTGTTTAGTTGCTATTTACACTCGATTTAAGGAATATGCTAATTTATTACAAATAAATTAATCAATATTTTATGTATTATGTAAGTTTAATTTAAGTAGTTCTATTGGAGGCTCAGATCTACAATTATCTACTTTTACAACTTAAACTACATATATTCCCTAAAACGACTAAAACTCCATGAGCATAATGAACGAATGGCGGAACCAATTATAATCCTTGAGATTCACCGAATCTTGGCGACTTGTATTTGAAATATTAGAACACCTTTGTTCACAACTATACCATACCTTCTTTAGATATCCTCTCTCTTTTTATGATGAATATATTTTATATATCATACACATTTAATACGTATTTTTAAGTTTATTTTTTGTCAAATAAATTATCCAGTCTTGAAATCAATGCACCCGCGATTCTTTCTTGTGTACACATTCAATGACACGTGATTCAAGCTATGGAACCGATTCATTGAAAACTTATTGTTAATCAACTTGCTTTCGTCGAGCGCAATTCAAATCGTGTTCAGCTTTAGATTACATGCATTGCTTCGCCTGGCGTATCTGACTAGACCCATGAAAGTGTAAATGGCAATTTTTAATGTTTCTCAATTTACTGCAATGTTAAGAAATAAATTGTCGTAATAAATCAAAATGTCAGAAGCGGTCTGTATTATTACATTGGAGTTACAACTGCGTGGTGTTTCACGTTTATCCACGTCAAAGTTTCGAAATTAAATGCCGACAAAATTATCTACATTAGACAAAATAATAGAACCTTTTTATCACCGTTCTCATTACCGCTTAAAAAAATTGTATTTCGCAATTCTTAGTTATAATTTAAACCAAAATCAAGTTCACCATTTGTTATGTGTCAAATATTAGTAAGTTCAATGTAAGGGTTGGCCCTTGGTAGACTACACATAATCAAACTAAGGGAATTCATCGCATTTCGTTCCAAAAACCTACTACACTAACTCCCAGTTTGTTGGTTGAATGTGAAAATTACTGACCCTCCACACATGCGCTAAGATATTGATACTATTAATACAAGTCTTCTAGGTGACCATACCAAGCCAATCCTAACTTGAATATCTACAGCAATGAGTTGACATGTTACTCTACATTAAGGGCGGGGGGGGGGTCCTGCTTTAGAAGGCTCAAAAAATTTATTGCTCAAATCTATGCCTAATATATATAAGAATATGTATAAAAAGTTAAAGCGGCTAATTCGCAATATTTTGAAAGATACAGCACTAAACACAGTAATGTGTCGAGCAAAAAATATACGAACGCACGAACGCTCGGACAAACGAAGCGCGCGCCCCTTCCCGCAGTCACATAACACCAAACTATGTACTGAAAAAAGTTCAATCGGTCGTTCGAAACAATAATATTTTGAATTCGTAAGAGCTATAGTAGGATTATAACGAGATATTCCGTAAGTAATCGAAAATTAACATTTTTGCTGATCGTAAACTTTAGAGCGCGTTTTCTCGAGTTTTCGTTTTTACGATTTTTCTAAACTGGTGGGCGTGATTGCGAGAAAACTAGACAAGCAATCAAAACGAAACAAAACTTTTGTTAGCTTCAGTAGCATTCTATTTGATTTGAACTAAAAAGATTAATGAAAAAGAAATTCTAAACAACTTTTTTAGCAAGTTGAAATGATTTTCTCTTCCTGCAAAGAGCACATTTATTTTCAAACCTGAGAAAAATCTTGAATTTCAAAATTTTTGGTTTTTTTTAGTTCACCTAGAAGAAAATATATGAGAATTACAATTTTCTTTGGTTTGTTTTTGTTTCAGACAAAAATTACGAGCTACATCTTTCCCACCGATTGTAGACTGCAATTGAAAGGTGTTGCACAAATGTGCATAAACATCGGTTCCGTTTAAATATTTTTCTCTCGAAATATTTTTTTTTAATGATCAAATATGCAATAAAATGCTCTAAAAAGTTCACTAGACTTGCTCATTTTTTTCTGTCCTAAAAAAATTCCCCCAAAACGCTATTTTAAGGCCTCCTAAAGCAGGATCCCCCCTTAACAAACTTGAACAATAGCATATTTTTCTTGAGTTTTGAGTAACTCTTGTAAAGTTTTTAATATAACGATTGGAACGTCTAATAAAATGGCTAGGATACTGAATTAATGACATATTTTGTTCATTTGTAGAAGTAGTAGTAGTTGTCATGTGTATTTTTACTTTCTTATACTTTATGTATAAGTATTAGTAATCATGAAAATTTTCGACGTTAACGGATATACACGTTTTGAGGTCCCCTGTATCGATTCTGACTAATTTCGGAATAACGTCTGTGTGTCTACTGTGTGATTATAGCTAGCGCTATGAGACTTTAAACTTAAGATTTGTATATAGCAGGAAAGAAAACGTCCTATTTTGAAAGCAATACGTCGACTGGAAGTGGTCGTTTACTCTTATCACCGTTTTCCTTATCTCGAAAAATGTACGAGTAACAATAGAATTTAAAGACGATTTAAGAAAGAAATTAATTATATGGGGATACAAAAAACTACATACAAAAAATTATAATATATATATATATATATATATATATATATATATATATATATATATATTAGGGCGGGTCAAATTGTATGCACCGATTTTTTTTTATGAAGCGTATAGCAAAAATGTAATCTATAGGTGATTCTGAGAAATTTTGCTCAAGAGACCATAGCTCTAAGTCGGATTTGGAGCCCCCCAAAATTTCAAAATAGAAATTTTTCCATATATACATAGAACAATTTAATTAAATTCGTCATAAAATCGGATAGAATTATAGTAGATTTCTCAATTTGGGCTTGTTTGAAAGGTATTTTTATCACCTTTCAGAATCTGTATTGATACCTGTAGAATAAGTCGTCAATGGCAGCATTGTTCAATTGAACAACTTTGTAACACTGAATAATGACGTTTACCACCACTAAACGTTGCCAAGCTTGCTTTTCCTTCTTCCTTAATCGTTCATCGTGCAATACGCACGCAGTTTGCCAAAATACTTAAATAAAAACTCGGTTATCACAATACCAATATTTACTTTCTTATACATTATGTATAAGTATAGGAATCATGAAAAATTTCGAACTCGAGATTTCAACGGATATACACGTTTTGAGGTCCCCTGAATCGTTTCTGACTATTTTCGGAATGACGTCTGTGTGTCTGTGTGGTACTGTGTGTCTGTGCGCGCTCTAGCGTCCAAACGATTATAGCTAGAGCTCTTCAACTTTAAACTTAACATTTGTATGTAGCAACGTCCTATTTTGAACGCAATCTCTTAACCGGAAGTGATGGTTTACTCTTATCACCTTTTTCCATATCTCGAAAACGGTACACGTTACTGGAAAACATATTCTTACATAAATTATAGATATTGGGGTAATTACTGTGGGGAATTTGCAAACGGGGTTCTATATATACTAATTCAACACGTGTGCGCTTAAGGGATAATAGCCGCATAAATGACCGGGGAAATTCCGAATTCTGTGTGGTCGTTCGTGATGTTCTTGCCGTGTTTTTCCGCTTTTTTGATTTCTAGCGTTTCTAACAAATTCAACCGTTTGCCTTTGGTAGTTGTATGCAATGTTTTAAATTTATTTAGATCCGGGAAATGGTTCTTTGTTATGCAGGTCTAGATAATTGATCGTGCCATCTTCGTTGTTTTCTGTCTCTACGGTGAATTGTACTTGTTCGTAGAAGCAATTACCTAGACCTTCAAATTGGGAAAAAAGAACAACACCTGACCTTCGACATATTCAGAAAACATACTTTCTCAGACGCCATAACAAATGCCAATTCTTGTCAATTCAATATAAAAAAAATGAGTGCCTTTCGGTCATGGATACACAGGCTTCTAGTATTGCCCCTATCGACTGCCAACTACAGAAGTTGAATAAAGAAGTTGAGATCCTGAAAGCCATTGTAAGAAACAATAATTACCATGAAAGCGTCATCGATCGGTTGATAAGGAAAAAACGTCAGAAGCTATTAACCAAACAATTGTACGCACCGGTGGAGGATGTCCAGCGCAATTATTGCTTTATCAATTATGTTCTTAAGTTTAGTGACAAAATCTCCAATAGGTTACGTCACAGCAACCTAACACCTATTAGTGTAAATAAAAAGAACTTGGGAACTAAATTGGTAAACAATAAAGAGAAACTAGACCAAACATAAAAAAGCGGAGTATACGAAATTAATTGTAAGGACTGTGACGCTCTATATATAGGTCAAACCGGACGCAACTTCAAAAAGCGCCTGAACGAACATAAAAATCTATTCTAAACAACGCAAGAACAACTGGCTTAGATGAACACTGCATAACAAAGAACCATTTCCCGGATCTAAATAAATTTAAAACATTGCATACAACTACCAAAGGCAAACAGTTGAATTTTTTAGAAACGCTAGAAATCAAAAAAGCGGAAAAACACGGCAAGAACATCACGAACGACCACACAGAATTCGGAATTTCCCCGGTCATTTATGCGGCTATTATCCCTTAAGCGCACACGTGTTGAATTAGTATATATACTAATACCCCGTTTGCAAATTACCAACAGTTTAATACACTCTTTGAAACTTTAACCAAGTGTTTAATTTTTTAATTTTTTAACTATAATTTTAGATTTAGTCAAAGAGTGCAGTGATAATATCAAAGTTATTATGGATAATCAAGAACCATCAACATCGTCTGCGGTGTCTTCGCAAATGGAAGCAACAACATCAACAAGTTTTGACTCTAGATTGACTAACATGCCTCATCAAGATATTGTTGTTTTTGGTTTATCAAGTGATTTAAATGATCTTAGTTTGCCTACTAAATGTGACATTTTAAAATATTATTTTTTTTTAAGTGATCGTGCTAAATTTGAAAACAAAATGTTCTCGTATAAAAATTTTACTCCTCACGTAACAGATAAATTGATCCAAATTTGGTGTAAATTAAATATTGAAATCATTAATAGAAAGAGTGTTTTAAAAAAATTAACTGGTTTGCTTGATAAATACCAGAAACATGTACAACATAGAAACAAAAGAGTTGAATTTAAAGCATTTGTTGATTCAATAAACGAATTATTTTATATTGGCAAATGTAATTGCAAATTAAAAACAACAGAATGCTCGTGTGGATTGATTCCAGAACATCTAAAAGAATTTATGATGGACCAGCATAATGTTAGAAAATTCACAATACCTGAATATACCTTGAATATTCAAGACGTTGAAGAAGTAGCTACAACAATACCAACACTTACAACTGGTACCGATGATCCAAGTTACGAACCACCTGAATTACACATGGATGAAGATGAAAATGAAGCAACAACAGAAGTTCCAGAAGCAACTGTTCAAATGAGACGAGGTCATTATACTCAAAGATACGATGCCTTAAATTTTGCTATGATGTGTGATAGATTCGGTGTTTCAGATAGAGTCGTTTCATGTTTAGCAACAGCTTTATTCGAAGATATAAATTTTAGAGATGTTCATGGTAATCTTGTTATTATGGATAAATCAAAAGTGGCTAGAGAAAAAGTTAAATCTAGAGATGCAGTGCTCCGTACACGACATACAAATTCTTCCATAACTGCATTCTCTTTCGATGGTAGAAAAAATGACTCATTAACTACAGAGAAAGTTAATGACAAATTTCATACCACTATGGTAAAAGAACCGCATTTAGTTGTTCTGAAAGAGCCCTATAATGAGTTACTTGGATATGTAAATTTGGGTAGTCAAGAAGATGCAAAAACCAAACACAGAAAACTGAATGAATTTTTCAACAATAAAACATTAACAGTTGATCAATTAATTGGCATATGCAGTGATGGTGAGCCAACAAATACTGGAACAGAAAATGGTGTTTTACGATTATTTGAAAAACAGTTAAATAGACCAATTCACTGGTTTATATGTCTGCTTCATTTCAATGAACGGCCATTTCGTCATTTATATGAAGCATTGGACAAAACAGTCACCAGTGGACCACGAGCAGCAAGTGGAAAGTTATTCAAAGCTATTCAAGAATGTGAGAAATTGCAGGTATGTAACACTTTATTTTATTTAATATCATCATTATTTATTGTCATTATTTTACTTTTTCGATTGGAATAAAGTTAAAATAAAATAATTGCATTTTAATTGATCTAAACATTTCATTTTTCAGGTAGTAGCTGATTTTGATCCAATACCACTGGAGAATATGCCTGCAATGATGGATCATGAACATGAGCTCGAACTATCAACAGATGTTAAATATTTATATCAAATAGCTAAAGCAATTTCGAATGGTATTGTTCCAGTTGATTTAGCTAACATTAAACCAGGACCAATTGCACATTCTCGTTGGTTAACCAAAGCAAGTAGATTACTACGATTATATGTAACAACTAATACACCATCGACCAATTTAAAAACTTTGGCAGTTTATATTATTACAGTTTATGTGCCAATGTACTTCAATGTGAAGTTTTATAACTCTGTTGTGTACGGCAGTGCACTTTTATTAAAATTTATACGTTGGACACGATACTTACAACCAAACTTTCGTAATATTGTAGATGGTGTAATTCAAAACAACTCATATTACGCACATCCAGAAAATATCTTATTAACAATGTTATTTGATGATCGAAAAGCAATACGGGATAGAGCTATCAAAAAGATTTTACACTATCGAGAACAATTGTACGATCCAACTAAACTCAGAGTTTACAAAAAATATATCTTAAATTTCAATGCTACCGATTATGTCAATATGGTTGACATGAATAACGACGATATATTATTTGAACCAGGGAAAAAAGGGACTATTGGGGGTAAAAGTGGTACCAGAAAATAGTGGAAGAGTAAAGCTAAGTGGTAGTGGTTTCCGCGAGGAAATCGGTAATTAGGGGACGAAGATATAATAGCGAGAAGTGGACCAAGTAATAAACAAGGTATAAAGTTGTTTACGAGCAGCGAGTACGGACGCGTTTTTGCCGGGCTGGTTTTTGGATCGTTTCTTTGGGTACGGTCATCGCGCGGTAAGTTTATAGTACGATTTCCTTCGAGGGGAAAGCCCGGGAAAGACGTTACTATTTGCGTGACACAGTGGTGGCGTCTATTTTAAAAAGCGAGAGGTTAGACATTTAAATAAAGAAGGGGGCGAGTCCCGGCGGGGTAGTTTTAAAGTGAGAGAAACATTTAAATGGCGTACAGGGACGGATCAGGAAGTGCGGGGGAAAAAGTTCCAGAGATGTTCACGAGGAGTAGGAAATTAGCCAGATCAAAAGAGAGAGAGAAGGGGGTTGGGAGGAAAGAGGAGGATAGAGAGAAAGATACGGAGAGTGAAAGCGTGATAGAGCTAATCAGAGAACTAATGAAAGAAATGAAGGAAATGAGAAGAGAAAATGCGGAACTGAGAAGAGAGTTAAAGGAGGATAGGGAGACGAGGGAAAAGATGGAGGCGAAATGGAAGGAGTAAAAAGGAGAGGTTGAGGGGAGAGTTAGAAAAATGGAAGATAAATTGGAATGGTTGGAAAAGAAAGAAAAAAGAAACAATATGGTAATAAGAGGATTAGAGCTGGAAAAGGGAGAGGAGAAAAAGCAGTTGGAGAAGTGGATGGAAAAGGAAATTCAGGTGGTGGCGGAAATAGAGGAAGTATACAGGATGGGGGGGAAAGGAAAAGAGGTCATTTTAGTGAAAATGAAATCTGGAGAGGAGAAAGAAAAGGTAATGAGCAATAAAGCGAGATTGGGAGGAAAACGGGTATTCATTGACCATGACCTGACGGAGAAGGAAAGAGAGGTTCAACGGGAGATATGGAAGCAAGCAGTGAAGGAAAAAGAACAAGGACGGAGGGTGAAAATGGGGTATAGAAAGCTGAAAATAGAAAATAATTGGTGGGTGTGGGATGGGGCGAAAGAAACACTCGTGCCAAAAAACTAAGACAAAACAAGGGGGGGGAGAGAAAAACGGGAAGAGCATGGGAAAGTAGGGGATCGGACAAGGAGAGAGAGGAGGAGAATAAGAGGGGATTCAAAGCGTGTTTTTGGAATATAGCGGGGTTGAAGAAATGGATACAGGGAGAAGAGGGAGAGTACAGCGGGTTAGTGCGTTATATGGAAGAATTTGATTTTATGGGATTGGTGGAAACGTGGGTAGATAGCAAAACATGGGTGACGAAAAAGGACAAGATGCCAGGAGGGTTTAGATGGAAGTGTCAGGGAGCTCAAAAAGGAGAGGGGAGGGGGAGAGCAAGGGGAGGTATAATAACGGGGGTAAAGAGTAAATGGGAAGAGGAAGTAAAGGGAGCTGAAAGCGGGTCAGACAACATGCAAGTAAGAAGAATTTTGAATAATGGAAGATGGTGGGAAATTTTCACGATATACAGCAATCAAAGAATGAAGGACATAATAAAAGAAATAGAAGAAGCGACTGAAGGGGTAGAAGAAGCAGTGATGATAGGGGGAGACATGAATGCAAGAACAGGAATAGTGGAAAAAATGGCAGGATGGAGAGGGAGAGAGGGAAGAGAAGAAAGGAAGTCAAAAGACGTAATAATAAATGCGGAGGGAAAAGTATTAAATGAGTGGTTGGAAGAAGGGAGATGGAGCAAGTTAAATGGAGGGAAATGGGGGGATGGAGAAGGAGAATTCACTTACGTGGGCCCAAATGGCAGGTCGGTGATAGATTACGTTGTAATAAATGAGGAGATGGAAAAAGAGTTAATGGAATTTAGGGTGGGTGAAAGGTCAGAATCAGATCACATGCCATTGGAGGTTGGAGTAGGAATAAGAGTGACGAAGAGAGAGAAGGAAGGAAAAGATAAGGGAGACATTAAGAGACTAAGAAATGAATGGGGAGAAGTGGCAAGAGGAAAATATGAAGAGGAACTAAAAAGGATAGACTGGAAGGAAATTACGAGGATAGAGGCGATAGTGGAATTAATGGGGAAGGCGATAACAAAGAAGATGAGAGGAAGAGGAGATGGAAACACATGGTTTGATGAAGAGTGCAGAAGAGAGAAAAGGGAAGTTAGGAAAAAATTGAGAGAGGCGAAGGAAGGGGTAAAGAGCTGGGAGGAATACGGGGAGGAGAAGAGAAAACAGAAAACCCTATGGGAGAGAAAAAAAAGAGAACAACAGGAGAGGGACATAGAAGAGGTAAGGGGACTAGAGGGGGAGAAGGAGATTTGGAGTTATTTGAGAAGAAAAAAAGGAAGAGCCGAACGAGGAGGGGAGTCGATAGAATTAGAGGAATGGAAAAGGCATTATATGGAGTTGCTAGGAGGATCAGATGAGGGAGGGGGAAACGAGAAAAATAGACAAGAGACAGGGCAGGGGGAGATGGAAAGAGAAGAATTCACGTGGGAAGAAATAATGAAAGGGAGGAACAAGTTAAAGAAGGGGAAGGCCCCCGGAGAAGATGGAGTTGACAGTAATGCATTGATATATGCGACAGAAGAGGTGTGGAGGAGCCTCCTGAGAGGGATAAACGAGGTATGGTTGGATAGAAGAGAGATACCAGAAGGATGGAAAAAGGGTGTGGTGGTGCCTATATGGAAAAAAGGTAACAAGGAAGATGTCAAGAATTATAGGGGGATAACGCTAATGGATGAGGTTTATAAGATTTACGTGGGGATGATGGCGGAAAGAATGGACGTAGAAGTAGAGAGAATGGGGATTTTACCAGAAGGGCAGGCGGGTTTTAGGAAGGGCAGGGGAACAAGGGATAATATTTACATTCTCAACTACTTAGCAGAGAGGGAAAGGTCAAGGAAAAGAGGGAAGTTGTATGTAATGTTCATGGATCTTAGAGCAGCATTCGACAGGGTGGATAGGAAGATATTATGGAACACGATGGAAAGAGTGGGAATATCAGAAGGGTTGAGGAAGAAGACGGAAGAACTGTATGAGGAAACATGGTGCGAGGTAAGAGTGGGCAGTCAGACAACGGGAAAGTTCAGAATAACAAGAGGACTGAGACAGGGGTGCCCATTGAGCCCAAAATTATATAACATTTACACATCGGAGATGGAAGAGGTATTAAGGAGAGGGCAAGAAGGGGGGGTTAGGATAGGGCGAAAGAGGATTTGGACGTTAGCATTTGCTGACGACGTTGCGGTGTTGGCAGAGACGGAGGAGGGGTTAAAGGGAGCTGGGAGAAGGTTGGAGAAATACCTAGAGATAAGGAAGATGGAAATAAACGTCGAAAAAACAAAGATAATGGTATTTAGAAAAGGTGGGGGGAAAAGAAAGCGTATGAAGTTGGTGTGGAAAGGCGAAGAGATCGAGGAAGTAGATGGGTGGATGTATCTCGGAGCAGCATGGACGAGCGGGAATAATTGGAGCAAACATATGAAACAGGTAGGAGAGAAAGCTAGGAAAGCGGAAGAAGGGATAATAAGGAACTTGTGGAATAAAAGGGACGTCAAATTTGGGGAGAGAATGAAAATATGGGAGGTGTGCGTCAAAAGCATACTGATGTATGGGGCCGAAGTATGGGGAGTCAAAGAAGAGAGAAGTATGGAGATAAGATGGCAGGGGGAATTGAAAAAGGCTTTAGGGATAGAGAGATCGACACCAGAATACATAGTACTGCAGGAGGCAGGGCAGGATAAGATGGCATTAGAGGCGGGAAGACGGGTAGTCAGATATGAGCTGGGGAAGTGGATGGAGGGGGAGGAGAGGTTGGGTAAGATGGCGTTAAGGGAGATGGTGACGAGAGAAAAGGGAAAGGAAGAAGTATCAAAATGGGAGGGGGATAGGAAGAAGCTTTACGAAAAAGCAGGGATAGATTGGAAGGAAGCAATGAGGCTAAGGAAAGACGGGAAGGAGATGGAGGGAGAAATCGGGGAAAGATGGAAGCAGGTAGAAGCCCAAGGAAGAGAAGGGAAAATGAGGAAGGCAATTTATAATAAAAGATACATAGATATCTGCGCATATGGGGGAAGACCAGATTATCTGAAAGGGGAAAGATCGGGGATGGAGGAAAGAATCATAGCTAGATTCAGGTGCGGAAGTGAGGAGAAAAATAACAAATATTGGATGAATATTGGGTACAGAAAATGTGAGTTCTGCGAGGGGGGGGCAGATGAGTGGAAACATTGGTTAGAGGAGTGTGAAGAGTTAGAATGGAGTAAGGAGGAGAAAATAAAGGGAAGAAATTGGAAAAAGACTTTGGATGAGACAGGAGGTGGATTGGCGATTATGAAAAAAATAAAGAGATGCAGGGAGAAGAAAAGAGAAAAGGAGAGAATAGGAGGGCAACCGCGGGACGTAAGGGAAAGCACATGAAAATGTAGATAGTGCAATAGAAATGTATATATAGTATGCCAATAAAGGTTTTTTTTTTTTTTTTTATTTGAACCAGCATTTACTCGACAGATTCCATATGATCACTTGGTAGAATACTTAGATTTCGTTGAACCACCACTGGCTGATCCACAAATTCCAATGCACATACAAGGAACAGAAAGACATGTACAATTATTAACGAGTGTTTCAAAACGAGTTATAGAAAAGAATCGTGAAGGAGTTATGGCAGTGACATTAGAAAGTCGTAAGAAAACTCCTCGAATGGAAAGTAAAAAGGACCTTAAAAAATAATATTACCACGTTAAAACATTAAATTGTAGGTCGAGAATAATATTTAAAAATAAATTGAATAAAAAATGTAAAAATAGTGTTTTCTTGTTGAAACCTTGAAAATGTTGAGTTTTTCAAATCGATTTTCCTACAAAAAAATTGATCGTAATAAAAGTTTTTGGAAATTATCTGAACTTTTATAATCTGAATTCTGAATTCTGAATTTATTAGTTAAAAGTTCATTTTAGGCTATTTTTCGACAAAAAATTCCTAATATCTCTACTAAAAATAAAAAAAATATTGGTATCAATACAGATTCTGAAAGGTGATAAAAATACCTTTCAAACAAGCCCAGATTGAGAAATCTACTATAATGCTATCCGATTTTATGACGAATTTAATTAAATTATTCTATGTATATATGGAAAAATATATATTTTGAAATTTTGGGGGGCTCCAAATCCAAGTTAGAGCTATGGTCTCTTGAGCAAAATTTCTCAGAATCACCTATATATTACGATTTTGCTATACGCTTCATCAAAAAAAAAATTAACCCGCCCTAATATATATATATATATATATATATATATATATATATATATTAGGGCGGGTTAATTTTTTTTTTGATGGAGCGTACAGCAAAAACGTAATCTATTGGTGATTCTGAGAAATTTTGCTCAAGAGACCATAGCTCTAAGTTGGATTTGGAGCCCCCCAAAATTTCAAAATATATATACATAGAATAATTTAATTAAATTCGTCATAAAATCGGATAGCATTATAGCAGATTTCTCAATCTGGGCTTGTTTGAAATGTATTTTTATCACCTTTCAGAATCTGTATTGATACCAATATTTTTTTTTATTTTTAGTAGAGATATTAAGAATTTTTTGTCGAAAAATAGCCTAAAATCAACTTTTAACTAATAAATTCTGAATTTTCTTCGATTTTTTTCGAGATTATGAAAGTTCAGATAATTTCCAACAACTTTTATTACGATCAATTTTTTTGTTTTTGAACTCCTTTTTGTAGGAAAATCGATTTGAAAAAATCAACATTTTCAAGGTTTCAACAAAAAAACACTATTTTTACATTTTTTATTCAATTTATTTTTAAATATTATTCTCGACCTACAATTTAATGTTTTAACGTGGTAATATTATTTTTTAAGGCCCTTTTTACTTTCCATTCGAGGAGTTTTCTTACGACTTTCTAATGTCACTGCCATAACTCCTTCACGATTCTTTTCTATAACTCGTTTTGAAACACTCGTTAATAATTGTACATGTCTTTCTGTTCCATATATGTGCATTGGAATTTGTGGATCAGCCAGTGGTGGTTCAACGAAATCTAAGTATTCTACCAAGTGATCATATGGAATCTGTCGAGTAAATGCTGGTTCAAATAATATATCGTCGTTATTCATATCAACCATATTGACACAATCAGTAGCATTGAAATTTAAGATATATTTTTTGTAAACTCTGAGTTTAGTTGGATCGTACAATTTTTCTCGATAGTGTAAAATCTTTTTGATAGCTCTATCCCGTACTGATTTTCGATCATCAAATAACATTGTTAATAAGATATTTTCTGGATGTGCGTAATATGAGTTGTTTTGAATTACACCATCTACAATATTACGAAAGTTTGGTTGTAAGTATCGTGTCCAACGTATAAATTTTAATAAAAGTGCACTGCCGTACACAACAGAGTTATAAAACTTCACATTGAAGTACATTGGCACATAAACTGTAATAATATAAACTGCCAAAGTTTTTAAATTGGTCGATGGTGTATTAGTTGTTACATATAATCGTAGTAATCTACTTGCTTTGGTTAACCAACGAGAATGTGCAATTGGTCCTGGTTTAATGTTAGCTAAAAATAAAAAAAAATTGGTATTGTGATAACCGAGTTTTTATTTAAGTATTTTGGCAAACTACGTTCGCATTGCTCGATGAACGATTAAGGAAGAAGGAAAAGCAAGCTTGGCAACGTTTAGTGTTGGTAAACGTCATTATTTTGTAACGTCATTATTCAGTGTTACAAAGTTGTTCAATTGAACAATGCTGCCATTGACGACTTATTCTACAGGTATCAATAAATACCTTTCAAACAAGCCCAGATTGAGAAATCTACTATAATTCTATCCGATTTTATGAGGAATTTAATTAAATTGTTCTATGTATATATGGAAAAATTTCTATTTTGAAATTTTGGGGGGCTCCAAATCCGACTTAGAGCTATGGTCTCTTGCGCAAAATTTCTCAGAATCACCTATAGATTACGTTTTTGCTATACGCTTCATTAAAAAAAAATCGTTCCATACAATTTGACCCGCCCTAATATATATATATAATTAGTTATTTTACGGAAACACTCCGTTGGGTTTGCGGTCTTAATAAGGGCGATTTATTCTATATCTTTATTAATAGTCTATATTTCGTGGATCATTATCCACATCATCAGGACTTCTACAAAAATTATAAATAGAAGATGTAAAATAATTATGGTATAACTTACTCAAATTGATACAATATAAAATTGGACATCCAATAGAATAAGAACTAACAAAAAAGGTTCAATTCAAAAGTGTCACCAAAAATCAAATCTGACAAATTAATAAATAAATCAATTTTTGACAGAAAAGCCTACTAATTACAATATCAAAATAGGAAAATGACTTGAACACGAAAAAACGAAGGTTATTGTGTTGAAAAAAATATATGATTTCAAATATGAAACAGCAACAGTCACGAGACATCCATAGAGTTAGAAAAAAGAAAGTACTAAGAAGGATCATCCAATAAATTTGTATATATTAACCTTAAACCATCGATATCTTGTCTAGAGTTAATAGTATGTGCATTCTCTTTTATGAAGCACATTTCTAAAAAAATTCTCTTTTGATAATTTCTTTCAATTTCCAAAATCTTAACACCATCCCAATCAATATACACAGTATAGTAACATAACAGTGGCTAAGTTTAGTGTAAAAACAGTTAGAAACCTTTTCTCTAACATAAAAGATCGTACTAATATGTTATCAAAAACTAATGTTATATATAAAATTAATTGTAAGGATTGTAGAAATGTTTATATTGGTCAAACATGCCAACAATTAAAAAAGAGGATTACACAACATAAAAGTGATATTAATTGTAAACCAAGGGCGTATGCTCTTTCCTCTCATGCCAGATTTGATAAGCATAATATTGATTGGGATGGTGTTAAGATTTTGGAAATTGAAAGAAATTATCAAAAGAGAATTTTTTTAGAAATGTGCTTCATAAAAGAGAATGCACATACTATTAACTCTAGACAAGATATCGATGGTTTAAGTGTCATATATACAAATTTATTGGATGATCCTTCTTAGTACTTTCTTTTTTCTAACTCTATGGATGTCTCGTGACTGTTGCTGTTTCATATTTGAAATCATATATTTTTTTCAACACAATAACCTTCGTTTTTTCGTGTTCAAGTCATTTTCCTATTTTGATATTGTAATTAGTAGGCTTTTCTGTCAAAAATTGATTTATTTATTAATTTGTAAGATTTGATTTTTGGTGACACTTTTGAATTGAACCTTTTTTGTTAGTTCTTATTCTATTGGATGTCCAATTTTATATTGTATCAATTTGAGTAAGTTATACCATAATTATTTTACATCTTCTATTTATAATTTTTGTAGAAGTCCTGATGATGTGGATAATGATCCACGAAATATAGACTATTAATAAAGATATAGAATAAATCGCCCTTATTAAGACCGCAAACCCAACGGAGTGTTTCCGTAAAATAACTAATTATAATTATTTCGGTCGTGCGTATTACATTATATATATATATATATATATATATATATATATATATATATATATATATATATATATATATGTTCTGCTTTTTTCTCGGGTAATGAACCGCGTTGTAGAATTATCCCTGTAAGGGTTGTTCCGACGTTTCGGCAATGTCACAATTGCCATCTTCAGGTTGGTCTTCTCGGTCTAAGCGATCTAGAAGAACTGATCGCTTAGACCGAGAAGAGCAACCTGAAGATGGCAATTGTGACATTGCCGAAACGTCGGAACAACCCTTACAGGGATAATTCTACAACGCGGTTCATTACCCGAGAAAAAAGCAGAACAGATTTTACCCGCGAGAATCTACGTATCAACATCATATATATATATATATATATATATATATATATTATAATTTACTTGAACGTAATTAAAACACATCTCGTCCGTTCTAAACGTCCAAATATTACTACCTTTACTTACATATCACCTCGGACACCAATCTCAAATGTTCTGTCATGCATATCTGATTGTCTAACTGTCTAACTGTCGAATATTTGACATTGATTCGCGGGTAAAATTTTTGCTGGTTCTCAGGTAATGAACCGCGTATTTGAAGACTATATGAGACTATAATTTTATTACAAGCTTTGTGTTATTAATTAATGCAAGTAAAATAAATATCTGAATTAAGATTTTTTTAAATAAATTATATTATACTTATATTAAGTTTTTCATAATTCAATACTTGGTTCTTAATTGTTACAATGATCTCAGGGTATTTTAATATTTAATATAATAATAGTAATATTTACAAAAAAACTTGTGTGTACAGTTGGTTTCAAAAAAATCGAGTACACTTCATAAATCAGTAGGCATGATTTAGAATTTTTTTGTCATCTTTTGACAACAAATGCACGTAGCTTTCAGAAAATCAATACTGGATGCATGTATAGGTACCAGATTTTTTAAAAGGAACTATATATAAGCTAGAATTGCAACCAAGTGAAAACAATAAGATAATGAATTAATCATTTAATTTTTATTGAAAACACGGAACCATAAACGAATACTTAATATTTTGTTATAGCCCCATTTGCTTGAAGCACCTTTTCAAGTCTTCTAGGCGTATAACCGATTAAAGTAAGCCATAGATTTTCATCGTGACTTAATTCTTGCCACGATTCTTGAACAGCTTCCCACAGTTGGTTGGCATTTTGAGGGAAAAAGTCTCTTCTGTAATTTTTTTTAACGAGTAAACCCCAAACATTCTCAATCGGGTGTATGTCGGGGCTTCTTGAAGGCCAAGGAAGAAGCTCAATATTATTATTAACAAACCATTCCCTGATTATTGCTGCAGTGTGAACTGGACAATTATCTTGTTGGTAGACAAAATTATTGTTCCCGTATAGTTGGGTTACCGATAGCAGCATAATATCTTCCAATATTCTTACATAAGTTTGACTGTTAAAACGCCCTTCAATCCGCCAAGCAACACCTGGACCTTGAACGCACATCCAACCCCACACGTTAGTTGAAAATCTCCCCGATTTGTTATCCGAAGTAACATATCTTTCTTGGAATCGACAATTATCTGGACGGTAAACGCGTAAGTGACCAGAATTTCGGGTCTGATAACCGATAAACATTTTTTCATCGGTAAAAATTACACTGTTCCAAAATTGTCTTGGCCGGTGCACATAATTTAGACAAAAAATTATTCGTGCCTGCTTCTGTTCTTCAGTTAACAGTACTTTCTTAGCGCTTGACCGGTTTCGTAAGTCCGAATATTTTATCCTACGATGAACTGTAGCCCGTGAGCCAGGAAAATTAGTTGCCAAAATGGCCTCTCTCGCTACATCAAAGGGATTTTCCCTGAAATGATTTAATAAGGCTCCATCTTCTTCGACGGTGGAAATTTTTCGACGCTCTGACGTCTTGCAATGGTCTCGTCATGTTCCCATCTGCTTTTTACCCTTTGGACGGTACTTTTCGCCAAATGGTAATGCCGCGCTACTGCTTCTAATTTAGAGAGAATCAAAATTTTGTCAGGTTCGCTCAACTTTGACATTTTATTTGTTATTGTGACATCGACATTACTGATTTACTCCACTGAAAAAAAAAAATTAAATTTCAATTCTTTTATTTAAACAAAATATTACACGTGTACAATGTTCCATTCGTAGGTAGGTCTTCTAGGTCTAGAAGATGTGGCTTCGACCTAGAAGACCTACCTGAGGACGAAAAATGTGACTTTGTCGAAACGTGATAATAACTCGGTTACGGATTCAAATACGCGGTTCATTACCTGAGAACCAGCAAAAATTTTACCCGCGTATCAATGTCAAATATTCGACACTTAGACAATCAGATATTCATGACAGAACATTTAAGATTGATGTCCGAGGTGATATATTAATAAAGGTAGTCATATTTGGACGTTTAGAACGGACGAGACTTGTTTTAATTACGTTCAAGTAAATCACATTTCCCGTCCTCAGGTAGGTGTTCTAGGTCGAAGCCATTTCTTCTAGACCTAGAAGACCTACCTATGAATAGAACATTGTACACATGTAACATTTTTTTTTAATAAAAGAATTGAAATTGAGGCAAATATTAGAAAACTTATTATTTTCTTTAACACAAATTAAATATGAGACTAATTTTATTACAAACTTTAAATTATTAATTAATGCAAGTAAAACAAATGTCTGAATTTTATGATTTTTTAAAATAAATTATACTTATATTAAGTTTTTCATAATTGTCATAAGGTTCAATTATTGGTTTTTAATTATTACAATGATGTCAGAGTATTTTAATATATTTAGAAAAAACATGTGGGTTAGTATCGCGAAAAGTACATAGAATTTCTACATGTTATTTTTATAATCTAATTTACCATGCACGGAGTTTTCAATGGAGTATAATAACTTTAATTCACAAACTTACAGTTAACTTCTCAGTGTTTAAATTTTGTTTTCGGTTAATAAAAATTTCAAACTTCCTTGTTGTTTGTCTTCCACTCTGTTACCTTTGGTTAGATTTTCATTTTGATTTCCAACTGTCACTTTTGGTTAGTTTTTCTCCTTATTTTCCCAAACTGTGACTTTTATGGTTGTCATATATCCACGTCCTTAATTGGATGATACTTCACTTTTTGACGTTTACTCTTGGTTACTTAACAATATTTCTTAACACCGTTACTCGTTTACGTTAAAAATAATTCCTTATCGTAGCGTCGTCGGGGAGCAACTTTTCACGCCATCTAGCTGTCATTAGACCTTTTTATAAAACCGTGTCATTAGTACTACGATTTTTTTCTCAGTTTTCCTTTTTTTTTTGTTAAAATTTTTATTGGCTTTTACAGTTTTCTGTATGCCGCACATAATTTCTTTCTTAAATCGCCTTTAAATTTTATTGTGTTACAAAAAAATGATTAATGTTCACACTCCATTCATACTCTCATAAATTGCATTGATTTTGACGGTTCATAAACATATAAATAAACATTCTTATTCTTCTAAATTTTAGTATTCGATTCAAATTCTGGCCTAAATCGTTTTTATCAGATCATTTTTCAACCAACTGAACCTTTTTACACGCCCCAACAGACCGATATTCTCAAGGCGAGACAAATACTGAAACCCTTGCTACATATTTAAACTTAGATACTACACTAGATGCTAACACAACTTTTAACTACTTATATTTAATCGAATGTATCTCACTTGCATGTTTCTTAATGTTTCTCCTATTTCTATGTATATATTTTTGCATGAGTATAAATCGTCAGCGTGTTTCGATGCAGGATCTCTTCAAATCTTCCTAAAATTAATCAATTACTGCAGGATTTCTATCTTGTAGTGGTCTTGTATATGATCTCCAACCGCTAATTCGATGAATGCTACGGCAGCTCGATGAACTGGAAACATTGATCAAGTTAAATATTTGAACTGAACATTTTGGAAAGTTACATGTAACTACATAGTCAGGTATAGCAACCGTTTCAGTGCACATTTTAATTTCAGTTCTGCGAATGCCAAGAAGTGGGAAATAGAACTAGCCACGTTGAAAAATAACAACGCTCGACTGACAAGTGCCCTCCAAGAGAGCACCGCGAACGTGGAAGAATGGAAACGGCAGCTGCACACGTACAAGGAAGAGAACATGAGAATGAAGGCGAAATATCAAGCGGATTTGGAAAACTGCAAAGGTACATCCGTGCATGTTATGAGTCGGTTCGTGGAATTACAACACGAACGTTACGCGATTGATTGATCGATATTGTATAAAATATATAATTTAGAAATTCGTTATTATTACTTGCGCAATCGTCCAATGACATATGGCATGCATGCATCGAAATATACTTGCGTACTAATGACTGCAGTAATCACATTTGTTTTACAATAAAATGTGAAAGTCCAGAGATGTAAAATAATGGCAAAAAAACGATGATTTATATTGTTGTTATATTTGAAACGTTTTATATATAGTTTCTTTTGTCAGATTTATATAATTATTTTTGTGAATCATATAAAACATTCCTCCTTGGCATATGTGGAGCATATGTAGCAATTGCAGATAAATTGTACATAATTGTAATTAACAACATACCATTTATATGGAAAATTCTAGTAGTTATGGGACCCATAACTTTTCCTTTCGTTAAAAGATCAAGTGAAACATTTAACGTGTCTAGCCGAGGCATAAATCAAACGAATATGTACATATTTCCATTGTGAGGTCCAATTAGGTTGTAAAATTAAGAAGTTAGATTCACTTAATTTGTACAGGTCTGTGCTTAACGAATACCTATTAGCGTCGTGTCTATAAATGAGTAGTCAGAAGTACTGCGAGAGGCTCAAGTGCGGCCACTAGCGATACGACAGGATGTGAGCATTGAAAGTTAAAATGATTTCAGTGACCAGCTTTCTATCTACAACAACATTGTAGTTTTAATCGAATAAGCAACTGTTTCTGAAGATTTAATTCCTCTTCTTGATTAGATTTTCTATATATAAAATGCAAGAGTTCCATCTAGATTTTAAAAGACTCGAGCAGAAATCAAATGAAAACAGACATAGTTAAATAATTTAAAATATATTACTACATAGTTGACAGTTACTAAATTATAGTATGCTTTAAGGGAGTGGTGATATAAGTGACGAACTTAGAAGCGAAATCCAGTGTCTTCGACAAAGAGTGGAGCAGCTTGAAGCCGAGCTTGATGCGAAAACCAGTGAAATAAAACAACTTAACTCATCTCATAAACTATCCGACTTAACACAGGTTAGTTGATATTACCAGGAAATTAAACAATTACAAAACATGAGTAATAGTTTCATATTTGGTTTCATTTTTCACTTAATTAATTCTTGTTCATAGAACTTACAAAGAGAAAATCAAGATTTGCAGTCGACGGCGAAACTAGCACAATCTGAATTGGAAGTTGCCTTGAGCGCCCACGAATCGCAGAAGCAGGTATTGCTGACACTAAACCAGCAGCTCGCGAATCGCATCGAAGAACTGGTAACCATTCATGACGAGATCACGACCGCGCTTCAAACGTGAGAGAGTGATACGAACAGATAACACCGTTTTGAAACAGAGAGTTTATACATAGCGTATGTGTAAGCGTTTGCCAAACGCTTAGTCTAGATTTGTTCGAAGGTCTATCGTACTGTCTGTATTTATATAGTTTCCATGTGCCATTTATAAATTGAACTAAAAATTTCTTTACATAATTTTATGACGGCACGTGTTCCTTTCTTTTCGTTTAAAGCGATAGTTGTTGAAATTGTTTTTTTTTTTTATATTTATTGCGTATTTATTTTGTTTAAAAGGAAATTGTTTCACTTTCTTAGCGTGGTAAGAAAACGTATTAGCTGTATATGTAATTGACATCAAATGTACTAATGTATATCTTGTGATTTATTCTACAAACTTCTTCAAAGCAATTGTTATAGGTGTTACGTTATACTTCATTATATATAGTTTAGATTCATTATATAAAAAAAAAAATTTTAATTTTAATATCTACATGGAAATGTTCAAATAATGTGTTATTTGATAAAAGTGTCCTCGTAGTTTATAAAATTTTATCGACATTAAACTAATTTTTTAATATTCAAAACATCTGAAAAGACTAATATTTACAATTTATTTCAATTTGTTCGTATTGGGATGCCTGAGGGGCCACGAATTTCTTAGGCTTAAATATCAGCATTTTAATATGATGGCATAGGAAATATCGGTATCTCTTACATATCAGTAGTATTATTTTTTGATAACAATTATAAGTATATAAGTATTTCATATCACAAATAATTTAACAACGTGGACACTGTCAAATAACCCCTTCAAAAAGACTTATTTAACATTTTATTTAGCATAGATCTAAAAATAAGACATGTATATATCTTATTGACTTTTAATTTGGAAAGATAACAAATATATAGTAATCATAGTAAAGTTTTATAATAGATATATAGATTTCACTGCCTCTTAACCTCTTCTGTTACAGAAATGTACAAGTATGTATAAATGTAAGATATAGAAACTCTTATAGTATTTATAAATACCATTTAAGATTAACAGTTTCGTTTTATTCTGTATTTTTTTAAAGCATCACAAGTCATTGTAACTGTGTACCTTTCCAGATCTAATATTACAATGAAAATGAGAATCATGAAATCATTCATTAGAAAGATGTTCAAAATTTATCCTGATTTAATATTTTTAATAATTATGTAGGTTACTGAAACCAAAATATTATAAACACATAATTAAATAGCGTATAAGGTCTGAAAAGGTTACAAAAATGTATTTTTTGTATCAATCTATAAGCATTTAATGATGAGAGTAAGTGTATTAGGAATTTTAAATCATCTGAAAATGTTGTACACCTGGAGAATATTATTATTTCTACCAGTACATTATGAAGTCCTCCATGACTATATTTTAACTTTTATCTTTTTTTAATACTATTACATAAAGTTCAGTATAAGAACTTTCATTCAAAAAATTAGGATAATACACTACACTCATTATAAAAAATATTTGTTTTAGATTAAGAAATGTATTACTTAACCATTTGAATTTTTAATTGGTGCAATATCTTAAATGCAGCCTTTAGAATGATAGCTAAAGTTAAGATAAATAATCTTCCAAAATGGTTAAATACGACACAAGCACTGTGCTGATAAAAAATTCAATTGGTATTTCATATAAGTTGCACAGAAGTAATTTCGTCTCGTCTGTTTTATTTACTCATCCTTCCGTACATAAATAATAATGTTACTGATGTGTATATACATATAGTATTATCGCATATATATTTATAAGAAGAAAATGTATTTTTATCTTTATGATATTATTTATGTTCAAATTTTATTTGTCATCGAATAGTCGTTAAAGTAATGCTACAGAACAATGCCATATCAAAAAATTTGCTTCGTTGTAAATGTTTAATACTTCCCCGTTGTTGTGCCCACGATCTAACACGTCAAATATAGTTTTTATTTATACGATTAATGAATAATGCGTGTTGCGGATGTTTTTAGTTATACCATTGTTTGATCTTTAATTTTAATTAAATTTTCTATTTCTTTGTCTAGGCATATTAGTGAATTCTAACAATCTGAAAATTTCATAAATGCATCCATCAAAAATGTTATAAATATTTACATCCCCTTGATCCATTTTTATTGTGGCATCAAAACCTGTTCGTCCACTTTTTATTTATTAAATAATATACGGCAGCAACTAATATTTTCTTAAATATTGTGACAAATTTTTGATCAACTAGCGCACATTGGTATCAAACATAAGAATCGTAGTCAATATTTTTATTAAGTTTTGACTGATTATATACTAGGATTTTAAGTATTGCGTTTTTGCTACTTAGAAAGTATTAGAAACTAACACAAAATGATTACATTTACTGCATTTATTATATATACTATATATAAGTATGTTAAAGAGGAATCGGCTTTTGTGTAATATTTTGCTTTATGTTATTTCTGTGGAAAGTTAAATACAAAAATCAACACTTTCTCCTTATCATCGTAAATGGAGAAAGTAAAAATGCTTGGTTGGCTGTATTTTTCATTTGTATCCACAATTCAATGCCTTTATTATTGTTATGTAGTTTCTCGAATGCAATGATATTCATATTTATTCCCGCAACCGATTATAAACTAGAAATAAATAATATTTGTTGCTTAGTAACTTACAAAGATTTTATCAGCATTACGGTAATAACATTTAAAGAATCAATATGAGTATCATTTAGTATGTTATTTTTAAAATATAAATATGTATTTATAGGAAACTAGTATTGATAAATCGATATGAAGCTATATAATAAGCCAAATGTTCACATTATGTAAAATGAGCAAATAATATTAATACATGTTGAAAGAATTGTTGAAAGATAAGTTACTTTTTTATGATCATTTGATGAAAGGAAGACCAAAATGTAACAGATTCAATTAATTTAAGTTAGGTATTTACTTTTGCATTTTAGTTATAATAAAATATTGATCAATTATCTCTTTTATTTACTCATAACCACAACAATGTTCGGCGTTTTACTATAAAAAAGATATGAAATGAAATATCATTATGCAAACCGACCTTGAAGTGGAAAATACACCAACTAAGAACAGAATATTGTAAAAATTTGAAATGCAAAAATGTACCTAATTCATTGAGTGAATAATAAGGTTGTTAATGTTTGTAATTGACTTGTACCAAACATATGTATTAACACTTTTAATCTAAACTGTCCCTCACAGCTAATGGAAATGAATTAATACTAATTCGAAATGTTGGCATAACATAAATAAAATACTGCTTCAACCAGATACGGTGTGCAATTTATAAAATACTAACCGGGCAATTCCCAAAGAAAATGAGAAGTAGAAAAATATACAAATAACAGGTGACCCATGCCAATTAACCTTCCGTGACTGGCGGTTCATTTCTACACATCGGCAGTGGCGGCGGACTGTGAGTCTGCATAGCTTTTTTTGTCCATGAAACGGCATATAGATATATAATACGTCTCTTGTTTGTATAAAAAGACATTTTAAGTAATTATTTATATATAATATATATTTTTATATTAGGACATAGCTTTCATTGAACATTTAACAAAACAAATATTCTGTACATAATAACTAGACAACCAAAATCAGCAAAAGTTAAGAAACCATATCACAATAACATTCTGCACATACACAAGTTAAATGTTCAAGGCACATGAATTTAGTGCATTTCTTACATGAGGATCGTGTTGGTCGATTTTGTTTCCTGTCACAATAACTGCAACGACCTCTAGTATTCCCAGGATTGGGGCGCTCAGGAGTGGCATATTCAATCACAAACATTTTTTTGATTCGTAGCCTTATGGTATATAATCCTGCATTGCTCGAGAACGAATATGATGTTCGGCTAACTCGGACGAAAGTCTATCCAAAAATATTCTCCTAGTTGTACCAGGATTTTACAGATACAATATTCTGAGTGTCTAAACGAAATACTTGTAGCGAATATGTTGCCCTTGATTCGGCGGATCTAAATTGACTTAATTAAATGCTAATATGTACATATGTGGGACCGAACATTGTTACTGGCGGCGGACTCTCGCTCCGCAATCTGCCATAAAAAACAAACGACAGCACTAATATAGAGAACACGATGTACTGAGGACAACTGCAACATGCTAGAGGAATACCGAAGGTGAGGAATGTCTAGGGTAGGTAATATTGAAATAAATCCGGATAATATTCGGTTGCGGAGGGAGTCCTCGCGCCAGTTACGGAAGGTTAAAGGAAACGGGGAAAAAATATAGATGTACCTATTTATACATATATATATATATATATATATATGTATATATTTGTATTCTAAACTTAAACCAAATTTTGGATTTACCATCAACATTATGTAATGAAATTATTTAATTCCCAACTGATTAAATATTATGACATGTAACTGATAAATGGTAGTCTGATGTAACAAACTGATAAGTTAATTGTGTTTAGAATGATCATGTTAATACGTTTATTTTATTGATTTGAGTTAAACATATAAATATGGATGTGATTGCATTTTTATATACCGCATTAACAACAATATGTATTACTTTCATCATTCGTTGGTTTATTATTGAAGACAGAATATCGAAACATGTGAATAAAATACCTGGTGATATTCGATTACCATTTTTTGGTACAGTTTTCGCAGAAATATTGATTCCAAGGGAAGGTGAGTTTTATGTTTAGGAAAGAAAATATGGTAACATTTTATATGTGATAACTTTTAATGACCCTCAAATTTTTTGTAGATGTTTTTAGAAAAGCGAAATATAACATTGGGCGTTTTGGTAAAATAGCTCGATCCTGGTTAGGTAATTTACCTCTCATTGAAATTATGAGTGCGGAATGTGCTGAGGTAATGTTATGTAAGAGACATTTTGAAAATTCTTTCAATTTGACTATATTTGATTATACTTGATATCGTTGCGGTGAGTCAGTGTGTAAAATATTTCTGGTATGATTAGATTAGACATATATAATTAATCAATGACAGAATAAATTGTGCACTGTCGCAAATAAAAGTCGAGGTTCCCAGCGGACTGAACGGCCCTTGACTTTTGAAGTAGTAACAGAAAAAGTAAATACAAGATCATATCTAATCAGAAATAAAAGAACAGAACCAACTTAAGAACTTTACGAGATGTGAATGTTAATTTCAAACATTAAACAGCCAATTGCAAATGAAGAGTGATCGATAATGGTAATAAAATGAGATGAAGCAATGATAATTGAGAAATCGAGCCCTTGAGAAAAAAGGCTTGATAGGGAATGATATCGATAAAACAAAACAGAGGATAAGCTTTATTAATTACTATGAGGAAATGGGAAAACAGTAAGGATTGGGTTCAGGAAGTTGACAATAGAGGGAGAATAGTAGAAGTGGAATAAGGCGGATGAAAAGCTAGAAAAAAACTGAGTACGAAAACAAGGATGGGAGAAAATGAAAAAGAAAATAGCAACAGTATCACTAAACACAATAAAGCAAATAACAAAATGATAAAACTAAAACATAATAAAGGTTAAGAAAAAATTAGAAAAGAAAATTTCAAAAAAGGCTAAAAATAAAAGCATGACACTAGCAACATGGAATGATAGATTTTATGCAGGTAGTCTCAAAGAGCTATTAAAAGAGATAAGGAAATATAAGTTAGACATTACTGCTTTACAAGAAACAAAACAATTAGGCTGGGAAGTAATAGAAATAGGTTATTTAATCTTATAAAACTGTTTTAAAAGTCGAATGTTAGGGGCAGAGTTTATGGCAAGAAGCAGTTTCAAAGAAAATGTTTATAGCCTTCAGCCATATATCAGAAAGACTTTATTCGACATGTATAAAAGAGGAGAAGAGAAATGTAAGGTTAGTTAATGTCTCAAGCAAACTAAACGAAGAAACGAATGATGGACAAAGATTAATTAGTTTCATGACAAAAACATGGTGAAGAGTAGCATACAAATGAATAGAAAAGAAATATATAAAGGAATATATATGAACATCGCCAGTCAGGAGCGGGATAATCAAATTAATATTTTTAACATTCCTTTTCTATGCACCTTAACAGAAATGTTGAAAGTACTAGGGTTGCTGAATGTAACTCTCACCACTACTTAGTAGGGATACATTTTAAGATGATAAAAAATAAAAAGATGAACAGTGCAGAAAATAAAAACAGACAAACCAATATGACAAAACATACTGGACGATATACTAAAAATAGGTATGAAGTGAAATTAATAAGGAAACAGAACAATTGTAAATAATAAAAACAAATATGTTAGTTATACAAGAAAATGCTAGAATAGTAAAAGCAAGGACTAGTTCGATGAAGAATGTACCAAATTAATATTCCCAATATATAAAAAGAAGATACGCTGCTGTCTGAAAATTATAGAGTTATACTGTTAGATACATGTGAGAAAATATTATCAACAATAAAAATTATATTGAGCAGCCATTCTGAAAAGACATTAGGGGAAGGAATACCAAGCAGGATTTATGGGAAATTGATCAGTAATAGACTTAATCTTTTGTCTAAAAGAAATACAAGAATAGTGATAGTGGCTATTTAGGTATACTCACAAAATTAATTGTTTAGCCTTTATGGACGATCTGACTCTTTTAGTCAGAAGAATTAGATTAGTCGAAGAAAATACCTATAAAAAGATTAGTTTGGATTGGAAATAAATCAAATGAAGACAAAATACATAGTAATGGGAGACACGTAACAATAAATGAAAGACTAAGGGCGACCATTGGCGGAGGAAGGAAAATATCTAGGGGTGACACTAGATAGAAAGCTCAACTGGAACTCCAATATGGGAAAAACGGCACAAAAGGCTAGACAAGCACTTTGGATGTGCCGAAGAATCTGTGGTAAAACGTGGGGATTAGTCCCCAAGCAAATGTACTGGCTATACGTGGTGGTTATTAGAACAATCATTACGTATGGCTGTATTGTCTGGTGGACGGTCTCCTCACCAAGGATAGCCAGAGTAAAACTGGCAAGCCTGCAGAGAATGGCCAGCATATCGGTAACTGGGGCGTTAAGCACCACGCCGTCAGCGGCCATGGCAGTGCTACTGGATCTTCCACATTTGCAAATTTTGCTGCAAAGTGAGGCCAGGAAGGCAACATATCGATTTCACAATGCGGAGATGCAAAGGCCGCAGACATTGGCCTTCATGCGGAACACGCTGTCGACCAACATCCTGGGTATGAGGGCTGATACAATGTCTACAATATACAGCTTCGGACTGCCTTACAAAGTCATAGTTCCCACTAGAGACGAATGGAAGCGTAATCAAGTCGCCCGGTTACAGGCAGATTCGAGCTGGTTTAGGCTCTAGGACAACTGAAGGAGCAGGAGCTGGAGTGTTCTGCCACAAACTAAGAACTGAATTAGAATTCAGTCTTGGCAAGTATGCATCGATCTAACAGGAAGAAGTCTATGCCCTTAAAATGTGCGCAAGAGAGCTATTAAAAAGCTCTCTGCATCACAGGATGATAAAAACAATTTCTGACAGCAGAACAGCACTGCAAGTCCTTGCTGATAATCAATGTACGTTGATGTCGGCCAGGGACTGCTGCGCAGTGCTCTCGCAATTGGGAGAGTCCGCTGGAATAGAGGGAAACGAAGCCGCCGATTCCCTGGCAAAGAGCGGAGCTAACCGAGAATTCACTGGTTCAGAACCGGCTCTTGGGATTACAAGAGCCCTGGCCAGCAGCTCGAATAAGAGCTGGATGGAGCACGAGATACTGGAATAGTGGCAGGAGTGCCAGGGAATGAGATATTCCAAGATAGTACTAGTGCCCATCTACTGCACGTACTAGGATACTGTTAGGCTTGGGTAGGAAAGACCTGCGAACTCTGACTGCCCTGGTTACTGGGCATAAGACTAAGGCATCACATGCATAGGCTGAGTGCAGACTATGCTGTGAAACGGAAGATACAACAGAGCACGTTATGTGTGCCTGCCCCGCCGATCACAAAATCAGGTTCACAGTCTTTGGTAAGACAAAACTGGAGCTGGGAGAACTTGACAGAATCTCACCCACTTGGGAGCCACAGTGCGGTCACAGTGGAGGGGCGATAAACGCCCCACTCTTTATAACTAACTAACTAACTAAAGGGCGACTAATATATGGAGGGAGGGAATATTAATTCGAGAAAGTTAATAAATTTGTGTATATGGGAGTAATAAAGTGGTATATATACAGAGCATGGCATACCCGGAAGATGTAGTTCTGCTAGCCTACACGGGAAGGAGAATGCAGAAAGTGATAAACATATGGATGAAAGAAATAGAGAAAAAGGAAATGAAAATAAACGTGGGGAAAATCAAACTGATAAATAAAGGGAATGAGAGACGCTTTGGAAATAGGGGATATATACTTCAATCAAGAAAGACTAGAAGAAGTGACAACATATGAATACCTGAGAACAATAATAACTAATGATGAAAAAATAGATTTGGAAGTGTCAAACAGGACAAGGAAGGCAACGACAGCATACTACCAGATGAACAAGACTATTTTTGGAAAAAGAGAAACAATCAAACAATAATGCTACCAATAATATTGCAAGGGAGTGAAAGTTGGGCAGTGGAAAAGAGACACAAAGGAAACATTTCAGAGATGTAAATGAAGGTGATGACGAAAATTATGAGTGTGACAAAAAGGACAGGAAGAGAAATGAATTGTTACAGGAGAGTGGAGCAAGATAAAATAACAAGGAAACTAGAAGAGAAACAATTAGGATGGTTTGGGCACGTCATACCAATGGGAAAGGACAGAATAGTATGAAGGGTAATGGAAGCAAGAAGATAGGGAAAAAGAAAAGTTGGATGACCACGAAGGAAATGAGGGGGGGGGGGGTCGAATACGGGAAATAGGAAAATCAATGGAGGAAATGAAGGGGATGACAAAGAATAGAGAAGAATGGAGGACGTGGGTGAAAACACGAAATCCGACGCCGTAATAATAGAAGGAAAAGGAAAAGTGGAGCTGGAACTAAAGGCCAAGATACGAAAGTGGAACCAAAAATTGGAATAGTGTGTAATTTAACGGCATAGGCCTACAAGGCCTATATACTTGATGTCACTTGCATTCCATTTATTAAATAGCTTGTAGAAATTTTATTAATAATAATAAATAGAATATAATTTTATTAATAAAGGAATACTAAATTGTTGTTATATTATTATTTGCAGCCAATATTGAAGAGCTCGGAACATATAACCAAAGGTTTTGTTTACAACTTTATAATACCATGGTTAGGTGACGGGTTACTGCTCAGCACAGGAGCAAAATGGTTCCGCCAGAGAAAACTAATTACACCCACGTTTCACTTTAACATATTGGATTCATTCATGGAAGTATTTGTTGAAAAAAGTAAATTATTGGCTGATCAGCTTCAGAGCAAGGCCAATGGGGAAGTTTTTGATATTTACCCGTATGTTACACATTGTGCACTGGATATTATTTGTGGTTAGTTTATATTATATTATTAAAAATTAACTATGCTTGCATCACATCTGAATAAATATGACGTATTTAGGCACTTGCTACATCCATTAAAAAATATATACACTTGGGGTATCCTACATCTTACTTGTATGATGTTTTTCAATCTGACGCTACAAATACGGCTAATTATATAAAATAAACTCAATAAACTTATTCAGCCCAACAATTTTGGATAACTTTACAAATGTTGCTACTCCTGGTTCATAAACGACATTGTGATTTTTTTACTTTTTTATTAGAAACCGCAATGGGGGTTGAAATGAACGCAATGTCTAATAAAGACAACGACTACGTCAAAGCAATTTATGGGTAATATATATTTTGTTTCATTCATTAAAATAAGATATTTTGTTCAATTTCTAGGATAAGCGAAATTATTGTACATAGAAGCCTTAGGCCTTGGTTGTACCCAACCTTCATATTCAATAATACAAGTAGAGGCAAACTGTTCAATAAATATTTAGCGGATCTTCACAACTTCACACACAACGTAAATATTTACTTCTGCATACAATATATCTTTGTATACCCATATGTCGCTAATTCAGGTGATCAAAGACAGAAAAGGTGCATTGTCTGCTGCTCCTCAAACTACGGCAAGTCCTAACAATGAAGTGTTAGGGAAAAAGAAGCGGATGGCTTTTCTGGATCTTCTTATTCAAGGATCTGGAAATACTTTATCTGACCGCGAAATACGGGAAGAAGTTGATACGTTTATGTTCGAGGTATGGGTGATATTGCAACATGTATATTTGAAGTAAATCATACAAAGATATTTTAGGGACATGACACTACGGCTGCAGCTATTTGCTGGACATTATTTTTGTTAGGAAATCACCCAGAAATTCAGGTAAATTATTTCTCGCTTCAATATATAACAATCATCACATGCTCTTCTAGGAGCAAGTGCATGCAGAAATCGCAAACTTGTTTCAAGGCAACGATAAAAATCTCACGATAAACGACTTAAGCGAATTAAAACTCATGGAAAGATGCATCAAAGAAGCCCTCAGGTTATACCCGAGCGTTCCAGTAATCGCGCGAAAAATTACAGAAGATGTACAAATTGGTAAAATTTGTGGTGTATGTTTAGTTTAGTTTTGCGTATAGCCATAAAATCAAACAGTAGATAAGTGCTTCATAGGTTTTCAAATTCCATTTTTTCAGCTTATCAACTTTAAAAATTCACTAAATCACTTGCCGTATCTTGATGAAATTTTTGATTTATGTTAATGAAAGATTGATGGTAATGTTGATTTGACGTTTTATTATATGCGCCCACTATAAGGCTATGCAAAACTAGGGATAACCTTCGTAATGACAGAAAATAATCTAACATGTATTTTAGGCGAGTACTTAATACCGTCGGGATGTACGGCTGTCATACATTTACATCTCATTCATATGGATGAGACACATTTTCCAGAACCAAATCGCTTCATTCCGGATAGATTTTTACCCGAAAATGTTAAAAATAGGCATCCTTATGCGTATGTACCGTTCAGTGCTGGCCCACGAAACTGTATAGGTAAGAATTATATTATTGCAAATGATATATTACAATTAATACATTCCAGGTCAAAAATTTGCTATGCATGAAGAAAAAACTGTTTTAGCTTATATTTTAAGAAAATTCAAAGTGAAAGCGATTGAAAACCAAGAAACAGTCGTACCTGTGATGGATCTTATTCTTAGACCGATTGATGGATTAAACATTACGTTAGTGCTTAGAGTTTAATATACATGTTATTACCCATAAATGCTCAAAATATTTTATTAAATATTCTGTTTTTAAATTAAAGAGACCCGTAAATTTTTCAGCAAGGGTGTTACATTCCTTTCTTCAGTGGTTAGTCTCATTGGGAAGGTAACAAACGAGGATAGAGTTAACGCACAAAAACAGTATACAAAATCTACGAGGAAGTTTTGTTTGCAACAATTTTATGTTTAAGACTATACAAGTTTGAGTCAAGTTTTGATGATTATGGATAAAGACTCGAAAGAACTTGCTGCTATAGGTCCCTTAACTGGCGACATGTTTTCATTTTATCGTCAGTGGTGAGGTAAGGCCTCACATACCCCATGCTTTGTTTCATAATTTTAGAAATTGGATTTATTAACGAAGAATCATAATTTTAGGTTTTGGATATTTATTTGCAAAATGAACCTCTCTGAACAAATTTGAATAATTTTTTTTGAGGTTCTATAACAAAATACTCAAATTGATGGTAAAGTTGAGATATTAAAAAATTATCATTTCATTCAATGAAAAATCGTTTCAATGAAATTCATTGCAGAATAATTTAAATTGGTTTTCCTTCCCTTGCTGTTAGGGCTCACCTTCTTCCATGTTATATATTTACGCGTTTATTTATCTCGTTTCTGGAGACATGATTAGTGTGTTACATAGTTAGCACCAACTTCCCAGTAACTTTCTTTATAAATAGAGCTCCATACATTTTGTTTGTATTAATTATACTGTTATTGATTTCCTTTTCCAGTCCATCTTTTTTCTCTATTATCGACCCCAGGTATTTTATTTTCTTTGTTTCTTGTATCATTTCCAATTTTTATTGCTGTTTGTTGTGGGTTCCTGCCTACACTGATTATCGTTGTTTTGTTAATATTTATTTTAAAACTGTTCTTTTTGCTTTAAAGTGTTAGCTATGAGTATCAGGCCGTCGGCGTATAAAAGTTCACTTATATAGATAGGTTTCGATTTGCGATATCCTAATGGTGTGTATTTATATTTCTTAATCTATTTTCTATTATTCTTTCCAAAATGTTGTAAGGTATACATATTAGAGATATACCCCTGTAGTTTCTGCATATCGTTTTATCTCATTTTTTACAAATAGGTGTCAACATCGCTCTCTTACAGTTCTGAGGGATATCCTGGATGTTCCACACTATCTGCATCATTTTTTGTATGATTTTTATTGCATTATACGCAACGGAAATAACACATTTTGACTACGCCATTTCCTCACACCACATGCCACAAGGAAAGAAAATTTTACTGGTAAAATTTTCTTAAATATTTCTATTGTATATTACCCATTTCTACACTAATTTCCTTGAGTAACTCTTATTTAATTATATAATAAATATATAAACTCTTATTTAATTATGTAATTCTATATTACACACTACACATTCTACTTTCCTTAACTAATTAATCTTACTTGTATAGTACTTATCTAGAACTTAATTATTAGAGTGAGTTTTTGTCGCGGTACAATTTTGTTCTGTTTTATATACCTCTACTATTTTATTGTTTATTTTTATTTTAACGTTCGGTGGTTCCTCACTGATCACTTTATATGGACCTTTGAATAATGTTTCTAATTTATTGTTGTTTTCTGCTTTCACTAACACTTTATCCTTAAACTTATACCTAACATTTATACATTTCCTATCTAAAACTTCTTTCCTTCGACTTTTAGTATTTATTAAATTACTTTTTGCATCTGCCCATGCAGATTTTAATCGAAATCTTAATTCGTCGTGATAATTATCGAAATTGTATATTGGTTTACTGCTGTTCACAATATTACTTGGTAACTTACAATGTTTCCCGAAAACTAATTCGTATGGTGTTAGGTGTATATTTTGTGTACAGTGGAATGCAAAAAAAAGTAGACACGACATTTTCGGTTGCTTCAACAAACTTGATATTAGCAATGTCATGTAAACGTCAGTATTGTCATTTCAGTGACATTTTAATAAACTAGTGAGCCGTAAGCGTAGGTACCCCGAACTAGAGCCCCGAACCACCGTTACTGAATAAATAAGTCAAATATCACGTGGATTAATAAAATTCAAGTTTTATCGAAATAAACAAACGTCGTTTTAAAATGAATGTCAACTTTGAAAGATTGTCAAATTTTGAAAGAAAAGGGGATTTTAAAAAGCCACATTTATACAACAATTTGAAGAAAATCAATTACAGGAAACTGTTTTTGTCTACTTTTTTGTATTCGACTGTATGTACCGTGTTGTTAAATGCAAAACACCAGTATGGTACCCAACTGCTCCAGGTATCTGGAAACTTAGCTGTTTGTATTAGTAGATGCGCCCCCAAACTCTTGTGTGTGTTTTCTAAAGACCCCAATGTTTCATGGTGGTAAGCGGTCGCCTGCAACTTCTTTATCCCCAGAAGTTTTGCGGATTCATTAAAAACTTTTGCCAAGAATTCTAACCTTTGATCTGTAACAATAGTTTGTGGTATCCCGAACCTTAAAATGAAGTTATCTACAAATGTTTTTGCTACGGTCTCAGCTTCTTTATTTGTGATTGCATACCCCTCTACGAATTTAGTTAACTCGCATTGAATCGTAAAGATATATGTATTACCTTCATTGTCCTGATTTAATGGACCTACTAAGTCCAAAAATATATTTTGAAACGATGATGAAGCTTTGTTGGTTATTGTGAGCGGTTCGATATGAGTCCTTATACCGTTGACAGTCATCACAACTCGCAATAAATTTTGAAATACAGTCGAATGCAAAAAAAAGTAGACACGAAATTTTCGGCTGCTTGAACAAACTTGCTTGATATTAGCAATGCCATGTGAACGTCAGTATTATCATTTCAGTGACATTTTAATGAACTGGTGAGCCATAAGAGTAGGTAACCCCAACTAGAGCCCCGAATCACTGTTACTGAATAAATAAATCAAATATCACGTGGATTAAGAAAACTTACTGAGAAAATTCAAGTTTTATTGGCATAAAGAAACTTCGTTTTAAAATGAATGTCAACTTTGAAAGATTGTAAAATTTTGAAGGAAAGGGGGATTTTAAAAAGCCACATTTATGCCACAACAATTTGAGGAAAATCAATTACAGGAAACTGTTTTTGTCTACTTTTTTTACATTCGACTGTATCATCTCTCATATGTTCCCAATAATATTGTTATTTTATATTTGCATACATGCGATTTATTCCTGCATGACCCCCGGTGTGCAGCATATGAAAATCGTTCAAGATCAGTTGTTTTCTTACATTTGATTTTATTAGAATGATTTATAATACAGATATTTATGTTAAAGTTAAATGTTATCATATTCGATGATTTATCTAGTATGCGTAGCTCTGTTGAATCTACAGGTCATTTCAACAATTCGACTATTCCTGGATGGACAATCCTTTCGTAGTTTTCATCGTTTGAAATTTCCTTTGATTCTAAATCATTTTGCAATTTTTTAGAAGCTCTTGCCATAACATATATATTGTTTGACATTTCTTTTGAACTTGTGACTTTATCTGTATTCTGGATAATGCGTCTGTAGCTGCGTTATTCTTTCCCTTTATGTAATGTATCGTGAAGTCGAACTCTTCAAGTATCAATCGGAACTTAGTTAGCGTTGAAGATGGATTACTCATTCCGAACAAATATACTAGTGGACGATGATCAGTATAGATTTGAAATTTTCTACCGTATATGTAGGGTCGAAAATGCTTAACGCTCCACACTATTGCTAATAGTTCCTTTTCTATAGTGTCGTATCTTGTTTCTGCTTTATTCAATGCTCTACTGGCGTAGGCGACTGGTTTATTGTCTAAATTTGCAAGAACTGATCCAATGCATGCCCTGAAGCGTCTGTCGTTAAGATGAACTGATTCCTTGTTGAGAAATCAGGATATTGCAAGATTGATTGTTCCATGAGTGCTTTTTGCAACGTTTCGAATGTCTTTTAACAATGTTCGTCCCAATGAAATGTAACTGCTTTACGCGTTAATTTATTTAAAGGTTTTGCGATTTCCGCAAATATTTAATAAATTTTCTGTAATAATTCGCGAAAGCTACGAATCGCTTTGTTTCATCTGTGTTTTTTGGAATTGGATAATTCTTAATTGTATTAATCTTATTTGGATCGGGACAAATTCCCTCTGATGAGATTACGTGTCCCAGATAGAGAACTTCTTTTTAAAGAAGTTGACATTTTTTCGGATTAAGTTTAAGATTGACTTCCCGAAGTCTATTACAAACCTTTATTAAATTTTGATTGTGATTTTTTAAATTATTTCCAAAAACAATAAAATCATCCAGATATGCAAAACATGATTCGTAGTTTAATCCTGACATAGTAATTGTCATTACTCTCGAAAATGAACTAGGACTAGTTTTCAATCCCATTGCTAACCTAGTCATTTGAAACTGCCCTTTACCTGTGGTAAATGCTGTACATTTTCTACTCGTAGGTTCCAGCTCCACTTGGTAATATCCTCGCGATATATCTAGGTGCGTAAAGTACACTGCTCCTGATAATGAGCCCCCTTTTGAGTCCCCTTTTTTCGGTACTATTAAAATTGGTGAAGACCATGTGGATTTTGTTTCTTCTATAATCCCGTCTCTTAGCATTTTATCAATTTGCTGATCGATTTCACTCTTTTGGACCTGTGGTATTCTGTACGGTTTGACGTAAATCGGATTTGCTTGATCTTTTAATTTCATTCTTTCTCGCACTACATTCGTTACTGTTATCATTTTCTAACAAGAATATATCTGCGTATTTGGCGCAAATTTTTTCAATGGAATCTATCTCTTCCTCGTTTAAATTATTTATGTTGATCAATTCCAACAGTTTATCAACCCTTGGTACCGAATTCGCAAGTACATCAAAGTTATAAAGTTCATTTGATTCTAATTTTGCCAAAGTTCGTTTGAAGCTTTTTATTTTTACTTCTTTTTCATTTGTATTTAGGAATCCAACTGGAATCATGTGTGATTTTGGCCTTGCTATTATTTCCGCTGTGGAAACTCCTTCGGAAATTTCGCTTGGCAATACCACACAATCATTTTGTTGTCAACCCAAAAATACCTTATAACTTCGCACCGTGGTGGTAAAGTGGTATACGTGTTAATTTTTTATTCTAATTGTGTTACAATTTATTCCAAAATGAAAATAAAATTCAAATTTATCCATAACCAAGAATTCATGCTCAATTTTGTATTTTTTTACATTTAAAGTTAATGTTGTAGAACCTTCTGACGTTGTTGATCCCGCAATACCATTTATTGTTATTTTTTGTCGGGTATCGATTTTTTCGTCATTTAATATGTTTTTAAAAATAATGCTTACTGATGCTCCGGTATCTACCAAAAATAATACGTTCATATTTCATATTTCATTCTCAAAAAATTCATGCCATTCATTCTTAATATTATATCCTTTCGCTCATTATTCACGAAAAAATTGACCCGGCTTTGTCGGTTTTTCTGTTTCTGTATAAAATACCCTTCGTGAAGCGAATCTTTTGCCGCTTGGAGAGCGAGTCGTTTGACTTCGGAAGCCTCGTTGTGGATGTCCCCGGTACGAACCACGTTGTGGGTTGTGGCTCTGATAGTTGGTGGCGGAACAACCTCTTTGACTGCCTCTAAAATTATGTCCCATGTTGTTGCAACGGTTGTAGTTATTGTTATGGTTTTGTCCTCTGTTATGTGTATAAAACATCGTTGACGTTATAGGTTTATTGGCTTCTTCGTCCTTTGCCAAATTAATAGCCTATTTTAATGTTTGACAATTTCTGACTTTGAAAATTGTTCGCACTTCGTTATTCCGAATACCATTACAAAATGAATTTATCGCAACTTTTTCGTTTACTCCCCGTAATTCGCTTAACATTTGCTCAATGTTTCGTCCAAATTCGTCAACCGATTTGAATTGCTGTTTAGCTTGGTGAAGTTGGTTTGGTTGGACTGTTGCCGATTTCCGTGTTACAAAATTATTTTTTAGGTTTGATACTAATTCTTTTACCGTGTTATATTTTGAACTGAGCCTAACTTTCGCGTTTTCTGATAATCGCGTTTTTAAAACAATTAATAAGGATTTTTTTATCCTCCTGACTCAACATACTCGCGTATAATTCAATAGAATCTATAAGTCGTTTCGTTGTGTCCTCGTTTCCATCCATTGACGGTAAAATACTGCCTGCAGTTTTAAGGTTGAAAGTTTCAGCCATTTTGACCTGCAGCCTGTCTTTTAGGACAGCACGAACGTCGGAAAAAAGTTTCTCTAAACAAGTAATGTATTGTTTAATTTTAAATATTTGCTCTTCGGTTGTAACAATAGCTCGCGCACTTAATTTTAACTTATCATATTTATTTGAATGTTGTTCTAATTCACTTATATATTTTTGCGTTAATTGTTCATTAGCTCGCCCATTATTTTTAAATAACCTTACTTGTGTTAGTATTGTCTCGAAGTCCTCCTCGTAGTCCTCCATTGACCATCGTGTTATTTTCACTCTTCAATTCCGTCATTGTTAGTAGTTCTTGAGTCCTTCCGACTTCCCTTCGGATCTGCCTGTCTATTCTTCTACTGCAACGTCTGTGGATGATGTATGCCGCTAACAGGACTCCTATGATTCCTATCATCGTTATCGCGACTTCTTGAACCGTGAAGGTATGTCCGCTCCACGTAGTTGCGGTGCTGCCTCCACTATTTCCCGACTGGGAAATTATCACTTTTTTCTGCTCTTTCGACTGGTTGTAACTCATTTTTTGATGTATAGTTACCTCAAGACTCCTGTCCGCTTTAGAAGATCCATTTAGTTGCAGTGGCAGAGATCGCCATGTAATATTTTACAATTCTATTCGATTATTGCTTAACTGTTATGAGACTTTGGTCGTTGCTCTGAATAAAACACTCGCCGTTTTGTGATGTATTTAATTGGTTTACTTTTCACTAACACATTGTAATATGATAGTTCGTCGGGTATCGGTCGGTTTCTTATTCTGGGTTTTCTTCTTCCTCTCCTTTTGTCTTTGGATTGGTTCTCTATTTTCTATGCCCAAAAGATCCATATAATACCCTCCTTGTCCTTTAAGTTGGTCAATAAATTCTTTTACCATTTTGAGTCTTTTATCATTTTTTCACGTTTTCTCTTTAGTTTTTATATATTTTGTTCATTGTTGTATCTTTGTTTTCCTTAAATATGTTTTTCATATTGTTTTCGACTTCCTCTTTAATCGTATAGTTCCACCATGCCGTTTGTTTCCTTCTGTTTGTACATTTGCTGATTCCACAAACTTTTGTAGCCACTTTCTTAATTAGTTCTTTAAAGTACTTCCACAGTTCCATATTTTTTTATTTCTTGTGTCTCTTCTTATATTTTTTTCAAGTTTTAATTTTCTTCAATTTGTTTCCTCTTGTAATTTGTAACTTTTGTTAGCATTCTAATTTTTCAAACTTTGCTACTTCTTGGTTGGGATTTGGTTTCGAATTAGTTTCAGTTTGATTTCAATCAAGTGATGGCTACTTGCTATATCAATTCCTCTTTTTACTTTGACCGCCATTAGCTTTGGTTTATTAAATCTTTCTAGTAGTATTAAATCTATTATTGACTTCTCTTCCCGAGTAACTACTTTCATGATATATTTACGGCCTTCGATCAAACTGTGTATAACCTACTACTAAGTCATTCAATATACAGAAGTCAATGATTCTCTTTTTTGTTGTTTCATCGAATTTGCCAACTATTTCTCCTGATCATTGCTTACCCTACCATTTAGTTCTACGATAATTATTAGCAGTCTTGTTTCTCTTCTGCTTCATTTTGAATTTTACTCCAAAATTTGTCCTGTGTTGTTTCTATTTAGCCGCTTTTTCATTTGATGCGTAAATAAGCAGTATCGTAAAGATAAACAGTATCGTAAAGATAATGTCCATGTTTTTATATGGATATTACGCTTCCGTTCTGTTTGTCTAATTATTCTCTTCATTTTCCTTTCTTCTCATGTATTGATGGATTTCTTGGTCTTTTTCAGTCAGGTCGTCATTTATAAATACTCTGTCTTCCTTGAAGTCTTTCTCCTCCATTTCCTTCCATTTCTACTTGTTTTGTTCCATATATATATATCAGGACCCTTACCATAAAGTTCTCCACCGCCGCTTTTAGCACATATTTATCCCTGCCACAATCAGGTTATTTCGCTTCTGTTCTCTCTCAAGACTTTCAACTAGTTTCCTTATTTGATTTCTCATTTCCTTATTTTCATTAATATTATCCATATTTCTTCCATAAGGATTTAAATATGAATTATATAAAACAATGTGTTCTGTAACACTTGTTTGATTTCATGCAGCGCGGTCTTTCGACGATATTATATATATATATATATATATATATATATATATATTTTTTTTATTATATATATTTATACGCTTCACGCATAATAGTTTAACTTGACGAATCATGACCTGCATTTTAATTGATATTTTCTCTATACAGCGGTACTTATACTTATATGTGGATTATTATTAAGTTTATCGATATTGACCAACAAAATTAATACAATGCACCAACTCGTCGGATTTTACCCCTCAAGATATTTTCTTATGTGTCTTTTTATACATATACATAGACCTATCACAAAATATAGAAGGTTTGAAGACAGTTTATGAAAGGTGGTAATATCAAATTCATTACAAAATGTTAAAGACTTAATGGTCAACATTTTAACATTTATTACAGTAATAATACCTACGCTTCATATATATATATATATATATATATATATATATATATATATATATATATATTAAAAATGTATCTTGTCAAATCTGACAGCAAAATGTAAAATTTACAAGAAAGATGGTCTAATCTTACACCTCAATGGTGTAGTGAACATTAATTAAAACAGGTCCATGAAGACTAACTGGTGGATCGCTAGACAATATTGTTTCTGGGTTATTACCCTTCGTCAGTAGCGATTACCAAGAACCTTAGTTGTGGAAATACCTTTACATGTAGTGGCCATCAAGGTTCTTGGTAATCGCTACTGACGAAGGGTAATAACCCAGAAACAATATTATCTAGCGATCCACCAGTTAGTCTTCATGGACCTGTTTTAATTAATGTTCACTACACCATTGAGGTGTAAGATTAGACCATCTTTCTTGTAAATTTTACATTTTGCTGTCAGATTTGACAAGATACATTTTTAATTTGAATTGTTTTTGAACTTAATTGCAGCAATCCTTTTATATGTTGACACTGGACGTTTGACGTCGTCTCTTGTGTAGTCTCCGCAAGGTGTTAGACAAGGTATCGTCTCGTCAGTGTTCTGTTGTCAGTGGTTCGTTAGGAGTGATTGGCTCGCGCCAAGAAGTTGTGATGGCCATTACATGTAAAGGTATTTCAACAACTAAGGTTCTTGGTAATCGCTACTGACGAAGGGTAATAACCCAGAAACAATATTGTCTAGCGATCCACCAGTTAGTCTTCATGGACCTGTTTTAATTGATGTTCACTACACCATTGAGGTGTAAGATTAGACCATCTTTCTTGTATATATATATATATCTTGTTTAGTCTCCGCAAGGTGTTAGACAAGGTATCGTCTCGTCAGTGTTCTGTTGTCAGTGGTTCGTTAGGAGTGATTGGCTCCCGCGAAGAAGTTTTGATGGCCACTACATGTAAAGGTATTTCAACAACTAAGGTTCTTGGTAATCGCTACTGACGAAGGGTAATAAGGTTTTTACCGCGGGAACAATGATATATGAAAGGAAAGATTCTTGGAAACACGCAACCGCCGACACGTGTTTCTGACTTATTAGTCGTCATCAGGACGGTATAGCCAAATTAAAAAGGTGGACAAAATTTGGAGATAAAACAATCGGAGTCAACAACAAGCAGCCGACCTCCACATGTGTGATAACACGTCAAAATACCCACACATTGTGTGGGAACATTCAACATAACCACGCGGGAGGACATAGCCACCTGCGTGAACAACCGAGCCGAGGATATAATAATGAAAAAAAAAGTATTTTGACGTGTTATCACAGATGTGGAGGTCGGCTGCTTGTTGTTGACTCCGATTGTTTTATCTCCAAATTTTGTCCACCTTTTTAATTTGGCTATACCGTCCTGATGACGACTAATAAATCAGAAACACGTGTCGGCGGTTGCGTGTTTCCATCCGGTTGTATGCCCAAGAATCTTTCCTTTCATATATATATATATATATATATATATATATATATATATATATATATATACACACGAAAGATGGTCTAATCTTACACCTCAATGGTGCAGTGAACATTAATTAAAACAGGTCCATAAATCCATAGGTCCATATATATATATATATATATATATATATATATATATATATATTAGGGCGGGTCAAATTGTATGGACCGATTTTTTTTTATGAAGCGTATAGCAAAAATGTAATCTATAGGTGATTCTGAGAAATTTTGCTCAAGAGACCATAGCTCTAAGTCGGATTTGGAGCCCCCCAAAATTTCAAAATAGAAATTTTTCCATATATACATAGAACAATTTAATTAAATTCGTCATAAAATCGGATAGAATTATAGTAGATTTCTCAATTTGGGCTTGTTTGAAAGGTATTTTTATCACCCTATTTTTGGGAATGACGTCTGTGTGTGTGTTCTGTGTGGTACTGTGTGTCTGTGCGCGCTCTAGCGTCCAAACGATTATAGCTAGAGCTCTTCAACTTTAAACTTAACATTTGTATGTAGCCAGGAGGAAAACGTCCTATTTTGAACGCAATCTCTTAACCGGAAGTGATGGTTTACTCTTATCACCTTTTTCCATATCTCGAAAACGGTACACGTTACTGGAAAACATTCTTACATAAATTATAGATATTGGGGTAATTACTGTGGGGAATTTGCAAACGGGGTTCTATATATACTAATTCAACACGTGTGCGCTTAAGGGATAATAGCCGCATAAATGACCGGGGAAATTCCGAATTCTGTGTGGTCGTTCGTGATGTTCTTGCCATGTTTTTCCGCTTTTTTGATTTCTAGCGTTTCTAACAAATTCAACCGTTTGCCTTTGGTAGTTGTATGCAATGTTTTAAATTTATTTAGATCCGGGAAATGGTTCTTTGTTATGCAGGTCTAGATAATTGATCGTGCCATCTTCGTTGTCTCTACGGTGAATTGTACTTGCTCGTAGAAGCAATTACCTAGACCTTCAAATTGGGAAAAAAGAACAACACCTGACCTTCGACATATTCAGAAAACATACTTTCTCAGACGCCATAACAAATGCCAATTCTTGTCAATTCAATATAAAAATGAGTGCCTTTCGGTCATGGATACACAGGCTTCTAGTATTGCCCCTATCGACTGCCAACTACAGAAGTTGAATAAAGAAGTTGAGATCCTGAGCCATTGTAAGAAACAATAATTACCATGAAAGCGTCATCGATCGGTTGATAAGGAAAAAACGTCACAAGCTATTAACCAAACAATTGTACGCACCGGTGGAGGATGTCCAGCGCAATTATTGCTTTATCAATTATGTTCCTAAGTTTAGTGACAAAATCTCCAATAGGTTACGTCACAGCAACCTAACACCTATTAGTGTAAATAAAAAGAACTTGGGAACTAAATTGGTAAACAATAAAGAGAAACTAGACTAAACATAAAAAAGCGGAGTATACGAAATTAATTGTAAGGACTGTGACGCTCTATATATAGGTCAAACCGGACGCAACTTCAAAAAGCGCTTGAACGAACATAAAAATCTATTCTAAACAACGCAAGAACAACTGGCTTAGATGAACACTGCATAACAAAGAACCATTTCCCGGATCTAAATAAATTTAAAACATTGCATACAACTACCAAAGGCAAACGCTTGAATTTTTTAGAAACGCTAGAAATCAAAAAAGCGGAAAAACACGGCAAGAACATCACGAACGACCACACAGAATTCGGAATTTCCCCGGTCATTTATGCGGCTATTATCCCTTAAGCGCACACGTGTTGAATTAGTATATATAGAACCCCGTTTGCAAATTACCCACAGTTTAATACACTCTTTGAAACTTTAACCAAGTGTTTAATTTTTAAATTTTTTAACTATAATTTTAGATTTAGTCAAAGAGTGCAGTGATAATATCAAAGTTATTATGGATAATCAAGAACCATCAACATCGTCTGCGGTGTCTTCGCAAATGGAAGCAACAACATCAACAAGTTTTGACTCCAGATTGACTAACATGCCTCATCAAGATATTGTTGTTTTTGGTTTATCAAGTGATTTAAATGATCTTAGTTTGCCTACTAAATGTGACATTTTAAAATATTATTTTTTTTTAAGTGATCGTGCTAAATTTGAAAACAAAATGTTCTCGTATAAAAATTTTACTCCTCACGTAACAGATAAATTGATCCAAATTTGGTGTAAATTAAATATTGAAATCATTAATAGAAAGAGTGTTTTAAAAAAATTAACTGGTTTGCTTGATAAATACCAGAAACATGTACAACATAGAAACAAAAGAAATGAATTTAAAGCATTTGTTGATTCAATAAACGAATTATTTTATATTGGCAAATGTAATTGCAAATTAAAAACAACAGAATGCTCGTGTGGATTGATTCCAGAACATCTAAAAGAATTTATGATGGACCAGCATAATGTTAGAAAATTCACAATACCTGAATATACCTTGAATATTCAAGACGTTGAAGAAGTAGCTACAACAATACCAACACTTACAACTGGTATCGATGATCCAAGTTACGAACCACCTGAATTACACATGGATGAAGATGAAAATGAAGCAACAACAGAAGTTCCAGAAGAAACTGTTCAAATGAGACGAGGTCATTATACTCAAAGATACGATGCCTTAAATTTTGCTAAGATGTGTGATAGATTCGGTGTTTCAGATAGAGTCGCTTCATGTTTAGCAACAGCTTTATTCGAAGATATAAATTTTAGAGATGTTCATGGTAATCTTGTTATTATGGATAAATCAAAAGTGGCTAGAGAAGAAGTTAAATCTAGAGATGCAGTGCTCCGTACACGACATACAAATTCTTCCATAACTGCATTCTCTTTCGATGGTAGAAAAAATGACTCATTAACTACAGAGAAAGTTAATGACAAATTTCATACCACTATGGTAAAAGAACCGCATTTAGTTGTTCTGAAAGAGCCCTATAATGAGTTACTTGGATATGTAAATTTGGGTAGTCAAGAAGATGCAAAAACCAAACACAGAAAACTGAATGAATTTTTCAACAATAAAACATTAACAGTTGATCAATTAATTGGCATATGCAGTGATGGTGAGCCAACAAATACTGGAACAGAAAATGGTGTTTTACGATTATTTGAAAAACAGTTAAATAGACCAATTCACTGGTTTATATGTCTGCTTCATTTCAATGAACTGCCATTTCGTCATTTATATGAAGCATTGGACAAAACAGTCACCAGTGGACCACGAGCAGCAAGTGGAAAGTTATTCAAAGCTATTCAAGAATGTGAGAAATTGCAGGTATGTAACACTTTATTTTATTTAATATCATCATTATTTATTGTCATTATTTTACTTTTTCGATTGGGATAAAGTTAAAATAAAATAATTGCATTTTAATTGATCTAAACATTTCATTTTTCAGGTAGTAGCTGATTTTGATCCAATACCACTGGAGAATATGCCTGCAATGATGGATCATGAACATGAGCTCGAACTATCAACAGATGTTAAATATTTATATCAAATAGCTAAAGCAATTTCGAATGGTATTGTTCCAGTTGATTTAGCTAACATTAAACCAGGACCAATTGCACATTCTCGTTGGTTAACCAAAGCAAGTAGATTACTACGATTATATGTAACAACTAATACACCATCGACCAATTTAAAAACTTTGGCAGTTTATATTATTACAGTTTATGTGCCAATGTACTTCAATGTGAAGTTTTATAACTCTGTTGTGTACGGCAGTGCACTTTTATTAAAATTTATACGTTGGACACGATACTTACAACCAAACTTTCGTAATATTGTAGATGGTGTAATTCAAAACAACTCATATTACGCACATCCAGAAAATATCTTATTAACAATGTTATTTGATGATCGAAAAGCAATACGGGATAGAGCTATCAAAAAGATTTTACACTATCGAGAACAATTGTACGATCCAACTAAACTCAGAGTTTAAAAAAATAAATCTTAAATTTAAAAAATATATCTTAAATTTCAATGCTACCGATTATGTCAATATGGTTGACATGAATAACGACGATATATTATTTGAACCAGCATTTACTCGACAGATTCCATATGATCACTTGGTAGAATACTTAGATTTCGTTGAACCACCACTGGCTGATCCACAAATTCCAATGCACATACAAGGAACAGAAAGACATGTACAATTATTAACGAGTGTTTCAAAACGAGTTATAGAAAAGAATCGTGAAGGAGTTATGGCAGTGACATTAGAAAGTCGTAAGAAAACTCCTCGAATGGAAAGTAAAAAGGACCTTAAAAAATAATATTACCACGTTAAAACATTAAATTGTAGGTCGAGAATAATATTTAAAAATAAATTGAATAAAAAATGTAAAAATAGTGTTTTCTTGTTGAAACCTTGAAAATGTTGATTTTTTCAAATCGATTTTCCTACAAAAAAATTGATCGTAATAAAAGTTTTTGGAAATTATCTGAACTTTTATAATCTGAATTCTGAATTCTGAATTTATTAGTTAAAAGTTCATTTTAGGCTATTTTTCCACAAAAAATTCCTAACATCTCTACTAAAAATAAAAAAAATATTGGTATCAATACAGATTCTGAAAGGTGATAAAAATACCTTTCAAACAAGCCCAGATTGAGAAATCTACTATAATGCTATCCGATTTTATGACGAATTTAATTAAATTATTCTATGTATATATGGAAAAATATATATTTTGAAATTTTGGGGGGCTCCAAATCCAAGTTAGAGCTATGGTCTCTTGAGCAAAATTTCTCAGAATCACCTATATATTACGAATTTGCTATACGCTTCATCAAAAAAAAAATTAACCCGCCCTAATATATATATATATATATATATTGCATTTATTTTGTCATCGCAGGTTGCTTTGCATTTAAAGAAGACAATTGGATTTTTGGGCGTAAATAGAGCAATAACTATTCTACGTTTGGAAAAAATTACTAAAATTGGACTAAAAATAAAAAAGATATGATGGTTACACTCTTAAGTGAAACACTGCATATAATTAGTTGCTTTAATCTTTATATATTTATTGGATAATCCTCCTTAGTACTTCATTTTCTAACACTATGGATGTCTCGTGTCAGCAAGCCATTTTGTTATTTCTTAAATTGTATTTGATGTCTAATTTTATATTGTATCAATTGAGTAAGTTATACCATAAGTATTTTAAATCTTCCATTTATAATTTTTTGTAGAATTCCTGATGATGCTTCACGAAATATAGATAATTAATAAAGATATAGAATAAATCGCCCTTTATATTGTAAAGGTCATAAATTAACAAGGAAAGCGTTGACCAAAATAATAAATAGAATAACAGCAACGACGATGCCGAGACTAAAATAGAATATGTTACGCACGGAGCGGGGAATAGCGAAGAAGGGAAAATTAAGTAGGGACATCTTTTAAATATGATGGTACGAGCCGAAATCGATCTATTCTGCAAGTAGTTCAGCTACAGCCCATAAGATGAACGAAGTCCAGAGTACATCCAAGAGTCTCCAGGTGAAAATTGAAGAAGATTAGTAAGAAATTCTTTTTAGGTAATTAATATTTTGAGTTAATACTTTTATTCCATTGAGTGGTAAGTTTCATTTTCGTTGTATCATTGGGATAAAAATTATAATATTTTATTTGTTGTAGTTTCCTTGGTAAATAATTATTAAGTTAAACCGTCGTGAAGGAAATATTGTTGTATTTTCCTGGTTAGTAATGTAAATTAATTTAAACAAACCCGTCGTGAAGGAAATATCATTGTATTTTCCTGGTTATTAATATAAATTAATTTAAACTAACCCGTCGTGAAGGAAACATCGTTGTATTTTCCTGGTTAGTAATATAAATTATTAAATTAACCCGTCGTGAAGGAAATATTGTTGTGTTTTCCTGGTTAGTAATATAAATTAATTTAAGCAAACCCGTCGTGACGGAAATATCGTTGTATTTTCCTGGTTAGTAATATAAATTATTAGATTAACCCGTCGTGAAGGAAATATCGTTGTATTTTCCTGGTTAGTAATAAAATTTAATTTAAACAAACACGTCGCGTAGGAAATATCGTTGTATTTTCATGGTCAGTAATATAGATTAATTTAAACAAAACCGTTATGAGGAAATATCGTTGTATTTTCCTTGATAGTAATTAATTATTAAATTAACCCGTCCTGAAGGAAATATTGTTGTATTTTCTTTGATAGTAATATCTTTATTTCAACATATTTTCCCCGATTGTAAATAACTTTTTAATATAATTCGCCGCTGAGAGAAGAGCGAAATATTTCACTCATTTTGGAGCGGGGAAAAGTATTTTTCAGAGGAAGGTCGTCCACGTGGGTTTTTGGCATCGCAGCGATAAACCGTATTAAAAGGACAGCATCCGGAAAAGGAAAATTATATTAATAAGATTTGTCGGCTATCGCTTGAAAAAATTTATTAAATTTCAATCCAACAAAGCTCATAAATGTAGCATTGCTAATAGAATACGTACAAATATACACGTAGTCGTTATGGTATTATCAAGTCCAATATACTAATTATATGAGTAATTATACGTAATAATTTTCTGATATATATTTCAATATATCCCAATTCATAGCAAATAATTTATAATTTATTATTTATTAACTGAATAACTGGAGCAATATTCGCTACAATACACATAAAGAACTTTACAAAATCGATATTATATTAAGTTTACACAAAAATAGAATAGTTAATTAAATACCACGCTTTTTGAAAATATTACAACCACGTCCGTTATTTTCTCTCATTTTTTGACACACGAAGAGTTCGGCGAAGATCAAGGGGAGTATTTTGCATTCAAAGATATTGTCTAATATTGTTGCTTGTAGACAAAGTTGCCCCGACTGGTTGATTGGTTGACTATTGACGAGTCAAAAATTTATTTCTGAAAGAAGAAATAAGCAATTAAAGTATGGAATGCTTAAGTAAATAAACAATAAATTTATTACATTTATTAACTGTAATTGGTATTGCACATTCTCTTCCTATATTCACTAGCTAGGAATAAATGTAAACGTTCTTCTGTCAAAATAGACCATAATATTTACCAATATTGCAGCAAACTTGCACGATACATAATTTGTTTATGAATTTATGGACTAGGGATCTATTAAATTTTAGATACAATTAATCAAAGCTCCAATATTGAAATAAATTAACTGCAAGGCATCAAACGTATATTGTAAAATTGTGCAAAAATATTATTATTAAATTTAATTACTAATTATTTTATGCAAGTCCAATATCAAGATGTACACTCTAGAAGTATTCTCTCGTAATAACTTATTCCTTTCATTTTTTTCTCGTACAGACTGTGACAATAATAAATAAATTTTGTAATATAGATTTACGGAATCTCAATCATGCTGCGTCGTTTGATTTGTCTACACACATAAGACCTTGAATGACCAATAATTATCTATTTATAACGCATATATGTTCAAAATGTTTGATTTTAAAAAGTTATATGAAATATAGGGTACAAATTCAAAATTATACATTGTTTTAGACGTTATTGATAAAAAAATATCCAAAACGCGTTTCATATTTAATTGTTTGAGAAACTGTCTTGCGAAAAAAGTCGTTCCGTGGTTTTGTTTGCCTGTTTTTTATCGAATTAATAATTTTCGAAGTAAAATATTTTCTGTTATAACCAGAGCGCGGACATTATATGCAAGTCAACTGATAGATTAGCTATTATGACAATCATCATTTCAACTTAAAAATAATCATTTTTGTACAGATTAATAGATAAACAGATAGAATATAAATATAATACACATTCTATCGATTTTTGAGTCGCAGTGAAAGCGTAAATAGCTATGAATGCAATTGCATGGCTTTACACTGCCTTAATAACACTGTGTGTTGCAATTACAATTCGCTGGTTCCGCAGTGAAGATAGGGTATCTAAATATGTGAATAAAATACCTGGTGGCAGTAGATTGCCATTGATTGGTTCGACTTGGAGAATATTGCTCATTCCAAGAGAAAGTAAGTAATGTATTTAGAAAACCATATGACAATTTGTTTCTTCAGGATGTATCCTAATATTTTCTTTAATTTTTGTGAAAACACATGTAATCGACGTTTGGATACGCTTATGAAACTCATATATTCTAGAGATGTTTAAATCAGCGAAAGATATTCTTGGACAATATGGTAAAATAAGTAAAACTTGGCTTGGAGGAACTCCCATAGTTCAAATTACGAGTGCAGAATATGTCGAGGTATGTATTATATTAACCACAAATAAGAGTATATCACAAGATAGTTAAATTTTGAACAGATTAGACATTAAATTCATATCGATATCAATATTTTTTTTAGATTTTCCGTAATGTTGATATTTTATTAAAATCAAATTATAGCTTTATATACAAAAATCATTCATAAATCTAAAAGACACAAGTTTCCATTCATCCACAATAAATTCGTCCTCGACTGAAGGTCGTCGGGTTTCTAGGAAGCCACAAAAATATTGAGCGAAAATCGTATTTGTTTCATTCATACGGTAACTGACCATCACACTTTTTCCTCGTTTTTGCATGTCTGTTCGCCGGACAGAATATAGATCAATAGATGCAACCGGTGTAAAGAATTGACAAAGTTTCAAACAACGTTAAAATTAAAAACAAGGTAAAAATAAAAATGATCTATACGATGTGAATATTTTGTGTATAAAAAAATATGAAAAATGACAAAATGTTTAAGAATGCAAACATATCTTTTGTATAAAAGGTGAGAAAATCTAGTTGAATAAAATGAAAAAATACACAATAATGTTAAAAATATTAAAGATGACAAACAAATTGACGAAAAAAGAAAATGAAAAAAAATGACTTTTTAGCGCCACTAATAAACGAATTAATTATATTAACATTTAAACCGGATTTTTTATGATTTTTCGTTTTTATAATTTGTTTATTTTTAAAAATGCGTATTTATCCCTTTTTCCAAAGAACTTACAAAAAATTATTTATGGTGTTTGGATAATTAGAAGGCGCAAACTGTAGAAACTGTAAACGTGTAACGATTATTTCAATCATTTTGACATTTGCATTTTCAATTTGTACCCCCAACACACACACACACACACACACACACACACACACACAACCGAACCCAACCCAACGTCTTTCAGAATAAAACTTTATGACCGCTTTTCCATATTTAAGTACGTTTTCTGATTCTTTGGCTTCATTGACATTTTTCGACATTTTGCTATTGTTTGTAATTTCTATAGCTTTTCTAAATTAAAACGTGCAAAAATACCAACAAGGTGATAAAGATTGATTATTGATTGATAAAGTTAAATGTGTAATTTTTTAGAACCAATTTTGGAGAACTTTGGGAATGCATGATAAAAATATTTTCTTGATATTGGCAATTATCCTTTAGTGAGGCCGCCCTTTTGTAGACAGCCGCTAATTTAATACGGCATAGAAATAAAAATTAAGGGGGAAATAGCAATATTATTAATTCCGGCCATGCTTACATACATTGTTTAATTTGCGGGCGCGTTTTGAAATAAGCTAACGTGTGGGGAAATGGCGTAGCCAAAATGTGTTATTTCCGTTGCATATAATGCAATTCAGCTGTTAGCAGTTGCATCCAGAAACAACCAAGTTCGATTATTCGGCATTAACAACGAATACGAATGTCCAAATTGCCGAATGATCATTTATTTTAATATAAAATAAGTCAATTAATTTTAATGCAACAGTAGTCGACGACGGAAATTATCAGCAAAGTAGCACGAGTGGTGTCCGATGCATCCGTGACCTACCCGACGAACTATCATATTACAATGTGTTTCAGAGCAACGACCGTAACAGTTAAGCAATAATCAAATAGATTTGTGAAATATTACAAACGAAAGAAAATTCTATCCAGAGCCGAAATATAAACGAAATGAATTATGTTACATCTGGGTGGCCCCCGGACGATGAATTTGTGTCTGCAGAGAATTGTTATATTTTCAATCGTGCTGATTGTTCATTTCAGAAACTGATTAGATTAATTAAATTGACGAATATTGTGGTCTCAGCGGAGTAAGCAAAATTAAGGAATGGCGAAAATAAGGAATGGCGCGGACGTGACAAAAACGAAATATTAATGATAACATTAATATATACATCTTGTATGGTCTAACGTTTCCTCTCTTCGAACAAAAGATTATTGAAATAGTATTTTGTGTACCAAGGCCAAAAAGTACTGTTTTTTCCGAGTTTTCTTTACGACCGAGGCGTAGCCGAGGTCGGAAAGCAAACGAGGACGAAAAAACACTTTTTGGCCGTGGTGCACAAAATACTATTTCTACTATTTTTATAGGGGATGGTTAATGAAAGTCAGTCGTTGACAGACTCCTTCGGGAAGCAGATAGTCTCTGCCGGGAAATCAAGTCTTCCTCGGGAAGATGGGTGTTAAGTTAAATTATCGAAGTCTTTTCTCAGAAAACGGAAAATAATCGGTATCGTTTAAAGTCAAAACGTGTAGAAAAGTGAAAAATTCTATTATTAGAATTTAAATAGATTTGATTTTTTTATGAATTTCGGTTAAGCTTATGTGGTGTAAGAAGAAGACAAATGATCTCTCTCCCGATCCATTGTTTTTGGGATTTATAGGATCAATCGGAAATGTAAGGATGTTTGTTAGTAACAAATGCGAAATTATGTTGGTTCTAGTGGTTTCAATTTTGTCTGATAAATTAAATTTAAAACAGAAACCTGTAAGGGCAGGTTTTTCTTTCCTTCCTCTAAAGAGTAAAACTAAAAAGTGTAAAGGTTTTATTGATGATCGTTTTTTTTTATATGCGATGATTACAAGTTTGTTCGTCACTACTCATAACGTATATTTTATTCTTTGTGCTTTATTTTAATTTTATTTAATCTTTTTCTTTTATAATAAAATTAATTAGACCATACTTTTGCTTTTATTAATTAAACGCCAAACTGGGACAGATGAATTAAAACAGACCTAATTCTAATTTGACAAAGACGGTCGTCTATTTGTTTGCTGGTGGCAGCTTTAAGAAATAAATTTGTGCACACAAGTGGACGACGTGCATTTGAAGTGATTATCCGCGAGTACGGGAAAATCTGGAGAGTAGAAAATCTGGAAATCGGCCGTGCTACCCCACGGGACAAAAGTTTCCTACCCGCCGAAGGGCTTCTTTCGTGACCCTGGAACTTTTCCCGGTTTTCGGAATTACGTTCGGTTTGCGCGGATAAATACTAAATATACTAAATAACTACTTATGATTAACTTATTTCGATGACGTAGAAAAAAATTCTAGTAGTTAGCAATAAATGGTTTAGCGCTGCCACTAAATTTATAATTTCCTGGCGTATATGCATATACAAGTTGTTAAAAAAAGTGTAAATCTACTAGAGTCGGTGAAGGCGTAATTCACAATAACAAACCGTACCGATACGTTTACTGGGATGACATTAATGAATTGGTCGAAAGACTGCGTTTGTTGAAGGCATCGCAAATAGCCGGAAACAAAGATGCACATCATAATGAAATTGTCTCGATTATTGAGGAATTGCGTGAAGCAGGCGTGATCGAGTAAATTACGCGATCAGTATCATTATGAGCACCGACAAATTTGGACGGTTTGCAAGCAACCCTTCGTCGTCGTCGGCGGCGGCGGCCATCGTTCCATCACAATTAGGATCCAAAGGATGTTCCGAATTTATCGTTAGTTCGGACTGTCGCGTCGTTGACGTTGGAAATAAAATATTTCGAAATATTTCAACCCCAGTCGAAAATTTGGATTCTGCAAATAAAAACTATGTCGATAGTTGTATCGACACACTTCATAGGAAAATACAAGATCATGACGATAAATATTCATTGGTGACAGAGGGGCTTTCGAAGAAATTACGCGAGTCCGAAGACGATTTGATATCTTTGAAACAATATGTTGACACGACCGAACAAAACTTGCACAATAAAATAAAACTAATTGTTACAAATACAACGGCATCCGTTGATTCGAAGTTATCCTTACGAATAGGAGCTGTCGAACGTGTAATAGGAGTTGTCGAACGTGAGTTTAAGCAAAATTTTGCTTTTATCGAACGTGACTTTAGGGGTATACTTGCTGATTTGGAACGCAAAATCAATTTGAAATTGACGAATGTTGAACGTGAACTACAGTCGAAAATTAAAGACATTGTTGACACACACGTCGGTCTTAAGCGAGACGTAAGCGTTATTATCGATAGTTTGGAAGAGCTTAAACTTTTGATTGCTCAAGCCCCAGTGTCAAAACTAAACCCCGCGTCGTCAGAATGAGTAGTGATAAACTCAAGCAACAAATTGTGAACGAACTACACAGGCCTGCTAGGAGAAAATTTAAACGTCGACGAGTTGTTATTAAAGGATATTGGATGATTTGTGGCAGGCAGATTTGGCGGAGTTTGGCTTATATGCTCGTGAGAATCGCGGCTACAAATACATTTTAATTGTAATAGACTGCTTTTCGAAATATCTGTGGACCGAAGCCATAAAGAACAAGAACGGAGTTGAAGTGCAAAATGCCATGCATAGAATATTACGCAAAGGACGATCGTCGAAAAATTTGCAAACAGATGCCGGTAAAGAATTTTTTAATAAAAACTTTGACAGTGTAATGAAGAAATATAATATAAACCACTATAAAACATATAGCGTAATGAAAGCATCTATTGCCGAACGCGTCGTACGAACCGTTAAAGAAAAACTCTACAAAGAATTTAGTTTACGTGGGAAACACAAGTGGATCGATTTGTTAAGTAAGGTTACGGACGTCTACAACAATACCAAACATAGAACGATAAAAATGAAAGTGTGCGATATAACTCTCGACAAAGAGGATGCATTGCTTTCTACCGTTTACAATGTCATCAAGACAGTCGGAAAACGATTGTTTAAAGTTGGCGACGTTGTGCGTATTAGTAAATTTAAGGGGGTGTTCGATAAAGCTTATACACCCAATTGGTCTACAGAACTATTTAAAGTGTCAAAACTTCAAATTACAAACCCCGCGTCGTATCTGCTGGAGTACATGTAAGGCAGACCTATCCAAGGTTGTTTTTACAACGAAGAACTTCAGAAGGCTCGCTACGATGACGCAATAAGAATAAGGTGTATGTCAAGTGGTTGGGATTTCCAAACAACCACAACAGATGGATAAATTCAAACGTAGTTTAAAATTTCTGCTTATTGCGAATATATGTATTATTATTATTTTTTTTAATAAAACACAACTTAAAACATTTTTTTTATTTATTACTTACAGTTATACATTGACATTTGATTATTTTAATAAAGATATAGATTAATAGTATAAATAGATTAACAATTGTCGCGATAGCTGTGAAGATGAAAATGTTGACAGACGTTAATTTAAATTTTTTGGAATCGTACGAATAATACACTACCGTTTTCCAATTTGATTCTTTAGACTGGTTACGCTTAAAATTGACAAATTTAATTTTATATTCTAATTGTTTTTTGACAATTTTCGTTGTATCGATCGGCGTTTTGTACACATTTGTACCGTTCACTATCGCTACTTCCAATTTTCTCCATTTGGAGGGGCAGCTGTCGTTTCTTGAGCGGTTATAGTCGATGCAGATGAAGGCGTCTTGAAAATGTCTACCACGACTGATATACAGTGTGTTCTCCATAATGATCGAAAATATTAAAATTGTCGTTAGCATCGTTGGACCCATACTATTAACAGCGATATTCTCCAAGATATGCTTCGCAGTTGGTGCAATAATGTTCGATATTTTTACACGACTTCAAACAATATGGACCGCTTGCACACGGCCGAAAGCCTACCGCACACAGCAGAATCGCAAAGATGTGAGTTTTTCTATTCGCTCTCGATTTGATCTTTGTGGTGATTGATGTATCGCAAAATGTGCACCTCACTTTTTGACTCTTCGGACCGTGCGCGACCGTCGTCGTTGGCTTCGTCGTGTTCTCTTCAACATTTTCACCCATTGTGAGCATCGATATCACATTCCCAAAACATGTATATAGGATCAGGTGGGCCGTCGACATGCGTAGAATGTTCGGGTTTGTAGCAAGGTAATTTCCATTCAGCCTCCTTTTTATGTTTCCGGTAAAATCTGCCACACACTTTGCAAGTAAATGCCGGTCAATTTTTCCACGTAATATTTAGGCAAATATTTCATATCTTCCGCATTAAGTGTTTGTTCGTAATATGTACGAATTGCCCGATCGATCCCATCTAATTGTTCATTTGTTAACATTATTTCAACGATAACTTGTTCAAAATGTCAATCACTTTTTTCATTTGCGAATAAGTTTCTATTTGTCTCTTCACACGTGCACGTTCTAAGATGTGTGCTTCTAGTCTGGCTCGAAACATTATAATAACGAAATTTTTGTCGAACCGACGTCTCTTTTTACCATTTCACCATTAACTACCGTCGTTTCTAACATACACTCTGCGTTCTCGGAAAACCACGCACTGTTGTCGCTAGAGATCAATAAATTACGAATGTACGCCAGCACCGTTTCGTTCTCGATCTTATTCTCAGCGACCGATGTTATTATAACATTATAGTATTCCATAAAGGACAATGTATGCAGACGAGCAATACTGTATTCTAACAGAGGACGTAATTCCTGTATTTGTTTAAATATGTTTTTATTTAAACATATTTTCACACCTCCACACCCTTCAATTATGCACACGTGTTCTTGCGTTAAATACGCATGAGAGTTTTAGTTGAAAAATATCTGCCACCGTCACCGATGAGATGATTTCTTCGGCGCCGCGACCAATTTCAGTTGAAACGCACGTCTTGGTGAGTAAATGATCGGTAATCAACTTTTCGTACTCCCTCAACTGACTCCATTCATACGACGTAAACACTATACACTTTTGTCTACTTCTAGATAATTTTATTACCGGTAGATACCCGCGTACTGCACTTAGCCCCGTCGATATTCTATAATTCTTGCTTAGGTTGTAACCTTTTTCATTATCGAGAAGACCCTCGTTTTGTAAATCTCTTCGTATGCATCGTACAGATTGGCGAGCAAATTAAACTCGGGCGACAACGACATTTTATGACACTAAAACGATCGAAACAGACCTTTTATTTATTTGTACCCTCCTCTTTCCTCTACTTTTCTTTTTGTGGGGCGAATTAATTTTGCTATGAGTTCATAGCAAATTGCTCTATTTAATTTCATTGAAAATTCATTAATCCACAACGATAAAAAAAACGTAGATTATAAATTTTATCGCGATGCTCGAACGTTAGAATAGGAGATAGAATTTTGTCTATATTTTTAATGTGACGTCGGAAGTGTATTCTGTTTCTTGCAATAATTATCGAAGAGCCCCCACCTCCAAATTTGTGATTGATTTATTAAAATCACATTATTTTTTTAATTACACAGCCCTCGTAATTTAAAATTTTCAAAACCCCACGCCGCCGACGCACCTCCCGATAATCGAGCGCCGTCCCGCGCGCCCGATAGAAGACAACGACACACGAGCGCTAGACGACGACGATATCGCGATAACACTAACCGCAAAACATCCATCCCATCTTTTTTTTTATTTTTACACGTCAATTCACGTCACATCACATTTAAACCTATACGTACGTACGTAGAGAGGGAGAGAGAGCGAGAAAACACAGGAAACCCCTTACCCTACCCTACTCATGGGTCTGAAAATGGACGGTTTCGGATATAAGATTTTTTATTTCCACAATACGCATGTGTGGGCCGCGGAAAATACCCATGTTATCACTGGTCCGCAAATGGACGGTTTCGGATATACGATTTTTTTATTTCCACAATACGCATGTGTGGGCCGACGAAAATACCCATGTTATTATGAAATCCATACATCCGGTACGTTTTTCATTGAACATTTGGATGGGTATTTTGGTCGACAGGTTACTATGCCCGGTTGTTTTAGCAAATCTATTGACAAGCGCTGCTTATCTGAACTTTCTGTAGAACACACTGGGTAATCTTTTAGGCCAGATTCCTTTGAACCAAAGGCAACAAATGTGGCTGCAGCAAGATGGTGCTCCGGCGTAACTTTTGGACGAAGATGACCTGTATCATGACCTGCAAGATCGCCCGATTTAAACCCCCTTGATCTCTTTCTTTAGGGATATGTATTTGAAAATGTGTACGCCACGCCTGTAAATGATCTCCCAGAGCAACGAGTATATCAATGGTGCCACCGAATTCGAGTCACTGTAGGCCGTTTCGTATCTCCGAAACCGTCTATTTGCGGATCCATGTTCATTATGGCATTTTTGGGAATATTTTGGGCCATACAATCAGCACTTAAAGTTTGTGACACTTTTTAACATCCTGTATATGGATGTATAGCAATTATCTAAATCAATTTAGATGTGCAAAAATTTCAATATTATTTTTATGATACTATTCAATATACTATTCAATATTTATTTTCGAGAAATGAAATCATCCAGCCGGGCCCAGTACTGGAAGCGTCAGATGTGGTTGAATGAAACATGAATCACTTTATAATAATAACAATAACACGACATAATTTTATTAAAATAATCCCTTTTGCATGATTACTGATTATATATTAATTATTTTTTTCAGCCAATATTAAGAAGCTCTGAACATATATCGAAAAGTTTTCTTTACGATCAACTAATACCTTGGCTAGGAGATGGATTACTCCTCAGTACTGGAGCAAAATGGTTCCGCCATCGGAAACTAATTACACCAACGTTCCACTTCAAAATTTTGGAATCATTCATGGAAATATTCGTTGAAAAAAGTAAATTATTAACGAATCAACTACTAGCCGAAACCAATGGAAAAGTTTTTGATTTTTACCCATACATTACTCATTGTGCATTGGATATTATTTGTGGTTAGTTCACAGCAACTGTATTTTGAACGTGAATATAATTTATAAAAATTAAAATTAAAAATCAAGTGTGGTAGGGTTTTCTAAATTTATAGAGTTTATATTTGTAGGTTATATTCACATTTAAAGACCACAGTCTTCGTCAACGTATTCTTGATTATGCACGTTTACCATACAACAATTCTAATAATTATACATTATACATGGTCAGCAAATACCGTTATGATCATATACGATTTTTGTTGCCCATGTAGAAGGAATAATTTAAAAAATATGAATGTGCGGTTAAAATAATATTTATGCAATTAATCATATTCTGATCAAACATGTACATATTATGGCTCTTCATATGCATCAATATGCATTAAAAGTACGTACGAATTTTTATCTACGCTTATTAAATAAAACAGCGTTTATAGCTATTATTTATAATGTATGACACTGTAAAAAAGCAGGATAGCTATTTATCAATTTTAAATTAATTTTTAAATATCGTATTTAATATGTATTTTATAGTTCTTTGGTTTTGGACAGAACGAAAACAACGTTTTCTTCGTAGAATTCTTTTATCATTGCACGAGAAAGTACGCTTAACTTGTGCTCCGACAATAAATTGTGTTCTTGAATGAAAATAGTTGCGAAGGCAGCAAAATTCGATAAAATAAACTGTGAAGACAGTAGTTTCAAGTGGACCATATTTTGTTAACATCGTGGAGTTCGAATGTTGTAAGAACAAAATATTTTAACACTTTTTAAAAACTTTATTTATTTATTGATTACAATATTAAAATATTTAATTATTTATTTATGACACTTATTACTTGCTCTTAGCAGATTTAATATATTTTTGAAATTTTCTTAATGTAATTTAAGAATTTAACTTAAAAAGTAAAAACTACTTTTCTACGCTGAGAACGAAATATATTGTAATACTAATATTTGACAGCCATTTGCTATTATATAAAATCTGCAGAGGTCCGCACTGAACTTTCTTATACTTAGTTATACTACATTTTTCGAAAAAACTTTTCAAATGAAAGTTTTTTAAAATATCAGTATCTATTTTTTTCGATAACATGTACCGTTTTCGAGATATTGAAAATTGTGATACGAGTAAACCATTACGTCTTATTAAGATATTGCTTTCAAAATAGGACGTTTTGCTTATTGCTGTGTACAAATCTTAAGTTTAATGTTTCATAGCTCTAGCTTTCATCGTTTGGGCGGTAGAGCGCGTACATTGCGAAAATAGTCAGAATCGATTAAGGGAAGCTCAATCCGTTAAAATTTCGAGTTCGAAAATTTTCATGATTCCTATACTTACTTATACATAATGTATAAGAAAGTAATAATATAACACAAAATAATTACTGATACGTTAAGTGAATTTTGTTTTAATGTTAGTATTGGTTCTATTGGCATGTATCAGCATGTTTCTTGAGCTCTTGCAGACTGTGTACATGTACTTCTTTAAACGTAAGTAGTTTAATAGTGTTTTGTTCAGTCGATAATTTTGTACTTCCTTATACTTTATGTGTGTCTGACTGTGTGTATGTGCGCGCTCTAGCGTCCAAACGATTGTAGCTAGAGCTATTAAACTTTAAACACCGTTCTCCTTATCTCGAAAACGGAGAGAGGCTTTCATAAATCTTTGCCTTAGTGAACCTAGGTTACGGGTCTGACAACCTTGTACCGAAAAGTTTTTAACGTAAATATTATAACAGTATTATTTAAATAATCCTAGATAAAATATCGACAAATTTATATTCAGATGATTACAACGATCCTCTAACGAGAGTCGCGATGCACTCGTAAAATAATCTGAGTAATTATATGAAATTAGAATCCCAATAAGGAATCTGAATATATCTGGCTCGGGTTGAGCATAGTACAACTACCATTAATTAAATATTATGCGCACGCCAGCATTAGGTTTGTAGTGAATATACTTATTGCAACGGCAACTGGCAACATAAAAAGTTTTATCACGATATTATTTTATTATTAGAAACTGCAATGGGTGTCGAAATGAACGCAATGTCCAATAAAGACAACGAGTACGTCAAAGCAATTTACGAGTATGGTATCTTATTTTACCCTAAAACATTTTGAAATTTTGATAAATTTTAGGATCAGCGAAATTATTATATATCGAAGCATTAGACCTTGGCTGTATCCAAATTTTATATTCATTAATACAAATGCTGGAAAACAGTATCATAAACACTTAGCTACCCTTCATAACTTCACAGATGGGGTGAATATTCACTTTTACTTGCAGTTTTGTATATTAATGTATTGCTAATTCAGGTAATCAAAGACAGGAAAAAAACGTACCCTAAAGAAACTGCAGCAAATCATGTTAATGAAGAAGATATATTATTAGGGAAGAAAAAGCGAATGGCTTTCCTGGACCTCCTGATGGGTGGATCTGATAACATTTTATCTGATCGTGAAATACGCGAAGAAGTTGACACATTTATGTTTGAGGTAATGTATAATTTAAAACAAAGTATATGTTATAAGTCAATATTTTAGGGACATGACACTACAACTGCAGGTATTTGCTGGACATTATTTTTGTTAGGAAATCATCCGAACATTCAGGTAAGTCATTCCTTTATTAAATGCAACAATAATAAACACAACTTCCAGGAGGAAGTGCATAAAGAAATCGCAAACGTGTTCCAAGGAGATGAGAAGAATTTGACGATAATTGACTTGGGCGAGTTAAAACTACTGGAAAGATGTGTCAAAGAAGCTCTGAGGTTATATCCTAGCGTTCCGTTAATCGGACGAAGAATTACAAAGGATGTAGAAATTGGTAAAGGCTGATTCTCAGGGCACTGACATAAGATAATATTATCTCTTTCAGGTGGTTACTTAATTCCATCTGGATGTTCAGTTAATCTGCATTTGCATCTCATTCACAAAGATGAGGCGCATTTTCCAAAACCAGATCGCTTCAATCCGGATCGGTTTTTGCCCGAAAATATGAAGAACAGGCACCCGTATGCGTATATTCCGTTCAGCGCTGGCCCACGGAACTGTATCGGTAAACATTATTTTAATAAATAATTTTCAATTGCAATTATTAAATTCCAGGACAAAAATTTGCCATGTATGAAGAAAAAACTGTTTTGGCATATATTTTAAGAAAATTTAAAGTGAAAGCAATTGAAAACCAAGAAACAGTGTTACCTGTGATGGATCTTATACTTAGACCACTAAATGGATTAAACGTTACCTTAGAGCTTAGAGTTTAGTGGACATGTAATTACACATAAATACATGTACATGAATACCTAATTAAATATTATTCCTAATAAATTAAATAATATATTTACGCAAAAAATCCATGATGGTACTGTACTCATGGAAGAATTTCAGATGCTCGCCAATCTCAAATATTTGTCGATTGATTAAAGACACGATAACGAATCGGCAAACTTTTGACAATTCGTTAACAAGCCGTTAACGACCGTGTTACGGTGAGATTTTGAAAAAAATATTTTGTTGATTTATTTGGGAACTAAACGTTTGGTTACGGTTAATTTTTGTTGTACTTTTGTTGTTGTAGTCCTTACCCCTGTAAATTTTCCGCCCGCGCTTTGATCCGCCACTGGCCGCTCAATGTGAAATTTACGGTGGACTTTAACACCGAAATGCGGCCGAAGGTACGTGTTTGGCGCGCCATTTAATTCATTAAACATACTCAAAAAGGATCGAAGATATTGATTGGGGCTTTCACACTTTAATTTCTAGTTTTCCTTTATTAATTATTGTTGCAGATTTGATTATCATTAACTTTATATTAGATTTACTTTTCTCCATACGATCGATTTGTCGATACATTTAAGATGCTATTCGTGAAACGCGTGGTTTGGTTGTTTTTTTGTGGCACGGTCAGTTAGTCGGAACAATAATGTTTTTCCGAAAACGGACAGTGTACGATTGGCATCAAGGAAGACCGTTTTGTTTCGTCCCGTCTTGATTTGGCCATTTTTGATATCCGCTGAGGTGATATTTGTGCCGTTCGATTTATCGGATTTATTGGGACTTACAAGAAAAGTTAGTGTCCTTTGGCTGAATCTGGTGTGGAATTTGATTGGAAAAGGCACTAACGTCGATTTATTCGGATATATGGAACTCCTTGTGGTCGGTCGACTGGCTGTTGGAAACCATTAATCGTATCCACGTGCAATACGCTCGAAGTATGATTCCGGCAACCTATATGTTATGATTTGGATTTGTTAACGTCGACTATTTGGAAAATATTGTGCCCGATCGTCGAGATTACTTCCCTCAGGATCGTTTAATTCTTCTGGAGCCTTGTGGAGAGGCCGGTGCAATTCATTCGGTCCCGGTTATCGTATGGACCTTGAGTCGCCGTGCGCAAGTTCGGATAGGAACTTCTAGAAGCTTGGTCCCCAACTATTTACCCGCGAAGTATAACGGAGGTCTGTAATCTTGTTTTATTTTTTTTTATATTAACAACCCAAACGGATATTCGAGTCGGCTGAAATTTGCAAGATGCCGAACATTTCTTGTACCAACGTAATAATTTTAAGGTGTGCTATAAATTAAACTTGTTATTGTACTAAGTATTATATAAGATCAAGAAAAAAAAATCATTGAGTCACATTGCATATTCGAATATTAATATAGTAAGAACTAATCTTTTACTAACCCATTTATGTGGACGTGCAATATAACTTACCTGGCATCGCTTTATCAGTTCCCCGTCACCGCGCTGGGGAGCCCTTTTCATTTTCATTTTTTCGATTGTGCTTATTGTATTTCAGTTTTGTTATATTGTAAAGGGAAATTAAGCCAATTCCAATATACGATTTTACTTTCCGGTGGGTCTTTTTTTTTTTAGTTTCCTTTCCTCATTTGGATATCAGTAATTGTATCCGTTAAACTTTCGGTCAAGCCACCCTTAGGTAATATACTTTTTTTGTGTTTGTTTAAATTTCTTTCTTAGTTGTTTCGGTGGACAGACCATTAGTCCCGACTCTGGCTTGTCGTGCAACTATCTAAAGCCAGTGGCGCCCGGACTTTTTTTTTTGAACGATTGAATTTGCGACATCCTCCTCCCACTAGCTAGCTTTGTCGCGCTGTTCTCAATAAGCAGTCGAAACAACGAGAATAATTCCCCAGCACCCCTAAACGATATAAGCGTCGCGATCACTCCCATCTGTCTCCCGAAAGACGGAGACGGTGCACAGGTCGCAACGCGCCCGGAAAACAGCGTCGCAACCGATTAGCGTTTGCGAAACCGGGCAATAGTCTAATATAAAATGAAAATCTTAGGGGAACAATGCAACATGTAACAAAATAGTCATTTGACTTCTAACCTAACGTAGCAATTATATTGTTACAATCATTAAAGGGATAACCCGAAAGGGCGATTGGCGCATTAAAAATGAAATAAAAATTGATTTTTACGGATGCAAAAATGCATTGGCTGTGGAGGGGAAAACTTATTATAAATAAATTTGTTTTGTCAATAAATTGTGTATTAACTCGAACAGCTTTCGTATATTATATAACTACACCAGGAACCAAAAAAAAATATTGCATGCATACCCAGGAACTAAATCTAACTGGGCATTGAAAAAGCATAACATTTTTCATAAAAATATTTTACTTCTTTGGTACAATACAAAGTTTCCGTCGTCAATAATGCACGTGTCTTGATAAGGCAAAAGGCCTCACGTTAGCTGTTAGCCTGCACATAGACGACTGAAGATTAGTTTACGTTACATTAGTTATGTTTAGGTTTAATTCACAAACTTGGTGGCTTAGTTGAAAAGTGTAGCAAACATATAAATACCTTACCATGATAACGACGATACAAATAATTTGACTTTATGTGAAAGTGCTACGAAACATATGCGATACCACCAATGGTAAAGCGAACTTTATCTCGTGTTGTGAGCCATTAATCGATGAATGAAACACTTTTAGCCATATTCAAGTTTATTGGTTTTATAAGGCGAGTTCTATTTCACCTGTGGTACTGTTTGCGCCGTCCTTTTTCTAGTTATTCGGCTCGAAGGTCCAATGTTTACGACGTCCTTTTTCTAGTTATTCGGCTCGAAGGTCCAATGGTTGCGATACGTCGATAATGTACTGCGTGTAATCGACTCGTGGCGAGTTGTAAATTAGACGAGTATTTTGATTACGTATCTCGCTCACGTATGTTACGCCAAATAATCTTCGTCGCTACCGTCTGGGAGTTAGTTAATCGTTCGAAGGCCTGTCCAGATAAACTCTTTTAACTATGTACACTATTTATTATTAATATTTATAATATACAACTTTGCTCAATTACAATTGAGCACTGATGAAGATACACTGTATGTGTTACTGTGTGTAACTGTTAGGACTGTGGTCTTGATACGAACTGTTCGACTGGTGTCGTGATAATGATGTTACCTTGACTGTTGTCGTGGTAATAATGTGATACTATGATACTTTGATAATGTGACCCTGATAATTTGACACTGTCTGTTTACGGGTGAAAACGTTCCTTAAATACTACGTTCTTTTCTGTAATTGGTTGGAATGAAATGTCCCCACTTTGATGTAAGATGGAGAACTTGTCGTGATGGGTACAGAATGAATTTAAAGCCATGAAAGAAAGGGAAGTTTGGAACATTTGGTTCAGAGGATTAATCTAAAATCCCGAGAGCCATATAAAAATTTGAACATTCGTTAATTGCTATTTTACAACCTGTAATCGTAAAATTACGGCTTGTAATGGTAAATTGGGGCCGCAAAGGTTTTGAAATACATAACGTCTTGTACGTGACCGTACAAGAGTTTTTTAGATTTTAAATTTGGCAAAATAAGTAATAAAATGCAAATGACGGAACCGACCAATAAAATAAGCCAGTTTTTAAAGTAAACCGTGGTAAGGACAAATTTATTTAACATAACTGAATATGAATTTAACGTAAAACTTAACCAGAAGGCAAACCTCCATTATGCATAACGAGCAGATGTAATTGAAAAGAAAACATAGAACGCGTACGGTTCAAGTATTACATAGTTTACAAGTTGGTTGTTCCAGCGTTAGTTCATCAAAAGACACTATCAACAAGTTTGGCCTGGCAGGTAAGTGTCAAAAATTATTTATGTATTTAATTATTGTTGGAACAAAGAACAAAACGAGAATTATTTCAAGATTGGAAGAAAGAGGGCCACTGCGGCAAATGCAGTGCGGAATAGATGTTTTATTTTACTACTTCATCAGCAGTAGACCCATTGTTTTTACTTTCTTATGCCTGTTTAATATCGTTAATAGCGAATTGTTTTCTTTTTTCCTAGAATTGTGTGTTATTGAAAAAAAATTGCGTAGAATTGCTTCCTCGCAGGCTAAAACTGCAAAGCTACTAGACGTTATCGTAGTCGAATATTTGTATACCACTTCAGTCACTAAGGTACACGTTTAATAATAATAATAATAATAACAATAATAATAAGAAATTTTATTGTCAATTGATCTCAATAGATGTAGACATTGTCAAAATACATAGGACATAATATACACACACAATATCAATATCGATAATAGTTGCAATACAGACAAATAATTAGCCAAAAAAAGACTGGACTGAATAAAAACAGCAGGCACTTCAGCAATCTCTGTAGGCAAGCCATTGAAAACTTTGAGAGACGAATAATAGGGGTTCTCTTGTAAAGTGAGGTTCCATGCTTGGGAACACTATTTTTTTTTGCCTGGCGTGTCTCATGTACTTTATTCATATTTCGATTGAGAGTGAATGAATCGAGGTTTTTTCCTTGCAAATAAGGCACATTCGTAGAGATAGAGGGAAGGAAGTGTCATTATTTTATTTTTATTAAACACGGGCTCACAGGTATTTAACATGCGCGTAATAGAATAAGATAAGAGATTCAATGTTTGCACTAAATCTCAGTTTCTTTAGAGCGTAAAGTGAGGAACACAATTTACAACACAGAGCCGATATATGGCTTTTCCAGTTTAGGCTGCTATCACGGTGCAGCCAAGAAACGTTATATCATTCTTTTGAATTGATTGACTCTTCAACCGCTCCAGTAGTGACTCCCCAGAAAATTTATTGACAGGATCAAACAATATTAAATTGGTTTTAATACAATTTAGGCCCAAGCCATTCCTGTACGTACTGAAGACGGAAAAGGTAGGGGGGAATGAGGAGAGGTTGGTGAAATTATGGAACGAGAGAACGAGAAGCGAGTACCAGAATAAATTAAGGAGGGTTGAGTGGGGAAGATGAAAGAGTTTAGAAGAGATTACAGAAGTGATGGATAAGGTAATAGTAAGAAGGAGTATTGGAAAAGAAGAAGGAAAACGCTCATGGTTCGATGAAGATTGCATGAGAGGAAAACGGAAGCTAATGGAAACATTGATGGAGACGAGGCAGGGAAAGAGAGTTTGGGAGGAGTACATAGAAGAAAGGGGAAGGCAGAAGGAGATGTGGGAGAGGAAAAGGAAGGAGTGGAGTTTAAGAGAGGAAGAGGAAGTGCAAGGGCTAAAAGGGGAACAGGAGATATGGACGTTTCTGAGGAAGAAGAGGAGAGGGGCGGAGGGGCCGGGGGAGAATATCGGGGGGAGGGGATGGACGGAGTATTTTATGAATATGCTAGGAGGAGAAGTAGGGGAGGAAGACGATGGAGGGGAGAGCAGGGACAGAGAGATAGCGCAGGGCATGGAGGAATTCAGGTGGGGTGAAATAATGAGAATAAAGGACAGCCTAAGAAGGGGAAGTGCGGCGGGGGAAGGTGGAGTGGATACTGGGAAGGAGAGGAATGCCTGGAGGTTGGAGGACGGCAATAAAAGTGCCTATATAGAAGAAGGGTGATATAGGGAAGACAGAAAACTATACGGGGAGGAGTGGTCAGAAAGCTTCAGAACAACGAGGGGCAGGAGTGCCGTTTGAGCCCTCCACTGTTTAATATATATATAGCCCAGCTAGAGGAAGTAATGAAGAAAGGCCAGGATGGAGGGGTGAAATTAAGGAAGAACAAGATCTGGTCATTGTCATTCGCAGATGATGTGGCCATCCTCGCGGAAACGGAGAAAGGGCTGACAGAAATGGTGAGGAGGCTATAGGGATTCCTAGGGCAAGAAGCACAAGAAAATCGAGAGGACGCACCTAGGGCACATTGGCACGCAAAGTTGCAAGTGATGAGAAGGCTGGGCTATCGACAGGTGAGGTGGAAAGGAGGAGAAGAGAGGGGAGACAGGTGGAAAGTGAGATGGTAGAGAGGTGGAAGCAGGCGGAAGCGCAGGAAAGAGAAGGGAAGATAAGGGAAGCAAGGCATAATGGGAAATACAGAACACTACAAACATATGGAAGGAGGCCAAGGTACTTGGGGGGAGTTAAAACGGCAGAGGAGGTTAATAGCTAGATATAGATGCGGAAACGAGGAGAGGGCAAATAAATACTGGATGGGGGAAGAATATAAAGGGTGTGAAGCATGCGGGAAGGGAAGGGATGAATGGAACCATTGTTGGGAGTGCAAAAAATGGGGTAGAGCAAGGAGGAGGAGAAGGAGGTCAGGGATTGGAAGAAGGCATTGGGAGAAAATGGGGAAGGGATACATATATTAGAGGAGTTAAAAAGGAGAAGGGTAGGAGAGGTACATAATTGATATGTTGCAGGAGAGATAACAGTCGAGGGTTGGAGATGGAGAGATCGGACACAAGGTACAAAGAGGTGAGAGAAGGAGGAGGAGATGGAGTGGAGGAGAGAGATCAAGGAGTGGAATGTATTGAACAATGTAAATAGGGTGAGGGGGATATGGGATTCGGAATAAGACATGGTATATTGTAAGAGGCAAATGCCAAATAAAAGTTGTTTTTTTTATAAGATGTTAAATACCTCTGACGATGTTACAGGTTCTAAAAACATTTTATTTTCAGCAGTTTTTATGTTAGTGACTGACGAAGTATTATTGATGGAGTTGTTCAAAGTTGCGCAAAATGATGACAGAATATTTGACACAACACTATTGGATCGTTAGTAATTTCGCAATCGTGTTCCATTTGAATGATATTCTTTCCTTTACGAACTTTAGTTTAATTGTTCCACACGCACTTACTTTTATTATTTGAACCTGCTATCAAGGAATCGTATTGCAACCTTTTTGATTTGGAAGCCAACTTAAAATGTTGTTGCCGCAAACAATAATCAACCCTTGATACAATACCCCTTTTACGGAGGCTGTGAAGATTTACTCATCTGATGCATACCTCACTTCACGAGTAACCCAGGTATTTACGTGCTTCTTAGCAGTGACCCTAGCCAACGGAAAAGCAACTTGAAAACAATAGTAAAATCCATTAAAAAAAGCATCATAATTTGCATTAACAGAGGCCATTCCATGTTTCTTTCGACAATATTTTAACAAAATCTGTAATATTAGGCGAGCTAAATGTTCTATTAGTAAATTTATTATGTGTATCGTATGTAAGACAGTTATAACAAGTGATAAGTTGGGCATAATGATTTGAAATACATGCGTTTATGGTATTGGATTTGTAGGAATACTCTTCGAGATTTTTTGCTATATTATCAATATAATATAATATATGTGCTGCTATAGATTGTCACTCTAGTAGCCTCAGATATTGTAAATATATATATATATATATATTGAAAATGCGTCTTGTCAAATTTGACAGAAAAATGTAAAATTTACATGATGGTCTAATCTTACACCTCAATGGTGTAGTGAACATTAATTAAAACAGGTCCATGAAGACTAACTGGTGTCTTCTTCGTCAGTAGCGATTACCAAGAACCTTAGTTGTTGAAATACCTTTACATGTAGTGGCCATCAAAACTTCTTGGCGCGAGCCAATCACTCCTAACGAACCACTGACAACAGAACACTGACGAGACGATACCTTGTCTAACACCTTGCGGAGACTAAACAACTTTGACAGTCGTCTCTTGTTTAGTCTCCGCAAGGTGTTAGACAAGGTATCGTCTCGTCAGTGTTGCCACTACATGTAAAGGTATTTCAACAAGTAAGGTTCTTGGTAATCGCTACTGACGAAGGGTAATAACCCAGAAACAATATTGTCTAGCGATCCACCAGTTAGTCTTCATGGACCTGTTTTAATTAATGTTCACTACACCATTGAGGTGTAAGATTAGACCATCTTTCGTGTATATATATATATATATATATATATATATATATATATATATATATATATATATATATATATGTGCTTCTTGGTTCTCGGGTTGTGAACCCGTTGTAGAAATGTTCCTCGACATTTCTACAACGCGGTTCACAACCCGAGAACCAAGAAGCACAGATTTCAGCCGCGAGAACTTACGCACCAACATATATATATATATATATATATATATATATATATATATATATATATATATATATATATATATATATATATACATGAAAGATGGTCTAATCTTACACCTCAATGGTGTAGTGAACATTAATTAAAACAGGTCCATGAAGACTAACTGGTGGATCGCTAGACAATATTGTTTCTGCGTTATTACCCTTCGTCAGTAGCGATTACCAAGAACCTTAGTTGTTGAAATACCTTTACATGTAGTGGCCATCAAAACTTCTTGGCGCGAGCCAATCACTCCTAACGAACCACTGACAACAGAACACTGACGAGACGATACCTTGTCTAACACCTTGCGGAGACTAAACAACTTTGACAGTCGTCTCTTGTTTAGTCTCCGCAAGGTGTTAGACAAGGTATCGTCTCGTCAGTGTTGCCACTACATGTAAAGGTATTTCAACAACTAAGGTTCTTGGTAATCGCTACTGACGAAGGGTAATAACCCAGAAACAATATTGTCTAGCGATCCACCAGTTAGTCTTCATGGACCTGTTTTAATTAATGTTCACTACACCATTGAGGTGTAAGATTAGACCATCTTTCGTGTGTATATATATATATATATATATATATATATATATATGTGCTTCTTGGTTCTCGGGTTGTGAACCGCGTTGTAGAAATGTTCCTCGACATTTCTACAACGCGGTTCACAACCCGAGAACCAAGAAGCACAGATTTCAGCCGCGAGAACTTACGCACCAACATATATATATATATATATATATATATATATATATATATATATATATATATATATATATATATACATGAAAGATGGTCTAATCTTACACCTCAATGGTGTAGTGAACATTAATTAAAACAGGTCCATGAAGACTAACTGGTGGATCGCTAGACAATATTGTTTCTGGGTTATTACCCTTCGTCAGTAGCGATTACCAACAACCTTAGTTGTTGAAATACCTTTACATGTAGTGGCCATCAAAACTTCTTGGCGCGAGCCAATCACTCCTAACGAACCACTGACAACAGAACACTGACAAGACGATACCTTGTCTAACACCTTGCGGCGAGTAAACAAGACGACTGTCAAATGTCCAGTGTCAACATATAAAAGGATTGCTGCAATTAAGTTCAAAAACAATTCAAATTGAAAATGCGTCTTGTCAAATTTGACAGAAAAATGTAAAATTTACATGAAAGATGGTCTAATCTTACACCTCAATGGTGTAGTGAACATTAATTAAAACAGGGGGGGCGACATAAATTTTACTTTGTTTAAATGGAACACCCTGTATATTTTAACATTTTTGAATTCTATGAAGAATTGTGAATACATCCATGTACAACTTGTTTGTCAAAACTCAACAGAACTGGTGATTTTCAATTTTTTTTAGTGAAATTTTAGATATGCAGACTATGCTTCAAAAAATCATCTAACTGAGAGGATAGTTGGTGGGAGAGTAATTTTCTATCCGTGGACTAAGGGATCATCAATGTGAGTATTAATGCATCCAAGGATCCCCTTTTGTATACAGGGTGTTGTCAGTGTATTTTCAATCTCGCGCAACTTCAAGGAGCAAAATATCATTTTTTTCAAATGACACATACTATCAAATTTACCAACACTCGATTCAAAATCAAATTCTGCGTCGACTGATGCTACATATTCCTATACCTATCACTTCAGGTTTTCAAGTAATTTCAGTAAAATACTTTATTTGGTCACAAAATCAATCGCATTACAATTTTCGTAATATTAAACATAGTAGCCTAGTGTCACTTTAACGTTCTTATGACAGTGACAGTCTTTATCAATAAATTTAATACACGCCTTAGTTAATTATTAGTTAAGTTATTGTCCCAAGCTTGTTTTTGAATGATGAATTTTTCAAAGGAAGAAATGGTAAATATGATTTACACAGTGGGTGAAGCAGACAAGAATTGCCTTTTAGCAATGAGGCTCTATAGGCAGAAGTACCCTGATTTAAGACAACCAAATGTAAGATGTCTGCAGAAGCTAGTTGATCGCTTCGAACGCACTGGGAACATGGCATACGAGCGTACGAGGGTGATTAATCGCGCTATTATTAACGAGAACAATGACTTAAACGTTTTATCGGAACTCCAAGAGAACCCACATGGAAGTGTGCGGACAATCAGTTCAAGTTTGAATCTATGCAGATCTTCAGTACATCGGATAATTCAAAACCACAAATTCCACCCATACCATCTAGAATTGCATCAAGCATTAAACGGGAACGACTTCGATAATCGAATTAATTTTGCCAATTTAATGATGGAACGTATCGAGGAAGATCCGGCATTTATCAATAATATTCTTTTTACGGATGAGGCAACGTTTCGCAGCAATGGTGTGGTAAACAGGAATAATGTCCATTATTATGCCACCGAAAACCCTCATTGGGTGGGACATTATTGGGTAACTATGTAATCGGTCCCTATTTTTTTGAAAACCATCTTACTGGTACCGATTATTACCGGTTTTTGCGAAATGTACTGCATACTTTATTGGAAGATGTGGATTTGCAAACGTTGCGGGATATGTGGTTCCAATAGGACGGAGCTCCACCTCATTTCCATAGAAGGGTAAGACGATATTTAGATCGTTGGATGCCAAACAGATGGATTGGGAGAGGTGATCCAGTGTTGTCGCCTGCCCCATCACCTGATCTGACCCCGTGCGACTATTTTCTCTGGGGTTTTATAAAATCTCAAGTCTACCATAAGAGAAAATATGAAAGTTAGGATTCAAGAATGTTTTAATAATATTACTCCTGAAGTCTTACAACGTGTCAGAACTAGTTTTAGACATCGACTGGATATTTGTGTTCAACAAAATGGAAACATATTTGAACACCTTTTGTAAAATAAACTTTGTTTTTTGTATATAAATGTTTTATCGTTTTTTACATTTAATTATTACTTGTCATTTGTCAGAATTAAAGTTGGTTTTGCTTGTATAGAGTACATTTCATTATTTTTAGCAACAATCAGCTCACTCGATGGTAAGTGGGCTCTGATGAAGTGGGCCGCCTTAGCTAAGAAGCCCTTGTTGCTTTAAATTAATTAATCTGATGTGACTTTTTAAAATGACTTTAATTGTTCGATGCAATTTGTAGTTTTGTGTTATCCAATTTACTGAAGTGACACTAGACTACTATGTTTAATATTACGAAAATTGTAATGCGATTGATTTTGAGACCAAATAAAGTATTTTACTGAAATTACTCGAAAACCTGAAGTGATAGGTATAGGAATATGTAGCATCAGTCGACGCAGAATTTGATTTTGAATCGAGTGTTGGTAAATTTGATAGTAGGTGTCATTTGAAAAAAATGATATTTTGCCCCTTAAAGTTGCGCGAGATTGAAAATACACTGACAACACCCTGTATACAAAAGGTGATCCTTGGGTGCATTAATACTCACATTGATGATCCCTTAGTTCACGGATAAAAAATTACCCTCCCACAAACTATCCTCTCAGTTAGATGATTTTTGAAGCATAGTCTGCATATCAAAATTTCACTAAAAAAATTGAAAATCACCAGTTCTGTTGAGTTTTGACAAACAAGTTGTACATGGATATATTCACAATTCTTCATAGAATTCAAAAATGTTAAAATATACAGGGTGTTCCATTTAAACAAAGTAAAATTTATGTCGCCCCCCCGCTGACGAACCGCCCATTTCGACTCAAAATATTTTTAGAATATGAACCTAGGGACCGTCTAAACATGTAGATACTTACTTTTTCGAATTCGCAAACATAACGCCGTAAGGGAACTTTGTCAGATCGTTGGGACACCCTATATATATATATATATATATATATATATATATATATACTCAGTGACATATAAACTGCACCACCTAGAAGGGGTGGGAATTTTTGGACTAAATTTGGCAGAAACATTGGACTAGTTTAAGGTAACAATTGATTAAAATTTTATAAAGAAAACACTTCATCTTTTTGATTTTTCTTTAATAATGTGTTGGTCCGCCCCTATTTCTGATACACTCATTGACCCCCCTTGGCATTGATTCCAGCAAGTGATCAATGTCTTTTTGGGGTATGGCATCACAAGCAGCCTGTACTTCATGCCGTAGAGCTTCGGTTGTCAACGGTGGGTTCGGTAGATTCCTCAATCTTCTACCCATCATGTCCCACACATGCTCAATGGGCGACAAATCGGGAAATCTTGGCGGCCAAGGCAAAAGATTAACATTGGCCTCTTCAAAGAAGTCAAGAGAAACCCTTGCTACGTGAGGTCGTGCATTATCTTGCTGGAAAAGTGGGTCTTCCAGCCCTCGAAGATATGGAAGAACATGTGGTTCTACCACTTCGTCAATGTAGCGTCGGGCGGTCACACTGCCCCGAATGAAAAGCAAGGGTGACCTACTGCCGTAAGCAATAGCAAAGGTTCTTATTCGACGATAAACTGTTCGCAAGCCTATCGGACGACCTTGTTCACCTAACCATTGATCAGCTATTGCTCTAGTTGTAGAGAATCGGTCTCTCAAGGCCATTAGTCTTAAGCGGCGATCTTGACGTTCATTGGTTCGTCTTTGAGCCCCAGTGCCTCTTCTCCGCCGTTCAACCCCACGTTCAGACCACGCTTGATAAACACGCATCATTGTTGAGTGGTGCCGTCCCAAACGGTTGCCGATTTCTCTAAACGAAAAACCTGCTTCTCGTAAACCAACAATCCGCCCTCGGTCAAAGTCACTCAACTGCTGGTAAACTTGAGGTCTCCTTCCTCTAGGCATCATCAAACACTTGGAACACTTTAAGCTACAGAACGGAATCCGAAAAAGTGAAACAAATTCAAAAAATGACTCGATAATTGCTCCCACCTCTAAAAATGACACAAACGTCAAAAATCCCATGACTACTTGATGATTGGGTTTCAAATTTTAATCAACTATTTCCCTGGACTAGTGCACTATTCCTGCCAAATTTGGTCCAAAAATTCCCACCCCTTCTAGGTGGTGCAGTTTTTATGTAACTGAGTATATATATATATATATATATGTGCTTCTTGGTTCACCACCCGAGAACCAAGAAGCACAGATTTCGAACTTACGCACCAACATATATATATATATATATATATATATATATATATGAACAAATATTCTTTGGTAATTAGGACACTCCACAAAATAAAATAAAGCTATTTCATTGCTAACGTTTCGCCTTTAATTTTAAAAGCTTCATCAGAGCTACAATCAACAATTAACACAATTACAATATAGGTATAATTAATAAAAAAAACAACTAAACTCACCTCTGAAATAAATTTCTTAAAACAATAATGACGATGAAAGAGTTCATAAATAAAATCAATACATATTCAATAATAACAATCAATTCCATACACTTTTGCGACATACGTACAAACTGCTAGTAAGAATATTAAACATAATTTATTGAAGTGACAGAAATTTTATCAAGGTGTTTCTTTTTTTGAGGTTTTTTCCAATTACAGCGGTAAAAATAACATCTAAATCCTCATTGAAAGAACTGATCCATATGCAACCCAATATACAACACATTTATCTCCAATGAAACAATTAATTAAGGAAACGAGCACTACCACAAACCATTATACACGATATTCAAATTGTAACCATCAGTTCTAATATTTATGTTGTTCGGCTGATTAATTAATATAATATAATAATTTAATAAAACTCAAACAATTCTAGACTATTTCAATAAATACAACCAGCATTTACAATTTACTTTAGAAGTGGAAAAGGAAAATAGGATTAACTTCTTGGACACAACAATAGTAAGACAAGAGGATGGCAGTTTAATAACCGATTGGTATCAAAAAAGTACTAGCTCGGATAGAATATTAAATTTTCACTCTCAACATGATTTCAAATTAAAGAAGAACGTTATTTTAGAATTAAAAAACAGAATACTCAAATTGAGCAACAAAATATTTCATAAGAAGAATCTTAAAAACATAACAGAACTGTTAAAACAAAATGGGTATCCCATAAATTTTATAAATAATATTCTATATAGTCACACAGATAGGGAAAATGTCACCGTACATACGACCACGCAGACAACTGACACGAAAAGATACTTCAGAGTACCATATATTAGGGGACTTACAAACTCATTAAAAAGAATGCTAAAGTATGAAAATTGTAATTTAGTCACATATAACACTAAAATGTTGGAATCACTGTTCACAAAAATAAAAGACAAAACTCCTACACCATTTAGATCAAATATAATTTACAAAATAAACTGCAAGGACTGTAGTGGAATCTATATTGGTCAAACTAAACAGTATTTGAAAAGGCGGCTACAAAATCACAAACAAGACTGTTTTGAGAAATATCGTGACAAAAGACAAAAAACAGCACTCGCGATACATCACTTTAACTTAAACCATAATTTTGATTGGGATAATGTGAAAATTTTAGATACCGAACAGAATCTATCAAAGCGTCTAATATTGGAAAAAATTTACATCAATTGTGAGCCGAACAACATAAATATTAGAACTGATGGTTACAATTTGAATATCGTGTATAATGGTTTGTGGTAGTGCTCGTTTCCTTAATTAATTGTTTCATTGGAGATAAATGTGTTGTATATTGTGTTGCATATGGATCAGCTCTTTCAATGAGGATTTAGATGTTATTTTTACCGCTGTAATTGGAAAAAACCTCAAAAAAAGAAACACCTTGATAAAATTTCTGTCACTTCAATAAATTATGTTTAATATTCTTACTAGCAGTTTGTACGTATGTCGCAAAAGTGTATGGAATTGATTGTTATTATTGAATATGTATTGATTTTATTTATGAACTCTTTCATCGTCATTATTGTTTTAAGAAATTTATTTCAGAGGTGAGTTTAGTTGTTTTTTTTTTTTAATTATACCTATATTGTAATTGTGTTAATTGTTGATTGTAGCTCTGATGAAGCTTTTAAAATTAAAGGCGAAACGTTAGCAATGAAATAGCTTTATTTTATTTTGTGGAGTGTCCTAATTACCAAAGAATATTTGTTCATTCACACAAGAGGACACGAACGTTAACTATCAATATATATATATATATATATATATATATATATATATATATATATATATATATATATATATATATATATGTTGTTAGAGATTAGTTTTTTTTTATACTTTTGCCAAATTTATTTTATATTTTGTTGAAAAATATATATTTATATATATTTTTTGGGTATTAGATGGCGTTATTTTTAAAAAAATCAAGAGTGATAATGCACAATTTTTATTTGGTCATTATCAATTTTAACGTTTCGATAAATTTTATCATGTCTTCATCAGTAAAATATGTGCATTGCACTGTTCGCAAGCCTATCGGACGACCTGGTTCACCTAACCATGGATCAGCTATTGCTCTAGATGTAGAGAATCGGTCTCTCAAGGCCATTAGTCTTAAGCGGCGATCTTGACGTTCATTGGTTCGTCTTTGAGCCCCAGTGCCTCTTCTCCGCCGTTCAACCCCACGTTCAGACCACGCTTGATAAACACGCATTATTGTTGAGTGGTGCCGTCCCAAACGGTTCCCGATTTCTCTAAACGAAAAACCTGCTTCTCGTAAACCAACAATCCGCCCTCGGTCAAAGTCACTCAACTGCTGGTAAACTTGAGGTCTCCTTCCTCTAGGCATCATTAAACACTTGGAACACTTTAAACTACAGAACGGGATCCGAAAAAGTGAAACAAATTCAAAAAATGACTCGATAATTGCTTGTCTATCACCACCTAAAAATGACACAAACGTCAAAAATCCCATGACTACTTGATGATTGGGTTTCAAATTTTAATCAACTATTTCCCTGGACTAGTGCACTATTCCTGCCAAATTTGGTCCAAAAATTCCCACCCCTTCTAGGTGGTGCAGTTTTTATGTCACTGAGTATATATATATATATATATATATATATATATATATATATATATATATATAAAAGGAAGACTTTATTGGGCAAAGCCCGCGTTTTTTTTTTATATATATATATATACTCAGTGATACTCAGTATATTAAAAATGTATCTTGTCAAATCTGACAGCAAAATGTTAAATTTACACGAAAGATGGTCTAATCTTACACCTCAATGGTGTAGTGAACATTAATTAAAACAGGTCCATGAAGACTAACTGGTGGATCGCTAGACAATATTGTTTCTGGGTTATTACCCTTCGTCAGTAGCGATTACCAAGAACCTTAGTTGTTGAAATACCTTTACATGTAGTGGCCATCAAAACTTCTTGGCGCGAGCCAGTCACTCCTAACGAACCACTGACAACAGAACACTGACGAGACGATACCTTGTCTAACACCTTGCGGAGACTAAACAAGTTTGACAGTCGTCTCTTGTGAGAACTTACGCACCAACATATATATATATATATATATATATATATATATATATATATTTTTTTTTTTGTTGAAAAATATATATTTATATATATTTTTTGGGTATTAGATGGCGTTATTTTTAAAAAAATCAAGAGTGATAATGCACAATTTTTATTTGGTCATTATCAATTTTAACGTTTCGATAAATGTTATCATGTCTTCATCAGTAAAATATGTGCATTGCATGAGGTGCGACGATGAATAGTTCATCGTCGCACAAGATACATTTTTAATATACTGAGTATCACTGAGTATATATATATATATATAAACGCGGGCTTTATATATATATATATATATATATATATATATATATATATATATATATAAGGAAGACTTTATTGGGCAAAGCCCGCGTTTTTATATATATATATACTCAGTGATACTCAGTATATTAAAAATGTATCTTGTGCGACGATGAACTGTTCATCGTCGCACCTCATGCAATGCACATATTTTACTGATGAAGACATGATAAAATTTATCGAAACGTTAAAATTGATAATGACCAAATAAAAATTGTGCATTATCACTCTTGATTTTTTTAAAAATAACGCCATCTAATACCCAAAAAATATATATAAATATATATTTTTCAACAAAATATATATATATATATATATATATATGTTGGTGCGTAAGTTCTCACAAGAGACGACTGTCAAACTTGTTTAGTCTCCGCAAGGTGTTAGACAAGGTATCGTCTCGTCAGTGTTCTGTTGTCAGTGGTTCGTTAGGAGTGATTGGCTCGCGCCAAGAAGTTTTGATGGCCACTACATGTAAAGGTATTTCAACAACTAAGGTTCTTGGTAATCGCTACTGACGAAGGGTAATAACCCAGAAACAATATTGTCTAGCGATCCACCAGTTAGTCTTCATGGACCTGTTTTAATTAATGTTCACTACACCATTGAGGTGTAAGATTAGACCATCTTTCGTGTAAATTTAACATTTTTCTGTCAGATTTGACAAGATACATTTTTAATATACTGAGTATCACTGAGTATATATATATATATATATAAAAAAAAAACGCGGGCTTTGCCCAATAAAGTCTTCCTTTTATATATATATATATATATATATATATATATGTATATATATATATATATATATATATACACTCAGTGACATAAAAACTGCACCACCTAGAAGGGGTGGGAATTTTTGGACCAAATTTGGCAGGAATAGTATAGTATATATATATATATATATATATATATATATATATATATATATATATATATATATATATATTGATAGTTAACGTTCGTGTCCTCTTGTGTGAATGAACAAATATTCTTTGGTAATTAGGACACTCCACAAAATAAAATAAAGCTAACGTTTCGCCTTTAATTTTAAAAGCTTCATCAGAGCTACAATCAACAATTAACACAATTACAATATAGGTATAATTAAAAAAAAAAACAACTAAACTCACCTCTGAAATAAATTTCTTAAAACAATAATGACGATGAAAGAGTTCATAAATAAAATCAATACATATTCAATAATAGCAATCAATTCCATACACTTTTGCGACATACGTACAAACTGCTAGTAAGAATATTAAACATAATTTATTGAAGTGACAGAAATTTTATCAAGGTGTTTCTTTTTTTGAGGTTTTTTCCAATTACAGCGGTAAAAATAACATCTAAATCCTCATTGAAAGAGCTGATCCATATGCAACACAATATACAACACATTTATCTCCAATGAAACAATTAATTAAGGAAACGAGCACTACCACAAACCATTATACACGATATTCAAATTGTAACCATCAGTTCTAATATTTATGTTGTTCGGCTCACAATTGATGTAAATTTTTTCCAATATTAGACGCTTTGATAGATTCTGTTCGGTATCTAAAATTTTCACATTATCCCAATCAAAATTATGGTTTAAGTTAAAGTGATGTATCGCGAGTGCTGTTTTTTGTTTTTTGTCACGATATTTCTCAAAACAGTCTTGTTTGTGATTTTGTAGCCGCCTTTTCAAATACTGTTTAGTTTGACCAATATAGATTCCACTACAGTCCTTGCAGTTTATTTTGTAAATTATATATATAATTTAATATTCTATCCGAGCTAGTACTTTTTTGATACCAATCGGTTATTAAACTGCCGTCCTCTTGTCTTACTATTGTTGTGTCCAAGAAGTTAATCCTATTTTCCTTCTCCACTTCTAAAGTAAATTGTAAATGCTGGTTGTATTTATTGAAATAGTCTAGAATTGTTTGAGTTTTATTAAATTATTATATTATATTAATTAATCAGCCGAACAACATAAATATTAGAACTGATGGTTACAATTTGAATATCGTGTATAATGGTTTGTGGTAGTGCTCGTTTCCTTAATTAATTGTTTCATTGGAGATAAATGTGTTGTATATTGTGTTGCATATGGATCAGTTCTTTCAATGAGGATTTAGATGTTATTTTTACCGCTGTAATTGGAAAAAACCTCAAAAAAAGAAACACCTTGATAAAATTTCTGTCACTTCAATAAATTATGTTTAATATTCTTACTAGCAGTTTGTACGTATGTCGCAAAAGTGTATGGAATTGATTGTTATTATTGAATATGTATTGATTTTATTTATGAACTCTTTCATCGTCATTATTGTTTTAAGAAATTTATTTCAGAGGTGAGTTTAGTTGTTTTTTTTTATTAATTATACCTATATTGTAATTGTGTTAATTGTTGATTGTAGCTCTGATGAAGCTTTTAAAATTAAAGGCGAAACGTTAGCAATGAAATAGCTTTATTTTATTTTGTGGAGTGTCCTAATTACCAAAGAATATTTGTTCATATATATATATATATATATATATATATATATATATATATATATATATGTTGGTGCGTAAGTTCTCGCCGCTGAAATCTGTGCTTCTTGGTTCTCGGGTGGTGAACCAAGAAGCACATATATATATATATATATATATATATATATATATATATATATATACTCAGTTACATAAAAACTGCACCACCTAGAAGGGGTGGGAATTTTTGGACCAAATTTGGCAGGAATAGTGCACTAGTCCAGGGAAATAGTTGATTAAGATTTGAAACCCAATCATCAAGTAGTCATGGGATTTTTGACGTTTGTGTCATTTTTAGAGGTGGGAGCAATTATCGAGTCATTTTTTGAATTTGTTTCACTTTTTCGGATCCCGTTCTGTAGTTTAAAGTGTTCCAAGTGTTTAATGATGGCTAGAGGAAGGAGACCTCAAGTTTGCCAGCAGTTGAGTGACTTTGACCGAGGGCGGATTGTTGGTTTACGAGAAGCAGGTTTTTCGTTTAGAGAAATCGGGAACCGTTTGGGACGGCACCACTCAACAATAATGCGTGTTTATCAAGCGTGGTCTGAACGTGGGGTTGAACGGCGGAGAAGAGGCACTGGGGCTCAAAGACGAACCAATGAACGTCAAGATCGCCGCTTAAGACTAATGGCCTTGAGAGACCGATTCTCTACATCTAGAGCAATAGCTGATCAATGGTTAGGTGAACAAGGTCGTCCGATAGGCTTGCGAACAGTTTATCGTCGAATAAGAACCTTTGCTATTGCTTACGGCAGTAGGTCACCCTTGCTTTTCAATCGGGGCAGTGTGACCGCCCGACGCTACATTGACGAAGTGGTAGAACCACATGTTCTTCCATATCTTCGAGGGCTGGAAGACCCACTTTTCCAGCAAGATAATGCACGACCTCACGTAGCAAGGGTTTCTCTTGACTTCTTTGAAGAGGCCAATGTTAATCTTTTGCCTTGGCCGCCAAGATTTCCCGATTTGTCGCCCATTGAGCATGTGTGGGACATGATGTGTAGAAGATTGAGGAATCTACCGAACCCACCGTTGACAATAGAAGCTCTACGGCATGAAGTACAGGCTGCTTGTGATGCCATACCCCAAAAAGACATTGATCACTTGCTGGAATCAATGCCAAGGGGGGTCAATGAGTGTATCAGAAATAGGGGCGGACCAACACATTATTAAAGAAAAATCAAAAAGATGAAGTGTTTTCTTTATAAAATTTTAATCAATTGTTACCTTAAACTAGTCCAATGTTTCTGCCAAATTTAGTCCAAAAATTCCCACCCTTCTAGGTGGTGCAGTTTATATGTCACTGAGTATATATATATATAGGGTGTCCCAACGATCTGACAAAGTTCCCTTACGGCGTTATGTTTGCGAATTCGAAAAAGTAAGTATCTACAGACGGTCCCTAGGTTCATATTCTAAAAATATTTTGAGTCGAAATGGGCGGTTCGTCAGCGGGGGGCGACATAAATTTTACTTTGTTTAAATAGAACACCCTGTATATTTTAACATTTTTGAATTCTATGAAGAATTGTGAATACATCCATGTACAACTTGTTTGTATATATATATATATATATATATATATATATATATATATATATATATATACATATAAACGTCGAAGCGACCCTTCGGGGAACATTTCTACAACGCGGTTCACGCGGCTACTTTAACCACATCCAAAAGAAACTACAATAATGTCAGTGTTGACAAATGAGGTTCTAACCTCAAAAAACACATTATATATTCTTCAATGAAATCTGTAAAGCTCTCAGGAATGGAATAATGCCAAACACCATCAAGTTTTTGCCCTGTTCGAAAATAGCATTCCAATAATTTTGCTTTCTGCTCTGTTGTGATAACCATTTCTAATTAGTAAAGCAGTTTTCAGTTTTGACGTCTTGTTAAAATTAAATTGACATTTTGGTTGTGGCTAAAGTACCTTTAAACATCAATTGAATTTCAGAGCCCTCCTAAATTAAGATTTTTCTTGAACGCACGTTATTATATGCCTAAATACCACGAATATCTATTTGTTTATATGCTCGCGTTTTCGTGCCCGAACTCACGAGAAATATAATATGTTTATTTATGAAATTTAACCCGATATAATTTGAGTCTATGTTCGTTGTTTGATTTTGAATTGTGTAAATTTGAGTTTTTATTTGCATATGTGTAATTTGTGTTTAATAAATAAGCAATTTTTGTATACCTGTGTATTTTTAATTGTCTTTTAAACTACTTTCACAATTCATTTGATTTTATTTTCATTTAAAATAAAATCCTATGTATAAAATCAAAACTAACGTAACAATATATATATATATTCAAATTTGCTTAAATAATGTGATAATTGATTATTATAATATGTCTGTCTCTCCGATTATGGTTTGCTATGAAAAGTAAGATAGGTACAAGAACTTTGATAATTCCGTAGACGGATCTGCTGCATGTTTTGTAATATTAATTAACATTAATAACGAAACGATATAAAATCACAAGCCGTCATATCTAATGGATTTTTGACGTCGTACATAGGAGGCAAAAAATGTTATATGTTTATATATCATCCGTCACCTTTCCCTATCCTAGGGGTAGGTAAACTCTTTGTTAAATAAACGTTACGTTCGCCGTATTTTCGCCATATTTTCGGCGAACGGTTCTTTGATAAACCATCGAAAAGACTCATTACGTTAAATTGTTTTAAATTATGGCCGTTTAAATGAATCGGCGCCTTATCTTCACAATGTAGTGAAAAGTTAATCATGAGCTGAGAACGATTGAGAATGCTTCCTTTTCAATTCAGGCTTCCCGTCGATTCATTGCTAACAGGTTTACAATCCATTTCAAAGTACAAAAAACGTTTTTTTATTGTCATTTTCATTACAAATTGCGGCGATAGAACCCGTCGTCGAGAACACCTATTTTAAAAACACCGAAACGGGAGGACGGATTTCTCGGCTTCCTCGGAGTCCTGGAGAAAAAAAGTAAACAAATTTATAATCTATGTACATTGTGCTTTGGAAGTACGCAGTTGTAGTAAGTTGTGCACTTTTTAAGGAATGAATGCATATTTTGCCGTAAAAATGCTACTGTGAAAATTTTAAATGGATCCATGCAATAGTCTCCGAGAAATCTGTCCTCCCTGTTTAGAAAAAGTAGTTTCGAGAAAAACGCGTTTAAAGTTTGATAGACACACCAGCACGCGCTCTGAGACGCTGCGGCCGACCGAGAATTAAACCCTTTAACATTCGTTTACCACTATAAATCAAATGGCATTATAATTTTTATGATCCTGAAGTATCGTTAGAGCGAAGAAGAAAAAATCGTGTTGTTGAAAATCCTAGAGTGGTTTTACCGCTTAAATGCATACACTTTCGCGAACTGTCTGAATTAGTCGTCGGGGCTCTAATTATTCCCGACGATTTAATGCCGAACGCGTCTCCTCTCTGTTACTCGCTAGTGATTGTGAATTCACGAATTTCCTGCGCGCTCGTTATTCAAGTACCATCCTTTTCCAATATCGCGAAGTTCGTTTTACGTTATTGTCAGCCCTTAAACGATAGTCTAAAATTATTATTGCTTCTTGGATTTTATATCAGAATCTTCGTATAATTCGCGGTGAAACGTATTTCTTCGGTTGAGCAAAATTTGAATAATTACTGTTTTATTATTTGCTTGATGAAGCTTCGTTCTTATGCCCGTTTGCACCATTCGCCCTTAAAATTGCTACTTAGGTAAGTGCAATTTGCAATTAAGTAGCACTTAAGATTAACACACGTTGCACCACTCGGTGGTGTGTGTTAAATATAAGGGTCATTTAACAAAGTGTAGAGTAAATTTGACAACGTAGCAAAACATAGTAACTTTATAGGGTGTTTCCGTGTTTTAAAATTGCAGTACGTATTGTAATGCCAACTGCAACAGCAACCTCATTCTAGTTCGTCTCGTGGTTTGGTTTGTTTCGTAGCGTCGTTTGTTGTGTTAAAGTTAAATCCTTCGTTTTCGTTTTATCACGACAAATAAACTGTTCTTTTCAGAACAAATAAATATTACTACAGCCACTTGTTAAAGGTAAAATATCTATTATATTGCATATGCCACTGCTCATCAGCTGATATCAATTCACCGGTCAGATTTCGATGAGTCATCATGTATTAATGTAACCGCATTGTCATTGTCGATATTTTCTAGTTTGTGAACAAAATTGCGAAATAGATGAAGATCATAAAAGGCAACGTAGTGCAAACTACACCAAAGATGAAATTTATTTGTTGCTAACTTTAGTCACTGAATATAGGTCAATAGTTGAAAATAAGGCAAATAATGGCGTAACGAGGAGTGAAAAAGAACGGGCGTGGCAGGAAATTTCAAAGAATTTCGCGGCGTTATCTCGGATGGGAATTGTACGCTCTGCCGATTCTTTAAGAAAGGCGTACGAAATTAACCTTCCGTGACTGGCGCGCGGACTCACACTCCGCAACCGAATGTTATCCGGATTTATTTCAATATTAGCTACCCTAGAGACCCCTCACTTTCGGTATTCCTCTAGCATGTTATGGTTGTCCTCAGTACATCGTGTGATCTATATAAGTGCCGTCGTTTGTTTTTTATGGCAGATTGCGGAGCGAGAGTCCGCCGCCAGTAACAATGTTCGGTCCCACATATGTACATATTAGCATTTAATTAAGTCAATTTAGATCCGCGCAATCCAGTGCAAAATATTCGCTACAATTATTTCGTTTAGACACTGAGAATATTTCATCTGTAAAATCCTGGTACAACTAGGAGAATATTTTTGCATAGACTTTCGTCCGAGTTAGCCGAACATCATATTCGTTCTCGAGCAATGCAGGATTATATACCGAAAACCATAAGGCTACGAATCAAACAAATGTTTGCGATTGAAGATGCCACTCCTGAGCCCCCCAATCCTGAGAATACTAGAGGTCGTTGCAGTTATTGTGACAGGAAAAAAAATCGACCAACAGATTCTCATCTAAGAAATGCACCAAATTCATGTGCATTTAACTTGTGTATGTGCAGAATGTTATTGTAATATGGTTTCGTAACTTTTGCTGATTTTGGTTGTCTAGTTATTATGTACAGAATATTTGTTTTGTTAAATGTTCAATGAAAGCTATGTCAGCTTAACCGCCTACTTTCTAAATATAAATATATTAAAATAAATAAATAATTATTTAAAATGTCTTTTTATACAAACAAGAGACGTATTACATAGGTATATCCGTTTTCGTAGACAAAAAAAGCTATGCGGATTCACAGTCCGCGGCCACTACCGATGTATAGAAATGAACCGCCAGTCACGGAAGGTTAAAAAAAAAATCGTGCGGAGTGCAGTGGCCAACGAGAAACTCGCACTTTTAAAACGGGTGGTGGTGTCGATCCCAATGTGCCGCAAGACGCCAACGAAGAATTGGCATTAGGTTTGATGGCCAAGAAGACTGTCTATGGTATGACGTGTAAGTTTGTGGGTGATAGTTCACTGCTAGTGATGAGTGGACCCAATCCGCCACAAACAACCACGACATCTCCATTGCCCAGTGGGCAACGGGGTATCCTTGCTGTTTTTCGGCCGAGCAGGTGCATGACGATGATAGTTTACAGGCACTTTATATTTAGCGATATTTTTTATTGACATTGAATTAACAACGTTTTCTATTTTACCCTGAACGGAACATGAAATACCCGATGTTAACTGGGGTGATTATAAAATACGCCACTTGCAAACCCCAGTTAGCAGGAAGTTAAAGCCGGCATCATCGACAGAATGGAGCCATAGACGACGACCTGTTGTCAATACCTTGCATTCGACAGATATATCGAAGAAGTACTCCGAGCTGGCCGATATGAAAATAGAAGTCGCTCTGGTACAACTCAAAATACTCAAGGGGGAGCAGGAAGCGAAAAGGGCGCAGCACGAAGCGAATAAAGTCGAAATCTAGTTGCGCCAAAAGTTACTACTTTTAGATGTGGCGTTGAAAGAATACAAACGCAAAACGTGATTTGAAAATATTTTTTTTATATATCTGTTACAATATAATAAATAATTACATAAAAGTATATTTCTTTATTTCAATTTAATTGCTACTCCAGATTGACGAAATAATTCTCGATCAAATTGTTTCGGGCCTTCATTCCTGCATTTCGAGCATTAGCACCCGCTGGTTGTATAAATTGTACATCCCCATTTTGAATTAAACAGTTCAACCTATACTGTTCGATTTCTTCAAGTACCGAAGGTTCTCCTTCACCCATATCCCTACATATGAAGAACAGCCGTTGCTACAATCACGGTCAACATGTTATGTAATTTTAAACGGCAATCATATGCCATCACTGGGAACCTTCGTTTCCACACTCCAAATAGTCTTTCGACTATGTTTCAGGTTCGAATATGGGCTTCGTTATATAATTGTTGTGATGGTGTACGCGGTTCCAATAACGGTGTTAGTAAATAATGTCGAACATTGTAACCACTGTCACCTGAAAATAAGTTCGTTTTTTATGCCGAACCAGAAACTTGTAACTGAATATAATGTACTGGGAACATTATTTTACACTTGCGGCATTTCTTCATAGAAGGTTATGGGATCAAATCAAATGAAGTTAGTGAAAATGATAATTGTTACTGTATACATACCCAATAGAAATGTGTCAGGATAGACTCCATTTTCAAAGTGCATTCGTAATACAGAATTATTAAATATCGTTACATCGTGGGTAGAACCTGGCAATCGCGCGATAACATTTAAAAATTTAAGATTTGCATCCGAAACAGCCTGAACGTTTATGATAAAGTAACCCTTCCTATTCCGGAAAACTTTTGCATCTTCGCCACCTACGACCATATGTGATATTTTCCATTTGTAAGAATTATTTTTATCTCTCACCAGGTGATTTTTATATTCCAGTTCCATCAATGAGTCTTGGAAAAGCTGCTACATCATAAAATTTCCTCTGCATTTGGAAAAGCTCTTCGCGAGTTGAAGGAAATTTTATATGTCTTTCGTACAGCCCAGCAATAGCTTCCGAGACCCTTTTCACAATTCTACATACCGTTGATGTATGCATGCCACCGAAATCAACTATTGCAAGTAAATGATTACCGGTACTATAATATCTCAGTGCCACTGATTTATTGGAGAAACAGAATTATTCCTAAAATTTGCTTCATTACATACCTGAGAATACTTTTAAGTGAATATTAAACATACATTAGCGTAAATCAGGGTCGGTTATCATAAATGTAACGAATTGAAACCAAATATGCGTAAATAGAAATATCGCCTGACAGTTACATCGCTTTTTTAGGTTAAGTGGCAATTTAAGCGGAGATATTTTAGGCTTAAAATAAGATGCTCTTACAAATATTTAAGGCTCACTTAAACAACTGTGCAACAGATATAAAATTTTAAGTGACAGTTAACTGCTAAGTGCAAATGGTGCAAACGGGCATTAGTATAACGTTATTCAAACCGCCCCTACACATTTGTAAGCTTCCCATTAGTACTGACCCAATCAATAATTTAAAATTTTAAAACTTTTTTCGTTTTCAATGAAAGTAATTTAGTAAATACGTCTGTCTGATTTGGAGCCGGTATGTTTGCGCCAATAATAGGCAGCAATAGTATAACAGCCAGATTCATCATTGGGGTCTAAGCCGTTAGTCGGACTAACTCGGTTTGCGCCTGTGTAAAGCTATTCATGAAACATACGCCTTTTTTTACGCCCCTATTTACGCCAATATTTGCGCGAAAAGTTAGACCTGCTTGTTGGGGTGTGTAAGTCGTGGCGTAACTGTTGCGGTGTGCTCATTTTGTTAATTTACGCGAATTTCTCTTAACGAAAAGTACTTTTCAGTGCTATACAACATTTTCAGAGTAATCAAAGTAAGTATTAAATCACATTTTACAAATATGTTTGAGTGTAAAATTTTTTTCGGCTACTAATAAGTTGCAATTAGAACTATTTTATTTCATCAAGTTTCCGCACCTGAGTATTATTCTACATTTATAACGTTATAGTAAACATGGTACCGGGTCCAGGGAAGAATATGCTTGCTCTGGAGGCGGAATATGGCCAAGGTTAGGAACCAGCGCAAGATGTGACTGGGCAACTGCCATTGACAAATATATGAAGTGTCAAATTGTTTCACGATCGATTAGACCCACTACAAGTGCCCGAGGTGAGTAAACACTTCTCAATATGACTAATCAAATTTAAATATTACTGCAATATTATTGTAGGTACTATAGTTTGCCACGGCATATGATTATACAAGCTAATACCACAGCTGGAACACCCTACAATAAGAGAAGTTCTTTATCCGTGATGCTACAAGTACTCATTGGCTTAAGATGTGTAGCATCGGATGGCTTCCAAAGATTAATTGCAGACATTGTTCATGTGAGCCAGTCGACATGTAGTCGAGTACTGACACATTACTGTGCACCTATTATATAAATGATCCTGGTTATATAATCGGTGTTAAGAAAGTATTTCATGGAATAGATAATATACCAAATGTGATAGGAGCCATAGATTGCAGTCCTGTATTGTCGTTGATGCCTCCAAAAGAAGATACACCCAACCATATAAACAGTAAATGCCAAACATCTTTAAATGTATGTAATGCACAGCTCCAGATTTTTAATTTGGTTAGATGGCCTGGTTACATGGTTTTGCATAATGTGCATTAATGCAAACATTAGTCTAGAGCAGGATCAATTGATTCCTCTGGATGATCAACCGAAGAGGTCGATTACAAATTATAGACATGAATATTCACCGTTTTAAATTTGTGTCTAGAGCGTGTGTTGTAATACGTTCTAACATGCATTCCTTTTTTTTGTATATTTATTTGTACGCATCAGCATTATAAATTATTAGCAGCATTATGTGCTGCGAAAGCGCAACGTGTAATCTACCGAATATGTTTTTATTCTGATTTAATAAATTTGTATTCCTAGCAAGTTTTATTATTTTGTATACAAGCTAAGTTTTCAAAAAATTTATTTAATACTTTTGTATTAATCCTAATTTTAATTAGACCTTCCAAAATCATGTTTTTTTGTAAAGAAAATATTAAAAAAAAAACATTGAGTATAATTTAAATAAAATTATTTCAATAGAACTAAAAAAGACCACTATAAGTGAATTAAATGTTTAGAAAAAAAGCTTCCAAATAAACTTGATAATGTTGACATTTGTCCAGAGCAGGATTAATCGATCCTTTGGATGATCAACCGCCATCCCATGAAGTGGTTTATATAAACCTCTCACTGGCGTAAGACTCAACCTGTACCCAGTTGATTGCAGTGCAATGCTATTGGTTTACTTATTATTATAGTATTGTCTTTTGTGCAATTAATAACGGCAGTAATTATAGCTTGTGAAACTTATTTTTACAGTTTGAAATAATAAGTTACGTCTGTTACGAGATAAAAAGATACAATCAAATATTTTTTATTTATATTCATTTATTTTATTTATGAAGCCAAACTAATTGCTACTTAAAAAGTCGTATCGCCTGCCTCTGCGCCCCAACTCGAGAATGGCGCTCTCACACAATTGTCAAGGTTAGACGAATATTGTCTGGTTCATAATGCGAAACGATGACGTCGTGTATGTCGTCAGAGATTAATTTGCGCCCGGTCTACGCGATTTTCATGAATAGGCCTACACCGTTTATTTAGACCTGTGCAAGACGGGCGTAAATTTTTGGCGCAAATAGCGTTAGTCCGACTAACGTTACGCCTCGTTGATGAATCCCTGGGTAAGACTATAAGGTAATATATATTGAATATATTACCATATTGTTATGCATTATGCATTTCAAACCGTGAAACTAACTAAATAACATTTTTAAAGAAGAGTGTCAAAGGACGCTGGACTAAACTATCACAAGACTCGGTGCGAAACTAAAAACGTTGTTCAAAATGTCGGTTGTAAGCGACTGTTTTCGTAAACAGATCAAGCTCCGTTAGTGGCGGCAACATCAAAAGATTGTATATTTCTAGAAAGCAGTTCACGTGATGCAACCAGCGTGTCGTTATTTTCCTCTTCGATTAAATGCAGTAAACAAGTTAATTTTGGAACAACCCACCTGTACACTTTAAAAGGGCAATTCTTACTTTGCAGGCAACCATATAAAGGTGAGCTTCTGAATGAGCACTTTAAGGCACTAGACCACGGTGAAAAATAATTGTTTTCCCTTTTTTTTCTTCATTTTCTGAAAGATGCATTTGTCAAGAATGCTCTCACCAAATATTTTAGAGAAATTCGTCAAATTGATGGAGATGCAGCATTTTATGTGAACCCTTGCTGGCCTACGACCGCGCCGAGCGGCAGTCATACGATTCGTATATATAATATCATTCGATTTGTTCGGTCCCACATATGTATATATTAACAATTAATTAAGTTAGTTTAGATATGCGCAATCCAGTGCAAAATATTCGCTACAATTATTTCGTTTCGACCCTCAGAATATTTTGCATACGTAATTAGTCCCAAATTCACGGCTGTCCAGGTACAGATGGTTCGACAGATGCGCCAGCTAACGGTCGGTTCGATTGTTTACATTTATTACTCATTTTTCCAAATTAAAAACCCAAAAACTCTTGTACAGTCACGTACAAGACATTATCTATTTCAATACAATTGCGGCCCGATATTAAGCGCTGAATTCCCCGTTTTACATAAGCCGTCAAGAAACTGCCGCTAATATTGCATCAATACTTTTTAACAATGGTCACATTGGCCTCAGAAATGTACTGGAGATATTGAACATATTGAACCAAAATTGGTGACGCACTCTACCAATATTGTCAAAACATTGACGAGAAACGAATATGCGAAGCCGAGCACGAAGCCGAAAAAAGCACGCATGAGAGTCGTCTTCGTGCAAAACATGGAAAAAATAATGATTCTCTGGACGCTGAGGAGCTGTTGTATGATCCAGGAATAGCTGACTAAACTTAAGAAACAAGAAAAATAGATCAAGAAAATAGTTAGTTTGTATGTTGAATTATGCTTCAGCAAAACTTTGAACGCGTTTTTCTCGAAAACTACTTTTTCAACCTGGTTGACAGCATATTAGAAAAACTGTACATCAGATTTGCATGCGCCAAGTCTTAAACTGTTCGAAAATGTAGTTTTTATGGCACCACGTAGGGGTTTTTTATAATAGCTCTCCTTCTATTTTTTTTCATATGAACGATGAAAATTTTTCATAAAAATCGAAAATAAAATTCGCTGGTCCGCCATTTTTTTTTCTTCTAGATATCAAAATTCCCCTACGTGATGCTGTAAACACATATGTCCAGTTTCTAAATATATTTTTATTTTATTTTTTAGATGAGCCGTATGGCTTAATCGCTGTCAACCGCCGCGCGCGCAGTCTCCTCTTAGTGCCGTTTCAGATGAGGCGTAGGATGCGCCCTACGTCCTACGCTTGAAAATCAGTTGGCATTGTGTTAAATGTAGAATTTCACATAAGAGCGTTTGAATCGGCGTACGCGCGACGTAAAATTTACAGCGCGGGCATACGCTTGGCCCGCACGCCTCGCGTAGCTACGTCTGGCGTAGGACGTATCCTACGCCTCATCTGAAACGGCACTTAGGAGCGGCGTACACCGCAAACTATACTTTAGATTCAAGTATAAAAATTTGTATACAGTCTTCTATATGCATATATTGACAATAAACATTGATGAAATGAATTACATTCATCATTCGCTTGAAAATAATTATGAAAGATAGACCCTCGTACCGCTCACGCACCGTGGTCTGGTGCCTTAATAACGATACGTTAGCAAATGCAACATATTTCTTTATGTGAGAGGTTCAGGGGTAAGAAAAACCTCCTGTGCGCAGCCAGTTCGAACTTGCTCAAAATTGATTATATTCTCCCTCATTTCTGTTATCTAGTTATTTCTTTTGTGTAAAATATATTCAATAAAGTCAACTATTATTATTAATTTGTTGCTTTTCACAATCAACAAGCGAAAGTTATGGGAGTTTCTGTTGATCCATACATAAGGAAGGGGCATTTTAGTTTCGTCTAAAACAATTCCCAGAACCCGAAGTAACTTTACAATATTTTTATAAAGTTTAAAGGTTTATGACGAATAATTTTTGGCGACTTTCCTCTATTTTTAAATATATAATAAAATGTTTGAAAATTTATGAAGGAATGAAAGTAAAATTTTTAAGCGAAAGTCATAATCCCCAGGTCTACGTGAATTGACGTACAACGAATCGACATATCGTATTCCTCTTCGAGTTTGATATAGTGTACCTTTATTTCAGGATGAAATTGATGCAATTGATGGACAAAATTACCTTTTAAATATGAAACAAAAAAAAACAGAAGAAAGAATTTGTATTTCACATCAAAGTCCGGGCAAGTAAAATTGAAGCCAAATATAATTATATTATGTAAAATTTATCATTGAATCCAGATGTAGGAAAGTCATTTGAATCAAGTTAAGAACAAAACAATAACATTTCCAAACGTACATAAATTATTCTTACAATATGGTACTGCTGTTTAACTATTTATCCTCTAACATTGATATTTATATACGTTTTCGATTTGAAAGTATTTATTTCGATTACTTAATTAATATTAGTAATCAAAGGATTGCATCAAAACAATTGTGTGTACGTTGTAGTAACAATAGCATCACTGAAAATGTGAATAACACCTTTACAGTACAATCAACACGAAATAGTTGAGTTCTGGACATATGGTTTCTGAACCACTGTCACAGTCTTATGGGCAGGTGGGGACTCCCCGATAACTGCACCAGTTACTGAGTGCATAACTATTGGATTTTGACTAACGAGATCAGTCAACGTACTATTCGACGGCAAACAATGTCACACAAATATCATGAATACTACGATGGGACCGATAAAATACAATACTACTGCCTCTACCTTATTTGTATCTTATGTGGTACTGACATAGTACACAAATAAGATGTTGGCAACTCTGTCGAATACATGCATCGATATTTAACACAACTCATAGAAATAATCGAAGTTACGCTCAATTCTATGTGTACAACTTTATATTACACCCTTTCACACGCCATTGCACAAAATTGTACGTGGTCTCAAGCACACATTCTGGTGTAGGCTGTCGGGTGCATCTGTGCTCTTCTTATCTTTACTTTATAATTTAGACGATACTCTCCACTACTCAACCATGAAACACAAAACTGTATATTCTTATGCGTTTTAGCGAATATAAATAAAAAGTGAAACTGTGTATTTCTATAGAACTAGCTGTGCTACAAAATTATTGTAATTTTAAACCTATGCAGGTGTTACATTTAGTTTGTTGTCCGTATTTTCTTATTACATAATTTTTGTCATCATTGATTTAAAGGAAAAATCATTAGACGAATGAGAAAATATACTTTTGAATTTTGCACATTTTAATGCAATTGGGAATAGTTACTGGAATTGTGAAATATTGTTGATCTTAGCACTTCATATACATATTTAAGAAAATGTTTTATTATTCTAGAAATTTATTTCTTATTTTGCAATTGTATTCTTATTATTTTGTTATTTATTGTTATTACTATGTGTTTTGTTCCAAATTAAAATATTTTTAACGAGTTCCATGTCGTTTGCAAAGAAGAATAACAAAAATCAATCACTTTTAATTTAAAAAGTAATTAATAATTCATTAGAACAATTATTTTTGATTTAGAATATTTAGAACCACTTCTACTCCATGAGTCATTATCATGGATTTCAATTTGTGCAAAAAATGTTTGCTCGTACGACTGATTGATTGAACTATTATGACATACTTCCATACTTTACTTTAAGGTAATCACGATTACAGATTTATAAATAAACAGTTGAACAGAATTATAAATACAATAAACGTTCTACCGATTTCTAAGTAGTAAAGACGCAAGTAAATATGGATGCAGTTGCTTTTCTATACACTATCTTAATAACAGTGTGTGTTGCTTGCATTATTCGTTGGTTCTTCAGAGAAGATAGAGTATCTAAATATGTGAATAAGATACCTGGTGACACTAGATGGCCATTGTTTGGTTCAACTTTGCCAATATTGTTAATTCCAAGAGAAAGTAAGTAATATATTTGCAAAATGTGATTGTTTTTTGTTCAGCGCATATAATAATATTTTGAGGGCATATTTTGAAAATGAACGCAATCGATATTTTAAGATTAGTTTGCATATTACAGAGTTGTTTAGGGCTGCAAAAGAATTTGTCGAACGAACCGGCATGATATCTCGATCTTGGTTTGGAAGTACTCCTGTAATTCACATAACAATTGCGGAACATGTTGAGGTAAGTGTCCTAAGAGCCAACAATATATTGGATATTAATATTTTATGGCCGGACTAGACTTTAGACGCACGCATACGTTTAAAAAATTTCATTACACCTAAACGCGAACCACGGAAGAGTTTCTACATTACTAATGTTCTATAAAATAATTTTAATATATTAGCGATCAATTTTACGTGGCGGGTCATGAACAGTGGTTAGGGTACCGATTTCTTCTAGAAATATGTGAGCATGTGCTTATTTAGTTATCCAGGTGAGGACGGCGAGGTCGCACATATGTAATGTACATGATTTAAATAAAACATTTAATTATGAATCCATTTGTTTACGTAAAAACAACTGTGGTTGTTTGAAAAAGAACGACGGTCCAAGTCGAGTATCTGAAATAAAATTTACGCGCGCGCACACACAACGCACACACTCACATATATTTACATAGAAAATGTCTCTTGTCAAATATGTCAGACAAATGTAAAATTTACATGTTAGATGGACAAATCATATACCTAAATGGTGTTATGAACATTAATTAAAACAGGTCCATGAAGACTAACAGTTGGATCGCTAGACAATATTGTTTCTGGGTTATTACCCTTCGTCAGTAGCGATTACCAAGAACCTTAGTTGTTGAAATACCTTTACATGTAGTAGCCATCAAAACTACTTGGCGCGAGCCAATCACTCCTAACGAACATCTGACAGCAGAACACTGACAAGACGATACCCTGTCTAACACATTGCGGACACTATACAAGAACGACTGTCAAACGTGCAGTGTCGACATATAAAAGTTTTGCTACAATTAAGTTCAAAAATTATAATTGAAAATGTCGCTTGTCAAATATGACAAATATGAAATGTTTCGTAAATGCCAAGACGACCAGCGATACTCACGTCATGATTTTCCCGGAGAATTTTGCTACGGTGCACTTTTGGTACTACCAATTTCCAACAATCTGTTTCATCCCGCAAATCCGCGAAGTCTCGTTTAACAAATTTAAATATCTGACCATCACTTACACGCCATTGAGGGAAATGTAAAGGGTTTCGGAAATATTTTGACGCATTCTAATATACCACTTATCACGCACGTCCTCCATATTTTAATAAGTTTATCTCCACTGATCGTGACAAGGCATCAGGTACAATATGTTCCTTCCCCTTCCTGTGCACTATGGTAAAATTGTATTGCTGCAAACGCAATGACCATCTACCTAATCTGCCTTAATGATCCTTTAAATTATTTAGCCATATTAGAGAATGATGATCCGTTGTTACGGTGTATACGGAACCCTCCAAATAACATCTCAGTTTCTCCACTACCCAGATTACTGCCAGATATTCTCGCTTCGATGTTGTAAACTTACGTTCGTTCCTCGTCAACGATCTACTTAAATAGCATATAACTTTCACTTCATCATTATAATTTTGTGAAAGCACTGCCCCAGCCCAAAAGCTGATGCATCTGTCTGTAAAGTGAATGGGTGTTCAACATTTGGGCATGATAAAATAGGTGCGGTAACCAGTAGATTCTTGATAATTTCGAACGAACGCTGACATTCCTCAGACCAATAAAATTTCTTATTTTTGCCAATGAAGGAAGTCAAGGGCGATAGTAAAGTAGAAAAATTTGGAGTTATAGGAACTTGCAAGTTCATAATGGCACTTACCTTCTCAGGATCAACATGAATTCCGTGTCTGTTAACAACGTAACCGAAATACTTAAGCTGGGGTGGGCAAAAGAAATATTTTTCTCTGCTAAGTGTTAAATTTGCCGTCGAGAGCCGTCCTGTAAGACTTCAATGTGTTTCTGAAAAGTGGGAGTAACAACAATAATGTTATCCAAATATGTAAAAACATACGGTTCTAATTCAGGCCCCAAAACCCTGTCTACTAAACGTTGAAATGTGCCAGGCGCATTGTGTAAGCCGAATGGCATAAATAAATTGAAATACTCCTCTCCCAGGTATGGTAAACGCAGTAAACTGTTTACTGGATTCTTCGATCTTAACTTGCCAATAAGCCGACCTAATATCAAGTGAAGATAAATATTTTGTACCGCTAAGTTTATCCAAAATAGATGAAATATAAGGCAGCGGATATGCATCACGCTTGGTTTTTGCATTTAGTTTCCGATAGTCAACACAAAATCGATATTGTCCATCCTTCTTTGGCACCATCAGGATAGGTGATGACCACCCACTCGTAGAAGGTTCGACAATTCCCAAGTTCAACATATTTTTCAACTCATCATCAATCAACCGTTGAATGTAAGGTGATACACCACAACAACACGATTTTCTGTGCATCCGACAATCCACCTTCAGAAGTGATCCAATCGCAAACGGGATCATTTGTATGTTCCGATGAAAAATACCAATCACCTTTCCGTAAATCTGGGACTATTTCCATTTTAACCCAAAAGTCTACACCTAAAATTATTGAATGTCGAAAGTTTGGTACCACGTAAGTATCGATTAATTGATTTTTTCCTTGAAGATCAAAAGGAAGAAAGATGCCACTCCGATACATTCAGACGATGTATCATTAGCAACTGTGACCGTTATATTATATTTAGAGTTCAGGCGTGTCCCAAACGACTGAAGAAGCTGCCAAGTCTTCCCATTAATAAATGTTTTATTTGCTCCTGAGTCTAATAAGCCGTAAAATACATGACCAAAAATACTAATCTTTACATAAGGACATTCCCCAACACTATGTTGTGCAAGAATATAATCCAAAACTGGTTTATGCTTAAGGAACTGCACTTCAAGATTATCTTTGTGAGTCGACTTAGACATATGAGACAGATGACGACCATTCATTGCCTCTGAGAACAGTTTCCCTGATCCCTTATCTTTCGATTACAAGAAGGACAGTTTGGTTTGATAAACCCTATTTTTCTGCATCCAAAACATCTACAACGATTTCTACCAATCGAGCAGTTTCTAGATACGTGACCTTTTTGATCACAATTTCAACAACTAATTGACTCGCTTGGCTTAAACCCTGGTTTATCTACGTGAAGTTCATCGCAAATTACCTTACTTCGTCTAGGAATATCGTCACACGCTATATCGCGTTCTAGATCAAAATTATTTTTACTTGGCGACTTAAATGCTTCAATTTTGTATCCTCTACACGTCGACATAACTCTAATAATTGGGTTTCTGATTTAATTTCGACCTATCGTCCTAACTGTTGTTGATAAAATGGGCGAATATTTTTTAAAATTATTTTCAGCTTAAGCTCCTCGGATACTGGTATTGATAAACGACAAAATAAGTTTGATACTGCGTACGATGTTTAATTTGTTCCCATAACCGATCATTATAATCCCTGGGTAAAAATTCCTCTCTGAGATATGTACAAAGCCTATCGCAGTCGTTTACGATATGACGTGTTGCCCAAAACCAAATCGCAGTTTTCCCTCCAAATAAATCCATTGCCGACAGAAATAACCGAGTTTTTGAAATGTTACATGAAATACACAACTCATCTACTCGCAGCATTTAGACTTAAATCGTCTTTTCCGCCAGTGAATTTTAATAGCCATTTACTGACAGGAATGGAAGGTAAACTATTCGCTAGTGTAGCTGGACTCATTGAATACGTTTGTGAAGTAGTAGTGTTATCATTTACAGCAATAGATTGACTTGATAGGTCCTTAAATTACTCGAATCGTCGGCAAGCATATTTAGTTTATCCAAATTCCGATCAAGCGGTATATCCGATCTTTCAGTTTTGTTACTTTGATCCTTAATTTCGTAATTCGACATATGTTTCATAACAGATCGCAACAATTCGGATCTTAATTTTCTGGTTTCACTAGATTCAGGATTCAGTCTCTCTAATCTATTTGATACGTGAGTAAGCTTAGATTCCAATTTTCGGAAGTTGCTACTACTGCCTGAGAATTGAGAAAATAAACCCTGTATCTCTACGAGTTTCTGTTGGCAAACTTCCAACTCCGTGTCCGTAGAAAACAATTGTGACGGACTGTGAAAAACTTTACCCTCTTTCTCTAGTTTCAACACCTTTCTCAACAATTTCCGCATCTCGTCACAAGTGCCTTCGCTAGATATACCTCGAATAATTAATTCGTACGATAATTCGTAATCTACACACATCCATTTTTTGCAAAATAATTATTCAAAACCACAATATAAAATAATTAATAATATTAATAAGAATATAGAGCAACAGTCCATGTTAAATTAAAAATATCAAAATTTAGAACAAAAGCCCCACGTTGGGCGCCAAAACTTAACTACGTATTTCGTGGTAAATTGTTTAATAATGCGGAATCCGAAGAAATAACAGTGTACCTCGATTAGCTACAGTTGGGACGGGTGTGGTTTCCAAAATAGTAAAGAATATGTATATACAAAATAACTCAAAAATAGTTGTTTAATATTAACAAAAAAATTACAGACAATAATACAAAAGAATAACAAACCGTAATTAATCAGGGATTTAGATAACGTTTGATCGGTACTTAAAATGTAAATTCTATTGATCGATTGCAAAGGTTTTTAAAGTAAATCACAGTTAAACAAAATCGCTGGCAAATACCTGCCTGTACCCGCGTTGAATAGTAGCCGAATGGGCGAGTTCGTCCGTTCGAATTACGACGCGGACGTCGTAGCCGGTTACTCGATGTTGAAATTTCCCAGCACGTTTCGCTTGGATACAGCAAGAACACCGTCCTTAGAGGTGTGCAAAGTACAGGCCCTCACTCACAAGATATATATCTGAGCTCAAAGTTAGGAGCCTAAATATAATTAAAAGAAAATCTCAAGGTTTCAAAAGGTGTATGTAAAAATGAAAATACTGACCTCTAAACCACGAGGCGAATCGAATATTATAAACGTCGACTAAAGATCCGTAAAATTACGTGATATCGTATCGGTCCACTACCAACACGATTAATATATTCTTCGATGAGTCCACTTAATCCGCAACTTGCGAAAATTGCTTTCCAAACACTCACAATTACTATGAACAACGAAGAGGGACTGTTTTGATGTTATTTTATTGGACACCAGAACACACATGCCGATGCGAGTTTTCGACCGTCCGGTCCATATCAAAAAAAACTTGGCAACAAAAATCAACAAATACGATTTCCAAATAGGCAAATTTATACGCATGGAACCTTGAATTAAGATACCACCAACTTACACCGAGCAAAACATTACCAAATCTCGAAGTTGAATTAAATGAATTTAATTAAAAACGTAAAAAACCGTTACAAATGTAAAATTTACATGATACATGGACAAATCATACACCTAAATGGTGTTATGTTCATTAATTAAAACAGGTCCACTGACGAAGAGTAATAACCCAGAAACAATATTGTCTAGCAATTCATCAGTTAGTCTTCATGGAGCTGTTTTAATTAAGGTTCATAACACCATTTAGGTGTAAGATTTGTCCATCTATCATGTATGTTTACATATGTATGTACACGCAGCGATAATGGCTTACCAGAAAAGGATTACTACGAACTTATACTAAATATAATTCTAAATTTTATTTAAAAATGAGGTTACAATAATCACTGATTATTTACTAATTATTTTCAGCAAATATTACGAAGTTCTGACCATATATCCAAAAGTTTTCTTTATGACCAACTAGGGCCTTGGCTAGGTGATGGCTTACTCCTTAGTACTGGAGCCAAATGGTCCCGCCAGAGAAAACTAATCACACCAACATTTCACTTTAAAATTTTAGATTCCTTCATGGAAATATTCGTTGAAAAAAGTAAACTATTAACCGAACAACTACTAGCCAAAGCTAATGGGAAAGTTTTTGATATGTACCCCCACATAACGCATTGTGCATTGGATATTATTTGTGGTGAGTTTTCGTCAGTGTTTTCTGAACAATTACTTCTAATAGTTATACGTTACATAAAGCCCACTAACACTGATATATTCTTTAGTTTTATACGAAACACGGTTACTTTTGTTGGTGGGTCTAGTGGAATGAATAACTTTAAAAAATATGAATTGAATTTAAAATACGATTAACATAAGTCATTGACATCAAACTTGGCTGATAGGTATATGAGCACTTCAATCATCGAATGCATGTGAATTTCCGCCAGGTACGCTGCATTCTAACTATACTGCTCAAATGTTTATGGAAATCATGGAAACTTTGGTGACCTTTGAGGATTGTGTAAACAGAGAAACCTAAATATAATATAATCATGTGAAGATTTTGAATTCTGCATTTCCAGTTTGTTGTTATATATTCATTTTTAATTAGTGTTTTTAAGTCTCAATTAAGCCTTTAAGAAGACGTGTGGAATTACATAGTTGGTTGGAGATAAAATGTGTTATACATTGTGAGAGGAAGGGCCTGGCAAAAACATTTATACCAAATTATGGCAATGAAGGAGGCGCAAGAAGATAAACTACTGCTAAATAAGACAGGTTTTTAAGTTTATTTGCTCGTCGGAATATGTTGCATAATGCAAATCTGCTAAGTAATTCAAAATACTAGCGATGTTAATATCACATCGCAAACAGTTCGAAGAAGATTGCGTGAAATCAATGCGAAGCCACGGAATCCATCAATCGTATTTTATGAGCGCAACACCATAGAAATTGGAATGATGAATGGTCTCTACGTATATTTACAGATGTATCTAAATTTACAATATTTTCTATTGATGCCAAGCTTGGCTATAACCTGGTCAGCTCCTGTAGTTCATTTTGGAGGAGACTGGATAACTCTATGGGGAGGAGTGAGTTTGGAAAGGAGAACAGCAGCAACATTTAGAAATGAGTCTGTAAATGCAGAAGGGTACCACCAGATATTGATCTAATAGGGCATATATGAGGCTATCTACAAAGCAACTTAGACAATGCTGAAACCCACCGCAGGCTTTAAGTACGCTCGAAGAAAAATTTAGAGAAGAGCCAAACAATACTCCTCAAATGTTGATAGAAAAATGCATACACAGTATGCCAAGAATTTCTAAACCCTACTCGTCCTTTGTTTTTCTCTTGTTCTGTTGTATATATTTTTTAGATTTATACTTTTTTATAATTTTATAAATAAAAATATGATTTTATTAATGCTTGGGATGATATTTGTGCAATACTATAAAATAAAATCTCGAAATTACACATTTTCAAATGGTCCAGTTAATTTTTGAACAGTATATTTCCTAGTACGGTGGAATTTTGATTTATCTACGACTATTAAATAAAACATCAATTATTTGCACGTATTTGAGTCAATTATCAAATGTACTTTGTGCTACTAACATCTATTATAGCTATTATATACAAATTTATTTAATAGTGTATCTTGAACGATAATTTTTCTATTTTTTATCATTAAATGACCGTATTATTAATCATTACTAAAATACAGCACTTGATAACCGTTTTACTCTAACCTTGTTCTCCTGTATTAATAGGCTGCTTACATTATGCGCTAATGATTTTAATAATTATATAAAATTATAACATCAATAAGGAACTTGAAAGTATATGATGAATTTCATCAGGGGTTCAGCATAGCGTATCTAACAATAATTTTGATCAAGCATGTGTCAGCATCAGATTTGTGAGATCTATAATTATTACAATGTTGCTCTCAATATGAACATATTTGTCAAATTATTAATTTATTATTAGAAACTGCAATGGGGGTCGAAATGAACGCAATGTCCAATAAAAACAACGACTACGTCGAAGCAATTTACGAGTAAAGTGTATCTTCTATTCTTATAAAACATGATGAAATTTTGTTAAATTTCCAGGATAAGTGAAATTATTTTATACCGAACTATAAGACCTTGGTTGTATCCAAATTTCATATTCAAAAATACAAATTCTGGAAAACAGTACCATAAGCATTTAACTACCCTTCACAACTTTACAGACGGGGTGAATATTTTCTTATATGAGATGTTTTTTGTATATTTAAAGATTTATGCAGGTAATCAGAGACAGAAAATGTACAATGTCTCATAAACAAACGACAGCATTTCCTGAAAATGAAGATGTATTATTAGGGAAGAAGAAGCGAATGGCTTTCCTGGACCTACTTATGGAAGGATCTGGTAACACTTTATCTGACCGTGAAATACGCGAAGAAGTTGATACGTTTATGTTTGAGGTAATGTATAATTTAAAACAAAGTAAATGTAATAAGTGAATACTGTAGGGGCATGACACTACAACTGCGGCAATTTGCTGGACATTATTTTTGTTGGGAAATCATCAAGAAATTCAGGTAAATTATTTCTCATATTAATATGTAAAAATTATAAACACCACTTCAAGGAAGAAGTGTATTCAGAAATCGTAAACTTAGTCCAAGTGGAAGATAAAAATCTAACGGCAAATGACTTGGGCGAATTAAAACTCCTTGAAAGATGCATCAAAGAATCTCTTAGGTTATACCCGAGCGTTCCAATAATCGGACGAAAAATTGCAGAAGATTTACAAATTGGTAAAAAACTGATTCTTAGTGACGACAAATGAACCTCATATTTTTTTCAGGTGGATACCTGATCCCCTCTGGATGTTCTGTTATGTTGCATTTACACCTCATTCACAAGGACGAGAGGCATTTTCCAGAACCAAATCGCTTCGATCCAGATAGATTTTTGCCCGAAAATGTGAAGAACCGGCACCCGTATGCGTATATTCCTTTCAGCGCTGGCCTACGAAACTGCATCGGTAACAATTGTATATGTATAATTTCTAATTAACGTAATGCAATTATTAATCCAGGTCAAAAATTTGCTCTGTATGAAGAAAAAACCGTGTTGGCGTATATTTTAAGAAAGTTCAAAGTTAAAGCAATTGAAGACCAAGATACGGTCTTTCCTGTGATGGACCTTATTCTTAGACCACTAAATGGATTAAAAGTTACGTTAGAACTTAGAGTTTAGTGTATTATTACGTGCAAATGTATATGTTAACAAAATTGAGTCGTAAATTGTTAATACTAAATAATTCAATTAATAAAAAATATCCCATGACACCCGATGAATCTTCATTCGCCCTCAACTTCAATAAATGCTTACCAAACATGGTAAGTTATTGAGGTGTAATGGAGGTTTTTCAAATCTTATATACTGTTATGTTCCCGTGTATGAAAAATGAAATATGTATAAATAAAACTAACGAAATGACGCAACAAAAATTATAATGCACTACATTATATTACAACTGATGTGGCGAACATTTGCAATCCACAATTGTGCAATGAAAACTATCAGAATTACTAAAGCTATAACAGCATTTTTTTTGTAAAAACAAACAGGGGCACCTGGTAGGAAGAATAGAGGAAAGCTTGCAGAGATGGGCAGAGTATTTCAAGGAATTATATGACATCACAGAAAAGGAGATAATCCAAGGTGATGAGGAAATATTGCTAAAATATCACCCAGAACAACTACATACAATAGGCGAAATCAAAAACATGATTAAAATGTTAAAAAAAAAATAATAAACTGCCAGGAGGATAACAGCGGAAATGCTGACAATAGGTGACGAAAAACTAAATAAACACTGTCTAGGTAAAAGAAGAAATATACTAGTACATAGAAAGTGTCTCTAATTTGTCCTATACTACATGAAATGAAAAGTCCCGAGCCTCACAAGGAAAAAAAATCTTTACTAATTCAAAACTTTTTTTATTCTTCAGTGTACTCTCTATCTAGAGTAATACACTTGTTCCAGCGGTCCTCCAACATTTCGACGACTTTAAAAAAATGATTTGTCGTGGCCTTCAAAATACGCCTCCGTTTCGGCCATCACTCTGCTATTTCACGCAACTTCGCTTTCCGATCATTCAAAACGATCAATTGGATTTTTTATGCTTTTCGGTGTGGTGGCCTCAGAGGGCCGTCCACTGCGCTTTTTATCAAAACCCGAAACTCGTGTTTTTCCATTGTCATTCAAAAACTAATGCACGAATTGTCATGAAATTCACCGTGGTGCCATCTAAAGACTGGTTCTCAACAATAACGTGCACGATTCAATCCTAGTGGCGATATATCTGTGTGAGGCTCGGGACTTTTCATTCCATGCAGTACACCCGAAAGGAGAGAAAACAGTCTGTGAAAATTACATCGTATATAAAATAAGTACTATCAAAGTTGGACAATACCAATATAGATTCAGGAAATAGATCAGATATTCATTTTAAAACAGATAATGGATAGTAACAGGCTTGTGAAGTAAGAGAAAAGCTAATATGTCTAGTGAAACTATGGCAAGCTTCAGCATCTGGACATATTAGCGGGAAGTTATCTATCATGATGATAAACAGGTGTTGTCCTACAATGGAACCCTGTGGCACACCCCTGTTTATTTGTAAAATTTCTGATAAAGTATTATTTACCCATACTCATTGCGTACTGCCCTGCGAGGTACTAATACATCCATTTTATTGCATGTCCCCTCATGCCTTTCTTGGTTATTTTAGGAGTAAGGAATGCATGACCGACAGAATCAAAGACGCGCGATAATGCAGTACAAGTAATCTCGATCGTTTGATCGATGGCAGTAACGAGAGACCTGGATTTTTTAAAACCGTGTTGTCAGCGCTCAATTGTTGAAATTTTTCAAGAAAGGAATATAACATCCTTTGAAAACAATCTTCAAATATCTTGGAGCATTGATTTTGCAGCGAGATTGGGTGATAATTTGCTGCATCGTTTGGATTATCGTTTGATGTAAATACTGGTATCGTTTTTGATTGTTTGAGGTTATCGAGATATATACCGGTTTGAAATGATCTGTTGATTATTGCGCTCAATGATACACTTATGACGTCCTTTATTAACAGCGATACCTTGCCCAGTATTTCGTCCATTCCGGATCATTTTTAACAACATTTTTGTGTTGTTTTCTCCATCTCAAGTGATGTGACATTACTAATATATATGTTGTTTATTAGTCGTGATGTTTGTAAACATTTCTCTCTTTGTTAATTATGTTCCAGCAAGTCTTGTTAATGTTAGTGGACTGTAAGATTCTGTCATTATTGTAATCCTTTTTCTTTAAAAGATGTAGAAATTACGCAGCGAAAGATAACATTCATTATACATCGTACTGTTTATGCATCTGATCATCACGAATATTTCGCGCGCAGGGGCTTGGAGAGATTAACATACATAACAATATGTATATAGTATATCTTCTAAGTTAGTGAAACCTAGAAGAGCTTCCTGAAGATGGCAGATGAGACTCTGCCAAAACGTCGAAGGGACCCTTCGGGGAACATTTCGACAACCGAGAACCAAGAAGCACACACACACACACACACCCACGCACGCACGCACGCACGCACCCACACACACACACACACACACACACACACACACACACACACACACACACACACACACACACACACACACACACACACAAATATATATACACGAAAGATGGTCGAATCTTACACCTCAATGGTGCAGTGAACATTAATTAAAACAGGTCCATGAAGACTAACTGGTGGATCGCTAGACAATATTGCTTCTGGGTTATTATCCTTCGTCAGTAGCGATTACCAAGAACCTTAGTTGTTGAAATACCTTTACATGTAGTGGCCATCAAAACTTCTTGGCGCGGGCCAATCACTCCCAACGAACCACTGACAACAGAACACTGACGAGACGATACCTCTTCGGCGCAGCTAATAATAAGTATTTACGGACTTTTACGGAAAATTTTAACATTTTTAATTTTCATGAAATTTTGGATTTAGAGTTTTTGGGCAATTCTGATCAATTATTACTAGTAAAATTTTTCGATAAAAAAATCCCTAAATTGATTTCTTGATTTTTGCCGTTTATTTTGCCATCGCATGTTGCTTTGCATTTAAAGAAGAGAATTGGTTTTTTGGGAGTAAATAGAGCAATGAGTATTCTACGTTTGGGAAAAAAATACTAAAATTGGACTAACAATAAAAAAGATATGAGGGTGTTACACTCTTAAGTGAAACACCCTGTATATATATATATATATATATGTGTGTGTGTGTGTGTGTGTGTGTGTGTGTGTGTGTGTGTGTGTGTGTGTGTGTGTGTGTGTGTGTGTGTGTGTGTGTGTGTGCTTCTGATAGCTATAACATTAACATATCTTTCTGCAAAAACAGTTATTTCGTCAATCTTGTTTCTTATAGTTTGTATATTTTGGTGAATCAGAGTAAAAGAAATTTTATTTTTAATTTCACCAGTTGTTTTTATATTTTGTATGTCATTCAATTCGTTTACGATGTTTACGTGTTTAATTGTTTTACCGTACGCTTATAGGAAAAAAAACGTGTTACAAGAGCACCTGTTGGCCATTTATCAGGTTTCATGGCATTTATATAATTAACAAGATTAATCGTAATTTTAAAGGATTTGTATTTGTCAGGAAACCTGGTTTTTAGCTCCTCTGTTTTTGCCTCCGGAAACTGCGACCTAACAAGGGTAACATCTCCTCATTTTTTACTCTTGGATCAATTCTCGAAACAAAAATATAGTCATTTCTCGGTACAGTTTTCACACTGTTAGTTCCCTTACAAATTAGAGCCGCTGTTCATTCGTCTGATGTTTCCGTGTATTATATTTCTTCGAGTGAACCGTTTTCCACAGTCCTGTAGTATCGTAATATCTCTAATTGATAATATTTCAGACGCCGCAATTTCTTTTTGTCCCTTGTGTACGCTGAGTACATCGCTGTTTAGGTTTTTATTGACATTCGTTTTTTCCTTAAGATTGTATTTAGGTTGAGAATCCTTGCTATCTATGGGTTTTGTCTTCATACTGGCAGCTCCCTCTGTGCTTAGAGAGCTGATGTTGATGTATCTTGTTGTAAAAATCATCATTAAAGAAGTAAGCATTACAAGTAAATAAATTGCAATTTCAAGTGGGCCAGATTAAGTATGCCGCGTTTTTTACGCACCAATAATGGAAATGTCAGTTGAGTTTCGATTACGATATATTTTTTGTGCTTGTTTATTTCGTTATTTTGCTCTTGAGTTTTTGTATGTATTTTTCCCTTTTCGAGGTTTGAAAGTACGTCATTCATAGCGGTCCTTATTTTCCTACGGGTTGAAAGTAATCACTTTCCACCCAAGGGCGAAAAATTAATGGCTGCCAACCATTTGACAATTACATGTTCAATAATATTTATGGCTGTAATAAATTTGGAAAGACTTCTCTATGATTCTCATAATTATTCGAAGAATAATTATTACAAATGTCAGATAGATTGAACAAATGTCAAATGAATTTAAATGCAATATCATATGCTAGTTCATCAACTAACTATATTGAAAAACATCAAATTTATTCGTATTTTGATAATTAATGAATAAAAACGGTGGCGATTGTGAATAAACTAGTATACTATCCTCGCTGGAAAGTTTCATTACGCCTCGGGATATAGCTAACTTCGGCATTTCGCGCCTCGGGTTGCAATCCTATCCCTCGGCTGTTATGAAACACTTTCCACGTCGGATGTAATATACTACTACTTTATGTTTAAGGAAGTGTAGGAATCAATCAATTTTTGAAACTCGCGATTTTAACGGAAATATACGGTTTGACCTTCCCTAAATTCGTCAACTAAGCCTATTCTGCCTATTTTCGGAATGACGTCTCTTAGTGTGTGTGTCTGTCTGCCTGTGAGCGTGGCTGTGCGCGCAGACTATTTAAGCTAAAGTTATGAAACTTTAAATTTTAGAATGGTACATGGCAAGGAAGAAAATGTTATATTTAGAAAGCAATATCTCAACCGGAAGCGATGGTTTACTCGTATCACCGATTTCCATATCTCGAAAGCGGTAAGAGTTATCGAAAAAAAAAAGTTCCTTCGAAAAATAGAGTATAAGAATTAATTTTTTAATTTAAGTAATTAATTTTGTACCGTAGTTGATGAATTTTCTTTTTCTGAAATTGAACTAATTTTAGTAATGTTTTCTCTCTGGGAGTGGCAACAGTATCCTCAAATGTTAGAGCCCTCGCGGAGCGCCTTCGATGACTTTTGTGGTAAACGACTTCGGGCGGGGAGTCGCAATTTAACAAAGACACCAAGGTCGGTGACATTTTTTGCCAATGGGGGGTAGGCGGGTCTGTGTGAGGTGGTGCATCAATGTGGTGCCTAATTGCACGTTCACAGTTCCTATCACTTCTTTGTTTTTTAATTTCTATGGGTGGCGTGATTGCCCGAATTGTTGAAACTGACTCAGGCTTTTGAGGGAATTTTAATGTAGTGTTTTCATTAAAGTTTTCATGCCAACGAATATATTTTTAAAGCACATAGGAACGACATTGTGATTTAGTGCTGTTTTTAAGCTGTTTCTAAACTGACTCTCTTCAAAATGTTCACTACAAAATCATTTATTTTTAATTTTGACGAAGACAAGTTGTGAAGATCCGGATTTCCTATAAGAAATATGGAAATATGCCAAAACTAAGAACTAGTACGTACATTTTAAAGATTTCATTTCTATATTTTGCACTTATCATCGCGATTGCATCACTTCGATGGGAATTTATCGAATGATAAGACAATTTTAAATGTAATGTAAAGTACCCTATTTATAAAACTAAGAAGAATAAAAATCTTCCGCTTATAAATTCTAAATGATAAATTAAAAATTAATTTCAAAGGATAGGCAGTTTATTTTCGAATCTCAAGTACTCTTATATTTGCGTGTTATTGGAAAACCTCAAAGACACAGCAGGTAAAAAACGCACGTAACGGCGATATCGGTTCGGTTATTCGAAATGCTTGTCGCCATACCGGTTCTATACCGTTCTTTTTAACGTACTGGCCACTGTGACAGTAGCGTCGCAAAACTACAGAAATGCACCCTCGTCAGCCTTTATTTGTTGCATGTGTTTTGCTTCTAAATATGTTAGACTAAACAGCAACATCAATTATTCATTTTAATAAGCAAATTTTGGTAACCGCATTTTAAAATTATAATGTGAGCATAGCACGTGCTACATATCTACAGGGTGATTCCTAAATGGCGCATTTCATCAAATTACGTTGTAGGGGACCGTTAATGCAGTCTCCAATAAATTAACGCACCACTTTTACGAAATTTTGAGAAACTAAACAATTATCACAAAATCGTAAAAATTGATATTCAGAATTTTAAAAACTTAAGGATTAATAAACTTTAATTGCTCCAGCAATTTAATAACAGTGGTTCTTAAAGTTTATTCAACACTTCAACACATTTTCAAAAAAAAATTGAATTTAATATCGTGTGTTTCCCCCTAGGCTGCGGATAACAGCTACACACCGACGCGGTAGACTCTCTATTAATCTTGTTATCGCCTCCTGATCTATTCCATCCCATATTTCTAGTATTCGTTCTTGTAGCTCACCAATGGTAGCTGTAGGTGGCATAAGAGCTTTGACTCGCTTTCCAATATTGTCGCATAAATGTTTTATAGGATTCAGGTCTGGACTTCTTGATGGCCAGTCCATGACCACTTGATCAAAGTATTCTCTCACTATTCTAGCAATGTGTGGTTTAGCATTAGCATTGCATTAAGATAAAATCATCGCAAATATAGGGGGCATACCGCACGACATGTGGTTCTACGATTTCCGTGAAGTATTGATGACTATTCAGTGAACCTCCATTTATCACCTGCAAGTCTGTGTGAGCCGTTGAAGAGATGCCACCCCATACCATTATTGATCCACCACAAAAAGCTTCGACTGGTCTTATTGTTGGTTTCAACAACACTCTCACACGTCTATCATTGTTAAACAGATAAAATCTGGACTCGTCTGTGAACCAGACACGAGCCCATTCGGCGTTAGTTCAGTTGACGTGATTTCTGACAAATTGTAATCTTATTCGGTGATGTTCTGCCGTTAAGACTGGACCTGTGGCTGGAAATCTACGGTGTAAGTCGTTTGCAGTAAGATGCTTTCTAATCGTTTCTATACTAACTTGCACATTATGTGTGGTTGCAAGCTGGATTTGCAAACTTCTTGAGGTAGTAAATCTCTCACGTAAAGCACGGAGTAGCAAAAAACGATCTTCCTGGGCGGTTGTTTTGCGGGCCTTCCTTGTCCAGGCCTTCTTTGGTTCGAATTTGTTTCCCGGATATGCTGAACAACACGAGAGATTGTTGAATGGCAAACACTAAGTCTTTGGGCAATGTTTCGGTAACTCAATCCTTCATCGGCTAATGTTGATGAGTGTGTGCTGCCTGCACACACTCATCAAGACTTAAATTGTGCGAAACACGGTTCATCGTTTGAAAATAATGTTGTTCAGTTCAGAACGCCAAAATACACAGCAAACCGTCAATTAGGCAGAACTCTAATAGATAAAGGTCAATAAATGTGAAAATTTCAAATCATTTACAGATATATATGATTTTTGATAAAACAGTAATGGTGCGTTTTTATTGGAGAAGGGTATATCTGATTTTGTTTATTAGGTATGAGTAAAGAACTAATAGGTAAATTTGGGAACATGAATGCTGAATGCTGGTAAATCGCTTTGTAACAAGTACATTGTTCACTGTTTCTAAGGAAACCATTTAGCAAAATAATTCATTATTAAAGAAGTTAATAAAATTTTAATCAAAGCGATAACTGCAGAAATTAGGTAAATCAATAACACAATAAACGATTAAAGTAACTCTTCGTTTAACCAGGCTCTGCACTACCAAAATAAGCAGGAGCATCTCTAACTGCATCCACATGTTTCGAACTGTTGCCAAAGACCTTTCCGCGTAAACTCTTGAAGCTTCATTCCCATTATTATGGCGTTCACCTAATATCAGTAGCATGTCTGCTCACTATTTTCACCATCAAATCAAAACGTCAAAACGACGTTGATAATAAATGCCTGACAATATCAAGTTAATGTATCCAAGTAACGATCTAACAATTTTTGTTGTTATTCAGAATTTTAAAGCATCGTTGCCAAATACATTTTCAGAACAGCTTTATGGGTAAATATTGATTTTTAAAATTAAAATTATGAATAAATTAGAACTCGTTTTACACCAAGTCTTATAGGGTACAGAGCTCGTTGTGGAAAATGATACCATCCTTAAAAATTCATATGAATAAATAAGTTGAGTTCTTAAGGTTACCATTTTATCACTCAGTAAATTAATAATTAAGCTTTTTTTAACATTTTTCCCACACTGCATTAACGGTCCCCTACAATGTACGGTCGTCTCCAAAAAAATTGGGTACACCTACATAAATCTAGTGGCAATATTTTAAGATTTTCGTATTGTGTAAAACGTCCCATGCATGTTTCGACATTCGATGACAGCGAACAATGTGACAGTTAATTTAAATGCACCCCTTACTAACGTATTATTCTAAAAATAGAGTTTACATTGGGAAAACATAGGTGTACCAGATTATTTTGACGACAATTATACTTAGAGGAAATGCGCCATTCACTACGACATTCAATCGTTTTAATTTAAGTAAAACCACTCTAGAGCTAGGAAAAAAGAGTTAAATTTATCAATTTAAATTAAATTAAATCAATTTATTATTATTTATATATGACACGCGTAATAGGAATTCTTCTCAGAGGGTTCGTTGAGCACATGTTGAAGTACAAAAAACAATTTTTTTATTGTCATTTTCATTACAAATTGGGGCGATAGAGCCCGTCGTCGAGAACACCTATTTTAAAAACACCGAAACGGAAGGACGGATTTCTCTGCTTGTATGAGCAAAAAGAGCAATCAAGTAAACAAATTTATAATCTATATACATTGGGCTTTGGAAGTACGTAGGTGTGTTCTTTTGTATCAATTTTTGTGGAAGTTGTGCCCTTTTTAAGGAATGAATCGATATTTTGCTGTAAAAATATAATTGTTCATAAACACACCAGCACGCGCTCCGAGACGCTGCGGTCGATCGATAATTAAACCCTTTAACATTCTTTTTTCACTATAAATCAAATGGCATATTATTTTTATGAATCTGAAGTATCGTTAGAGCGAAGAAAAAAAATCGTGTTGTTGAAAATCCTAGAGTGCTTTTACCCCTTAAAGGAAATGTCCCTTGGCTTCGATGCAACTGTTAACTGGACGTTTCATATTTGAAACGCATTTTCCGTTCACTTCAAATCAAGCACACAGTCAGTCGACAATGTAATTTGAGCGCCCACTTTAATTAAAAATTTAAATGATCTCGATATGAAGATAAATAATGCCTATAAATATATACCAATAAACATATACGTACTGATGTGAAGAATTATAAAATAAAACTATAAAATCTGCATTACTCGTTACATGTATGAATGAAACATTTTTTACTATAGTAAGTCTATGAATTGAATCTTTCAATTTAAAATATATATTTATGTATGTGTGTGATAAATAATGCAAGACGTGTGACTAAGAACAAGCGTTTTTTATTGTAAGGATGAAAAACGCGTTTTTCTGATCCAGCCGACGCATGTATCGCAACTCAGTACGTAGAAAAAAGTAACTGTGCGCTTAGAATCAGGAATCGACTTTACGTGACAGTAAAATACAATTATTTCTTCGCAACAAAATTAAAACATTATTTTAGAGAAATAAATAACAACCTAAATTTAGGATCCATACTTTGCGCCGTTCGTAGTCGTTAATTGGAAAACTAAACAGAGACACTCCAGGCGTAGAATATTTGCTTTTTCCACAAAACATAACGTAACTGCATTTGTTACGTGCCATTTCAAGGACTGACCCCTTCGATAGTCCGGCCCTGGTCACAAAAAACAAATGTGTTTACCCGTTGGCAATATTAGTACAACGTTACCGTCTCTATCGTCATTATTTGTGCCCTACGTCCAAAATAAATTCGCCATTACGTATTAAACTTCATTACCGTAGTTCCTATGCACGTCGTCTTTAACTATCTCGAATATTTAGCATGCATAATACGCTAACACTACTCTTTTGTAGCGTCACACCAAAAACGGGATGTATTTAAGGAGTGCGCCATCTATTTTTCACGTCAAAAATATACTATTATCCTAGAGTACATTGATGCGACATATGCGACATCCTAGTTATTCAGTTATGATATATTCCTTTACATTTATACTGGCACTCAATATAATCCTCGCAACGGTCTATTTTTCCACCACAATCATTACACATGATCGCCTTAAAATCCGCACAACATATATACATTACTTTAATTATATTTATTATATTAAGTAAATAAGAGCCCAAATTGTACCCCTAAAGGTTTTCCCGTTTCAATTAAAAAAATCCGCAATGGTCCACACTTAACTTTCTTATACTTACTTATACTCTATAAACTTTTCAAACAAAATTTGTTTAAAATTTCAATATCTTAAACTTTTATAAGAATAATGTTTTCAATAACACGCACCGTTTTCGAGATACCGAAAATGGTGATAAGAGTAAACCATTACTTCCGGTTGAGATATTGCTTTCAAAATAGGACGTTTTTTTCCTTGCTACATACAAATCTTAAGTTTAAAGTTTCATAGCTTTACTCTTATCACCTTTTTCCGTATGTCGCAAACGGTATATATTATTGAAAACATTGCTCTTACAAAATGATATCGAAATTATAAAGAATTTTTATTTAAAAAGTTCTTCCGAAAAATGGAGTATAAGTAAGTATAAGAAACTTCAGTGTGGACCATTGCAGATGTTTGTTTGACGTATCGGCCAGCCCGATGTTAACATAAAACGATATTATTGTAGAAGAGGATGAAGTGAATTATTAAAATCATATGTCCATTCGATTTATTTAAATAAATAAACGCGATTAATATACTTCTTTCGATTTCTGATCAAGTTCATGACTATAGAATTATATTATTGATGTGATTCATCTTCTTGGTGAACAATTTATCGCAATAAAACTTATTCATCGCGAATTTCAAAACAAACTAAATGCATATTTTATTATACGACGTTTTTAATTAATCATCATTAACATTAATCAGTGCAACGACGTCGCACTACGAGTCCAATATTGTAAAAACTTCGTCGGGCGTTTAATCTGTTTACTTGCACAAAACCATTTAATTATATGAATGTTTTATACCAAGTTATTATTGCAAATTATCTGATAATTAAATATAAAATTCACCATACAAATTTTTATTTTCAAAAAATTACTAAATTTTATGAATACGAAAATTCAGGTCTAAATGACAGATGCATAACATGATGTTTATGGATACGTAAATCTCTTTCACCGAAACCGATAATTTGACGTAGTTGACAATTAATGTGCAAGTTTTGTGTGACACAACACAGTAATATTTTTAATTTTTACTATATGCTAGATATGTATAAACATGACCAGGGTTTTTTTTTTGTTACTTGATTATCAGAATTTTTACAGGGATTTTAGAGGTTATTTCCATTGTCGTTAATATACTCCACCCGGCAATAATTTTTTTTTTTTTATTTTCATTTATTTTATTAATTATTGCTGAAAGAATATTCCCGAGGCGAAAGAATTGAATATTTGACATTTTCGTAATTGTTTTCGATGATATGATTTTAGATGATATTGTTGAACTTGACTTAATAACTTTTATGAAGTCATTTATGCAACAGGATTAATTAGGTACGTTACAACGGTACTGCATCTGGCGTAATTTGGGACCGCTGTTTGTTTGTACTAATTGCTAATGACCTATTTAATTTGGTGACCTGCTCAGCATTGGCCTATGCTAATGATCCAAAAATGTATGCTCGGATACATTTTGAATCATAAATGTGCACTACACCTCCAAAGCAATAACCACAGAATATGGCAGTGGTATCAAGAGAACAAGCTGCGATTAAATACTGACAAGTGTTGGTTGTTTCGATACCCAAAGAAGAAAGAAGATTGTAAATTTAACTATAATATAAATACGTACATAAGTGTTAATATGCAAATCCCTAATTTAAACAAAATGTATATGTAGACCACACATTGGACATCCATCAATCAGAAAGTATTGGATTTTTATGCGGAATTCCAAGTAATTTTACGCACCAATGGCTGGATGACGGTACTTCTTAAAATTTTTCACGAAGGATGGCATGTATCCCATGAGGAATACTGAACATGACCTGCTGGATCACAATATGGCCTCATTGGACAGTCGCTGGTGAAAATACCCTGTGTAATTCAATTCAAAACAAAGTTTATTGTTTTTTGTTATTACAACACATTTATTTTAACCTGACGAGCCTTGCATCAAGAAACAATGTAATTTTGTACACGAGAAGGTAAGTAATATCTTTGGAAACAACAATAAATCGTTTCCCATACCGTAATATTTTCCGTCGTTTTGTATAAATAAATACACAATTTGTAAATATATCAAGTATATGAGCAAAATGGATATTTAAGTTTGTGGTATACAGACTACGTGTTAATTATTTTAGTTGCTTTAGATTCCATAGTCCATTATTCACAACCCGTTTCAGATTTCTTTATTTTAAAGTGAATCACGTGAAGATTCACTTGAAAATGACGAAATCGAAACGCACCATGAAAATAATTAAAAATACATAAAAAGCTAAGATATCTTCAGGATGGAACAAAACAATTTAACATTAGTTCAAAATTGAATGTATGCAATTAATTGAATGGTGCTGGAATACTACTTTTAATTATAAATATTTATACCTAATGCAGGTTTCTAAATTATATACACAAAACATTCTGGTGTATCAATATAGGCTAGCATTATCTTTTACATAACAGTAGTTATAGTTAAGAATCAAATCGAAGATTACTGCGAACACAGAATATTCGGGTTTGAACGATTAGGAGAAAAAAGCTATCAATTTGTTCAAGCTAACGTATCGCTCCTTTATTGAAGCATTTTCAAAGTCTAGAAGGTATACAATGCTAAGTGAAATTTATTTAAACAATGTAAAAGAGAAAAATATTTTTTTTTTAATTTACCGATATGAAATATTAGATGTGTTTAAAGTGAAAGTGATAAATATACCACTCATACTGCTATAATTACAGGAAAAGCACAAGTTGAAACAATTTTAAAATTAAATAATCACATTTCGAATGAGATGCGTCCAAAAACTGTAACGCATTAAATGAAAACGTATATGAATTTTATACGCACAAAAAACAGACGTTAAAACACTGCAAAAATGAACCTGCGAATCTCAAAATTCCGCCAACATTGAACAAGTTACGAGTGGAAGTTGAAAAGTCAAAATATAAATTTATGAACAGTCTAAGATATAAAATATGAAGAATAGTCAAAATTAACGTTAAAAACAAAATATCTGTAACAGACCTATCACAAATAATAAAAGAGTAAATAAAAGGTTCTAGGAGACAGAAAAATAAGTTGATTAAAGGAATAAAGCAAAAGCAAATAGTCGTCATCAGATTCGCCTCCTATTCAAAAACTAAGGTACAAAGGACAAAACCAAAAAAATAAGTTAATTTAAATTTAAAAGTTTACTAATTAGCTGTCTTTATCTTTTTTAAAATTCATCACATGTGGCGAGTTTAGAATGTAACACATTTCCATAAAAGTTCTCTGTTGAAGATAGTTGTTAAAGATCTTAGTTTCGTTATAGTTTATGTGATGGCTGTTACCAGAGGCATGAGCAGCCAGGGCACAATATTATGGTTTCATTATAGTGTCACTTTTATGCTGTGTGATGCGTTGTTTAAGACGTTGAATAGTTTGGCCTATATAAACTTGATTACATTCATCACAAGGAATTTCATAAATAATATTACTATGAAGAAGAATAAGGGTTTTGTCCTTGGTATTGAAAAAAGTAATTTATTAAGAAGTGAAGAAGGATAATTATTTTCAACTAACATTTTAAATAATAATTGTAAACTAGATGTGTGAAAAGCCTGATGGGCAATGTGGGTTATTCTGTGTTTAAGATCTAAAATTAAATTTTTACAATTCATAATCAATATCACGGCATTTTGTCATCATTTTGATTGCTAATAGTTATTTTCATAACAAGTGTCGAAAGTAAGTTATATCGTGCGAGTGAGAATGTTGATGCACGAGCGGCAGCGAGTGCAGAAACCTCACGAGCAGTTGATATAACATGTTACGCACCCTCTCAGCTGGTGCGAACATAGAAGGCGGGCTGGTAACCAAACAAAAAAAATGATTACGGTTAGTGACGCGTCTTACCCCGGTACTTGGTTGTAATGCCTCAGCGTAGTCTCAGTGGAGAAGGGGCAGGTTTTAAATTTTAGGCGCCATCCGATATTAATTTCCTCAGCCCTTAACCAAATACCTTGGGGGTGTAGTGTACCGGAACACGATGTTGGGTGAATAAAGCACGTTCTGACGTCACACTAACCAAAACATTTATTCAGCAAAAAAAATGAAATTTACAAAAGGCGTTGGACGGTAAATCTATTTACATTCATTAATACACAACCAAAAAAAAATTGAACTGATTGCATGAGATTACAATCAAATGGTCTTCAAGTTTTTAAATCAAATAAACGACGTATTCAATCAGTAACAACGACGGATACTGTAAAAAAAAATGCAAGCGCGCGCAATATTGCCTAAGCATGAGCCGAGCCCGTTCGGCAAACGATAAGAAAAATTAAATTAACAAATGGAAATTAAAACAATAACTCACCTAAAGTACTTCGTCGCGCTAGCTAGCTCGACGACCTACACGCGGTGACATAAAAGAAATACACAATACAAAAATACAGACATAAATTAAACTGGGCTGGTTGCGGCGGCAAAATTGATCTTCTCTTCGCGATGTTTCCACGGCACGAGCGGCTACGGTGTTAATTCTAATTCGTATCTTGTGGCACGCGAATTCGTTTCAGGTTCAATCGCGAACGTCTACGCTTCAAATGAGTCAGTGTTGCCAACTTCAAGTTTGGGCAGTTCCCTTGCTGCGGGGTAGAGAGGGTAGGCACAGCGGTCCACAAAAAAACTTGGTCGACAATTTCCAGCACTTGTGCACGTGTTGAAAGATTGCGTACGACGACAACTCTTTTGATTGCGACGTAGTTTGCACAAGACGAAAGGTCGGTCAATATCCCACTAAATGGATCGAATTTTCTTACGAAGAAATTCTTGGATTACCGAAGACAATCAAATCCCAATAACTGGCTACGGAAAGGCCCTAACACCAATCACAAAAGCTTGTCTCACTACACGGCGATCAACGACCTCTTTCGTTACTCGTGGCTCACTACCAAGTGGACGATACCACGATCCCCCCGATCGATGCGCCGATCGAACTCATCTTCCCCCTCTCTCGGGCGCGATAGGAATCGCTACGATGGACTCACGGCCGATACTAAACAAGGTGCTAAATACCTCACACTGGGCGGCGCCACGGATATCGAAAAATTCTAGCTTACTCGTTCGAACATACCGAGCGTAACAAATACCTCCCTTTCCCGGGGAGTGAAGAAAACGATGATACCTGAAGACAGGGAGAGTCGTAATCCCCAAAGCGAGGGTGCAAAACCAAGAAAAAAATTTACGACACTCTTCCCAAAACAACACCAGAGAGAAATGAATAAGACTAAATCAACAACTTCAACCTATCAAAAGTGATTACCCAACCACGATGATTAACCAAACAAAAGGAAAACAAACTAAAAGGTGACGATAGAAAAAAACAAAAAGGTAGTGGGGTTGACCGGATAAGGAAGTAGGAGTGGTAGGTGGGATTGGACCAGAATGCACGGTTTGGGCTCTTGACTTACCCGCAAGGTTCGCAGGTCGCCACGACACCAAGCTGCCCGGCGGTCCGTTCCGGAAACAGAAAGGCCGGCAGATCCCTTCCCCTTATCTGCCAGACAGCAAGTCAAGAGTATCCGGGAGTTAGCCAAAAGTTGGGGTTGACAGAGGAAGAAGAGTCAAGAGAGACTTTAGGGGTGTGACCAGACGTACTCGAGCGAATGGGCGACCACATCGCGGCATGGCATCGGTATTTGGATTTAAGGGGGCTTTTGGACCGTCACGAGATCGGGTCCGCCAGGAGTTCCCACAGGATCCAAATATCCCAAGTCCACACACCGGACATCGTCACCTAGTCACGCGCCTACACATGCGGTCACTAGTGAACAGAAACTGTAGGGTAGTAAAGACGAGAAAGTTGAAAGGAATAGAAATATAAGAAGTTATGGAACGAATCTTTTAGGAGACTTGTACTCCACGCAGATTAACGGTGGCGAAATTCCTCGCCCTCAGCCACAGGACAAAACTGAAAAGACAGATCTAGGAACGACTCATTCGAGGGACTCGAACCCTCCGTTGAGTAACGGTGCCGGAATTCATTTAACCCCACGACACAGGGTGAAACGGAAAGAAGTGAGGCGGGAGAGTAGGGAAAGACACCTATTAGGGGACTCTTACCCCACGACGGGCAGCGGCTCAGTGATTCTAACGCCTACCAAGCAAGGCGAGAAAGGACATGGACAGGCACAGGTCGGTAACAATACTGTCGGGACAGTTACTGTTATCTATCGGAGTGAGATTTCAAATCCTTGGCATGCCAAGTTCCGAGGATTTTACTTGTCTTTGGGTCACGGAGCTCATAGGTCCAGGGGGAAACTCGACGATGAATCAAATAGGGTCCAATAAATTTCGGAGCAAGTTTAGCGGAAAAGTAGTTCGCGGCGTCTGAGGAGACGAAATTACGTCGCCATACTGGCTGGTGAGGGACGTATTCCTCATGACGGCGTCGGAGGTCGTAATAATGCTTGCCCTTTTCACAGGCCTTCCTGAGCCTGACACGAACATCCTCGTGCACCTGTATCAAACTTTTTGCACGCTCAATGGGGTTCGGAGAGTCTTTCACCTCTTCATTAGTCACGGGGCGGTGTGGCGCGGAGCCAGATAATACAATTTCACGCCCGAAATTGATAAAGTACGGGGTTAACTTAGTGGCTTCATGGGTAGAATTTCGAAGGCAACAGGCTACTTTGGGAAGTAGTTTGTCCCACTGTCTGTGGTTGTCGGAGACATACGACGCTAACATGGTCTTCACAACACGATTTACACGCTCCGTTGGGTTGGCTTGAGGGTGGTAGTTGGCTGTATATGAAATTGTCACCGAATACTGCTGAGTCAGCTGTCGGAAGATATGGCTTCGAAATTGTACGCCGTTGTCGCAAATGATGGTCCGAGGAACTCCAAAGAGTAAGAACACATTCTCTTCGATTATTTTGCTAACCGCACTGGCAGTAGCCGTACGTAAAGGGTACATGACCGAAAATTTACTGAACAAATCACAGATCACTAGGATGTAGCCATGTCCTCCTTTAGTGCGAGGTAAAGGTCCCATCAGGTCGGTGCTTATGGTTTCCCAAGGTCGCGAGATATTTGGGCGGCCTACCATGAATCCAACCGGGCGTTTCTGCACCGGCTTATGACTGATGCAGGTTGGACACTTTCGGATGTAATCGGCGATGTCAGAGCGCATTCCTGGCCAATAATATTGTTCACGGATCCTATGGAAGGTTTTATAGGTGCCAGTATGACCGGAAAGCGGTTCGTCGTGAAGACGATGTAGGAGTTCCAAACGTTCATCTTTTGGGATGACACGCTTCCAATAATCATCGGGGGACGACAAAAGAGGGTACTGAGGTTGCACGGACTTGTACAAGCGGCCTTCGCTCACTCTAAACTGGGGATATTTCTCAGGTTCCTTCGAAGCGGCGGAAAGCATTTTAATATACCATTTATCTCGGATCTCATTCTGTGGGTCAACACAGTCCACGACAGGGACGGCACGTGACAGTGTGTCGGGCACGACATGATCTTTACCTTTGCGGTGTTCGATAGTGAAGTCGAATTGTTGCAGACGAGTTGCCCAACGGGCTAGACGGCCAGTTGGTTCTTTCATTTCTTGAAGCCAAATCAAGGAATAATGATCAGTAATAACTTTGAATTTCGCTCCCTCTAGGTATGGACGTAGCTTCTCTACGGCCCATATGACGGCTAGGCACTCTCGCTCGGTCGTAGAGTAATTTCGCTCAGCCCGGGAAAGCGAGCGACTGAGGTAGCAAACAACCTTTTCTCCCTCCGGATGTTCTTGGGATAGTACCGCACCAATTCCGTACTGTGATGCATCCGTTTGCACCGAAAAAGGTAGGTCAAAATGCGGACAACTTAAAATCGGAGCGGTAATCAGGGCTTGCTTCACTTTAGTAAAGGATTCCTCACAAGCTTCCGTCCATGTACACGGTTTACGTTTACACAACAAAGATGTTAGAGGGGAAACGATACTTGAAAAATCCGGAACAAATCTTCGATACCACGAAATGGTTCCGACGACGCGACGGACTTCAGAAACTGTAGTTGGGGTTGGCAATCTCATTATGGCCGCTACCTTCTCCGGATCTACATGTAGACCGGCTTTATCAACGACATAGCCTAAATATTTGAGCTCGGGTCGGCAAAATTGACATTTTTCCCGATTCAGAGTTAACCCAGCTTCCATAAGTCGCTTAAAAACTTCCTTGATCACACGTAGGTGTTCACCAAAATTTTGAGTTACGATAATAATGTCATCTAAATACACAAAAACATAGGGTTCGAGGTCCGCTCCAATAACCTTGTCAATAAATCGCTGCCAGGTCGCAGGGGCATTGTGCAAGCCAAAGGGCATGCGTTTAAACTGGAAGAGTCCACGATTAGGGACCGTGAATGCAGTGAAGGGTCGAGATGATTCTGCTACAGGGATTTGCCAGTAAGCGGATTTAATGTCCAGAAAGGTTAAGAAGCGAGCATCACGGAGCTTGTCCAGAGTATTGGAGACATACGGGAGGGGATAAGCATCACGTCTAGTGACCTTATTAAGTTTTCGATAATCAACACAAAAACGAAAACTTCCATCCTTTTTCTTCAAAAGGAGTATGGGGGATGACCAGTCACTGTTGGATCTTTCGATAATCCCCTGCTCCAACATGGAATGCAACTCACTATCAATGTGCTTCTGCACAATGGGGGATACAGGGTAGTAACGCTGCTTTATGGCAGGGGCATCAGTGGTGATGACGTGTCCCACTAGATGTGTGCAGCCTAGTTTATCTCCCATCTTGGAGAATAGTTCATCCACCATATTATTAAGGTTAGTCTGATCCTCTAGGGACAGATCGCTACCAGAACAGACCTTCACGGGTGAGCAGTCTACAAACGGGGTCTTGGAAAATGTCCACAGGCCTTGACGAAGATCAGGGACGATCCCGACCTTAATCCAGAAGTCCGCACCCAAAATAAGAGCATGAGGTAAAGAAGGTACGATTAAGACATTATGAAGGGTGGTTTGATTTTGCACAACGATGGGTAAGGATATTTCCCCAAGGCTAGAAACTTTATGGCCGTCAGCGACGGTACACGAGACCGGGTTACCAGATGGTGTTAAACCGTGGTGTTTGAATAAATTCCAACCGGGTCCTCCGAGAATTGTTCTGGACGCGCCAGAGTCTAACAGTCCGAGTATTTCGCGGCCATAAATATTAACCGACAAGTAAGGACGTTCATCACCACGAGCATGCGCCAAAATAAAATCTAAAACCGGACTAATTCCTTTGATCGCTTTCGATTCCCCCCAAGGTGGCATACGATCACCTACCGCCTTGTATTCAAGTTTTTTGGACCATTACACTTGGGACATAAACGAGACGTCACACCAGGTTTACCACACTTAAAACAATAGACTCTAGATCTTGGTTGAGAACAATGAGCGGCTCGATGGCCAGGCTGTTGGCAATTCCAACAGGGTCCTTGTTCCGTTCGAGAGCCAGGTACCGGTAAAGAACGATTCTGCGCATGGTTAGGTTTGATGGTGGCAGCATGGGTTACTTGAGGGCGTTTAGTGCCCATATAGGCCAGATCAGGCTCCAAGACGTTACTTCGGTGACGAGGAGGCTCAAATGCTTCGATATCCGCACGTTTGGCTTCCAGCTGCCTGCCTAATTTGACCAAGTGATCTATATTCTTTACTTCTTGTAAAGCGAGATGTTGCTGGTAAAAAGGGGTCACGTTACGAAGAACAATTTTCAGTTGCTCTGATTCTGGAGGACCAACTGAAAGTCGGCCGAACATGCTAGTCATGATGGCGGTATAAATTCCCATGGACTCGTCGGGTCCTTGAGTGCGGTGCTTAATTTCTTCACGTAACTTATCGTCATAATCGTACGGGAGAAATTCTTCCCTCAACGCCGTTACTAACTCAGACCACGTAGACAAACGTTTGCGATTCGCACGGTACCAAATTAACGCATTCCCGGAAAACAAGTCTAACGCGGTTTGGAAGAGTTGAGTATGCGAAATATTCCGAGCAACTACCAATTCTTCCACTCGTTCGAGAAAAGCGTTTACAGAAGAGTCCTTTCGGTCTCCAGAAAATTTTAAATTCCAAGCCGACGTTGGAATCGACTTAATGCAGCTAGCACTAGTCGATGCTTGAGTTTGAACAGCGCCACGAGCAGTGGAATGTAAAGGTGGTGAAGAACAACCTGATTCGTCAGAGTCCGACGTACTAGATTCATCCGCTGTGGCCGATTCGGGTTCTGCGACTCTGGGGGAAAGTGTAGAGGATTGTCTCGCAGCTCTCTTAGCCTTAGATTCTAGTTGAGTGGCACAGGTGGTAAGGGCCAACAATAACTCTGTTCGCTGAGCACTTTGTTCAGGTTCCTTAGCAACCATGCGATTGGCTCGCCGAAATGCACAACCTAATTTAGTCGCGAGGCGCATGTAAGAAGAGCTTCCACTTAACTGGGTAAAACTTTTAACAGTAGTCGATAATTCTTCCAATTTAGATGTGAGAGCGGCTAGGTCAATATCGAACGAGAAAGGGTATGGAGGTATCGAAATATGGGCTTTGGTCTTTTCTAAACGAAGGTGATTACTCAATAGTTTTCTTAAATCTGCAACGGTTCCGGTTGCTTTAGCTCCCCGAATACTGAGCTCATATGCTAACTCTTCAGCACTTAAATGACTTATTTTTAATGGAAATTCCATTGTGACAAAACCTATTCACCCCGACAAAATAAATTTCGAATGAATAACAAAATATTTTCAAGAATATTCAACGGAAAGTTTAGACACGACAAAAAAATTTCTATTATTGTTCCTCGGTTCACCACCATACGAGCAATTACCCAGGTTTCCCGAAATTCTTCCTTCCCGGAAGCCCAAATGTAACAATACGTCCCTGGTAATTCTCTACCAAAGTAATCAAACGTTCCTTAAGAACAAAACAACCACCGCGAACAAAAATCCCTATTACCGAGACAAGGTTTTCCAAAAGTACGTAAGATTTCCTTAATGGCGACTGACGCAGTCGAATCAACATCAAATTTATTTTGTTGCCTCAAGATACAGAATTATAGCGGTTATTATTTGACCATTTCTCATGTAATATAATGCAATGTGAAATGTAACGTAAAATAAAAAATGTGAAGACAAGAGAATAGAAATGTTGGGCCCCACGTTGGGCGCCAAATCTGTTACGCACCCTCTCAGCTGGTGCGAACATAGAAGGCGGGCTGGTAACCAAACAAAAAAAATGATTACGGTTAGTGACGCGTCTTACCCCGGTACTTGGTTGTAATGCCTCAGCGTAGTCTCAGTGGAGAAGGGGCAGGTTTTAAATTTTAGGCGCCATCCGATATTAATTTCCTCAGCCCTTAACCAAATACCTTGGGGGTGTAGTGTACCGGAACACGATGTTGGGTGAATAAAGCACGTTCTGACGTCACACTAACCAAAACATTTATTCAGCAAAAAAAAATGAAATTTACAAAAGGCGTTGGACGGTAAATCTATTTACATTCATTAATACACAACCAAAAAAAAATTGAACTGATTGCATGAGATTACAATCAAATGGTCTTCAAGTTTTTAAATCAAATAAACGACGTATTCAATCAGTAACAACGACGGATACTGTAAAAAAAAATGCAAGCGCGCGCAATATTGCCTAAGCATGAGCCGAGCCCGTTCGGCAAACGATAAGAAAAATTAAATTAACAAATGGAAATTAAAACAATAACTCACCTAAAGTACTTCGTCGCGCTAGCTAGCTCGACGACCTACACGCGGTGACATAAAAGAAATACACAATACAAAAATACACACATAAATTAAACTGGGCTGGTTGCGGCGGCAAAATTGATCTTCTCTTCGCGATGTTTCCACGGCACGAGCGGCTACGGTGTTAATTCTAATTCGTATCTTGTGGCACGCGAATTCGTTTCAGGTTCAATCGCGAACGTCTACGCTTCAAATGAGTCAGTGTTGCCAACTTCAAGTTTGGGCAGTTCCCTTGCTGCGGGGTAGAGAGGGTAGGCACAGCGGTCCACAAAAAAACTTGGTCGACAATTTCCAGCACTTGTGCACGTGTTGAAAGATTGCGTACGACGACAACTCTTTTGATTGCGACGTAGTTTGCACAAGACGAAAGGTCGGTCAATATCCCACTAAATGGATCGAATTTTCTTACGAAGAAATTCTTGGATTACCGAAGACAATCAAATCCCAATAACTGGCTACGGAAAGGCCCTAACACCAATCACAAAAGCTTGTCTCACTACACGGCGATCAACGACCTCTTTCGTTACTCGTGGCTCACTACCAAGCAGTGCTCTCATATTCGAAACGCCGCTGGCGCCTTCTCCTCAAGCCGCTGGCTAAAAGTGGTAAAAGTGGGGACGGCAGTCGAGCTGTGCCGAAACCGAGTTCGGCGGAGGTCGCCTCGTTATCTTAAAATAGACGCGATAACGTCGACTATGCAACATCAATCAGGTTTCGCGTTTCGCTGTAATTTTCGCGCCAAATTAACATCGCGTACACCGCTTACCGCTTCTACAAACGCAATGAAAATGAGAAAAAAATACTACAAAAATCAATATGAATGATGAATGCATCGGAGAATGATTGCAAGCAATATTTGTTGTTAACAATTTGATAGAAAATTTCTTAATACTCGAAAAAATCGATAAAAGACTCATTTTGCGTGCTGTTCATATCAAAAGTCATAATATGATGTGAGATTAACAATAGGGTGTTGGGAATTCCTAATATTTCACTGAATTTCAACAATTATCAAATTTCATGTGTCAGCTGTTGTAAATTTTATATAAAAATTATTAGTAATTAAAAAAAGATTTAATTTTGTCTAAATTTGCTTTTCGAAATTTTGGATGGAATAATTTAATTTCTTGATCAACAAGGCTATTAACAACACTTCTTTTATATGTTAAAGGTGTTTCTGAATCGAAGTTTATACAATATATCTATTCAAGTTAGTTTCTTTAATATTTGTGAAAATGTTAGTGTTTGTGTGTGTAATTTGTATATTTAAAAATTTTATGGAGTTGTTTGTTTCTGTTTCCAGTGTAAATTGTAAACGTGGGTGATATGAATTGAAAATGTGTGTTGTAGTATCTGATTTAGTAATTGGAATAACGTTGGAAAGGATTAGATTTGTTATTTTTCTTATAATATTTTTTGAAATTAGTAATGATGTTTACACATTTAGACCGAATTGAATTTTGATATCTGGTTCAATTTCATCAATTGCACTTTCAATGCAAGCGATGGTATTGTCGATAGTTAAAGATTTACTAGGAATTGAAAATTTAGGACCAAAGTTCTAATACTAATTTCACATTATAAGGGATGTCAAATTATCCAACCACTTTAAGGTACGGTATGTGTTTGTAATCGTTTATTAAGGATTTTTTCACTGTGTTGAAAATTTGTTCATAATTGTGAAATTGATCATTAAAGAAACTATCTGCAATATTGTATGATAAGTATGTGTAAATGTGTAAATTAATCGAATGATGTCATTATTCAAACTTTTCAAGAGTATTCTAATATCCGAAATACAGAGATTTAACATTTGTTTGTGAAATTTAGATAGAATAGATTGATATTTAAAATCAATTTTGACACTTAAAAAGTTTGAATAATGACAGCTTTGTCTAAAAATTTTGGAATTATATCACATTTCCTGCATCTTACCAGAAAGATGTTTCTATTTTTAAAAGTGTTTAATTCGCCGACTGACTGCTTACGTTACAAGATAGGTACAATTCTAAGTGATTTACAGTCGAGAATTTTTACAATTTATGCTTATATAAATACGCACATAACACAACAGTTGTATCGATAAATAATACTCATATCGAACTAGGCGGCATCATTACAACAAAACGGGCTGACAAGAAGACGGACCCATAATTTTTTTATTTAATGAAATATTTACAATTTGCACAGCTTACAATTTTGTAGAAGCAGGTAATAGAGGAGCTTTGCGAGTACTAAATTTTCAAAGAATTATTATTGAAAACTATTACGGGAAGCCTTAGAAGATTTTGAATAATTGGGAAAAATTGATTACGTTAAACTATGTGAAACTATTTTCACAATCCCTCGAAACACATGAGAATGTCAGCAATTTGAGCGGAATGATTCTTTGAAATTTTGGACTCATGTCCAAAATTCTTTGAAATTTTGGACATAATGAGAATCTCCGAAATGCGTCGAGAAAAATTCCGTCACAATTTGTATAACTCTATTCTTGCGGCATTTCGAGGTCATTGAGAAATGCATTCAATTGTTCTACTTTTTCTAATTTTTTAGAATTACCTTCTTCGATTATCCCTTCGGAGAAGCATGCCTGTAACGACGGCATCAAGAGGCGTAATCTCTTCATGGCGTCGTGACGCCCGAGCCACCGCGTTTTCGAATACTTAACGAGTTTCAGGTCTAAGCCTTGAGAGGCATCGACGAACTCGGCTAAAATTTGCGACCGCTTCGCATAATTCTGGTGGTCAACGATCGACGTCATTGACTCTTCGACTATATTATGAATTGTTTTTTCGCAGGAATGCTTTGATATTAATGCAAGAGCATGACAGACGCAAGTGATTACGATCACGCTCGAATTCTCCTTACGGAGTAACGCTTTGAAAGACACTTTCTCCGCGTTCATAACCCAAGCGTGATCGCAAGCTATTGCTATAATATTCGAAAAAGGTATTGCATGTTTTACCATGTAATCCTTGAACTGCTTGAAAATACCCGATGCAGTTAATTTTGTTGCGTTTAACTCTAATAGCTTCGGCAATGCCGTAACAACATCGAGTGTCTTTGGATCGACGTATCGCACCAAGAAGGTGAGCCAGCTTTTATTGTTCTGGGTTCCCTCATCGATAAAAATCACGAATTTAACATTCCTAAGCATCTGAATCGAACAATCCTCTTCGTAACGGCCAAGAACGTTACGTACAATTCCCGAAACTTTAGCCGCGTCCGCAGTCATTTTTTGTAGAGTAGCCGAATCTACCTCTTTGAAAAAATTTAAAATTGGATTCATCTGCGCATAAGGAATGCTTAATTCGCTACCTAATCTGACGTAGTCCAATTCAGCGATTCGTACCGAGTCTTTAAAGTTATCGATGCTATCCTGGACTACTTCGGGAGGAATTTCATCTACTATCACAATACCGTTCGCGAAACATTGAGCTTTATGTTCATCTTTACTAGCGTGTCGGTCTAAACTCGAAATTGCCCCTCGGCAGTTTTGTATCACATCACATATAATACATTGAAACTTATAGCAGTCCTATGGAACGCATCGAATCCACGACTTATACCTATTGTCGGTAGTCCACGCTGTGGAAAATGGATGTGAATAGGGCCCTTTCTTTTTTTCTCTAATTCCGCGAGCCAATTCAGCGCCACCAGTATGGTGTCGCCTAGATGCGATATGAGCGTGGAGATTTCAAGTATCCACAATTAAAGCCTTTGTTAGCATTAATACGTTCTTTGCCACACTCGAATGCACCGGCTGAGAGGATTTTTTCCGCGTTGACAGATGTTGCGAGCCACAAGAAACATTCACGTTTGTCAAGCGATAGTGTTAGTGCGCTAGTCGCGATAAAAGTCGCAGCAAAGAGTAGAAAAGAGACAGGTCGATCCAGCGAGGTAACAGAGAAGCAGTTAGCTCATATGTATTCAGCATCTTTGTATAAATCGCCAAATAAGAAGCAACGTGGATTAACGTTGTACGCGTCCGAGGAGGAAATGCATCAAGAATAGAGTTATGCCAATTGTGACGGAATTTTTCTCGACGCATTTCGACGATTCTCATTATGTCCAAAATTTCAAAGAATCATCCCGCTCAAATTGCTGACATTCTCATGTGTTTCGAGGGAATTTTTCCCAATTATTCAAAATCTTCTAAGGCTTTCCGTAATCGTTTTCAATAATAATTCTTTGAAAATTTTGTACTCGCAAAGCTCCTCTATTACCTGCTTCTACAAAATTGTAAGCTTTGCAAATTGTAAATATTTCATTAAATTCAAAAAATTATGGGTCCCTCATCTTATCAGCCCGTTTTGTTGTAATGATGCCGCCTAGTTCGATATGAGTATTATTTATCCATACAACTGTTGTGTTATGTGCGTATTTATATAAGCATAAATTGTAAAAATTCTCGACTGTAAATCACTTAGAATTGTACCTATCTTGTAACGTAAGCAGTCAGTCGGCGAATTAAACACTTTTAAAAATAGAAACATCTTTCTGGTAAGATGCAGGAAATGTGATATAATTCCAAAATTTTTAGACAAAGCTGTCATTATTCAAACTTTTTAAGTGTCAAAATTGATTTTAAATATCAATCTATTCTATCTAAATTTCACAAACAAATGTTAAATCTCTGTATTTCGGATATTAGAATACTCTTGAAAAGTTTGAATAATGACATCATTCGATTACGTTCTGACATTTACACATACTTATCATACAATATTGCAGATAGTTTCTTTAATGATCAATTTCACAATTATGAACAAATTTTCAACACAGTGAAAAAATCCTTAATAAACGATTACAAACACATACCGTACCTTAAAGTGGTTGGATAATTTGACATCCCTTATAATGTGAAATTAGTATTAGAACTTTGGTCCTAAATTTTCAATTCCTAGTAAATCTTTAACTATCGACAATACCATCGCTTGCATTGAAAGTGCAATTGATGAAATTGAACCAGATATCAAAATTCAATTCGGTCTAAATGTGTAAACATCATTACTAATTTCAAAAAATATTATAAGGAAAATAACAAATCTAATCCTTTTCAACGTTATTCCAATAACACTAAATTTAAATCTAAATCTAAATCAGATACTATAACACACATTTTCAATTCATATCACCCACGTTTACAATTTACACTGGAAACAGAACCAAACAACACACATTTCACACACCAACATTAACATTTTCACAAATAGGTATATTAAGGAAACTAACTGTAATAGATATATAAACTTCGATTCCGAAACACCTTTAACATACAGGGTGCTGCATTTTCGGACGCAACATAGGAAATCCCATGTTAATTTCGAGGCATTCAAATATTGGCTTCCCTAATTATTTTACAGCAAAATTCCATTTAAGTTTTTTAAATAGCACTACATCATTGTCCAATTGGCGCAAATTGGGCATTTTTGCTATGCTCAGTTCGCAAATACATTAAAAAATGTATCGGCTAAACTTTGAAATTACAAATCAAAACATCAATTCAGCTTTGATCACGAACTGTCAAAGTTGACAGACAGTTCTCTGATAAACTTAACTGACAACGGCCAAATTAAAAATGAGTTATACAACACCAGAAAAAAATATTCATAGTAAAGTTATATTATGCGGCAAAGAGTTCCAGAATGTCTTCCATAGCTTTTCGGTTGAATATCCAGATCGACCAATACCGCACAGATCCACTATTCAACGTCTAGTAACAAAGTTTGAGAAACAAGGAACAGTTTTGAATAATTGCAAATGCAATAGGGAAACCCAACCCAACCCAAGGCATTGTCTTATTTCTAATTGCCTCTTTAATGAAGAAACAAAGTCAATGTTAGATACTTGAATAAATTTCTATTATGTTTGTATCCGATGTACAAATTTATTAAATTTGGCCGTTGTCAGTTACGATAATGAAATATCTGTCAACTTTGACAGTCCTGACCAAGGCTGAATTGATGTTTTGATTTAAAATTTCAAAATTTCGCCGATACATTTTTTAATGTATTTGCGAACTGAGCTTAGCAAAAATGCCCAATTTGAGCCAATTGGACCATGATCTAGTGCTCTTTAAAAAACTTAAATGGAATTTTGCTGTAAAATAATTAGGGAAGCCAATATTTGAATGCCTCGAAATTAACATGGGATTTCCTATGTTGCGTCCGCCAATGCAGCACCCTGTATAAAGAAGTGTTATTAATAGCCTTGTTGATCAAGGAATTAAATTATTCCATCCACAATTTCGAAAAGCAAATTTAGACAAAATTAAATCTTTTTTTAATTACTAATAATTTTTATATACATATATAAATACATTACAACATCTAACAAAACCACTAATACTGCTTTATCCAAACATGCTAAAAACACAGGACCCATTTTCGATTTTGATAACTAAAGAATGCAACTATAAGAAGCGTTTGATTTTGGAGATGACACACATACAAAAAGACACTAACGCTATAAACTTTAAAACTGACTCTCTCACTTTAAGCAAAATTTATAATAACTTATTACAATGATCCTGCACCTTTCTTGATTGATTTTTTTTATTTTACTTTTATTTTATTGTATTATTAGTTTTTTATTTTAAGTTATTTGATCAATGTTGAAACTATCTCCCGCCCCCTTTTTTATATAGATCTGTTTTATTGTTTCATTTAATACATGCCCGTGTTCACCTTTACATTGGCCGTCTTTATATGGCGCTGGAGGGTGTTGCATAAGCATGTATATACAGTGTGTTTCACTTAAGAGTGTAACACCATCATATCTTTTTTATTTTTAGTTCAATTTTAGTAATTTTTTTTCCAAACGTAGAATACTTCTTTAAATGCAAAGCAACCTGCGATGGCAAAATAAATGGAAAAAATCAAGAAATCAGTTAAGGGATTTTTTATCGCAAATTGTTACTAGTAATAATTGTTCAGAATTGCCCAAAACCCTAAATCCAAAATTTCATGAAAATTAAAAATGTTAAAATTTTCTTCAAAAGCAATTCCAATTCGGTAAATATTATTTGCACAGGTGGCTGCGCCTAAACAACAACAATTTCAAACAACTTTGACAGTTAAGGTTTTATTTCAAACAAAATTTTCACAGCATACAATTTTCGGCGCCGCTAATAATAAGTATTTACGGACTTTTACGGAAAATTTTAACATTTTTAATTTTCATGAAATTTTGGTTTTAAGGTTTCTGGGTAATTCTGAACAGTTGTTACTAGTAACATTTTTCGATAAAAAAATCCCTAAAGTGATTTCTTGATTTTTGCCATTTATTTTGCCATCGCAGGTTTCTTTGCATTTAAAGAAGACAATTGGTTTTTTGGTAGTAAATTTTATTTAGTATTCTACGTTTGGAAAAAACAATTACAAAAATTGGACTGAAAATAAAATAGATATGATGGTGTTACACTCTTAAGTGAAACACACTGTATATATATTAATTTTTTTTTTCACTCGGCCTTAGTTTGAACATTTTTCTGTATATTAATTAAGATGGTGGTTTTATGCCTCAGCGCTTTCCACCAAATGTAAGAGCCAAATAAACGTTCGATTTTACTTGGCACAAAGCCAGTGTTTAATTATTCCAAAGCCCTTCCCACTCCTTATGGTACGGACATGGAATGCCTGACCATCGTAGGTCAAGAATAGATTAGATTAGATTATCATTTATTCACGTAAGCCAACATTACATGGATGTGAACATTCAATTAAAATTAAATTTAAAATACAATTGATACAGTAATAAGATTACCATAGTCATGAGAAAGAAAATATTACAGTAGACGTCACAAAATAAAAATACATGACTAATTACTAGCATAAAATTCGCTGAGTGTATAAAATGTATTTGATATGAAATAACACTTAAGTTTTCTCCGGAAAATGTCATTGTCGTCCAACGACCTTAAATGCATAGGCAATTGATTAAAAATGACAACCAGCATATTTAGATTTTTTAAATCAACTCCGTGAAAACCCATCCAAATAAGGTTATCACAATAGCGCGTGTTATGTCTGTACTAACTGTATTATAGCGGTTTTTATTTGAAAAAACATGTAAAAGAAGCTTAAATATATAAATAATAATATGTTATATGACATGACAGAATATGCCAGCGCATAATAGACATTTACTAATGAGTAAGTAAAGAATTTTTTTTTAATTGCAAATGGCAAAGAATGCACGATTTAATCGGGAACATATATCATCAATTTCCGAACTCCAATGTAGATTCAAATCTATAATGGTACCGAAAAATTTACAAGAGATTTGATAATTGTTGAAATTCAGTGAAATATTAGGAATTCCCAACGCCCTATTGTTAATCTCACATCATATTTTGCCTTTTAATATGAACAGCACGCAAAATGAGCCTTTTATCGATTTTTTCGAGTATTAAGAAATTTTCTATCAAATTGTTAACAACAAATATCATTCTGCGTTGCATTCATCATTCATTTTAATTTTCGTAGTATTTTTTTCTAATTTTCATTGAGTTTGTAGATGCGAGGGACACGATTTTAATTTGGCGTATAGTCGACGTTATCAAGTCTATTTTTAGATTGCGAGACGAAAGGCGAGCCGACTCGCTTTTCGACTGCCGTCCCCACTTTTGGCCTTCCCCTCAAGCCGCATGAGAAGAACGCGCTGGCGGCGTTTCGAATATGAGAGCACTGCTACCAAGTGGACGATACCACGATCCCCCCGATCGATGCGCCGATCGAACTCATCTTCCCCCTCTCTCGGGCGCGATAGGAATCGCTACGATGGACTCACGGCCGATACTAAACAAGGTGCTAAATACCTCACACTGGGCGGCGCCACGGATATCGAAAAATTCTAGCTTACTCGTTCGAACATACCGAGCGTAACAAACACTTTCGAGCGAGTTATGAACACTATTTTTTACACGACCTCAAATGTATTTTTTAAAAACCTGAGAAAGTGACGTTAGAATGCTCAAGTCCGTTAGTCGGTAAAACAGAAACTTCATTTTAATATATTAAGGACATTTGACAGGACAGCTGACTAATATTCGCCGGAACTTCAACCAACAAGCCCTAATGGCAGATAGTTACGAAACTGTATTAAGGCCCGGTGAATATTTAGTAGAATCAATCTTTTTTCTGTGTCATTCGTACAAAATATGCCAGATGGTGTGCGTTGAGCTGTAGTTGGTCGTACTTGTCAAAAATATCATCACTAGTGTGATATATCACACGCCATGTGGTATTGACAGTTCTCTGAAGTAGGTTACTACGATGATATTCATTAGTTTCGGCAGAGGTCGTGTAAAAAATGCTTTTTCGCACTAGTGCTAATATGGACTTTCATTTTGCAACGTTTTTTATATGTACAATAATTTTATTTAGAATTAAAATAAAAATTACAATTGGTTAAATTCGAAAAACAAATACCAGAAGTTACACGCAATTCGTCAGATATATGAACATTCGAAGCTCCCGAAGACGATGAAGCAGTAACAGTTTCATTAAATTTAATTTTTTTTCAATCTGAACATTCGAAGCTCGCGAAGACGATGAAGCAGTAACAGTTTCATTAAATTTAATTTTTTTTCAATCTGGGTGTTTTCCTGATCTTCTCCAGCTACTAGCAACTTGGAGATATCCTATTTATTCTCTAAAGAATCATCTACGTATCCTTCAGCTACATTTGAGGATTTCCAGGCTCCATGTCTTTTTATAACCGACATATAAGCTCCTGCATTAGCTAATAAAGGCGCTGAAGTTCTTCTAAAACAATGCCCAGTACATTCTTTTGCATTTGGGAGTTCCAAAAAATTTGCAATTTTATTTGGGAGACCACCGAAGGTATTGATGCCCACTGGTTGCACGCTACATCTTCCCTTTTTATAATTTATAAAAAATGTGGCATGAGGAGTATGAGATGGGCGCAGTTTTGCATATTTGCGAATCATATCCACCAAGTTTAGGTCTTTGAAATATCTTTTTGTTACTGTGAACTCACGAGGTACTTTTGTTTTCGTGATTCGTGACATAATTTTCATAAATTCTCCTCAATCTTCTATATCATTTACTTTTAAATTGAGTAAGTCTTGCCTCCGACAAGCTCCGGTAATTCCTATTATTAAAACCACCTGAAAACAAAAAATAAATAGTAACTAAACTTATACGACAAAAAAAACTCTTACTTTTTGCATTAAGTAATCTTCATCATTTGCTGTGCGAACTTTTCAATATTTTCCTTACTGAAGCTTTTGGATTTCTAGGCGCGATATCCTTCACTTTGTCGTTTCAAAAATGCGATCAAATTTGTGTATTTACTCAAATCAAGGTTTTTGTTGAAATTTGATTCGTAACATGGAATATACACTCCACAACGTTGAGGCCTTCACATTTTTTGATTTTTCAAGGAAGTATGCCAACATTACTTTCTCATTAATGAAATTTACTTTTTGTTTAGACCTCAATTCTTCGAAACGGCTGTATGTTGCCTCGTAAGCGACCCAGGATTTCTGGGGTATTTAATTTGAGACGGCCTCTTGTGCAGCAGCTTCAATACACTCTAGTACGTTGTCTTCTTCTGAATCACCCATTTTTTTCCAAAAACATTTAAATAATCGCAAACTTATAAAAATGCGACAAACTTCAGATCGTTTTCCTTGTTTATTATAAAAATGACAGTAACCAACCAAATATTTTCAGCCACCTATCTTTTAAATTCAATTTATTCGCGGTAAAAATTAATTAATATTTTACTTAAATTTATTTTACTAAAATTCACGTCTATTTTAAAAAGCCTTCGTATTGCAACTAGTTATATAAATAGCTATTAATTTATGTTGAAAGGGGCTGTAGGAATTGAAATGAAAATATCTCCCAGCACTTGTGGGTTTTCGATACCAATTAAGTTTGACAATACCATACCCAGTCCTCGTGACCAAACTGTAGAGAAAGGGTACTTTCTGATCTTGTTTCATTTCGCTAATAAATTGGAGGCGGTGATGAAAATAATTAAATACTTCCAGGACAGTCTCCTTGGAATCAATTGCAATACTACAGAAGATATCGTCAAGATACTGATATATGAAAGGAAATTGAAAATGTAAACGAGAAACAGAATCTTTTATAAGGGTATTCATAACTATTTCGGCAATGATAGGGGAGAGGGAAGATCCCATTGCGGTACGAAAAATTTGTGAAAAATATTGATTGTTGAATGAAAAATAAGTTAAAATGTCAAAAATGACTTTCATAGTAGTTACGAAGGTTAGATGAGGCAAACAGCTGTGTGGTTCAATCATATCCCATTTGTCAGTGATAACATTACATACTAAATCCATAGGGATATTAGTGAACAGAGCAACCACATCGAGTGGAGCCATCATGTAACCTTTGATTATTTGGAAATTGTTAATGAGATCTGAAAAGGAAAAACTATATTTTATTCGAAAGGAGTTGAATTCTTCACAAGCTATAGACAGAATATCTGCAATAAATTTAGATAGAAATTTAGTGTGTCCTTGTACTGAAGAGACAATGGGTCTAAGAGGAATTTCAGGTGTATGAATTTTAGGGAGGCCATATAATGTAGGAGCGATAGAATTATGAATAATTAATTTATGATATGTAGCTTCATCAATCAACGATCTATTTTTTAGTGAAGCTATTAAATCGTTACTTCTTTTTTCAAAGGATGTTGTAGGATCCTTGGTGATAGTTCTGTAAGTGAGCGGGTCCTGGAGCAACTCATTAACTCTACTAACTTTCCTATTCCTATTTGTTTATGGCGACGGTGGCATTGCCTTTGTCGGCTCTAACCATCAGTATGTTAGGGTTATTCTTAAGGAATCTACTGCAACGTTTTTGATTTGTTCCAAAATATCACAGTTGCCATAAACAAAGAGGACTATACTAGTAGAGTTAATGAGTTGCTCCAGGACCTGCTCACTTACAGACCTATCACCAAGGATCCTACAACGTCATTTTGTTTGGGAACGGCGCCGCATTGGATGTGTGTCAGCCTAGGAACTCGAACTGCAATAACTTTCGTCGGTCGAGATTGCGTTGGTGACGTGAGATGCTGTTCGGAGAACGTTCGGTGGCCCCGTCGCCTGCCCTGGGGCAGGCAAGCTGTACATTACCTTCAGAGTCGACGCGACCCTGAAGGTAATCTCCACCAACACCCGCTGGTAGTTCTGAGTTCGTCGGGCTGACTACGGCTTCTAGGAATTTCCCCGGTGTTGAAGGGCACGAATACCCTCGCTGTTGGAACCTTCACAGAACACCTCGTTCAGCCTGGCCTGAATATATGCCGTCGTCCTTGGCGACGTAAGCTGCAACTCTCTCGATTGACTACGTCTTGCTACCCATGCCTAGCCAGAAGTGTTTACAGACGTGTACTATATCCTATTTTATTTTATATTCATATTTTTGGTCCGTAAGTAAATATTTATGTTTAGTTTTAGTATTTTTATTTCCGAAATGTTGCGCGATGTCACGTTGTTTGCGATACGTGGACAATGTACTGCGTGTAATCGACTCGTGGCGAGTTGTAAATTCGACAAGTATTTGGATTACGTATCTCGCTCACGTATGTTACGCCAAATTATCTGCGTCGCTACCGTCTCGGAGTTATTTAATCGTTCGAAGGCTTGTTCAGATAAACTCTGTTAACTATGTACACTATTTATTATTAATGTTTACAATATACAACTTTGCTCAATTACAATTGGCACTGATGGAGATACACTGTATGTGTTACTGTGTGTAACTGTTAAGACTGTTGTCTTTATACGAACTGTTCGACTGGGTTCATGATAATGTTGTTACTTTGACTGTTGTTGTGGTAATAATGTGATACTGCGATACTTTGATAATGTGACATTGTCTGTTTAAGGGTGAAAACGTTCCTTAAATACTACGGTCTTTTCTGTAATTGGTTGGAATGAAATGTCCCCACTTTCATGTAAGATGAAGAACTTGTTTTGATTGGTACAGAATGAATTTAAAGCGGTGAACGAAAGGGAAGTGTGGATCATTTGGTTCAGAAGATTTATCTAAAATCCCGAGAGCCATATAATAATTTAAATATTTGTAAATTGCTATTTTACAACCGGCAATCGTAAAATGACGGCTTGTAATGGGAAATTGGGGCCGCAGAGGTTTTGAAATACATAACGTCTTGTACGTGACCTTATAAGTGTTTCTTAGATTTTACATTTGGTAAAATGTAACCAGCAGCCATAGCTTTTCTACCGTATGTCAGAGGGACCACGGACAAGATAAGCAGGATCCTTAGTACACAGAACATCGACACAACTTTCAGACCGTACAGGAAGATCGAAACGATGCTGAGGAATCCAAAAACGAAAATTCCATTAGAAACGCAGGGAGTGTACGAAATACCATGTGGAAACTGCGAGAAGACATACATCGGTCAATCCAATAGGCGCTTCGAAGTCCGTAAACAAGAGCACATTCGCGCCGTAAAACAAAGAGATTCTTCATCGTCATTGGCTAGCCATTTCTTAGACACAGGACACAGAATGGACTTCGACAATACAAGGACAATAGCTAGCATTGAACAGTTCACCAGCAGAATAATACGGGAGGCAATAGAAATAGAGAAACGGAAAGAAATCCTCAACACACGAGATGATGCCCAACGATTGCCTGCAACATGGAGACCAGTATTACAACAATACAATTCAAGCAGTGTTCAAAGGACAGCGCCACAGGAACTACCCCAGGAACCGCTACAGGTCATCACACACCAAGGTCCATTAACCAGGAGCCGAAGTAAGAAGCAGTCGAGCGTAGTCAACCCCAACGACAAACCGGAATATAAGGATCAACAAGTAACTCCGAACGTCAGTTCTTCTAAGTCAGCGAGACCTAGAAGAGCTTCCTGAAGATGGCAGATGGGACTCTGCCGAAACGTCGAAGCGACCCTTCGGGGAAGATTTCTACAACGCGGTTCACAACCCGAGAACCAAGAAGCACAGATTTCAGCCGCGAGAACTTACGCACCAACATATATATATATATATATATATATATATATATATATATATATATATAGCTATGAGCTCTTTTAATTTGTTTTAATAAAATTTTTCAACCAATGGCCGAGAAACCTTATTAAAACAAGTTTTAAATTTTGGTGTTTTAAATCTCAGTGTTCCTTTTTAAATAACGGAAAATTTCCGGCGTCTATTCAAAATTTATTGGAATTACCTCGATCTAGTATATTTCACAACCAAAATAAAACGAGTGCATATTCACAACCCGAGAACCAAGAAGCACAGATTTCAATCGCGAGAACTTACTTATATATAAATATATATATATATATATATATATATATATATATATATATATATATATGTGCTTCTTGGTTCTCGGGTTGTGAACCGCGTTGTAGAAATCTTCCCCGAAGGGTCGCTTCGACGTTTCGGCAGAGTCCCATCTGCCATCTTCAGGAAGCTCTTCTAGGTCTCGCTGACTTAGAAGAACTGACGTTCGTAGTTACTCGTTGATCCTTATATTCCGGTTTGTCGTTGGGGTTGACTACGCTCGACTGCTTCTTACTTCGGCTCCTGGTTAATGGACCTTGGTGTGTGATGACCTGTAGCGGTTCCTGGGGTAGTTCCTGTGGCGCTGTCCTTTGAACACTGCTTGAACTGTATTATTGTAATACTGGTCTCCATGTTGCAGGCAATCGTTGGGCATCATCTCGCGTGTTGAGGATTTCTTTCCGTTTCTCTATTTCTATTGCCTCCCGCATTATTCTGCTGGTGAACTGTTCAATGCTAGCTATTGTCCTTGTATTGTCGAAGTCGATTCTGTGTCCTGTGTCTAAGAAATGGCTAGCCAATGACGATGACGAATCTCTTTGTTTTACGGCGCGAATGTGCTCTTGTTTACGGACTTCGATGCGCCTATTGGATTGACCGATGTATGTCTTCTCGCAGTTTCCACATGGTATTTCGTACACTCCCTGCATTTCTAATGGAATTTTCGTTTTTGGATTCCTCAGCATCGTTTCGATCTTCCTGTACGGTCTGAAAGTTGTGTCGATGTTCTGTGTACTAAGGATCCTGCTTATCTTGTCCGTGGTCCCTCTGACATACGGTAGAAAAGCTATGGCTGCTGGTTTTTCTTCTTCCTTTTCTTCTTCCTGGGTTCGTCTGCGGGGTCTGGATGCTCTGAGAATTTCCCGTTTTGAAAATCCGTTGTGCGACAGTGCTGTGTGTATGTTGTCCATTTCTTTGTTCTTGCTTCTACCATCGGCTATCCTTTCTGATCTGGTTATTAATGTTCTCGCTACCGAATGCAGTTGTGTGCGTCTTCTTCCTGTATACTGTATGGCCGAGACTCTTGTCGTCTCTTTTCATTACCAGTACGTCCAGGAACGGTAGCTGATTGTCTACTTCCACTTCCATGGTGAAGTTTATAGCTGGGTGTTGCTTGTTGAGGTGCTCCAGAAACCTGTCGAGTTCTTCTCTTCCATGTGTCCATACAACGAAGGTATCATCCACGTATCTCAGCCACACCTTTGGTTTTAACTCGGCCGTCTCTATTGCTGTAGTCTCTAGTTCCTCCATGAATAGGTTGGCTATCACAAGTGATAGCGGTGATCCCATGGGTGCTCCACTGGTTTGTCTGTAGCGTTGGTTTTCAAAAATGAAATACGTATTCTTGACGCAATGCTTCACTAGTTCCATGATGTGATCCGGCGGCTGGTATTTCCGTTCCAATACCTCCATGGTGTCGTCTACCGGGACTTGTGTAAACAGTGATACTACATCAAAACTTACCAACAAGTCCTCGGGTTCCACAGTAAGGTTCTTCAGCATTTCGATGAGATGGTCTGCGTTCTTGACGTATGATGCTGCTTGTTCGGCGTAAGGTTGTTGCTGTTTTGCTATAAATCTTGCCAAAGACTGGATTGGTGATCCCATTGAGCTCACTATTGGACGTAGCGGTATGTCGGGTTTGTGGATCTTCGGTAGGCCATATATCTTCGGGCATTTTGACGATTTTTCCCTTGGTATAGTTATTTTCTTGGTCTCCTCATCCAGTGGCGATGTTTCAATTTTCTTCTTTGTCGTCTTCTCCAGGTAGGTTGTTGGATCTGTTGCGATGGGTTTGTATGCAGGATCTTCTAGTATGGCGGCCATTTTGTTCTTGTAATCTGCAGAGTTCATCACAACTGTGGCGTTGCCTTTGTCCGCTGGTAATACGATAATGTTCTTCTACACCCAGCTATAAACTTCACCATGGAAGTGGAAGTAGACAATCAGCTACCGTTCCTGGACGTACTGGTAATGAAAAGAGACGACAAGAGTCTCGGCCATACAGTATACAGGAAGAAGACGCACACCAACAGGTACCTAAACGCTCAGTCACACCACCACCCGGCACAACTGCATTCGGTAGCGAGAACATTAATAACCAGATCAGAAAGGATAGCCGATGGTAGAAGCAAGAACAAAGAAATGGACAACATACACATAGCACTGGCGCACAACGGATTTTCAAAACGGGAAATTCTCAGAGCATCCAGACCCCGCAGACGAATCCAGGAAGAAGAAAAGGAAGAAGAAAAACCAGCAGCCATAGCTTTTCTACCGTATGTCAGAGGGACCACGGACAAGATAAGCAGGATCCTTAGTACACAGAACATCGACACAACTTTCAGACCGTACAGGAAGATCGAAACGATGCTGAGGAATCCAAAAACGAAAATTCCATTAGAAATGCAGGGAGTGCACGAAATACCATGTGGAAACTGCGAGAAGACATACATCGGTCAATCCAATAGGCGCATCGAAGTCCGTAAACAAGAGCACATTCGCGCCGTAAAACAAAGAGATTCGTCATCGTCATTGGCTAGCCATTTCTTAGACACAGGACACAGAATCGACTTGACTTGAACAGTTCACCAGCAGAATAATACGGGAGGCAATAGAAATAGAGAAACGGAAAGAAATCCTCAACACACGAGATGATGCCCAACGATTGCCTGCAACATGGAGACCAGTATTACAACAATACAGTTCAAGCAGTGTTCAAAGGACAGCGCCACAGGAACTACCCCAGGAACCGCTACAGGTCATCACACACCAAGGTCCATTAACCAGGAGCCGAAGTAAGAAGCAGTCGAGCGTAGTCAACCCCAACGACAAACCGGAATATAAGGATCAACGAGTAACTCCGAACGTCAGTTCTTCTAAGTCAGCGAGACCTAGAAGAGCTTCCTGAAGATGGCAGATGGGACTCTGCCGAAACGTCGAAGCGACCCTTCGGGGAAGATTTCTACAACGCGGTTCACAACCCGAGAACCAAGAAGCACAGATTTCAGCCGCGAGAACTTACGCACCAACATATATATATATATATATATATATATATATATATATATATATATGAGCTCTTTTAATTTGTTTTAATAAAATTTTTCAACCGATGGCCGAGAAACCTTATTAAAACAAGTTTTAAATTTTGGTGTTTTAAATCTCAGGGTTCCTTTTTAAATAACGGAAAATTTCCAGCGTCTATTCAAAATTTATTGGAATTACCTCGATCTAGTATATTTCACAACCAAAATAAAACGAGTGCATATTCAAAATAAATTTGTTATAATAAATTCATTGCGACAGTAAGATTTCCTTTGTCAGCGTTAAGAATTAATAAATTCTCATTTTGCTTAAGAAAACTATTACATGCCATAATAAATTATGAAAATATACATTATCGGAGCCATGGAATTGTACATAATTAGTGATAATATTAGTTAAACGAGCTCTGTATACACCTCTAGCACTATTTGGAAATACCTCGAGTAAGTTTTCAACTTCAGCCAAAAATTTACCAATGTTACATGTTTTAGGTGTTACATGCAAACTAAATTTAGGACCTAGTGATAAGAAATTTTGAATTTTGTCAGTAATTACCACATTTGAAACATTAACAAACCATTTATCATTATTATGAAATAACTTAGTTTCAAGTTTATTTAAAATTAATTTGTTAAATTTATTTATATTTGCAGTTTTTATCTGTTTAAATAGTTTATTGTATGTGATAGCTAACCTATTAGAAAATTCATTAAAAATGTAATTTGGAAGTAAATCTTTCAGTTTGTCTCTTATTCTATTAATTAAGTTTTGAAAAATTACAATTTCGTTAACTGTGATTTTGATTTCAAAATTAAGTATTTTAGAACCTAACCTTATATTAATATCATTTATCTGATTTCTAGTTCTTCCTGTAGCATCAGTCATTCTATGCATCAGAAAGTTAATATTGTTAAGGCGATGAAGAATAGAGTGGTTAGAATTAGTGATCCCATATTTCTTGATAAAAATTAAAAAATTCTCTCTGATATTTTTATCAATAACGGTTACCCTAAATCATTGGCCAACAAATTAATTTACAATTCTTCTTCACAAGGTGTTCCTATCTCTACAGAGAATGTAATCATTTATAAGAAATTACCGCACATAAAAGATTTTAATAGCAGGATGTTTTTAGAAATGGTTCATATCAAAAAAAATATAAATTCTCGTTCAGATATTCAGAAACTTAGTACAATTTATTCTTTGATTTTGAGTTTGCAGTTATTTGTAGTCTATTTAGTTGGTTTTCTTATCGTTTTTGATTGAGTTATGAATTTTATTTATTTAGTGAGTTCGTTATACAACATGAACAGTCACATTTTTACGTTGTACTCATTTCTAAGGTTTTAGTTTTCATATTTAGACATCGTTTACGTTGAAATTTTTGAAAATTGTCATTCACCATCAAAATTTATATTTATTTCCATTAATATTCAGAGCCTTAGCACCTTATCTTTATAATTTGTTTTCGACCTTGTTTTATTCCTCTAGTTGTAAGTATTTTTTTATAATTGTTATATGTGTGTCAGATGTCATTTTTTAGTTATTCTTGAAGAAGCAATAAATAATATTGCGAAATATTGAATAAAAACAAATGAGTTTCTTTTAATAAGAAGAAGCCTGTTGATCATCATACCCAATTTTTTTTTACATTATATATATATATATATATATATATATATATATATATATATATATATATTTGATTAAATGGCAACATGGAATTCAATATTTCGTGTAACTGTCAACAGTTGTCAAACAATTGTCAATATTTCTCCATAATGAATATCAATATTGAGCAGCGAAAACATCGTAAAATGGTATTATCTTGATAAAGAAGGTCGCTCTGATAGAACTGCAGCATTAAGAGTGCATGATCGTTGGCGTGTAACATATCCTAATCTGTTACAACCAACGCTTGGTGGGATTATAAAAATCATTAAAAAATTGAACTGGTTGGGGATGTTACAAATCAGCATAAGAACAGGAGCGGTAGATCTAAATATGTTGTGTTGAAAATGCAGCTGAAGTCCACAACCATTTGCTGGACAAACCTTCAACATCCCAGAGGCAACTTTCAAGAGTGTTTGGGTTTTGCAGACGATCGATTCAGAAAATTATTCGTCAGATTGGATTAAAATGTTATCGCCCAAGGTTTGTGGGTGCTTTGAACGAAGATGATCTCGATCGATGATTGCAATTTTGCGAGGAATGTCAGAGTTTGCTGGTCGATGAAGTTGATCCAAATTTTTTTCTTGGTCGCATTTTGTGGTTTGATGAAGCTGAATTTCATTTGTGTGGTCGAATTAATCGCCACAATTGCGTTTATTATTCTGACGAAAATACCCATGTAATCATTGAAAAAGATTTTAAATCGCCTGGAATAAACGTTTGGGCTGGAATTTGGAGTGGAGGAATTATTGGCCCATTTTTTATTGACGATAATATTACTGGAGATGTTTATTTAGCTCTGCGCCTAGAAAAAATAATGCCAGCTTATTTTGTTACACTGTCCTCCGGATGTAATTCTGCAACAAGACGGCCCTCCACCTCATTATGCTGTACAAGTTCGAGAGTTTTAGATGATCATTTTCACCAGTCTTGGATTGGGCGAGAGGTCCGATAGAATGGTCATGTGATTTAACACCAATGGACTTCAGTGTTTGGGGTTTTGTGCGTGATTTGGTATACCTTCGTAATGCTTTTGAGGACGTGGAAACTTTGAAGGTGATGATTCAAGAAGCATTTTAAACGTTCACTCCTGAATTATGCCGTAAAATTTGTAGATCCTTTCAAAGGAGGGTAGAATTATGTACATAGAATCGTGGTCATCAATTTGAGCACCGTTAATATTAGTAGATATTTTAGTTTTTGCTGTATCGCTTTGCATTTTATTTACGTTATTTGTTTTTGAAACTGTTGGTTATTACTAATTTTTAAATAAAATATTTCGAAAGTTTTGAAGACGCGATATTTTTTAAAGCATGGTTACGTAAAAAAGCAATTTCATTTAATTTTTTCTTGTAGTTTTTTTTTGGGCAAATGTGGAAAAGTGATTCCAATTTTCGTAGCCACCTTGTATATTGTAACGCGTTTGTGCGGGAGGCGATTTGTATTCAACGGAATTCAAGCGCGTTGCAAGGGCCAGTGGCGTCGGAGTGGTGTTCAATGGGTGCGTCACACATATGCTCAGCTAGCATCAATCTCTGGGGTGGGATCCGGGGCGCCACTGTGCTTTTAAGCAGGGTATCGCACAAGACCCTGGCTGATGGCGGCCAATCACAACAGCGTACCACCACTATTGACCTCTCTGCTACCCTAGGAAACGCGAATGTACGGAACGTACCCGTGAGTAAAACCCAATAAGTGCATTAAAATTAGACAGACTTTAATGTAATATTGAAACAAATCTCCAGAACCAAGTAAACAAATTCGCAAAATAAACAAAGCATCTAGGGTTAGTAAACAGTTTTATTACAATAAAGAATTGCGGCGGATATAATAAAGAATTCTTTTGGCGTCAGAGATTTGATTTATGAAACTGAAAAATTACAATTCGTCGGAAAATATGATATCGAGAGGCGTTCGGGACGTAAGTTTCGCCGCGAAAATGGGCAACGTGCTTACAGACAAAAACTCTTTAAGACGATAATAATAAACCAAACCTTTTCAATAGCGATACTGATAGTAAGTGAACGACAATCTATAAAAATTCGCAAATATACGACTCCTGCTCCGAACTTGCAAAAAGTTGGATGATGAAATTGACCTCGAATCGACATTAACAATATTCAACGTCTAACTAACGGTTAAAGAAATATTCTTAAATTTAGAAATAATTAAATTGCAAAAGGATTAAGTCGAATTGCAAGAGATTGAATTAAAACAAGAAAAATTACTGTTTAAAAAAATGGTTGACGGAAGTTTTGAACCTTGACGACAATGTCGCCAATCGTTCGGACGAAAATCACTAGCAGTGCGAGCCAAAATCATTATGTACACATGACAAATTAACCGATATTGTGCGAAAATATTCATCAAAGCAGTACGAAGGGAAATTTTGGTAAATTTAAATTAGAACGAACAGGAAATGCTGGAAGAAAGAATAGAAAAATTCTGGACGGAACGAGTTTATGAGTTACGGGGCGATAGCGGTAATTCGGACAAGAACTATATATATAATTTGTATTGTTATCTTAACATTACATTTTAGTTTATATGTATCAAAACGACAACACGTCAAATATGCTGTAAAAAATAAAGTTTATTTTAATTCATTTGGCCGAACCAAATGCCAAGTAATTATATTGTATGTATGAAGACGTTTTTTATACTTGTATATATTATTGCAGAGTTATTTAGTACACTGAAACATATTCTTGGACGACATGGAAAAATATCTCGAGCTTGGTTTGGAAATGTCCCCATTATTGAAATTACCACTGCAGAAAATGCTGAGGTAATTATTTTTAAAATCATCCATATATCAAATTAAAAATCTTTTAATATATGGACTAGAATTTACACGCTTGAAATGCAGCTCAGAGAAATAAATATTTTTTCTATGAAATCAAATACATTCTTAACCCACCAATTGTTAACGGGCGTGTAGATTTATAGTTTATAGCTAGTACAATGACATTATAATATAGTTTCTCAATTTACTTTTTTATATTTTATGTATAAGTACGTATTGTAACTATGAACGTTTTCAAGCAATATTTTAACGGTTTTGCACGTTTTGCGGTCCGCTGAATCGATTCTGACTATTTTCGATATGACGTCTGTGCGCGCTCGAACGCCCAAACGATTAAAGCTAAAGCTATGAAGCTTTAAATTTTAGATTTGTATGTAGTAAGTAGGAAAACGTCCTATAATGAAAGCTATATCTCAACCGAAAGTTATGGTTTACTCTTATGACCTTTTTCCTTATCTCGAAACGGTACATGTTATCGAAAAAAAAAAATGTTCTAGTAAAAGTTAATGATTTAGTTTATTAGTTTTTTTCGAAAAATGGAGTATAAATAAGTAAGTATAAGAAAGTTCAGTGCGGACCACTGCAGATTTTTAATTCTTGCACTTCATTTCTACGCACATTTCATCTTCGTCTGAGACATTTAGATCATCCTGGAATATTATCTAAGTAATTCTAAGTAATTGTCAAAGATTCCGTGTGAACTTTTCTTTTGATTTATCTAGCCCTAATTGTTTTGATTCTTGTAAGGCTGTAAGGCTTTTATAAACTTAAAATAAATTTTGCCCTATTTGTCAATTGTCAATTGTGAATTGTGAATTCCTTAAAAACAATGACATTCAAACATTATGCTATAATTGCCGATACACTTTTGTAATAATGATACTATTAAATAGATAGTCAGATTTCGAAGGTGAATGTTGTGTTACCGCGTGCTCTGCAATTAACGGTTTATTTAGATATCTCTGTTCGGTGAGAATAGTATCATCGTATGGCCGGTGATTTTCCGCGCAATTTGGTCCTGTTTCCAAAGAGATCGGTCCATGGGTATAGTTGGAATTGTGAGTTTGTCCGGGCGCGAGCAGTGAAAGTGCGTCGACTTCGTACTGCAGGTAAGCGAACCCGCAAAACTGTAGTGCGAGAGTTTTTTGTCGAAACATTTTTTGGGCGTGTACGAAAAAGAGACATATTCGGTAAAAACAATTCGCCGAGTGCGTCGATTTAAAGCGATTTTAAATCGACAATAATTGTTTACGCGGAAGCAAAATAGATCGCGGAAAGCTAAAAGTGTCGAACACACTCGGGAACATTGATTAGGAAGAGAAAGCGATAAAGCATGGCGAGTGGGGGAGGGAAAGAAAAAGGGGAGGAGTGGAAAGGAACGGATATATTTACAAGAAGCAGGAGAATGCAAAGATCTCCAGCGAGGAGTGGGGAAAATAAAAAAGAGGAAGTAGAGAAGGAAATAACTCTGGAGAATTTGATGGATATGATGAAGGAGTTGATGAGAGAAGTAAAGGAGTCAAGAAAAGAGGCAGCGGAAACAAGAAAACAGATAGTAGAGATGAGAAAGGAAAGGTAGGAAGATATGGAATGGAGAACAAAGGTGGAGCAGGAATGGGCTAAGGAAAGAATGGAGTCAGGCGAAATAATGAGAAAGCTAGAAGAGAAAGTAGAAGCGATGGATAGAAAAGACAGAAGAAAGAACATAGTAATTCAGGGATTAGAAGCGGAAAGAGGAAAAGAAAGGGAGCAGGTGACAAAATGGTTAAGCGAGGAACTCAAGGTGGATGTGGAAATAGACGACGCGTTCAAAATGGGGGGAAGTGGGAAGGGGGTAATCTTAGCGAAATTGGCAAAAGGAATGGAAAAACAGAAAGTGATGAAGAAAAAAACGAAATTAGCGGGTCGGAAAATATACATTGATAACGATTTGACGGAAAATGAAAGGGAGATCCAAAGGGAGATTTGGAAGTATGCGGCGGGGAAAGGGAGCAAGGTAAAAGAGTCCGAATGAGATACAGGAAGTTGAAGGTGGATAACACATGGCTGGAGTGGGAGGGAGAAACCAAGAAGCAGATAGCAAAAAACTAAAGTTCGTGGGGGACAAGTGAGGAAGGGAAGAAGGAGGAGCAGCGAGGGAGGAAGAACGTAGCGGGGTGGAAGAAATAGGTGAAAGAAGAGGGGGTATCAACACAGACTTGACGGAATATATGGGGCGGTTCGACTATATAGGTCTAACAGAGATATAAATGGAACTAGGAATATGGGGGGGAGTACAGAGATAAAATGCCCAGTCGGTATACATGGTAGCGCAGGGGAGCGAAGAGGAAGAGAAACAGAGGGAGGGCGAAGGGTGGAATAATAACAGGGGTGAGAGATAAATGGGAGGAGCTGACTGAGGGAAGATACGACTCGGAGACGGAGAAGGAAGAACTATAAGGGTAAACGACGAGAAATTGGGGATATACACGGTACAGTGTAACCAACAAATGAGACAGGTAACGAGGGAAATGAACGAGTTGGTGGAGAGAGAGTGGGAGAGGATTATGTTCGGCGGAGATATGAACGCAAAAGTGGGAGAAGAAAGGGATTTGGGGGAATGGAGAGGGGTAGGGGAAAGGAAAGGGAGGAAGTCGAAGGACAAGGTAGTAAATGGTGAAGGGAAAATCTTAATGGACTGGATAGAGGAAAGGAATTGGAAAATACTCAATGGTGAAGAGAATGGGGACGAGGAGGGGCAATTCACATCCGTGGGACCAAATGGAAGATCAGTTATAGATCTGATGGTTACAAGTGAGGAGGTGAGGGGGGAGGTGAGCTTATTTAGGGTGGGAAGCAGATCGGAATCGGACCACTTACCGATAGAGGGGAACTTATGGGGAGGAGGCTGGAATAAGGAAATGGTAGGGGTGAACGAGAGGAGGTTGGTGAATTTATGGAACGAGAGAACGAGAAGGGAGTACCAGAATAAATTAAGGGGGGTTGAGTAGGGAAGAGGAAAGAGTATAGAGGAGATTAAAGGAGTGGTGAACAAGGCAATAGTAAGAAGGATGATTGGGAAAGGAGAAGGAGGCTAAGAGAAATATTGACGGAGACAAGGCAAGGAAAAGCAGATTGGGGGGTACATAGAAGAAAGGGGAAGGCAGAAGGAGATGTGGAAGAAGAAAAAGAAGGAACAGAGGTTAGGAAATGAAGAGGAAGTGCAAGGCCTAAAAGGGGAGCAAGAAATATGGGCGTACCTCAGGAAGAAGAAGAAGGGGAAGGGGAGGGCGGGGGGAATATCATGGAGAGGGAATTGAGGGAGCATTTCATGAACATATTGGGAGGAGAAGAGGGGGAGGAGGTTAGTAGAGGGGATCGAGGGGTCAGAGGGATAGGAGAGGACATGGAGGAATTCAAGTGGGGGGAAATAATGAAAATAAAGGATAGGCTAAGAAGGGGAAAGGCGGCGGGGGAAGACGGAGTGGACACGGAGGGCTGCATAAATGCGCCAGAAGAGGCATGGAAATGCGCGTGGAGGGAGATAAACGATATATGGATGGGGAGGATAGGAATTCCAGGAGGTTGGAGGACGGCATTAATAGTGCCGATATGGAAGAAGCGAGATAAAGGGAAGGCGGAAAACTATAGGGGTATATCGCTACTAGACGTGGGATATAAGCTATACACAGGACTGATTGGGGCAAGTTTAGAAAAAGAATTGGAGGTAAAGGGGATACTGCAATAGGCGGGTTTTAGGACAGGTAGAGGGTCGCGGGGCAACATGTATGTGATAAACTTCATAGTAGAGTCAAGGAAAGGGGGGAGGGTGTATATCATGTTCGTGCACCTGAAAGCAGCATTTGATAGGGTAGATAGAAGAACGTTAGGGAAGATCATGGAAAAGGCGGGGATATCGGATAAGGGCTGGTAAGGAGAGTAAAGCAAATATACGAGGAAACATGGTGTAGTGTAAGAGCGGTGGAGGAGATGACAGAAAGATTCAGGACAACGAGGGGCTTGAGGCACTGGTTCCCTCTGAGCCCGCCACTGTTCAACTTGTATATAGCCCAGCTAGAGGAGGTTATAAGGAAAGGGCAGGATGGAGGGGTGAAGCTAGGGAAGGACAAGAAATGGACGTTGGCATTTGCGGACGACGTGGCCATCCTCGCTGAAATGGAGAAAGGATTGAAGGAGATGGTGAGGAGGCTGGAGGGATTCCTGGACAGGAGGGGCTCGAACTGAGCACAAAGAAATCCAAAGTAGTGGTACTCAGGAAATGAGGAGGGAGGAGATACAGGTGAAATGGAAAGAGAATGAGATAGAACAGGTGAGGGAGTGGGTATATCTGGGATATGTATTGCGAGAAAGTAACAGTAGGGAAGGGCAAATGAAACATATATGCAAAAAGGCAAGGAAGGCGGAAGAAAGTTTAAGAAACGTCCTATGGGGTAAGAGAAATGGAGGAGACGAAGAAGATATGGGATGAATGTGTAAAGAGCATTTTGATGTATGGGGTAGAGGTATGGGGAGGCAAGGAACACAAGAACATGGAGAGGGCACACTTAAGGCAGATTAAAAGGTCAATACGACTGGAAATATCGACGCCCTATATAATAAGACAGGAGACGGGGTGCGAGAGATTAGCGGTAGAGATGGGGAGGAGATGGGGGGGAGAAGAGAGGGGAGACATGTGGAAACGGTGATGGTAGAGAGGTAGAAGCAGGCGGAAGCGCAGGAAAGAGAAGGGAAGATAAGGGAGGCAAGGTACAATGGGAGTTACAGACCAATACAGACATTTGGGATGAGGCCAAGGTATTTGGGCGGAGGTAAAACAGTGGATGAAGAGAAGCTAATAGCGAGGTATAGATGCGGGAACGAGGAGAAGGCTAATAAATATTGGATGGGATAAGAATGCAAAAGATGTGAAGCATGCGGGAAGGGGAGAGATGAATGGAAGCATTGGTGGGAGGTGTGCGAAGAAATGGGGTGGAGCAAGAAGGAGGAGCGGGAGGGCAGAGATTGGAGGAATGCATTGGGAGAGAATGGGGAAGGGGTACAGATATTAAGGGAGTTAGAAAGGAGGAGGGCCGAGGGTAGGAAAAGGAGGGTAGTTGAGTGACAAAATGGACATGTTACAGGTGAAAGGTGAGCAGTCGAGGGCTGGAGAGGGAGGTAGCGGACAAAACGAAGAGAAGGTGGAGGAGATGTAGTGGAGTGAAGAGAACGAGGAGTGGAGAAATAAAAATAAAAAGACAAGATGTAACATTAGAGACAGAAATGCCAAATAAAGGTTGTTTTTTTTTACTATTAAATATAATTTTACTTATAAAATTAGTGCATTAACTTCGATTATTGATTAATTATTGTTTTCAGCCAATATTAAAGAGCTCTGAAAATATACAGAAAAGTTTTACATACGACCAGATACTGCCTTGGTTAGGTGATGGATTGCTGATTAGTACAGGGGACAAATGGTTTCGCCAGAGAAAACTAATCACACCAACGTTTCACTTTAAAATATTGGATTCCTTTATGGAAGTATTTGTTGAAAAAAGTAAATTTCTGACGGATCAGCTGCTGGGTGAAGCAAAGGGGAAAGTTTTTGACATTTACCCCTACATAACACATTGTGCCTTGGATATTATTTGTGGTTAGTGCTCAGCAAGAGTTTCCTGCGAATTTAATTTACATTCTTCTGCTTTCATCTTTCATCTTTCATATTTTATCTTTCCTGTTTCATCTTTCACACAGGTTTGTTAATTTTGAATAACTATCCAACCCCTGGTTCATATAGGACGTTATGAAGTTAAAAAGTTTTTGTTTTATTAGCAACCGCAATGGGGGTCGAAATGAACGCAATGTCCAATAAAGACAATGATTACATCAATGCAATTTACGAGTAAAGTATATCTTCTTTTGCTTGAAACAAGTTGTAATTTTATTCAATTTCCAGGATAAGTGAACTTGTTATATATCGAAATATTAGACCTTGGCTGTACCCAAATTTAATATTTAGTAATACGAAAAATGGTAAACGCTTCCATAGACATTTGGCTACTCTTCATAACTTTACAGACGCAGTAAATATTGACTTTTATATACGATATGTATTTGTATATTTACATGTTAATTCAGGTTATCAAAGAAAGGAAAAGTGCAATCGAGCAACGCACCGCATACACTCAAAATTACGAAGATATGTCGTTAGGGGAAAAGAGGCATATGACTTTCTTGGACCTCCTCATTGAACGATCGAGTAATATGTTATCTGATCGTGAAATACGGGAAGAAGTTGATACGTTTATGTTTGAGGTAAAGTGCAATTTATAACAAAATAAATGTTGTTATAACATGTTTTAGGGTCATGACACTACATCTGCAGCCATTTGCTGGACGTTATTTCTATTAGGAAATCACCAAGAAATACAGGTAAATCTTTCTCATTGTAATACGGGTATAAATAATTATGAAATATTCCAGGAAGAAGTGCATTCGGAAATTGCAAATTTGTTTCAAGGGAACGATAAAAATTTAACGATAAACGACTTAAGCGAATTACAACACCTGGAAAGATGTATCAAAGAAGCTCTCAGACTATACCCCTGTGTCCCAATAATCGGTCGAAAAATTACGAAGGATGTACAAATTGGTAATATACCGATTCTCTGAGTGTTGACAATATTTCAATATGTTTTCAGGGGAATACTTAATCCCATCTGGATGTACAGCTAATCTTCATATTCACGTAATTCACATGGACGAGACACATTTTCCACAACCAAATCGCTTCAATCCGGATCGATTTTTGCCCGAAAATATTAAGAACAGGCATCCGTATTCGTATATCCCTTTTAGTGCTGGCCCGCGAAACTGCATAGGTAAAAATATTTTGTAAATAATTTATCGTGTGTTTCAATCAATAAATTCCAGGTCAAAAATTTGCTATGTACGAGGGAAAAACCGTCTTGGCGTATATTTTAAGGAAATTCAAGATTAAGGTACCTGAGAGCCAAGCCAAGCCAGTGATGGATCTTATTCTTAGACCATTGAACGGAGTAAACATTACTTTAGAACATAGATTTTAAGATTATCAACGTTAAGTTGCTGATTAAGCATTACGAAAAAAATATTATTTTAAAGTTACTATTACACACTATTACACAGAGAACTTGTAAGTAGGAGATTTTGGTGAGGATAATAAAAAATGGCATCACGGAAAATATTTTGATATATGGTAAAAAACAACGTGGGAAACATAAAATACATGGAGGCATAATATAACCACTTCTCATTATACGAAAAAAGAAACCGTTACAGTAATAATAATATTTATTAGCAACGGTCATTCGTATGACAAGGCCAAATATTTTAATAGAATAATCAATAGAATTTCACATTTACGAATTATTTGATTAATCAATTACTGACACCTGTCGGTCACATTTTTAATGTATTTTGAAAGAGACGTATATCGTGTAATGCTGTAATTGTTATAGAGAATTGCTAGAATTGCTCCATTTCGAATAACGTTCAACAACGGATTGGGTTTCTTAGATGATTAATGCTGTTGTATTCAATTGATTATTTATAGTCAAAACTTTATTTTTGACATGGGTGTCATAAATAACTTAAGCATATTGAAGATTGGTCTACTACTATTTTTCGTCTTTTTTTTGACATAGATGTAATGATTATCTTTTGAGTAATAAAATCACGCATACAATAATTGGTATAAAGCGAAATTATGGAAATTTTATTATATATTATTTAATTATCAATTTAATAAACATTAAACATATCGATTGCAGAGGTACAGTAAACATTTAAATAAATGTTGATATATAATAATTTTATAATTACTTTTATAATCTTTCATAATTCGGTGGTTCATGAATGAAGACTGAACATCGAAATATGTGAATAAATTACCTGTTAATAATACTTTATGGTTAATATAGCCAAATGATTTAGAAAAGTCCAAGAATAAACTCCCCCCTCTTTGATTTTTATCTATTTGACACAGAGCGCACGAGGTCAGACCTGAATCCAAACTGTGAAAGCCTAAGCCTTAAGACACCAGACCACGGTTCGTGCGCGGTACGAGGGTGTATCTTTCATAATTATTTTCAAGCGAATGATGAATGCAATTCATTTCATCAATGTTTATTGTCAATATATGCATATAGAATACTGTATACAAATTTTTATACTTGAATCTAAAGTATAGTTTGCGGTGTATGCCGCTCTTAAGAGGAGACTGCGCGCGCGGCGGTTGACAGCGATTAAGCCATACGGCTCATCTAAAAAATAAAATAAAAATATATTTAGAAACTAGACATATGTGTCTACAGCATCACGTAGGGGAATCTTGATATCTAGAAGGAAAAAAAAATGGCGGACCAGCGAATTTATTTTTCGATTTTTATGAAACATTTTCATCCTTCATATGAAAAAAAAAAGAGACCTATTATAAAAAAACCCCTACGTGGTGCCATAGAGACTACATTTTCGAACAGTTTAAGACTGGTGGTCTTGTACGTGATCGTACAAGAGTTTTTGGGTTTCTAATTTGGAAAAATGAGTAATAAATGTAAACAATCGAACCGACCATTAGCTGGCGCATCTGTCGAACCATCTGTACCTGGACAGCCGTGAAATTGAGACTACTTTCGTATACAAAATATTCTGAGGATCGAAACGAAATAATTGTAACGAATATTTTGCACTGGATTGCGCATATCTAAACTAACTTAATTAATTGCTAATATATACATATGTGGGACCGAACAAATCGAATGATATATATACGAATCGTACGACTGCCGCTCGGCGCGGTCGTACGCTAGCAACGGTTCACATAAAATGCTGTATCTCCATCAATTTGACGAATTTCTCTAAATTATTCGGTGAGAGCATTCTTTACAAATGCATCTTTCAGGAAATAAAGAAAAAAAGGAAAAAAAAATATTTTTCACCGTGGTCTAGTGTCTTAAACCTAACATGAATAATCTTCTCAAATATTATTTTACTTAATTTTTGTCGGAAGAAATCCGTGATCAGGTCCATTTTACTTCATAAAAATATCATTTTGCACACGATACCATGTACTCTGGCTATATGTGAAAGTACTGTCAACTTGTGTTTCAAATTATCCAACCGTTATGTAAAATCGCATTCATAACGACAATTTGATCCTAAATTGTATGAAGACCAATCTTATATTGTTTGACCATGTCAATAAATTTTCCAACTTCCAATTCAACCGCATTGCTGATACGGTTGAATCGCAATCGTTACCAAGAAAGTATGAAAATCCGTGGCTATACCGCTGACTATAATTTAAACTGGAAAAACTATATGTCGGTATAATGTGGTTGCTTTCATTTTATTAAATCTTTTTTAACAAACTTCATCTGCAACAAACATGATTCGCGATAGTTATTATTCTTCTAAAATTGTAGTTTAATTATTATAAGAGGCAGAAACAAAATAAAATAACAGTGTTTAAAAACCAACAACGTTTTAATAAAGTGTTAAGTGGCACAGAATCGCCAGAATTTGTGACAAACTTTTCTGCTTATTTGTGTTGACTCTCAAATCGCGTCAATATACGTAAAACGCGACGAGGTGAAGTTTAGTTCTTTATTGTAGGAATTTGTGCAAACCAAAGATGTCCAGCGAAGGATAGATGCAGATTGCCGAGATTACTCGAGAAAAAACATCTTGAGAGGAACCATCCCTCCCAAGCAGCAAATTGTTTGCCACTGCCTTGCAGTAAAAACGGACTCAATGAAACCAAGTTCCATCTATATAATATAATAGCTTTGTAAATGCTATTTCTTTTACCGCAATCGTTCTATTCTTTCCACGTTAGTTAGTAATCTGTGAGGCGATGGATAACTTGACGACTCATTAAGAGCTATATACCAGATCGACGTGGCACGTGAAATATCAAAAGTGGACCAGGATTTAATCCATGTATTCGATGGTGAGAAAATTACATTAAGGGGATATATGCATGTGAACTCTTAATCGATGAACATTTACCAGCCGCCCCATAAAACCAAAACGATACCAGTGTAATAGTATGCTGAAATTGAGTTATGAACTAATCCACAATCGACCCAATTACAACACTAACCGGTTAGTAATTCGCATTCTGCAAACAGTCGTTGTTTTGATTTCATTTGTTACACTTGCCGTCAGCAAGACTGGAAATAATAGTTCGTATTGAGGACAATTGATTTGGAAAGCCTCTCGCAATTAATGTAAATATCCGCTTGCAGGGCTCGAAGATTAGTGATACATAGTTAGTCTTGTATAGATAGTCGACAGACAATCATTTTTGCAAAGCGTAACGACAACGCTCGGCAATATGGTAGGTCAGTACAAACCAGCGACGCTGCGAAACGAATAACCTTGCAGAGTGTTAATAAATACATTCATCACAACTACCGACGAGTATCATTTACTGCAAGCCCTAGCTAATAATATTTCGTGGCGATCCTTCCAACCGAACCGACGTAGAATCTTCTGAAAGCATCAAGATAACTAGAGCAAGGAAGAGAAAGAGGTGATCATCACCCAGGCAGGAAACAGCGGGGGTGCCACGGCTTGGAACGGGGAGACTATCACCTTAGGGGAAGTAGGAATTGGAATACTGGTGATGCTCGGATTAGCGGTAGCTATCTACGCCATTCAGCGCAGATGCAAGAGGAGCTTGGCCGTTCAGATCCGGAAGGAGATAAGGAAAAATTTCATCCGGAAATTAAGACATTCATTAATGCAATAGAAACCGCAATTATCGAACTTCCTGATATCCTCAGCGACAGACTGCAGAGCGAGGCGGGTGAATGTTTCAACCTCCGAACTGCAGGCAGTCTTCTGCCCTGTATGGACAGTAGCGAGGATACAACGAAAAATTTGTTGTACGCGGACATGATCAATGCCAATGATCATAAAAAATTGATCACATACGTTTTAAAAACACGCATTTCAGAAAACGCAAAAGTCAGGTTGCGGAAAACTTATGAAACGGTTCAGTTATTGCTAAGCGACATTATGGAACACCCGAAAATCATCAATAGTACTTTCGAGGCAGCTCCACCAGTTGAAGCAAAACATTAAAACAGTAGACGAATTTGGTAGAGAAATCGAACAAATTCTAGCTGATTTAACGCCAGCTCAAGCAGGTAACAATGATAATCTGAGAGATGTATTCAAGCCGGTTAACGAACGAATTGCTACAAATTCATTTTGCAACGGAATAATGAACCACGAGTTGCGAACAATCCTGAAAGCAAGGAATTGTGCCACATTAAACGATGCTATAAATACCGCAAAAGACGAGGAAATCAATAAGCCAGCAGCAAGTTTTCATTACAATAATCGCGGAAATAGGTTCAACATGCCGAGAAGTGCATGGACATGGTGATCACCAAGCGAACAGAGGTTCGCCACGCGGAGTGAACGCCAGGGCACTGAAAGGTACCAGAGGACAGAGGTTGGATCGAATCCCCTCCAGGACATATGGTAGAGAACAAGCCTTCTAAACACGAACGCAACAGAAAACATCGATTAAAGAGGACGATGGTTAAATTCAGTGAAAATGCAGTATAACACTAATGATTTGCTATTTTTACTAGATACGGGCGCGTCAATAAGTGTAATTTTCGAAAATGTTGTAACCAATGAAGTAATTGACACCAACGATATCATAACTATAAATGGTATTGGTGGGTCAACTACGTCACTATCAGTAACGCCTCGTCTATCAGTAAATTTGGCGTTAAACGTAGGCAAATTTTTCATTTCATTTTATTATAAATCACATAAAATCACGACACAAATATAATCCTCATTTGACACTCTTACAACAATTCCACCTCGATGCGAAATTATAAAACATTTTTGGACAGATGACAACGATGATTGTGTGGTTTTGCCAAGCGAAGTTACTAAAGGTGTTTTCACCGCAGGTATCATTGCACGGCCAAAGGCGCACTTGATTCCGGTAAGAATTTTAAATACGACGAAGAAGTCGAACTAAAAAACTTCAAAGAGACCATTGCTAAATTAGCAATATTCCAAACTTAAAATTTTAGCAGAAACCAAAATTCAGTTTCACGAGTTGACACATTGTTGGAACAAAGTAAGAGCGATCATTTGAATGATGAAAAAAAAGATTCGATTAAAAAATTTGTGCGAAATATGCGGACATATTCTTGTTAGAGAACGATCCGGTAACCGTTACGAACGTAGTAATAAATCAGATTGAAAAGAGGAAACAAATCCAATTTACTTCAAGCCCAAAAGATAGAGTTAGACCAACAGGTAGAAAGCATGATGAACGAGGGAGTCATAGAAGAGACCAAGTAACGTGGTCTTCACCACTTCTACTAATTCCAAAGAAAGCAAACGGTATCAAGAAGTGGAGATTAGTGATTGATTATCGAAGGTTGAACAAAGTTATAGAAGATGACAGATTTCCATTACCAAACATTACGAAAATCTTGGATTCATTGTCTGGAGCAATGTATTTCTCACACGTAGACTTATCACAGGGGTATTATCAAGTAGAGCTTGAACCTGCCAGTAGGAAGTGTACAGCATTTACTACAGGCAAGGGATACTATCAGATGACTAGACTATCAATGGGTATAAAGACAAGTACTAATTCTTTCTCAAGAGTAATGACAATTGCGATGTCAGTGTTAAATTATGAATCACGTTTTGTTTATTTAGATGATCTCATAGTATTTGGGAGAAATTTACAAAATCACATTCAAAATTTACTAAAAATATTTAATAGACTTAGGGATGTTAATATTAAATTAAATCCAGAGAAATGTCAATTTTTAAAAAAGGAAATTTTGTGTTTAGGTTATGTCATTTCTGATCAAGTTATCTCTCCCGACCCAAAGAAAATAGAGTAAATAAAAAATTATCCAACAAGTACTGATGAAACGAAACGATTCGTCGCATTTGCTAATTATTATAGGAAATTCATTCCAAATTTTGGGAAAATTGTGAATCCACTAAACAAACTAACCCGCAAGTCAAGTACTTTTGAATGGGACGATAATTGCAAAAAGTCATTTGAAACCCTATAGTCAGCTCTGATAAAACCACCAGTGTTACAATATCCAGATTTCTCATCTGGTAATCAATTTAAACTAACTGCAGATGCATCAGGCTACGGCATCGGAGCAGTGTTCGCTAATGGTAACAATAAGTCAATTGCAGATGCAAGTAGGACACTAAACCCAGCAGAAACAAAATACGATACCATCCACAAGGAATTACTAGCAATAGTGTGGAGTGTGAAACATTTCCGACCATATCTATTCGGTCGAAAATTTCCGATATATACAGATCACATACCACTTATCTATCTTTTCGGTATGCACAATCCATCATCAAGGTTAACCAAGTTCAGGCTAACATTAGAGGAATTAGATTTTACGATCAATTACGTAAAAGGTAAGAACAATGCGGTCGCAGATGCACTATCTAGGATTCAAATTGATTCCAAAGAACTAAAATAAATGACAAACAATGTGTACGTCATGACACGAGCTAGGCAGAGGCTTCACGATGACAAAGAGTCTAAGGACGATTCAAGTAATGAAAACTACGAAAGGATTAGCCATCCAGAAATGGTTGAGTTACTGAAACGACCGAGGGATTCCACAGAACTCAAGAACACTTCAGAAGTCATCAAACGTGAATCATAACCATTTTATAAAAAGGGGTAAAATATTGTTCGAAGAAAAGTCAAATATTATTTATATGGAGACTTATCGACTGTGGCCCTAGACGCTCAGTTGAGGTCTGTGCAAAGATGTGAGGACTGCGAGATCCAACAATCATTTATTTTAAAATGTGCAAAGAATCATGATGAACCCTATGAGCCAAATCAGGCATAAAGCTCGCACCTCTCAAGATTTGTCATTATCCATGCGAATAGACTATAAGCAAACAAGGTAATTAATTCTCAATGATTATCACATGTTACCAACTGGAAGATATGCAGGCATGAATCGAATGTACGCCAACATAAGACGGCAGTATTTTTGAAACAATATGAAAAACGACATAAACAAATCACATAAACACTCGAGGGCTCATGTCGAACCACTCACAGTCACCACCACCGCCACTTCGGCGTGTGAAACAATTTTTTTTTTTGATTTGGTAGGTCCATTATACCAAGATAGCGAAGAAAACCAGTACATTCCGATCAAGGACTAGAGTTTTTAGCAAAAGTATTCAAATAATCGGCCAAGGTTTTGGGGATCAAGCAATTAAGGTCCACAGCTTACCACCACGAAACTTTGGACGCTTTGGAGAATACGCATAAAAACCTAGGTGCCTTTCTCAGAATTCAAGTCGCGAAATGTGCAAACACATGGAGTATATGGATACCCTTCTGGAGCTTTGCGTTCAATAGGACGGTGCACACGTCAACAAAATATACGCCTTATGAACTTGCTTTCGGAAAACAAAGCCTGCTACCACAAAATGCGTTAAACAATAACAAACCTATTTACAACTTTGAAAACTATTTTGAAGAGTCAAGGTACAGATTAAAATCTGAAAGGGAGTGTTAGATTTAAGTGCGAAACATGTTAGATTTAAGTTTAATGATAAGGTATCATTAAGAGTAGAAACAAACAATAAGTTAGGGGCTTTATATGAAGGTCCATATGAAGTAATAAGTGAAAAGACACCAAATGTTACCATAAAAATCAAAGACAAAATAGTGGCAGTGCTTAAAGTAAGAGTTAAACCATATACGAGTAACATAGAATAAGTAAAAATTATAGTACGAGAAAAATAGATTAAGGAATAAGGAAAAAACTACTTTCTTTAAAACTATTTTTTTCTTTAAAAGAGGGGGAAGGTGTAATAGTATGCTGCCATTGGGGTATGAACTAATCCACAATTGACGCAATTACAATACTCACCGATTAATAATTCGCATTCTGCAAACAGTCGTTGTTTTGATTTCATTTGTTACACTTGCCGTCTGCAAGAATGGTTCGTATTGAGGATAGTTGATTTGGAAAGCGTCTCGCGATTAATATAAATATCCGCTTGCAGGGCTCGAAGGTTAGTGATACATAGTTAGTCTTGTATAGATAGTCGACAGACAAGTTTGGATAATTTGGAAGACGAATACGCGACACAAATGGAATTTACAGAATCGGAAAAAGACCCGCGGGATTCTTGCTTGGATCCAATATTGGACCTTGCTTACCAATTTCTAATAAAGCGTATTCATAGAGTCCAGTGCTTTCGTATATAGAATTCGAAGGTTTAAAAGTTCTCAGCGACACTGGTGCGGAATATTCCCTGATTCTGAAATTCTGAAATTTATATGGATGCACAACGAAAGAATTACCCATGTCAAGATCACGAATACAAAATCAAGACCCCACATGGAGTAGTAACGTTACGAAGTGTTTATTAATACCATTACCTGAAATCCTTATCTCTCCGGAATACGATCTGCTTGTCTTCTTTTGGTTTTTCATCCTCATCTAGCAGACTATTTGGATTTTACTTACTGAACAAACTAGGAGCTTCAATGGACACCAAAAATAGGAAACTTATTACCGAAACCGCGGAAATTTCATACAAAATTTCTTACAAAACCCAACTCGCACTATTAGTCTTCATTCTTTCGCAAAGGTCAATTATCAAATAACAAATATTTGTAACGGATTCACACTATTCCCGGAGAAAGTTGATCAACAAGGAAGTACCAGATTCGCTAGTGAAAATTAGGAACAATGAAGCATATGTTAGAGTTGGTAATTGCAGCCAGATTCACGTTCGCATAAAACTAGAACCAATGGAAGTAACATAGATACAAGAAGTGGAAAAAGAAATTAACGCTGGGTATAACATGGCCAATACAAGTAGACTAGCGGAACTGCAAATAAAAAATATAGAGAACATTTTCAGGGCACTTGGCTTGGAAGAAAGTAAAATAAAACACAGCTTGAATATGAATAGCAATACCCCTATATTTGTACGCAACTTTAGAACCCTTTGGAAACGAAGAAGGCAATCAAAACGCAAACTTTGGAGTTACTGAGACAAGGGGAAACCTTATCTCCCTGAAATGTCCCCGTGCATATAGTGACAATGGACAAGGATGGATGAACGAAACACAGAATGGTAGTTGATTTTCGAAGACTCAACGAACAAATAATCGAGAACTTCCGATACCAAATATTGCTGACATCTTGGACAAATTTGAAACAGCAAATTATTTCAATTTTCTAGATCTAGGCTTCAAATACCACCAGGTTGATATGACCGAAGGTGACATGGCAAACACGACTTTCAGCAAGTGCAACAGCCACTTCGAGTTCAAACGGATACCCCTCGGCTTGAAAATCCCCGGCAACTTTCCAAAGAATCATGGATGATGTTCTTAGAGGATTACTTGACACCTGTCTCGTTTATTTAGACGATATTATTATCTATTCGTCATCAGTTCATAGTATATTCAAAAACGGTTGGAAATAGCCAATTTCGAAACTACACTCGATAAGCGTGAATTTTTGAATAAGGTACTTAATTATTTGGGCTATGTAGTAACGTACAAAGGAGTGAAACCAAATCCCGAAAAATGCAAGCCATACTAACTTTTCAATTCCAAAAACTAGAAGAGAAATGAAATTAAAAGTTTCAGGTCTTTAAGGATATTATCGAAAATTCATAAACCAAACCATTTACTCTTTCAACAATGTAAAGAATTACTCTTACAGGACCCTTCCTACAATATCCCGACTTTACTAAAGTATTCGTAGTCACGACAGATGCTTCTGACTTATCACAAGGTACCGTTGGACGAATGCAGAATTTGAGCAAAAATCTTCTATTCGAAAAAGAACTTCTTGCCGACCTTATTTAGATGGAAGTAAATTTCGTATTTATACAGATCATACCACTCGTTTGGTTATGGTCACTCAAGTAATCAAATTTAAAACAAATTCCATTATCTATCAAGCAAAGCTCCGATTAGCTGTTTCTAAATATACCACAACCCTATCTTGTAGAAAACAAAGATAGATATAGTGTCCTGGAAGAACACTGAAAATTACTGCAGTATCGGGAACTTGCTCATATCAAGTATTACGTGATTTACCGGTAACTACCTGTACTCACACACGTTAGCTCCAATTGGACACGGAAATAAATCACCTCACAAATTCCGGCTGGATTTTATTACACGCAAACCAGTCTGCGGTAACAATGTGATCTCCAACAAGAAGTGCGACAACTACAAGGAAATCTGTTGTAAAAATTACATCCGAATGTCTCTTGAATTTGGGGGACGAAATCTTCAGGACAACGCCATTACTTGGAACAGCAAATACACATCACACCACTAAATATAACCCTGCTACCCTCCAAACAACCGCATTGACAGTTCGATGACATCCATATATGGAAACCTTCAACAAAACCCGAGACGATCTAACCAAACTTGACTCCAGGTTGGAAGACTTATCGAGTGCCTACTCGACAAACACCTTGAGTTCAACAACCTCATTGATAATAATAGCCTTTTTAATTATACTCGTTGCCATTCCCGGAGTACGGTACTGCAGAAGAATACGCAAAACAACTCGTAGAATAGCGGCTGAAGAATCGTGCCAAAGTCCTCCCAATCCTTGGCTAATTCCAACAGGGAAGTTAATAGCTGCACCGGGACGTTGCCCGCAGAGATGCTGACACAGCGTACATAAGATTTTTTATTATAAAATACATTCATTTCGTGGATTAGTTAGTTCATTTCCAGTTGCAACAAACACGCTTCGCAATAATGATAAGCTTATTATAGTAGCACGTACATTTTTTGGTACAGCAGGTAGGTGGTGAAAAAAATTGAGACAACGTATTTTCACAATCTAATATTTATTTAATATTAACAGATGTGAAATGTGCCAAATTTAAGCAAATATGTATAAATATTACACAGGATTATTTGAATAGAAATATATTACATAGGATGCATGTCCAATAACAATACAACCACAGAAACTTTCAGTTTTCATCTCTTTTAAAAAAACAGCAGTAGTCACCTAACGTTGATGGGTCCCCGCGGCCCTAGTTTCTTGTTTCCACCACCCTGATGTCCTGGTGGAACCTCTCTCCTTGTTCGTCGCTTACTGCGCCCAAATTATCCAAATGTGAGTGCAGAAAATTTTTTATAGTTTGCATATTTCCTGTTGCCTAGAAATCCTCTCACTACACTTACAAAACACTTTCAAGCTGCCAATTACTTTTCATTTAATTTTTCTTGAAAATGCAAGAAATGCATCTAGAAGCTTCCTTATTTGGGGTCGAATAAATATGCATTTTTTTAGACCTTTGCATCACTTAATTGTGGAATTATTAGTTTTAGGTACTTGAAACGATCACCTTCTTTATCCGTGGCTTTTACATAGTTTTTCATGAATCCAAGCTTAATATGTAGAGGCGGAAGAAGCACCTTTTGTGGATTAACAAGGGGCATATTTTATGTTTGAAGTACCAGGTTCAAAAGAAGTTCTATGATCTTTCTTACTGGAATGTTATTTTGTTGCCCTACTATCCCATAGTCACAAAAAGCAGCAATATTTTGTAAAACCACCATGCAATCCTAGCAATATACCTATCACTTTTAAATCTCCATAAATATCCCACTGATACTGTTCATATTTAACGCGATTTAGTATTGTTTCTAAGTTGTCATAGGTTTCTTTCATTCTAACTGAATGGGCTAACGGGATATATGGTTTTTTGTTTCCATTATGCAGCAAGACTACTTTTAGTCTGTATTTAGACGAATCTATAAAAATACGCCACTCAGGTATGTACATGTTTCATATTAAGCTCATTCATTAAACCGTCAATATCAGAACAGAAACACAGCGATTCTTCCATTTTATAAAAACTTGATAATATTATATTTCGTTCTCGGTAAAATGAAACACTTTTAGCATTTTTATCTAACAGGTTTCACTTTTGAAGTCTGGAAGCAAGAAGTTCCGATTTCTGTTTTGACAATCCCAGGTCACGTACCAAATTATTTATTAAGTAAGGTTCACTACTGGTATATGGTAAAATGGTCATCGGTGGTATGGTTAGGAAGTTGTAGATCAGATCCTAAAGAACAAGTAGAATCGCCAATGTTGTCTAGGTTTAAGGGCGCACTCGGTAGTTCCTCGCTGAGGAACTGGCCTAATTAATTGAATGAGCTTGTGAAATTGTAATATAAAATTATTAACACAACCACTATTTCACAATAATAGAATAATATTTACTCTAGATGTACATTTCGAAAGCACTGCTTTCATCTTAAGTAGAATTCAAAACGTGTCAAAATTAATAAAATGACATAAATGACAAAAATTAGTTAAGGAAAAATAATTACATATATTTAACAAGATCAAGTAATGCATTATTCAACTGAGACAAATCGGAATTTAGAAATTAGATTTAACGAGCACAAATTATGTATTAAAAATCGTGATTTTGGTAGTTCTGCGTTAGCTAATCATTTTGTTAACATAGGACATTCATTTACTATAAATGATATAAAATTATTAAAACATTGTCAAAATTGTTATTTAAACATGTATGAACTTCATACATGTTTAAATAAATAATTAATTGTTAACATAGGACATTCATTTACTATAAATGATATAAAATTATTAAAACATTGTCAAAATTGTTATTTAAACATGTATGAAGTTCATACATGTTTAAATAACAATTTTGACAATGTTTTAATAATTTTATATCATTTATAGTAAATGAATGTCCTATGTTAACAAAATGATTAGCTAACGCAGAACTACCAAAATCACGATTTTTAATACATAATTTGTGCTCGTTAAATCTAATTTCTAAATTCCGATTTGTCTCAGTTGAATAATGCATTACTTGATCTTGTTAAATATATGTAATTATTTTTCCTTAACTACGTAATTTTTGTCATTTATGTCATTTTATTAATTTTGACACGTTTTGAATTCTAATGAAGATGAAAGCAGTGCTTTCGAAATGTACAAATAGAGTAAATATTATTCGATTAGTGTGAAATAGTAGTTGTGTTAATAATTTTATATTACAATTTCACAAGCTCATTCAATTAATTATTTACAAGTGCACCAAATTGGACATCGAGTTTTTTTTTAAAAGAATTGTAAGAAGCACCAAGTTTTTCCGAAGTTCATACAAATTAAAACACGAAAAGCGAATATTAACTTAGAGAAAATTATTAATCAAGCTAAACGTCGATGGTTGAATGTGGAAATAGCATAGCATTATAAGAGACTGCATATTTTGGCAATTTCTTCGTATAATTTATATTTGCAACTTTCTAAACAAATGACCCCTTTTTTATGGGATATTTTTGATCGTAAATTGTACGGCATCGTGGAGAAAAAAGTGTCCAATAAAAATTCAACACTAAATAGTAAGTTTCAACACTTGGTGAAATCAAAAATAAATGTTAATACAAGTAATTGCAACTATCCAAACAATTGGCTGATAAACAAAACGTCTATCAAGTTTACTCCTGAAGAATTAAAACTTTTAAATAAAGGTTTAAAATTCGGTATATAGCCAAGAAGACCTCCAGTTGATGACGTTTTGAATGACTTGGAATATGCAGCAAAGTCGTTAATTTCAGAAGAACGATTACTTTTTATACATGCAGCTAAACGAGCGTTGGTGAAACAACTACAACGAAGATCGAAAAAAGGAGACATGAGCGATTTACAAACCATCGATTTGTTAATCAAGAAGGATAATTGCGTATATTTGAAATCTGATAAGGGTAATGCATTAGTTATCGTAGATAAGTTTGAATATATTTCGGATATTGAAAATATGTTAAACAATAATTAGTAAATTGTTAAGAAATGTATCTTATAACAATCAGTTAGATTCTTTTAAAAGTATTTTTATTTTTAAGAACAGATTAAATTTAATTAATTCAGATTATGGACAGATTCCGAGGTCACCACTTTATGAATTGCTATAAGATACAATTTTTAACTTGTAAGGTTCATTTTTATTTACTATTTTATAGCGTTAGTGTTGGTTGCTATTTTTATGTTTGTTTTGTTTATCGTAGATACCTAATTTCTCTGAAGATGACAACATAGTTGTTGAAATATGTACATATAAAAAGTGTTTAATAAATATGTGAGAAGAGGAAGGTATTATTATTATTGAAATATAAGAAGATCCACAGGCTCCATCATTACATTTATTGTACCTATTGTTGACACCTTAGAAATGTTAGAATCCTTTTTAAAACATAATTCTGTTTCAGTTTTTAAAATTAAGGAATTTGTCTCACTTACAAAAATATGCATGGACCAAAACACGTTTTCTTTTAATGGAATTTTATATAAGCAAACTTTCAGAATGGCTATGGGAAACCCACTTTCTCCTTTTTTAGCAAATTTGTTTTTAAATAACTCCATGAACGCGGTTTTTCCAAAAATATGGTTTCGTTATGTTTGCCATAATAGATAAAAACTTTGTTTTAGAGACATTTATTAATTTTTTGAACCGTCAATATGAAACAATAAAATTTACTTATGAACTTGGAATTGATAAAAGTCTACCGTTCTTAGATTTAAAAATTAGTATAATTAATAAATCTTTGGAATTTGATATTTATAGAAAAGAAACAAACACGAATAATTATATTTCATAGCCCTTTTTTATCGTCTATTTAGTTTACCTCTTTCAAAATTTAACTTTGAGAAAGAATTGAATTTCATTTATGAAATAGGCAACATTAATGGATATAATGATGTTTTTATTACTAATATTTGCAATAAATATAGACAAAAGTTTTCTACCAATTCATTGATCGCTTTAACTCCAATTGTGGTTACAAATCTTAATAAAAAGTTCTTAAAGTTAACTTTTCACCCATTTTGGCTTAGTGTTTATAGAATCTATATAAGAAATTTAAATTAGCTCCGGCTTTTTCAAACAATAATACTTTAAAAAATTACCTTAATAATAACATTAATAGAGAACATTTCATTAATAGTCTGGTATATACCAAATTAATTGTAGTTTTGTAATTTATGTTACATAGGACAAACGAGAAAGAATTTAGAAATTAGATTTAAGGAGCACAAATTATATATTAAGAATCGTGATGTAGGTAGTTCTGCGTTAGCTAACCATTCACATACCACAGGACATTCATTTACTATAAATGATATAAAATTGTTAAAACATTGTCAAAATTGTTATTTCAACATGTACGAAGCCATTTATAAAAAAAATTCAATTAAAATAATTAAATACAGATTTGTCTCCGTTGAGCAATTGCATTGTTTGCTCTTGTTAAATATATGTAATTATTTTTCCTTAGCTACGTAATTTTTGTCATTTTATTTATTTTGAGACGTATAATTCTACTGAAGATGAAAGCAATGCTTTCGAAATGTACATTTAGAATAAATATTATTCCATTTGTGAAATAGTGGTTGTCTTAATAATTTTATAATAATATCGTCTTTATTGCGTGAAGTACAATGTAATACAATGAAAAGCAATAATATCAACAAAATTAATGAAATAAGATAAGCAAGTATACATGTATACAAATAATATGCAATAAAATGAAATAAAATAAAATAAAAGGAATGTACACACAATCGCAAGGCGACGGAAATCGAGGGACGGAATTTATTATGATTTGGAGTCCCTAATTTTCATAGTGAAAGCGTAATTGTCACACAAATTATGCATTTTCGTCAATCTTACTTCGTACATATTTGTTAATTGTACAAAAAGTTAATCAGTATAGTGAAAAGTGTCCGAGCAAGCAAGTGGTTTGTCAAATCAACCAAAGGGAGAAACTCATAGCAACTCATAGCAAATCAAATTAACAATTGGTGTAAGGTGAAAAGCATAGACATAGTCAGCGATTTCTATCTACAACCAAAACTAAAATCACCTGTTCGTTTAGTTGAACCGTGTAATTCAGCAGTTGTGTGCGAACCAAATGCACGTAAAGTAGCATTCAGACAGCAGAATGCAACAGTGGTGTGCAATCAACGACGAATTTCATTCACTGATCGAAAATCACTCGTGTGGTTTGACTGAACAAAATACTGATGCAGAGGCGATTATGTTGATGATGGTTTGATAGCGATAAAAAATAAAGTCTAATGATTTTCAATCCAGTTTTTGCTTTCAATTTTATAAAAATGCATGGCGTTGTGCAGTATAGTTCAATATATTTTTTTGCTTCTGTTCAGTTTAAATATTCAACTTGTACACATCTTTAAGTAAAGCGTTCCATAATTTAAACTGAGTGTTTCAATTATTCCATACGGTTATTCTTTTATCAGTCGCTGCAAGTGTGCTGTGAGATTTTGCAATAGTTTGAAAACAGAAGGAATTTGTATTGCATTATTTCAAAACTCGCGTCCCACAGCAACATACAGGAGAGCAAATTATGGATTGGTTACGAATTTCTTACGTTTGAGAAAAGACATTTTTAAATTTAATAAAAACGCTACAAAGTCATTCAACCCAATAAAAACGAAGTGAAAATAATGCGCACCCAAACTTTGTGATAATCATAGTAGAAATGAAACTTTAAAATTATATCAAAACATATTTATCAACGCATACAACTTACAAAACGTAGCGTGAGCCGCGAGATGCGCACGAGAGAATCGATGTTCGAGTAAGACGGACAACCAACAAAACCAAGCACCTCTTCTATGGTACGGTACCAAAGAGCCTGGTACCTCAGCGCGAGAGTCGCGAAAGAAGTGACGAGAAGTTGATAGAGGGGGATCCATCTATTGCGCAGCAAGATCACAGAGCTCAAGCTACGTTTGGTGAGCTGTTGACATTGTGACATTTTCATTTCCAGAGTCTGCGTATACAATGACGTAATTTTCAATTGCATCGAGTCAATTATGATAATTATATAATTAAAGTCTTACATGAAGTAAAGTTCAAGTGTAAAAAAATGTTACTTTTCTGGTTACGGGTTTAAAATTCAATAATACGACGTAATAACGGGTGTTTTTTTTTAATTTGTCGTCGAATTTGGCCGTGAATGTTTATCTGTGAACGAACCAAAATTTTGTACAAAAACTCAAACGTTACGTAACAACTAAAAGTGAGGTTAGACCGATTAGACATAGGTTAAGATGTCAAATTAATAATGATGGTTCGTTCCCAGTTAAACATTCACGGTCAGCTTTAACGCCAAATTTTAAAAAGCACCCGTTCAAGTTCCACAAGCTTTAAAAGGGTATGTGATAGATACTAAATTTAAAGAGTGACTGTTAAAAATAGTGCATCTAAACTAGAACATTTTAAAATTCGTTCGTTCGTTCGTACAATTCGTTCATTCATTTATTTTATTTTAGGAGTTATTGAGCTTCAATTACTGTGTACAATATAATTGCACAGTGTTGCAATTTTCACACTCAAATTGAATATAGTTATCTAATATGTTGCAATGTTTTACAATTATTATACTTATCGACATAACAAACTTGTAATCGCAAAGATGAAAAGATAAAAATACGTACAAAGTTTTATAGATAAATGAGTTGCGTTAATTTATCAAATTAATAAACAATATATCAAATAACGAGTTGGAGTAAACACATGAATATGGACGCGGTTACATTTTTATATACGGCCTTAATATCAGTGTGTATTACTGTTATAATTCGTTGGTTTATTAGTGAAGACAGAGTTTCGAAATATGTAAATAAGCTACCTGGCGACTTTAGATGGCCATTGATTGGTACAACTTTGTCAATAAGTTTGATTCCAAGGAAAGGTAAGTACCATATTTGAAATACATGATAAATAGTTTTTTTAAGATATATATTAATATATCCTCATATTCTCGTTCCATGACGACAAAATATTAGATCGAATTAGATTTTATTTCAATTTCGAATGCATTTAGCAAGATCTACGTAAATCAAAATCAAAAAATGTACCCCATTCAGCTGCATCATTTTTCATTTACATTCTGTATATCTCGGACAATATTTGAAACAAAACTTATATTGCTGCAGTTCATTTGGCCGAAAAAATTTAATTATACAAATAAATGTATCAACCAATATTTGCATGTATTTTCTAGAGTTATTCAGACGATCTAAACAACTTCTTGCACGACATGGAACAATATGTCGAGCATGGTTTGGGACTATTCCTGTTGTTGAAATTTCTAGTGCGGAAAATGTTGAGGTAAGTGCTATATTAATCATATATTTGTCCATCAAGGATTTGATACTTCAACAACTGTCTATCAGCGCATCTTTCCATTGAGGACTTATTTTCTTGAGTAAACTGTAATATTTCTTAAATGACTTGCAAGAATATGTCGCAATAAAATTGCATGAAATATTTTGCAACAACGATTATACTTTTATACAGTTTTTAAATATTTATTCAGTCGTAATTTCATAATTAATATATTATTATATATCAGTTATATAATATAATAATATTGTTTTCAGCCAATATTAAGGAGCTCCGAACAAATAACCAAAAGTTTTTTTTACGACCAAGCAGTACCTTGGTTAGGTGATGGGTTACTCATTAGTAAAGGAGCGAAATGGTTTCGCCAGAGAAAATTGATCACGCCAACGTTTCACTTTAAAATATTGGATTCTTTTATGGAAATATTCGTTGAGAAAAGTAAACTATTGGCGGATCAGCTAGGGGGTGAAGCCAACGGAAAAGTTTTTGACATGTACCCGTACATAACACATTGTGCCTTGGATATTATTTGCGGTTAGTTTCAGCAATATTTAAGTCATATGGGGGGCCTGCTAACATCAATTTTGATGGGCCCAGTAAAATGCCTATTTTTTAAAAAATATTAATATAAAAACCATTTACACATATATATATATATATCATCGGTGTATAACGTTCTACGCCGTCTTCCGATTCCCAACCTTCACTGTTCTCGATCGTTCCATAGGTCATCTGGTACGCCTCTTTCCTTCATCTCGTTGTCCACTCCCTCTTTCCAACTAGTTCTCGGCTTCCCTCTTCTTCTTCTTTCTACGGGAGTCCATTCCAGTATTTGCTTAGGTAACCTGCTATGTTCTATCCTTTGTACATGCCCGTACCATATCAGCTGTTTAGTTCTGACATCATCCACTATTGTATGAGTTGTTGTCATAATTTCCCTAATTCTAGTATTTGGTATTTTCTCTATTCGCGATACTCTGGCCCATCTTCGCCAGTAATCCATTTCCGTAGTTAGTAGCATTTTTTCTGTAGTTTTTTTTTGTTGCCATACTTCACTTCCGTATGTCATTATGCTTTTAAATATAGTATTGTATATGCGTCGTTTGTTTTCTTTTGATATATTCTGATCCCATAGTATTCCATTCAACATGCCTATTGCTTTTCTTCCTTGAATGTTTCTCTCCGTAATTGCTTTGTCCAACGTTCCATCCTGTGTTACTTTTTGTCCCAGATACTTATACTCTTTACAGTGTTTTATTTTGTCCCCGTTGTCTCATACAATGTCTTCTTGCTTTCCGCCAATACACACACATCCAGTTTTTTCGATATTTACTTCTAAGCCCCATTTTTCGTATTCTTCAATGAGTTTGCGTGTCATGTAATTGATGTCTTCATGGTCTTGGGCTAGTACAATCTGGTCATCAGCGAAACACATTGTATATATTGTTTTATTATTATTAAGGGGATTCCCATTCCGTTAAATTTTTTCTTCCATACTTTAAGCGCTTGTTCTAGATATATTTTAAAGAGGGTAGGAGATATGCAGCATCCCTGTTTTAAACCTTTCGTAGGTGTAAATCCCTTAGATATTTTATGTTTTATTTTTATTTTTGATACGTTGTCTTTGCATAATCTTTTAACTGCTTGAATAAGCCAATTTTTAATATTTGTTTGCTCTAATTCTGCCCATAGTTTAGTCAGTGGGATATTGTCGTAAGCTTTTTTTAGATCGACGTATGCTACGTGTATTTCCTGGTTTCGCGCACCTTTTTTCTCTATAATTTGGGTTAAGCAGTATAGATGATCTGCTGTAGATCTCCCTGCTCTAAACCCTGCCTGTTCTTCCGCCTCCAGGTCCGTATACTCTTGTTCGATCTTACTTTTCAAGATTTTACCGTATACCCTGCTTATTGTGCTGGTGACCGATATAATTATCGCAGTTGTTTCTGTCTCCCTTTTTATAGATCGTTGATATTATCGATTCTTTCCATTCGTCAGGAGTTTCCTCTCCATTTAAACAATTTTGGCATTGTTATTTGTGAATAGAGTTTATCTGTTCCACATTTTAATAGTTCGATGCTCTGTCAATAGGGTTTTAAAGCGTCTTTCCCATTTTTCAGTTCTTATCGGCGGTATTAGGCCTGTCTTGTTTTCTTTACGTAAACCGTTAATTACTTTCCAACTTTCCGTGCTCCTTCTGCCTCCCAAATATGTGTTAATTTGTTTACACTTTCTTTCCCATGAATCATTTTTCTTTTGTGTGATACTCTTTCTAACTATCTTTTGTGCTTCCTTGTACTTTGCTTTATCATCTTCTTTCTTAGTTGTTAAATACTTCTGGTATGTTTTTCGTTTGTGTGCTATTTGGATTTCAATTTCTTCATCCCACCAATATGGTTTCCGTCTTTGCTGATTTTCCTCATACTCCCCTAGGGCTTCCTTTGCCGCTGCATGTATTTGTTCTTTTATATACTTATAGTGCATTTCCGTATCCTTAAAGTCATCTATTTTCAGCTTTTCGTCTAGTCGTGTTTGATATAGTCTCCTCACACTTTCGTGTTCTAGACTATCGTATTTGCTTTATACTTTTATTTTGCTCTTCTTCTATTTGTTTATTTTCTATTCCAATGGGGATGACGATTTTTGTTTTTAGTAAGTAGTGGTCACTGCCACATGGTGGTCCTCTACATGCTTTGACGACTAGTATTTTCAATTTTGTATTCTGTCTGACAATGGTATAGTCAATTATTGACTTCAGGTTTCTAGTTGTTTGTGTCCAGGTGTACTTGTGAATGTCGTGATGTTGTAAAATCAATTTAATATTTTTAAGTTGTCCTGTTCACAAGTCGCAATTAGTCGTGTTCCATTGTCATTTTCCGTATCTTCTCCATATTTGCCCACTACTTTATCGTTGTTTCTTTTTCCTGTCCTAGAATTCAAGTCTCCCAGTACGAATACTCTCTCATATTTCGTATCTTTATGATTTCGTCGTTTAGCTGTTCAAAGAAGTCGCCCTTTATATTTACTGTTGCATCATCGTTTACTCCGTATATCCCCAGGACTGTTAGTCTTTGGCCGTGAATTTTAAGGTTCATCTTAATAATACTTGGATTTACAGCTTCCCACGTGACTATGTACTTTCTTAATGTTTTCCGAATTATATGGACACCCCTTGTTGATCCTTAGATACTCCGCTATAGAAGTGGTCGTAATGTCCTAGATTTTCTGATCCTACTCCCTTCTTCTTTGTTTCTGTGACCACTGCTATCTCAATTTTTGCATTTTCCAATTCCGAAGTTATTTAATTTATTTTTCGCGAGAGACTTTGAACGTTCCATGCACCATAAGTCATTGTCCGTTTCCTGTACTTAATTCGTTGTCTTTTCATCCGATCTACTCCGAGGCTTTGGTTAGGTTTTTTAACATTTTGTATTTTTTACGAGTATCGAGGAGTTAGCCCGATGCCTCAACCCCCAATCTGGAGGACCAGTCCAGTTTTTGTTTCACGGTGGGTATTTTATTTCCCCACTACCCTTCAGATATGCTGGATTGCATACCTGACGAGCGTTCCCCAATTCCCAAGGGGACGCACCCGATGGAGGTAACTGGCAATTCCCCGCACGGGAAACTATTTACATAAGTTAACTATATTCTCACTAGACCTGTTTTATATGTTCCTCTAAGTAGAACAGGATTTCAGTAAACATATAAAATCATAATAAGGAATCTGTTACAATTTATGTGTCAGTAATTTTGAACATTTATTGAAGCACTTGCATCTATTTCAACCAGGTCCATGCAGTTCATAGTTACTGTAGCATTGTTGGAAATCTAAACATTTTGTCAATTTGTTATGTTATTACTAGAAACCGCAATGGGAGTCGAAATTGACGCAATGTTCACTAAAGACAACGACTACGTCAACGCAATTTACGAGTAAAGTATATAGATTTTATGTTAAAACATCTTCAAATGTTGTAAAATTTTCAGAATAAGCGAAATTATTGCGTATCGAACTATTAGGCCTTGGCTGTACCCAAATTTTATATTCAATAATACGAATGTCGGTAAGCAATTCAATAAACACTTATCCACTCTTCATAACTTCACTGACGAGGTAAATATTCATTCTTAGATGTAATACGCATCTATAAACATACATGTTTCCAATGCAGGTTATCAAAGATCGGAAAAATGCAATGGCTACTTCTAAACAAAGTAACGCAAATGCTAAAAAACAGGAAGATGTATTATTAGGAAAGAAAAATCGAATGGCTTTCTTGAATCTCCTTATTGAAGGATCTGGTAATACTTTATCAGATCGCGAAATACGGGAAGAAGTTGACACCTTCATGTTTGAGGTAATGCATGATTAAAAACAAGAAAACGTTAAAATACGACATTTTAGGGACATGACACTACAACTGCAGGTATTTGCTGGACATTATTTTTGTTAGGAAATCACCCAGACATTCAGGTAAATCATTTTTAATTATTTAATGTAACAATAATAAACACAACTTCCAGGAGGAAGTGTATGCAGAAATCACAAATGTGTTCCAAGGGGAGGATAAAAATCTGACGATAACTGACCTGGGCGAGTTAAAACTCCTCGAAAGATGTATCAAAGAAGCTCTCAGGTTATACCCGAGCGTTCCAGTAATCGCACGAAACATCACAGAAGACGTAGAAATTGGTAAAAAGCTGCTTCTTGGTGTATTGGCAAAAACAATGTAATGTATATTTTAGGCGGATACTTAATCCCATCTGGATGTACAGCTAATCTCCATTTACACGCCATTCATGTGGACGAGAGACATTTTCCGGAACCAAATCGCTTCAACCCTGATCGATTTTTGCCTGAAAATATGAAGAACAGACATCCGTACGCGTATGTCCCTTTTAGTGCTGGTCCACGAAATTGTATTGGTAAGAATTATTTTTACATGCAATTTCCAATAAATTTATTGCAATCATTAAATTCCAGGTCAAAAATTTGCTATATATGAAGAAAAAACGTTGTTGGCCTACATTTTAAGAAAATTCAAAGTTAAAGCAATTGAAAATCAAGAGACTGTTTCACCCATGATGGATCTTATTCTTAGGCCATTAAATGGATTACAAGTTACGTTGGAACATAGACTTTAGTGTATTAATATAAATGCATATGTAAAAGCAACTTTAATTTCTAATGAAATGCGTAAACGTGCTTAAAACTGTTTTGTGTTTTGTTTTTCATACGAATAATTTTTCAACAAATCGTTTTCGCGGTGCGGAAAATGGTGATAAGAGTAAACCATCACTTCTGGTTGATATATTGCTTTCAAAATAGGACGTTCTCCTTGCAATTGCAAATCGTTTAAGTTTAAAGTTTCGGCCTCAAACCGTGTATGTCCGTTAAAATCTCGAGGTCGAAAATTTTCATGGTTCCTATACTTACTTATACATAAAGTATAACAAAGTAAAATGGTACCCATGGAAAATTTGTTAGAAATGCTCTTAAATGCATTTTTATTCGTATCCTCAATTCATATCCCAAGGTCAACATACAAATTGTACCTCTTTTTCTGCGCAGTTTAAAAAAGAAATAAAGCCTTTGATTATAAGCGATGCATATTTGACAAAGGTAGTAGTAGTCACGTTTATACGACCGGCACAGTATACCACAATACAATTGTTACTGTTGAAACTTATTTTGGCAGTTAAAATGTATCGATAAAAAGTTTAACTTTTGATTCTACTATGATAAACAAGATACAATTCCTATCAGTGCGATGCACACACCAATAACGAGTTGATGAAAATAAATAAACAAATATGAACGCTGTTACATTTTTATACACTGCCTTAATAACAGTGTGTGTTACTTTTATAATTCGTTGATTTATTACTGAGGACAGAATATCCAAATATGTAAATAATCTACTTGGTGACATTAGATGGCCACTGTTTGGGACCACGTTGTCAATGATTTCGATTCCAAGAGAAGGCAAGCGATAGATTTGTAAAAGTAATCGGTTATTTTACTCTAACATACTCTCTTATTAAAATATGTCATAAGTAACCCTTCGCTTGACAACCTTAACATAATTAACAAAATTATAATTTTACTGCGTCGCATACCATTTGTGTGGACACATTTTATTTTAAATAGAACTAACAGGAAAATAACAACCAAAATACCGTTAAAAATAAACAAGTTCTTTAGAACAGTCGACAGCAGTTTAAGAGAGACACCAAAAGTTTTGCTTGGCGGTATCCTGTTGTGGTATACAGGTGAAACAGGTGAAAGTATATTTGTGAGTTTTTTTCTTCTTCTATTGTGAATGTATTAGTAATGGAAGAACTAGAACAAATAACCTTAAAAAAAATACTTCAATATACCTTTCTATAAAAGATATGTGGATGATATTATTACCTGTATTCCTCAAGATAAATCCAATGATATTCTCGAAAAATTTAAATCTTTCCACCCCAGACTTGACTTCACAATAGAAGAAGAAAAAACTCACAAATACACTTTCTAGACGTTACAATAAAACACCATCCATGTAAAATCTATATAAATTTGTTCACAAAGCCAACCAATTCGCAAAGATACACAAATTTCCATTCCAACATACCTCTAACATATAAAATAAGCGTAATCACCAGTTTAACTGACCGAGCCATAGTTTTTTCACACGAATCAAACACACAGGTAAACGTAATAAAAATCAAATCCATTAAAAAAAAATAACTACCCCGCAACATTTTACAACAAAATCATAAATAGAAGAATAAATAAATTAACCAACAATACACAACAAACTAATACTAATTTACACACTAACAAGCAAAACACTCAACAACAAAAACGCATACCACTGCCGTACATCTCGCAAACATCAGAAAAAATTGAAAAATTATTTAATAACTACAACATAAAAATCGCACACATTCCAAATAAATTAACAAAAAATAATTATACACAACTAAAAAACAAAATACCTCCACCCCTACCAACACACACAATATACAAAATTTAATGTTTGGATTGCCCAGGTGTCTACATTGGACAAACACAACAATACTTAAAAAACAGAACCTATGCACACAAACATTCAACAACAGGGATAGGCGATAACACAGCTCTATCAAAACATGCTATCCAAGAAAAACATAATTTTGATTTCAATAACGTAAATATCCTTAACATAGAGAAAAAAATATAAAAATAGAATTATACAAGAAATGATCCAAATCCACAAACACAAAACAAATATAAATTACAAAACAGGCACAAACAATCTGAACAATATATATAAAACAACCTTTTAAACCTCAGTAACTAAAACTTGGTTGAACGAACTTTGGAAATAACTTATATGTTGATTATTTCTATTTTACTTATTTTTGTTTATTTTATATTAGTTTAGGTAATCTATGTTAATAATAAAATGTTTTTGGTAACCGGCATCCATTGTTTTATACATATATATGTTAGTATTGTTACCCTATGGATGCTGTATTCTCGTGGTCTATTTATGCGAGTTGTTTGTTAAAATGTTTGTACACTTACATACACGTGTTCACTAACTTAATTTAGTTTGGTCACTTATGTTTAAAAACATGTTAAAATGTCTGTTAAAATTTTCAACGCCCGACGCACTGCGTTTAGTTTCATGTTCACGGGCTAACTCAATCGTACTTCAAATATTTAGTTTTATTTTTTGTTTTTTGCTTGCGTTCTTTGGATGATTTTTATTGGTAAAAATATGGCCTCCATTTGTGTTGATAATATTGCATTAATTATTGTGTTATGTTGTTTGGCTTTATATATGTCCATATTTTCTATGATGTTAAGTTTCCTTCCTTTGTTTTCTATTTTTACTATTTGCATTATATTTTCCATCTTGCCCGTAGAGTGTGCATTGCTAATAACGTGATTGGCGAAATTTGAGTCTTGTTTCATTTGCTTGAACGATCTCATATGTTCCTTGTATCGCTGTGTGAATGTTCTTCCTGTTTGTCCAATGTACTCCATGTTGCAATCCGGGCATGTAAGTTTGTAAACTCCACTCTGACTATATTTGTCCATAATTTCGATGTTTTTCTGTTTGATGTTTTTATATATTGTGTTGTCTACGATGTTCGGGTTATATCCGTTTTCAGATGCAATCTGTTTTATTATTTCTATTTCTCTTTTTCTGTTTTCGTCTGTTAGAGGAAGTGTACTTAGTCCCAGTTGATAGAAAAGCTTACAAATATACAGATAAACAATACAAACAAATTACTTTCGTTTGATATTAAAAACCTATATACAAATGTTCCAATAGAAGAAACAATAGATATAATCAAACACAAGTTACATAAGAACCACAAAGATGATAAATACATACACCAAATGATAAAATTGCTGAATGTAATAACACAACAAAATTACTTTAGATTTAACAACGAAATATACAAGCAAATAGACGGTCTAACTATGGGATCACCAATATCTGCCATTATGACTGAAGCATTTTTGCAGAATATAGAAGAGGAACATGTAGAAAATCTGAAGAATAAATACGGAATACTACAGTGGATCAGATATGTAGATGATATATTTTTAATAATAGAAAAAGATAATGAAAACAACATCTTACATGACATAAATAACATACACAAACAATTAGTATTCACAATGGAAAAAGAAAGCAACGGATCTTTAAATTACCTAGATATCACAATAACTAAAAACATAACAAAAAATAAACTGGAATTCGGTATATACAGGAAACAAACAACAACGAACCAGGTAATACACGCAAACTCTAACCACCCAAAACAACACAAAATGTCAGCATTTAAAAGTTTCATAAACAGACTAAGTACACTTCCTCTAACAGACGAAAACAGAAAAAGAGAAATATAAATAATAAAACAGATTGCATCTGAAAACGGATATAACCCGAACATCGTAGACAAATTAATAAAAGATAAAAACATGAAAAGACCACAAAAAAACTTCCACCAAACTGAAAACAAAAGCAATAAATTCGTAACTTTCACACACCATGGCAGAAATATAAATAACATAACAAAATATTTTAAAAAACAAGGCCTTCGAATTGCATACCGTACAAACAACACAATATATAAAAACATCAAACAGAAAAACATCGAAATTATGGACAAATATAGTCAGAGTGGAGTTTACAAACTTACATGCCCGGATTGCAACATGGAGTACATTGGACAAACAGGAAGAACATTCACACAGCGATACAAGGAACATATGAGATCGTTCAAGCAAATGAAACAAGACTCAAATTTCGCCAATCACGTTATTAGCAATGCACACTCTACGGGCAAGATGGAAAATATAATGCAAATAGTAAAAATAGAAAACAAAGGAAGGAAACTTAACATCATAGAAAATATGGAAATATATAAAGCCAAACAACATAACACAATAATTAATGCAATATTATCAACACAAATGGAGGCCATATTTTTACCAATAAAAATCATCCAAAGAACGCAAGCAAAAAACAAAAAATAAAACTAAATATTTGAAGTACGATTGAGTTAGCCCGTGAACATGAAACTAAACGCAGTGCGTCGGGCGTTGAAAATTTTAACAGACATTTTAACATGTTTTTAAACATAAGTGACCAAACTAAATTAAGTTAGTGAACACGTGTATGTAAGTGTACAAACATTTTAACAAACAACTCGCATAAATAGACCACGAGAATACAGCATCCATAGGGTAACAATACTAACATATATATGTATAATCTATGTTAAATTCAAATTAAGTATGTATATTTATAACCACAAAATTTCCCTATCAACATTTCGCCAAACCATTGCAAACATTTCAAATAAACTTTATAAAACTAATTACTACAAAGATCAAACAATTTCACCTGACATACACCTTAGTAAACATGTAAAACAAAAACTACCAAATTTTAACGAAGCAAAAACCATCAAATCTGTTCATTCCATTAAACTCCGCTCACACATACAGCTCGCACAGCGATTAATCACGTTTCGTTGCACTCGCAATGTTAAAATGAAATTTTTACAATAATACTATGCCAAACTATGTGCTCCATCTGTAACAAGTAAGTTCCTTTTTTTTTCTTTTGATTTTGATTTTGATTTTCGCCATGTTCGCCTTTAAATTAAAATTCAACCATATGACATTGAAAGTATAAAAAAAACGAAATATAAATAATTACAATTGCTTTAGTGTATTATCGCAGCGACTCTCATATGTTATTTACTGATGTCCCAATGTGAAATTTATTTTAAGTACATTTAACTATCATAAATTATATCATAAACACAAATCTATCTAAGAAAAAAAAATGTTTTTTCTTTTATATTTTATAGTTATAATCTTAAATCTTATATGTCTTTTATATTTTGTAGAATCTGATGATGTTTTAAATAAAAACGAAACGCGCGTAATGACTTTTTAAAATAAAAGGAAACACGCCGCAAATCCTACGAATTTCGAGTAATTATACATACATACATACAGAGAAAGGGATGAAAGAGATGATAAAGAGATTGGAGCGGTTCTTATGTAGAAGAGGATTAGCTTTGAATACAGGAAAAACAAAGATAATGGTGTTCAGGAAAGGGGGAGGGAGGCGGAAGGAAGTACGGATTACATGGAAAGGGGAAGAAATTGAGCAGGTGAGGGAATGGGCATATTTGGGGTATGTAATGAGGGAAAATAATTCGTGTGAGTGACACATAAAGCATTTTTGTAAAAAAGCTAAGAAAGGGGAGGAAGGACTGAGAAGCATGGTATGGGGAAAGAGAAAGGGTAAATTGGAAGAAACGATGAGAATATGGGATGTGTGTGCCAGGAGCACCATGATGTATGGGGTCGAGATATGGGGAGTTAGGGAGCAGAAAAGAGTGGAGAGAGCACAGGTAGGACAGATAAAAAGAGCTTTGCAGCTAGAAAGGTCGACACCAGACTATGTGGTGAGGCAGGAGACTGAGAGAGAGAAGGTGGCGATCGAGGCGGGGAAGAGGGCAGTAAGATATGAGATGTCAGTGAAAGGAGGGAGGGCGAATAGCTTGGGGAAAAGGGTAGTGGAGGAAATGGAGAGGAGAGAGAGGAGGGGAAGAGATCTATCAGATTGGGAGTTAGCAAGAGTAAGATTATATGAGAAGGCGGCGATGACGGTGGGGGAGACAGAAGAGAGGAGAAGGGAGGGGAGGTGGGTGGAGAGAGATTTGGAAGAGAAATGGAAACAAGGAGATGCACATGAGAGAGAGGAGAAGATAAGAAGGGCAAGATATAATGAAAAGTATAAAGAGTTGCAAGTAAAAGGAAGGAAGCCAAAGTATTTAGGAGGAGGCAAAACAGCAGAAGAAGAGAAGACGATTGCCAGGTATAGATGCGGAAACGAGGAGAAGGCAAACAAATATTGGATGGGGGAGGTGTATAGGAGGTGCCAAGTATGCGGAAAAGAATGGTACGAGTGGAAACATTGGTGGGAAGAATGCGAAGAAATGGAGTGGGGAGAGGAGAAAAAGAGGAAGGGCAAAGATAGGAAAAGGATGTTGGGAGAGGAAGGAACCGGAGTAGAGCTATTAAGAAAGTTAAAGGAAAAGAGAGAAGAGGGTAGGAAAAGGATGGGAATGGAAAGGGTTTAAAAGTTTGTTATGTTGCAGGCAAAGGATGAGGCATAAGGCAGAGAAAGGCTGGGGAAGATAGGAGCGAGAAAGATAGGGGGGGGAGGAGAACAGAACAGGAGGGAGATTTGAAATGAAATGTATGGAGAGAAATTGTTGAGTATGCCAAATAAAGGTTGTTTTTTATATATATATATATGTATATATATAACGAAAATGTTTCCTCGGAAATTTTGGACAGGTAACGAAATTAAACAATAATCACGTTCGAGTGGGTCAAACCAAGCAGTATCTAAAGAGGCGAATACAGAACCACAAACAAGATTGCAAGAGTGTTATGGTTAAAGAAAAGAAGTCGGAAATCACGGCTTTGTGTTCACATGTATTAAAAGACCACCACACGTTTGATTTTTCCAAACCCATGATTTTGGATACACAAATAAATTTACATAAGAGACTAATTCTCGAATCCTTGTATATTGCCGTTACCCCCAATACTTGTAACATAAAGAATGATAATACATTCATTTCATCAATTTATAATAATGTACTAAACATATTTAGGTAGTCGGTATTCCATTTTTGGGGTTTAATAATTTTATTTAGCTGAAGAAATAATATCGTTTTTCCACGCGCTGAGCGTTTTTATTAAAAAATCTTGCTTTTACTTTAATTTACATTTGACTTGGGTCGAGTTCACATCAATTTTTAAACAATTTTAAATTATTTACGTATACGTCGTCAACAAATATAGGTGATTGAGGAACAATCTTTACATTTGTTTGTGTGTTGAATATTATTTTATTCATGTCATACGTTTATTCAATTATTATTACATTAGGAGAGTTGTTTATTAACTTAATTGCTGGTATGTTAACATATGTTGTAATCATTTTTTTAGTCTGAAGATGCCTTTCATATTAAAGGCGAAACGTCACTAATGTGATTATTGTTTAATTTCGTTACCTGTCCAAAATTTCCGAAGAAACATTTTCGTTATATATACCAGTGGACAAGAAGTGAGAATCATATATATATATATATATATATATATATATATATATATATATATATATATATATAATCTTCGGAGTGTTTAGGACATACGGGTGAAAATAAAACTATTTTACATAAGTGACGTTTCAGAATTAATAAGATTAACAAAGAAATAAATAACATTATTTCCATAATTAAGTTCGCGTTAAGTGATAATGAATAACTATATGTCTAAATTTTATGAAAAGTATACACACATCACAACAGAAAGATAAATTTGATAAGCGATATGATGAAATTAGTATAATCAATAAACAATTTAACAATAAGTGGATTACTAACTTATCTAAAGTTGATGTTCCTGATAATATAATACACATCTTGTCGTTGTGTCCAAAATTTGCGGTTAAACACACATGTAAGGAAATACCTATGACCAAGTTGGTTACTGACGTGGAATATGACTTGAATAATTCTCATAACATAAATGAGGAGGAGAAAAATAGATTAAGGTTCGCGTCAATCAATTGTATTACTAATTTTATTCAAACCAAAAAACATATACTTAATAGAGATCCGTTAGTTAAAGATTATGCTAAGGTCAATAGTTTTCTGAAGCAACAACATAATATTGTAAGATCTAGACCTGATAAAGGTAATTGTACTGTTATCAATAATAGATCTGAATATGAAAATAAAATGAATCATTTACTTAGTGATCAACCAATTTATACTATGACTAATGACATGACATGAAAATTGTCCTGTTCTTATTTAACACTAGTTATTTTGCTTATGGGAACTCTTTCTTTCATCAAAATTCTGGGTCCCCCCCTTATGGGTCATGCATGTTCACCAATTTTAGCATCATTGGTTATGAACAAACTTCTCAACGCTATAGTTCCAACACTACCTTTCGATATTTCTTTTTTATACATTTACGTTGATGATATTTGCATGTCTATTCCTCAACAAGTTGATAATATATTAAATGTGTTTAATAGCTTCCACTCACAATTACAGTTCACCTTAGAAATTGAAAAATAGTATGTTATTATACAAGTTTAGTAAGGCAACGGATTGTCGCACGAGTGGTTTGAGGCACGACGAGCGAAGCGAGGAGTGTCCCAATAGAACGAGTGCGACAATATTGCCTTACTAAACGAGTGAAATATACTATTTTATCTACTTTGCTTTAGCAATTCTTGAAATTTCGCCTGTTCAAGTTTTCGTATTAGACTAGGAACTTTTGCGTAGGTTGGGTTCACTGATATTGACACTTTGTATTAAATTTCAAAATAATCTAATAGCCGTGATAATTTCTATAATTTGTGTGCAAAATTGAGGCAGAAAACGCTGAATTTACGTGTCGTACATACGCGAAGGCGTTCAAAAGACTGTTGAGAATTTGTTGCCGGTAAAATCCAAGAGGATATATGACAGATTATGTCATGACGCGAACATGGCACGAACATAAGCAAACTAAAAGTTATCAAAAACAGTATAACAATAGGACTCATTATTAAACTGTTTTCGATGTAATAATGAGTCCATTATTAACGCAAAGTAGATAAAATAATAAATTAAACTTTTTAGATATTACTATCATTAGAATCAATGACAAATTACTCTCAACTAAATGGTACTCTAAACCTAAACCTAAACTTCCGGTAGAATTGTGATTTTCTTGTCTCAACACCCTATGAGACAGAAAATCAATACGATACTAGCGTTATACAACCGAGTTAATAAACTAAGTAGTAATAAATTTCAATCAGAAAATAAAACAATTATTTGGGATATTTTGATAGCTAAAAATTACCCCAGAAAATTAATTAACGAAATCTTACAGTCGACGAATCATTCCAATGTTTCTAAACTTAATATTCAAATACCAGTTCCATTTTTTTCCTTTCCTTTTCTCATCTATATATAGTAGTGAACATTAATTAAAACATTAATTAAAACAGGCCTAATCTTACACCATTGAGGTGTAAGGTATAAGGTATCGTCTTGTCAGTGGTTCGTTAGGAGTGATTGGCTCGCGCCAAGAAGTTTTGATGGCCACTACATGTAAAGGAATTTCAACAACTAAGGTTCTTGGTAATTGCTACTGGCGAAGGGCAATAACCCAGAAACAATATTGTCTAGCGATCCACCAGTTAGTCTTCATGGACCTGTTTTAATTAATGTTCACTACACCATTGAGGTGTAAGATTCGACCATCTTTCGTGTAAATTTTACATTTTTCTGTGATATTTGACAAGACACATTTTCAATATATATATATATATATATATATATATATATATATATATATATATATATATGTATATATGTGCGACACCTTTTTTTGCAATAAGGTGTTTCGAAAAACCTTGTCAAGCAATATACATTAATACGACAAATGACACTAAATAAAACATATGGCGATAACAAGGCCGTCTTTCTATATACCACAGTATTTACTATAAAAAAAGGAAAAAGCTTGTAAAGAACCTCGTTAAGGTATTCGACCAAAATTTAATTCATTAGAATACATACAGAAATAAAATCGCAACAAAATAAATTAACCCGCAAATGCAGTAGTAATCAATACTAAAAATTAAATACTAAAGCCACAAAACTACAATTGTGAAAAGTCTAGCTAAGAAAACTATTAACAAAAATCTACTAGAATGACCAATGTGCAATTCATTGTAAGTTTATAAAAAAATGTGATAGAACAAAGTAAATCTATAAAATTGAATTAAGATAAATTTAACATTGGTCAGACCTCTTAAAAAATACAAATCAAAACTTAAATAAATGTGACCAATAATCAACTCAAACGCAGGACTGCTATAAAAACTCAATGTATAAACGCACACATGCAAATGTTTTTACCTCCCAACGCCATCAAAAATTACCATGCAAAGTAAACACCAGCATGCACCAAAAGAGAACCACACATCGTGAAGATCAGCTCTACAATGAGTTCATTAATGATTATATCTCTTAAATGTAGTTACTAATTTGATCAATGTTCAAACTAAAACTATGTGAGTTGATCTTTAAGGTTGATGTGTGATTCTCTTTTGGTTCATACTGGTGATTACTTTTGCATGGTAAATTTTGACGGTGTTCCAAGGTAAACGAATTGGCATGTGTTAACTTGGAATTTATACATAGTCTTTTTTGAGCAGTCCTACTATTATGATTATTGGTCAAATTAAAAGTTTTGATTTGTATTTTTTAAGAAGTTTGACCAATGTTCAGTTCATCTAAAATCAATTTTAGAGATTTGCTTTGTTTTAGTTATTACATTTTTTATAAACTTACAATGAATTGAACATTGGCCATTCTAGTAGATTTTTGTTAATAGTTTTATTAGCTAGACAATGGGAGTTTTGTGGATTTAGTATTAATTGAAATTAACAATGTTTGTTAACAATAAAAATAAAGAACGTATTTTAAAGTTCTAGACGCAACACAACATATACATAAACATGTAGCATAGGGGTCCAAAAAAGTGTCTTTAAGGGTTGATAGTATGGCCAAAAATATGCCAAAAAGTCTTAATGAACATGTGAACAGTGTAAATACGCTCTAACGGCAATCGAAAAATGTATAGGAGCAACATCGTGCTGGAGGTACAGTTGTTGCCTTTGGTTCAAAGAAATCTCGTCTAACCCAGTGTGTTCTGCAGAAAGTTCACATAAGCAGCACGTGGATTACATAATAGCATGTTGATTTTCGTCAGGAAATAAAAATAAATTCACATCTCCGAAACCGTCCATTTGCGCACCCATGTTCATTAAGAGTTTTCGGCATATTTTGGGCCATACTGCCAGCCCTCAAAGTTTGTGATATTTTTTTATCATATTATTATCAGCGTTTTAAAAAATATATTTTCATATTAAAAAATATATATTTACAATAACATTGAAAACGATTTCCAATTTACCATATGTGATACATATTTGGTCAAAGTTTAAAAAAAATAGAAAAAATAACAGTTTATAGTAAAATCAAATGCTAAAATATACACTTGTAGAAATATCAAAGTATTAACGCTTGGAAACAAAATGCGGCATTGATAAAACGGAGTGGGTAAATTTAATAATGTGTCGGAAGCCCCCCGAGGTCAATTACTTCTTGCAAACGATTTGACATCGATTGAACCAATTGTTCGCAATTTGGTGAGCCTCGAAATGTTTCCCACATGTGTAAGTAACACTCTATTCCGAATGTCATAAAGACAGTCAACGTCATCCCACTCGCTCACCATTCTGGCCCACAAATGGGGTTCAAGTCGGATGATCTAGAAGGCCACGGAATTAAATCGATGCCTGGGTGATTTTCAAAAAACTGAACAATCAGACGAGAAGTGTGTACAGCACTGTTATCGTGAACGCATGAAATGAAACACATTCGATTCAGTATCAGCACACTCGGTAACATGACGTCTTCCAATATGTGCACATATTATACGACAATTATTCTTGGACAGATTTGAACCAACTCACCAGGACCAGCCGAGAACATCCACCCCCAAAACCCCATTGTTATTTATCCGCAGTGTTTTACAAATGCAACATTTTGTTTCTCATATAGCGTGTTATTATTTCTTCATAGAGCCTCCATATAGTCACTGTACGATTTAAACCCTTTCTCATCACTGAAAATAATATTTTACCAATCTCGGTTTAAATGATTTTGAGCAAATGCAATTCTATATTGACGTTGTTTATGTTTAAATATGTTTTTCTAGCAGCGTATTACGGTAGCCGTAATCAATTAAACGACGTCGTATTGTATCGTGGTTGCAACCTAAATTTAAAGTTTCTCCGCGACTTCCTACACTGGCAAAGGGCCGGTCCAAAACGTTTCCGATGAGACGACCGATGTCTTCTTTCGTCATTGCTCTGGGAGGACAATTTCTAGAGATCATTCATTTAGTAGATTGATGTCAGCTGATGAGCAGTGGCATATGCAATATGAAACTTATTGTATTTACAATATTATGTAGATCAATTGTAAAGACTATTGCAAATTTTACAAGTGGATGTAGTCATATTTATTTGTTCTGAAAAGAAAAAACGAAAACGAAGGATTTAATGTACCACGAAACGAGCTAGAATGAGATTGGAATTTATGACGCGAAAATTTCGCGTGCACGCAACTGATTACCAACCTCCCCTACAATCTAGATATAAAATCGCCTTGACGAAAATTCGTTTCTGCGCATTGTGTACTAATGTAAATGAATGATCTCTATCAACCATGTGCAGTGTTCTTCCCAATTGGCTTCTCAATGCCGCTTGATCCATTCGTATATACTACTTCTCTGTACACAAACGTTTTATAAAATTATAAGTAATAATAAACAGGCGAAGAAGTTGCAGTAGAAGAACGGTACCAAACTGTGTCAGCACAGTTTTGTACCGGCTCACGGATATTGCTCCATTGAATAATTGAATAATAAAAAAATACTAACCGATAAATCGACCTGCTGCAAGTCCTCAACTGAGAAGTGCATGTTGAGACGTTCAATTAGGCTTCGTCGTCCCGTAATATGTATACCAATATGACACATATCTTCATATCAATATTTTTCAGTTCAGTTCATTGGTTCGTCCAACTGACCAGAGTAAATTTTGGGAACACTTATTTCAGTTGTAGTGTGCAAAATACGCATTCCATTAACACTAAGCGAACAGCGTTTCGGATTTTCCCACTTGAAGCAATTATGATCCGTACTTAACTCTCCATTTTTAATGTTTTTAAAAATTTCATTTATTTCAACGAAATATTTTTCATCAACTTGTAATGTTTGATTTTAATCTGACATTTACAATATTATCCTTTTATATTTTATATTAACTAGAGCCACGTTACAGTATTATCTTCACGCTATTTGTTTTTTCGTCTCTAGTTATAAATATTTGTGCAATTCCTTTTTTATTTTATTTGTAGCATGTTCCTGAAGAAGAAGTCTACTTCGAAATATTAAAATGGAACCAATTGAGTTTCGTCTAATAAAAGTGTCCGCAGCGATCGTTATCCCCTATAATAATTTACTATGTGTACGTAATTGAATCGCAAATCGGGATTTTTTGAAAACTCTATAAAACTCTTTTGAAATTAAGCGCCTCATTTATTGTTGCTTAAAAACATTGGCAGAATACATTTTAAAAACCATTAACAACATTTCTTCCAATAAAATTAAAACAGAAAATAATAATCACTGTTGATAAAGCACAAATGATACTTATGGGGAAGGTTTCTTCCAAAAGGGGATACGAAAAATTCCGTTCCTCCATCACCGTTATTCTAAATCGGACAATAAACAATATTGAACAACATTTTGACGCCTTAAATAAATTAAACTTCTCTAAGTTGATACAAGTAATTTATATTTTATTTCTGCGAGAATGGCAGCAAACAATCAAACACCTTGCGTCCAGCACAACTGATGTATGTAGGTAAAACAGGTGATAAATTATTTTGAACAATCCCGTGAAACGGGTGCGTAAATTCCTTCGTTTCATCACTACCAATATCATTCTTGTAGAAAACAAGAGCACATTCGCGCCGTAAAACAAAGAGATTCGTCATCGTCATTGGCTAGCAATTTCTTAGACACAGGACACATAATGGACTTCGACAATACAAGGACAATAGCTAGCATTGAACAGTTCACCAGCAGAATAATACGGGAGGCAATAGAAATAGAGAAACGGAAAGAAATTCTCAACACACGAGATGATGCCCAACGATTGCCTGCAACATGGAGACCAGTATTACAACAATACAGTTCAAGCAGTGTTCACAGGACAGCGCCACAGGAACTACCACAGGAACCGCTACAGGTGATCACACGCCCACTACACCAAGGTCCATTAACCAGGAGCCGAAGTAAGAAGCAGTCGAGCGTAGTGAACCCCAACGACAAACTGGAATATAAGGATCAACGAGTAACTCCGAACGTCAGTTCTTCTAAGTCAGCGAGACCTAGAAGAGCTTCCTGAAGATGGCAGATGGGACTCTGCCGAAACGTCGAAGCGACCCTTCGGGGAACATTTCTACAACGCGGTTCACAACCCGAGAACCAAGAAGCACATATATATATATATATATATATATATATATATATATATATATATATATATATTGAAAATGCGTCTTGTCAAATATGACAGAAAAATGTAAAATTTACATGAAAGATGGTCGAATCTTACACCTCAATGGTGTAGTGAACATTAATTGAAACAGGTCCATGAAGACTAACTGGTGGATCGCTAGACAATATTGTTTCTGGGTTATTACCCTTCGTCAGTAGCGATTACCAAGAACCTTAGTTGTTGAAATACCTTTACATGTAGTGGCCATCAAAACTTCTTGGCGCGAGCCAATCACTCCTAACAAACCACCGACAACAGAACACTGACAAGACGATACCTTGTCTAACACCTTGCGGAGACTAAACAAGAGACGACTGTCAAATATCCAGTGTCAACATATAAAAGGATTGCTGCAATTAAGTTCAAAAACAATTCAAATTGATGGCCACTACATGTAAAGGTATTTCAACAACTAAGGTTCTTGGTAATCGCTACTGACGAAGGGTAATAACCCAGAAACAATATTGTCTAGCGATCCACCAGTTAGTCTTCATGGACCTGTTTTAATTAATGTTCACTACACCATTGAGGTGTAAGATTCGACCATCTTTCATGTAAATTTTACATTTTTCTGTCATATTTGACCAGACGCATTTTCAATTTGAATTGTTTTGAACTTAATTGCAGCAATCCTTTTATATGTTGACACTGGATATTTGACAGTCGTCTCTTGTTTAGTCTCCGCAAGGTGTTAGACAAGGTATCGTCTTGTCAGTGTTCTGTTGTCGGTGGTTTGTTAGGAGTGATTGGCTCGCGCCAAGAAGTTTTGATGGCCACTACATGTAAAGGTATTTCAACAACTAAGGTTCTTAGTAATCGCTACTGACGAAGGGTAATAACCCAGAAACAATATTGTCTAGCGATCCACCAGTTAGTCTTCATGGACCTGTTTTAATTAATGTTCACTACACCATTGAGGTGTAAGATTCGACCATCTTTCATGTATATATATATATATATATATATATATATATATATTATGGTGAATGGTGAATGTCACCTGAAAACTCACCTTCCTTAAATCACGACTATACCGCGTTTACCCATCAGTTGGCGTGTAACAACAAGAGCGGCAAATTTGAATAGAAGTTTTCTATTGGTGGAATTTCTCAGTCCCAAAACACACACAACTACGAAATTCGGCAATCGTGATTGCGTTCTGGTGTTTTTTTGTATAGAAATAGCATTTATTTGTTGTTTCGATATTGTTAATATTCGTATAAAATTAGTCTTTTTGAAGACTCTTAAGGTACGTAACGAAAATGATTAATATTGATTGAACCTGACATGTATGTTTTGAGGTTAGATATTCATCATATCTATTATGACTCACGCGACTAATTTTCCACAGAAAAAACGCCAAGCAAAGCATTTTACGGTTGCCGATAAATCAACCATTTTAAATATTTTCAAGGTTTACACTGAAGAGAACCGGACAACAATTTCACACGAAACGTCGAGTTTACAGCCAAGGCAGCAGGTAATATTCAATTTTCTAATGCAAATGAACGTTTATTATGTATACATAATAATTTAGGGGTGAATATTAGAAGTGTTTACAATATTCTTCGTCAATATAAGGAAACACACGAACTTCATCCTCCAAAAGAATACCATCGAGAACGAATAATTTTGGACAACATCAATGATGAAACTAAAAGTGCATGATTCATTCGTTTTTTGATAGAAATGAACCACCTACTCTCAATAAAATGATGGCGGCTCAACAGGAAAATGAACATCTTCCGGAATTTAAACGGTCCACTTTGAGGACTCTGATAAAAGAAATTGGCTTTCGATAACTAACCTAATGTATTTGTATATGTCGTAATTTTACTTAATTTGTCGGTTAGGTACACGAAAAGGTCACGCAATAGTATCCTTAGCGAAAAAGGTGAGATCATTGCCAGGAGATGGCATTTTCTATATGAGATGGCATTTTCTATACGAGAGATCAGAAAATACCGGGAAGAAGGCAAGAAATTATACTTCTTGGATGAAACTTGGGTAAACGCTGGCCACACTGTAAGTAAAATGTGGAAAGACGCAACAATCGTCACTCCAAGGCAGGCATTTATTGAAGGACTAACTACGGAGTTAGAAGATCCACCAGGTAACGGAAGTCGCCTTATAGTCCTCCACATAGGATCTGAGGATGGTTTTGTTGAGGAAGGTTTGTTATGTTTCGAATCTAGGAAAACCGGAGATTACCACGACGAAATGACTGCCGATGTTTTCGAAAACTAGTTCGCACAAATTCTGGGGCCTTTAGATGAAAATTCTGTGATTGGGATGGACAATGCTTCCTATCACAGTCGAAAATTGGAAAAAAATCCTAATACTGGCACGAAAAAGGCAGATATGCAAGCCTGGTTGACAGGTAAAATGATTACTTACGAAGCGGACATAATAAGTTAGGAACTCCTGTATCTTGTCAAACAGGATGCCGTTACCACGACATATGTGGTTGATGAGATGGCAAAACACCACAATCGTACGGTTTTACGATTGCCACCGTATCATTGCGGATTCAATCCACAAATAAAAACAGAAGTTGCCAGGAACAATACAACATTCAAAATGAAAGACGTTCTTCCATTATTCGAGCAAGCTGTCAGAAATGTTTCTGGCGAAGCTTAGAAGAATGCTATCCGTTATGCACAGGTCGAGGAGGAAAGAATGTGGCAGCTTGACACTCTAATGGATATCGAAGTGCAGCCACTGATCTTTCATGTGGGGGATTCTTCTTCGTCATCAGATTCAGAATTTTAGAAATTTTAATTTCATCTATTGTAAAAATGTTCAACTGTAAATCACTTAGAATGATACTTATCTTGTGTCGTGGGTTGTCGAATGAAACACGTTTGGCAATATTAAAGTTTTTGCGACACCTTTTTTGCAATAAGGTGTTTCGGAAACCCTTATCAAGCAATAAACATTAATATGACAATGATATTAAAGGAAATCTATCACGGTATCAAGACGTCTTTCTATAAATTAAGTTATTTGACCAATGTTGAAATTAACTATTTAAGATCGGTTTCATTTGTTGTCTTTGATACATGCTTGTGTTTGCCTTTACCTGGCTGTTATTCGATCGCGTTGGAGGGTATTGCACGAGCACGTATTGTTTTGTTTTATTACGATTGTATATAAAATTACGATGAATTGACTATCGGTCATTTAGCAAATTTTTGTTAATAGTTTTCTTAGTTAGACTTTTCACAATGTAATCGGATTAGTAACAAAAAATGTTGCTCGATATCTGGCCGTAAGATGAACAGTGCATACTTGACGCTGCATCAATATGGATGGGTGCGTGTAGAATCAGCGAAAGCAGAAAGCTATTCAACTCTCGAATGGAGACATAAGGCAGCCGCCAGGTTCCCAAGAACAGGTCTAAAGTGGCCACGTAACAAAGATGATAGCAAAGAAGAAGGATCTTGATCAGGATTATAATTAGATAGGGTAGGAACTCGGCAGGGCGGGAATGGCACCGAGAAGGGACTCGGTAGTTTTTCCTTTTCAGCATTTTATTTTCAGAAACATTGACCTTTCAAGTAAAGAGGACGCGTTACAATACGCAGTAGGATTAACTAACACTAACGTTAAGTAAGATGGAAACTGCTGGTGTCGTTTTGTTTCAAAATGGTGCTCCACCAGTTTGGAACCAACTGACGAAGGAAGGATCGAAAAAGAGTCCGACCGAGAAGGACGGAGCAGGGCATGGCCGACTTGTAGTTTTATTTCAGATTCATGCATGCACTAACACTGTTTTGAGTTCATGCATGTTAGATTAGGAACTTATATAATCTGCTCGGACCAGGTTTTTCCACGTTTTTCCCTGGTCTGTAAAGCAGAATTGCTGGGCAGAAGACAGAATCGCAAGGCGGTCGTAGCTGCATATTAATTAGGTTAACTTTAACATTTGTCTAATACCCGCAATCTGTTTAACCCGCACGGGCGGGAAAGGGACGGATCAAGGGGACTCGGCAAGACCTAGTTTAGTTGAGTTAGTTAGGAAGTTTCAGGAACCTTATTTTCAGGAATCATTTACTAACCAGATATATTGTTAATGCATGGTTAGGGAACCCGGCACCCGGCACAGTAGAGTTGTTTCAGCGTAAGAAATACACATCAATTAAAATGCGCAGAACACGAAAACTGGTCGAGCGAGTCCATTATGACTAATAACAGGGGAGGCGCTAATCACAGTGGCGTGACAATTGCTCTCTGTTTGTTTCAAAACATATTTGTGTAGGTAGGTATTTTATTAAAAGTTACAGTGATGGCTGAAGCATCCACATCAAAGAAAGTTGGCGTGCAGGGCAAAATAATACATAGTCAAGGGAGAGAAATCATTGCTAATGTATTAAAATTTATGAAGGAAGAAGCCGCAAATAATGCACCGACAATACCACTAATTCGATTCAAAGAAAGGCTACTTGCAGCAACCGGAGTATTGTCTTTTGTTTACAGGAGTATTGTTAAGGAATCTGAAGATGTAAGAACAGGAAAAGTTGCAGGATTTTCTACTCACATCAAAAATTGAAACAACCCAACCCAAAAGCACTCTTCGTGTAGAGGAACAAGAAACCATTAGGTCAATTATACATAATTTTCACATACATGAAAAAAGACGGCCAACATTAAAGGGTAAAGAATAGTAATATTATTTTGTTCTATTCTTTAAATTATAACGTTATTATTTTCTATATGGTAGGGATTTACGACAAAATTCTTGAAAATGGTATCCCATTTGAAGGACGCTTGTCCACCATACGAATTATTTTAAAATGGATAGGATTTGAGTATGTATATCATTGTCATATATAAAATCGTCATATAGTAAATATGTATATTCACGTGTAGATGGCAAAAGACGTCAGATAAACGAAATGTGTTAATAGAAAGCTACGATATACGGAACAAACGCATAACATATTTACGTTAACTGCAACGCCATATTCAAGATAATAGACCGATTATATTTACAGACGAGACATATATTCATAGTACCCATACACAACCAAAGGAGTGGTCAGATAATACTTTATTAGGATTGAAGAAACCAATTTCGAAGGGCAAAAGATTGATCATAGTACATGCTGGTGGTAAAATGGGTTTTATAGAAAATGGATTACTCATGTTTAATGTGTGTAAGTATATATTAACAGATAACTTACATTTATTTTACTCTCTATTACTGCTAATTACTTTTACCAACACTTATTTTCAATAATATTCCACGAAAGATGGTCGAATCTTACACCTCAATGGTGCAGTGAACATTAATTGAAACAGGTCCATGAAGACTAACTGGTGGATCGCTAGACAATATTGTTTCTGGGTTATTACCCTTCGTCAGTAGCGATTACCAAGAACCTTAGTTGTTGAAATACCTTTACATGTAGTGGCCATCAAAACTTCTTGGCGCGAGCCAATCATTCCTAACGAACCATTGACAACAGGACACTGACGAGACGATACCTTGTCTAACACCTTGTGCAGTGAACATTAATTAAAACAGGTTCGTTAGGAGTGATTGGCTCGCGCCAAGAAGTTTTGATGGCCACTACATGTAAAGGTATTTCAACAACTAATGTTCTTTGTAATCGCTACTGACGAAGGGTAATAACCCAGAAACAATATTGTCTAGCGATCCACCAGTTAGTCCTCATGGACCTGTTTTAATTAATGTTCACTGCACCATTGAGGTGTAAGATTCGACCATCTTTCGTGTAAATTTTACATTTTGCTATCAGATTTGACAAGTTTAATATTGCCCCTTCACGTTCTTCACCTCCGCCTATGGCTACTTGTTGTTTGCGCAGCTTGTGATGAGTCATTGTTTATTTCTTAGACTGAAACATCTATACCATTGAGCATTTCACGCCGGGAACAGATAGGACAATTATTATAACTTGTTGATTTATTGTAATGTCTACACTTTAAAACAAGTATACGCAAGATGAAAATGATTTTGAAGATTTTATTGATCCTATTAAGATCAACGATCATCAAAGGCTAAATGTCTATTAAAGAAATCATTGTAAATCGTTTTGAAATATTTCTGAAACATGTATCAATTACGCTTTGAATAAATACGGTTAAATTGCTTTGTTTCGAATACTTTACGTAATACATAAATGTAAGCTGATTTCCATGCCGGTAAAATAGTGTGGTCTCGTACAAAAGTATAGTCAACCCACTAAAGTGTTACCCTGCTTTTAATTAATAAGTACGCACTTTCATTGAAAACTCATTTTGTATGGAATAAAACGACGTGATATTTTTATAGGTTAGGTTTGAAACTTGCCATTTACCATTGTATCTCTTAATTCATCAACAAAATATACTTTAAGTTACATGATTTTTAAATCATTATTTTTATAAATTTGTATGTAGCGTGTGAAACTGCATCTGGGCGTTAAACGGGGCAAATAATTTCGTACAACCCGCTGTAGCAGTAAATAAATTAAACAACTGCAAATAAATTTAAGTCACCGGTATTTGTAGTCATATGGTTTATTAGTATAGTATCAGCGAAGTTCGGTAACTACTAGGTTTAGTACAGTGGACTGTAAAAAAGTTACTGCTGTATTTCCCAATCTATATTACAATATCTGAAATTATCACAACAAACAATAATTGGTGGACAACTAAGGATATCTTAAAGTTAAATAAAAAAACTCATTACTTATAAGTGGCATTATTAAAAAAAAATGTAGAATTAATAATGAGTATAATCTGCCGTCGGTTAGCGTTTATTAAAATACTAGTATTAATATAAAATTCAAACAAAAATATAAAGCACAATGAAAAACTTCGAAATATTTAACCGCTTACCAGAGCATTGCATTTCGAATAAAACCCACATTATTTTCCGTCTGGATCTTTTTCAAAACTCCATTCCTATTAAAATTTTCAAAATTTTCTCCAATTAACATTTTCGATTCGTTTTACAAAAAATATGTCGAGAACAATGACACCGATCGCGAGTGTACATTTTATTCACTTTCATTTTGCCAGATTAGAGCGCACGACACCCGTAAGGTTGCTAATAGTACATAAGGTTCATGTCCACACTATGTAATGGTATGGTTGTTTCAGTTAGACTACTGTCGAGAGTACATAACGTATAATTATAATTATTAATCAATTTATATATTACGTTTTTTTGTATTGGCAGAGCATGCCAAATACATAGGCAAATATGTAAAATTTAATCTTGCAATAAATACATATTAGAAGCTAGACGCGTTTCATTCTCGTTTGAAATCCTCGATAGTCCACATCCATTCTGCGCAGTCACCATTGATGTTAAATAATATACATTCATTGGAAAATTAACATTAATAATTATTATATGAAACTTTTTCTAAAAAAGCGATCGTATTTTTGTAGAGGTGTTTCGAACCGCGAAAAACACCGTGGGAGGATTTGGACCTATATCTCGATCCTTATTAATCTTTCATCTGCAGAATATGTTGAGGTAAATATGCCATTATGCACGAGCAAAAAGAAATATTTCTTTGTTTTGTAAACAACGTAGCACATGTAACAAGTGATTATTTTTAAACTACTACTTCGATATCGTTTTTGACCATTATTTTTAACGCGTGTTTAGCAGTAGCATTTAGTTTTTAATCCAGTAATTGTCCACCAGGCAGGATGAACCAAATAAATATTTCATACAATTATTATTAATATTTCTTGAAAGAAATCGCTTGAAAAAATTGCAAACTGCTAGGAAATTTATGTTAATTACCGAACTTGTATATCAGAATCACTTTATGCCAATTTTAATCCTGGTCATTTAATAATTGTGTATGTAAGCTCTAAACATATAAACAAAAGTTTTATTTACGAACAATTTATACCATGGCTGGGCGATGGTTTGCTCGCCACTAAAGGAGAAAAATGGTTTCGTCACAGAAAACCAATGACGCCAACGTTTCACTTTGAAATTTTGGATTTCTTCATGAAAATATTCATGGCCAAAAGTAAATCATTGGCGGATTAACTACGATGCCAGGTCGGTGGTGATGTTTTTGACATTTACCCATACGTAACGCATTATGTACTGGATATTCTATGTGGTTAGTTCTCATAAGTTTTTGTACAGTATTGGAATTATGTTTTCAGTTTCAACAGTAAAATCGTACAATGTATAGATTATTTCAGGAATATTAGGAATGTATTAAAATTATAAAAATAACGATGTAAATTTAAAATTTAACTAGACTACGTTTGATGAGCTGAGCATGTTAACCAATAAAAAATAGGTTTGAATCAATAATCTCGATGCAATGGTATCTGTTGTTAGATATAAAAATCATTCAGAATAGATGCCTGTATATCGTATTCATTACAATGCATAGTTAGTTATATTGAGTGTGACGTTACATCTCTCCTACACTGCAAACACCGCAAGGATCTATTGTGGCTCACAACTATTTATAGTTCATCCTCAATTCCCATTCTCTTTAGATAGAAAATGATTTTAGAGTGTGAGATTTTATTAAGTTCGCCCAGCTTAAGTTTTGGCTCACCAAAGACTGTGAACCTGATTTGGTCCCCCGCGGGGTAGGCACACATAACACGCTCTGCTGTTTCATTAGTTTCAAGGCATGGTCGGCACTCAGCCACTTCCAATCTATGCATGTGATGCCTTAGTCGGCTGTGACCAGTAGCCAGTGCTGTTAGAGTGCGCAGGTCTTTCCTGTCCAAACCAAACAGTGTCCCAGTACGTGCAGCAGATGGGCCCTTCGGTACTATCTTGGAATGTCTCATTACCTTGTGCTCCATCAAGCTGTTATTTGAGCTTCTGGTCAGGGATCTTGTAATCCCAAGAGACGGTTCTGCAATGCATAACATTCATAATTAGGGAAATCTGCAAGATTTCAGACAACTGAAGTCTGACGTAATGGCCACGTAAATATCCATTTTGCACGAGAAACCGTAAGGATTAATTATATTTATTTTGATTGATTCCTTAAACACAAAAATGTAATTTTTTCAAATTCCCCATACAAATTGAAATATCATGACATCGATTATAATTATATAATTTATATAGATACATAAGTTGCACTAACAAATCTCAAGTGGTACAAATCCTGCATACATGCTCGAAGAAGAAAAATTGTTTATCACGGGAATATCTCAGGCTAATCAGAGATTTCGATATGAGTACCTATGAAGATTATATTGATATCGACTGATTTCAGGTTATACATTTGATCGTAAACTGTAACAAATAACTCATTTTGCAACAGTTCAATATCTATCTAGTAATAGCTACCAGTCGCTATAATTATATTATAAATTATGCAGTAACGACTAATATGTCTACAAACGTATCTTTACTGCAATTAATTTCAATAAAAATAAATATTAAACTTGGACAATTTTGATGGTCTATTTTCTACAATTGTTATTTAATTACCGACCTCTAAGTTCAAGTACAAGTCGTCGTGAATTTATTCCTTTATTCAATTTTTCTTCCACTAGTAACACATAATACAGCATTATACCATTACTGCACATTAGCGTATGTTCTTGTTACAGGCGGCATGAATCTAAAAATTACACCCTTACAAGTAATAATTTTAGAAAATACAAATGTAAACTTGCAGTAATGTAAATTAATTATGTTCTTTCGTAAACTTATTTGTCACATTTCTCTGAATTTGTACGCTTCTTGGTTCTCGGGTTGTGAACCGCATTGTGTAAATGTTCCCCGAAGGGTCGCTTCGACGTTTCGGCAAAGTCCCATCTGTCATCTGCAGGAAACTCTTCTAGGTCTCGCTGACTTAGAAGAACTGACGTTCGGAGTTAGTCGTAGATCCTTATATTCCGGTTTGTCGTTGGGGTTGACTACGCTCGACTGCTTCTTACATCGGTTCCTGGTTAATTGACCTTGGTGTGGTGGGTTTTGCGATGAACTGTGGCGGTTTCTATGGCGCTGTCCTTTGAATACTGGTTGTACTGTATTGTTGTAATACTGGTCTCCATGTTGCCGGCAATCGTTGGGCATCATCTCATGTGTTGAGGATTTCTTTCCGCTTCTCTATTTCGATGGCTTCCCGTATTATTCTACTGGTGAACTGTTCGATGCTAGCTATTGCCCTTGTATTGCCGAAGTCGATGCTGTGTCCCGTGTCTAAGCATTGTACATGATGCTGAAACACCACAGTACTACATTTGCTACAACTAAGATTCTACGGCAAGGCAAGTTTAGCCTTAGTACGCAATTCCATCCATGTGACAAGAGCTCAACAAGAGACTACTAGATCTATATTTGAATATTGGAAACCAGATCCACCCAGCTCTATGGCAGAAGATTAACAATCTAGCAAACCTACGAGGAGAGAACGAGCACATGCTTTCGACAGAAACACAAAGGAAGACAAACTTAAAGAAGAACAGGAACCAAAACCAGAAACATCAGAGAACAACGCAATTCAACCCAAGGTAGTATACAACTTTTCAGACGAAACACTGGACAAGGACACCACCGAAGTTCTTACCAAAGGATTCAATTTCGCTGTAGCTCCTTCACGGATTCGAGTGTTTGCAGTGTAGAAACTGCCATACGGAAACTGGAGAAAGACAAAGCCGAAGTTATTCGACAGGAGGTATCCGGAGTATGACGAAGAGCGAAACCACCTAGAAGAAACATATCTAACGAAGAATATACCGCACTGAGGAAGCTACGAGACAACAAGAGCATTATAGTTTTAACAGCGGACAAAGGCAACGCTACAGTAGTGATGAACGACAAAGAAGAAAATTGAAATATCACCACTGGATGAGGAGGCAAAGAAACTAACTATACTAAAGGTAAAAATCATCTAAATTCCAGAGGATATATGGCCTACCGAAGATACACAAACCCGACATACCGCTACGTCCGATTGTGAGCTCAATTGGATCACCAATCCAATCTTTGGCAAGATTTCTAGCAAAACAGCTACAACCTTTCGCCGAACAAGCGTCATACGTCATAAACGCAGACCATTTCATCGCTATGCTGAAGAACCTTTCTGTGGAACCCGAGCACTTGTTGGTAAGTTTTGATGTAGTATCATTGTTTACACAAGTCCCGCTAGACGACACCATGAAGATATTGGAACAGAAATACCAGCAGCCGGAACACATCATGGAACTAGTAAAGCATTGCGTCAAGAATACGTATTTTATTTTTGAAAATCAACGCTACCGACAAACAAGTGGAGCACCCATGGAATCACCAATACTACCTTGATAGCTAACCTGTTCACGGAGGAACTGGAGACTACAGCACTAGAGACGGCCGAGTTAAAACCAAAGGTGTGGCTGGGATACGTGGATGGCACTTTCGTGGTATGGATACACGGAAGAGAAGAACTCGGCGGGTTTCTGGAGCACCTCAACAAGCAACATCCAGCTATAAACTTCACCATGGTAGTGGAAGTACACAACCAGCTACCGTTCCTGGACGTATTGGTAATGAAAAAAGACACAAGAGTCTCGGCCATACAGTATACAGGAAAAAGACTCACACCAACAGGTACCTGAACGCTCAGTAACACCACCACCCGGCAAAACTGCACTCGGTAGCAAGAACATTAATAACAAGATCAGAAGGAATAGCCGATAGCAAAAGCAAGAACAAAGAAATGGACAACATACACAAAGATAAGCAGGATCCTTAGTACACAAAACATCGATACAACTTTCAGACCATACAAGAAGATAGAAACGATGCTACGGAATCCAAAAGCCAAAATTCCATTAGAAACGCAGGGAGTATACGAAATACCATGTGGAAACTGCGAGACGTCATACATCGGTCAATCCAATAGCGCCGTAAAACAAAGAGATTCGTCGTCGTCCTTGGCTAGCCATTTCTTAGACACAGGACACAGTGTCGACTTCGATAATACAAGGACAATAGCTAGCATAGAACAGTTCACCAGCAGAATAATACGGGAAGCCATCGAAATAGAGAAGCGGAAAGAAATCCTCAACACACAAGATGATGCTCAACGATTGCCGGCAACCTGGAGACCAGTATTACAACAATACAGTACAACCTGTATTCAAGGGACAGCGCTACAGGAACCGCCACAGTTCATCGCAAACCCACCACACCAAGGTCCATTAACGAGGAGCCGAAGTAAGAAGCAGTCGAGCGTAGTCCAACCCCAACGACAAACCGGAATACAAGGATCTACGAGTAACTCAGTTCTTCTAAGTCAGCGAGACTTAGAAGAGCTTCTTGAAGATGGCAGATGGGACTCTGCTGAAACGTCGAAGCGACCCTTCGGGGAACATTTCCACAACGCGGTTCACAACCTGAGAATCAAGAAGCTCAGATTTCAGCCGCGAGAACTTACAACATATTTATAAATACATATGTAAAATGAAATAGAATTATCAATTAACAATTATAATGTTATTATCAGAAACCGCAATGGGAGTCAAAATAAATGTTCACTGAAGACAACGACTACGTCAAATCAGTTTTCGGGTAAAGAATATTTTCTTTTATCCTACAGTGCAATTTTAATAAACTTCTAGCATAAGTGAAATTATTGTATATCGGAATATTATACCCTGGCTGTAACCCAATTTTATATTGAACAATACGAACATAGGCAAACGCTTCCACAAATATTTGTCCACTTTGCATACGAAGTAAATAATTCCTTTGGTATTCAACATTTGTTTACATTCATGTTTAAATTCAGGTTCTCAAAGGCAGAAAATGTGCAATGTCTGCTACAAAACCAAATACAAGTGGACAAACTGAAGAGAATAGTATATTAGGAAAAAAACGTATGGCTTTTCTAGACCTGCTCACTAAAGGGTCGTGTAATATGTTATCTGATCGTGAAATACGAGAAGAAGTAGATACGTTTATGTTGGGGGTAAGCGATAATTTAAAACAAGTAACAAGTAAATGTTGAGCTAAAATATTTTAGGGACATCTGGAGCTATTTCCTGGACATTGTTTTTGTTAGGAAATCCCCTTTCAATCATGTATCATATAACCATTATAAACATCACTTTCAGGAGGAACTGTATACAGAAATCGCTCCAATTGAAAGAAAAAATCTCACGATAAATGTCTTAGGTGAGTTAAAACTCCTGGAAAGATGTATCAAAGAAGCTCTGCGGTTATATCCCAGGGTTCCAATAATCGGACGAAAAGTAGCAAAAGATATACAAATTGGTAGAATCTGATTCTATGCGAATTGGCTCAAAATGATCTGTTTATTTCAGGCGAATACATAATACCGTCTGGATGTTCAGTTAATCTACATTTACACCTCAATCACGTGGACGAGAGACATTTTCAAGAACAGGATAATTCAATCCAGATAGATTTTTGCCCGAAAATATGAAGGACGGGCACCCGTATGCGTTTTTACTTTTCAATGCTGGTCCACGAAACTGTATAGGTAACCAAGATTTTAAGACATGACTTAAAATTAATGCCTAATAAATAATAAATTGAATGTAGGCTTTCACGGCCATCGTTCCAAAGAGATGTGTCTTCCGGGTGTTGCCGTGTTTGTTGAAATAAACTTGACGTTTCGCTGATCATACTGTCAGCTTCTTCAGAAGGTTTCTAAAGATTGGTGTTGATATCTTTTGCTCCGCGTTATATAGCCGGTCGTTGCTGCGCTTCGTTGATGCGTATCCGTTACGTTCCGTTGATCCGGATCCGATATCGTCCGCGGATCCGTGCCCGATGCGTCTCCTGGATTCGCCCTTGGTGGTCCTGGCTGCGTGGTCGATGGTTCTTTCTGCGTCTTCCATGGTTCTTTCCGAGTCTTCGATGGCCCTTTCAGTGCCAATTTCCAAACTTTGCTCAGTCTGTACCCATCTTCTCGGTTGAAGTTGTTCGGGTACTTCATTATTTCCAAAGATTCTCTCACTATCCGTGGGTAGTATTGACTGTTTCTAGCGAGGATCTTGACGTCGTTGTAATCGATGATATGATTGCTTCCCGTGTGGTAGTGCTCTGCTACTGCGGATTTTTCTGTGCTACCATGCTCCATGTCTCTGCGATGCTCGTTTACTCTGCACGGTATGCTGCGTCCAGTTTGTCCAATATACGATTTCCCGCACTGACATTGAAGCTCGTATATTCCTTTAACTCGTAATCTTGGTATCGAGTCTTTATTTGACGGAAGCAGTTCTTTTATTTTCTTAGCGGTGCCGAATCTGACGTCGATATTCTTCTTCTGTAGAGTTTTCTTCAGCCTATCCGTCACTCCGGCAATGTAAGGTAGGTACGCGTATCCTACTGGTTCTTGTTTTGGGTCATCCTTCGTTTTCTTCTTAGCCCTGGCAAGTCTCTCAATCTCCTGTGATTTGTAGCCGTTTTTCTGCAATGCGTCCTTCACATGTTGGATTTCTTTAGTTTTGTTGCTAGGATCACTAATCTGGCTGCTCTGCGTAGCAGTGTTGTGACTAACGATCGTTTCTGCTGTGGATGGTGATGAGAGTCTGCGTGTAGATATCGGTCCGTGTGGGTCTTCTTGCGGTATACTCCATGTCCCAATTTTCCACTGTTGTTGCGTTTTACCAGTACATCCAAGAAAGGTAAGCAGCCATTCTCTTCCATCTCCATCGTGAAGTTGATGTTGGCATGTTGTCTGTTGATGTGTTCCTTGAACGTGTGCAGACTGTCTATACCGTGGGGCCATATCACAAATGTGTCGTCCACGTAGCGGTACCAGCATTTCGGCTTCATGTCACTAGAGCTGATGGCTTCTTCTTCAAAAGTCTCCATAAAAATATTGGCGATGACTGGTGAGAGTGGTGATCCCATAGCTGCACCGTCCTTCTGCTCGTAGAAATCTCCATTCCACAGAAAGTAAGTGGTAGTTAAACACAATCTTGCTAGGTCGATTATATTTTCTTGGAGTCCCTGCGGTATAAATCGTTGTCTGATTAGTTCTAGGGTTTCTTCTACTGGCACATTGGTGAAGAGAGATTCCACGTCAAAACTCACTAGTATGTCTTCGCTGGTTATTTGATATCCATTTAAAATCTCCACAAAATGTTCGGAGTTCTTCACAAAGCTGCTAGTTAATCCCACGTACTGTTGCAGTTGTTTGGCAACATATCTGGCTAGTTCATAAGTTGGAGATCCGCATGTGCTTACAATTGGTCGTAGAGGGTTTCCAGTTTTGTGGATTTTCGGCAGTCCATATAATCTTGGAGGCTGAGTTTCTGATGGCAGTAGACGTCGATGTTCTTCCTTCGGTATGGCTGACTCCCTGATTGCTTTCCTGGTTTGTCGTTCTATCTTGGCTGTTGGATCTCTGCTTAATTTCCTGTAGTGTTCAGGATCTAATAACGTGCTGATCTTCTCATTGTAGTCTATCCGGTTCATCACTACTGTTGCGTTCCCTTATCGGCACGTAGAATGATGATGTCTTTATTCTCACGAAGTTCTTTCAGTGCGCCCTCTTCTGCCCTTGAGATATTTCGAGCTGGTGGCTTGGTTTTGCAGAGTATTTTGCACGCCTCGTGTCTTATTTGTTCTGCTTCTTCTGCTGGTAGGGTCCTTATTGCACATTCCACTTGGGTGATTATTTCGTCTTTCGGTATCCTGCTTGGTGCAATAGAGAAATTTAGCCCTTTCGATAGTACTCTGGTTTGTTCTTCTGATAACCGTTGGTTGGTGAGGTTCACGACAGTCTTCTTAGGGTCCAATCCTGGTAGTGCTTCGGTCTTCTTATGATATATTTTCTCAAACTTCTTGATCTGATTTCTAGTAGCGTTGTTGAGGTGATGCTCTGCGTGTTCGTAACTAATCCGGTCCACTGTTTGCCACATATCTTCTGATAGTAGCCGACTTAGTTCCAAATGTAGGATATTAAGTTCAGTTCGTAGTATGTCTGGCGCACTCTTTCCCGTGTAAGTGCTTTTTCCGCTCGGCGAATAATTCTCTTAGCAGTTGTGGTCCTGAGGTGGTGTTGTATTTTAACGAAATTCGGTGTCGTATCCTGATCTCGGCAGCGTCGTAGAAATGCCAACGAGGCTAGCAGTTGGCTCTTCTTCTTGCGTAGTTTGTCCCGTTTCCTGGTCTTCTGATAGATATCCTCCCCGTAGAGGCGTCCAATAATCAAATGTAGGCTTTCACGACGCAGCATACAGTGGTTGGTTTCTGGGCGAATTGCTCTCACTTCGGCTCGAATTCTGTTCTTTAAATCGTCAACTGTAGCTGGCCGATTGAAGTAAACCTTGCTTTTCAGGTAGCCCCACAAAAAAAATCGAGTAGGGTAAGATCAGGGTACCGTGCAGGTCACTCAATTGACCCCCTTCTACCAATCCAACGATTGTAAAAACTTGATTTAAATAATTTCGCACATCCAACGAAAAATGTAGAGGCGCTCCATCTTGTTGATACTATAAGTTATTATTGGCAAGTCTGGATCTTCTTCATTGGGATAAAGCATCGCAAGAGCGGGTATCAGGTCATCCCTCAAAAAATCTAAGTATTTATCACCCGTCAACGTTCATTCAATGAAAAATGGTACCAAAATTCGATCTCCAACAATTCCCGCCCAAACGTTAACTTTTTGTGGAAACTGCGTGTTGAGCTCCATCATCCAATGAGGATTTTGTGAAGCCCAGTATCTGCAGTTCTGCCGATTTACTGATCCATTAAGGCAAAACGTGGCTTCGTCCGAAAATATTACTCGACTGACAAATTCGGCATCGGCTGTGCTTCGAGCCATCATATGCTCGCAGAATTTGTCTTCATTAACTTCATGCACTAAAACTGCCTTATAGGGACGTGATTTACACTTTTTCAATGTCCTCCACACCGAACATTTACTGATCTCATAAATTGCAGGTACCCCTTGTGTGGCTCTATGGGGATTTTCTTGCAGTTCCAGTAGACTGAACATGTTCGGAAACTTTTGGTCGGCCACATCTTGAGATCCCGTACATGCCCGAACTCTTAAAATTTTCTTAAAATCTTGGATACGGCTGTTCTTCTAATTGATTCCTACTCTGGATATTTATTTTTAAAGAGCTCGCAAACTTCATCCTGTGTTCTACATCTGTCTCCATATCCCTTCATCATTAAAATTTGCTTTTCACTTATGTATCGTACCATTTTGGTAATTAGAGTAATGTGTCAAAATTGACACATTGAATTTAGTGTCTTATTAACTATTTGCTTGATATACAACTCGGCCCAGTTTGTTATTTATAACTCAAACTTGGGACTACTAATTTTTAATTTCTTCATTAACGATCTCACAAATTCTCAAACTTACAAATAGCATATTGTTGTGTTTTTTATAAATAATAAAAGAAGAATTATTAGTTTAATTAAGAAAATTATTTTTATTTTTAAATCGGTAATAACAAGGGTAGATGTGGTAGGGAGATCACCTGGGTGATCACCTGTTAAAGTGAAGAGCAGGGATGTAGACAAGGGTGGGGAGAAGAAGGTAGGGACGGAGCTATAAAAGCCCGACACGCAGGCAATTACAGTTCAACCCAGGGATCCGCCCGAGGCTGTATAGGAAGCAAACAACTAGTGCCCCTGGGAGAGAAGAGTACAGAAGATTCGATAAGAATATTTAAAATTTTCTAATATTTTATTGATGGTGCCTGAATTGAGGGCAACCAAATGGCTAGATAAGCGGTAAATGGAATAATTTGCAACTTGTTTGGCAAAATATAAATTTGAATGAATTATGTTAGTTCATAAGGTGATAATAAATTTGCACTTGTTAAGCAAAAATAAAAGGGTATAATAAATTGTGTCAACAAATTTTATTTGCGATTTGTTTAGCAAATAAAAAAAATAATAAATTGTGTCAACAAATTTTATTTGCGATTTGTTTAGCAAATAACAAAAGATAACAACAAAGTGTATCAATAAATTTTATTTGCGATTTGTTTAGCAAATAAAAAAAATAATAATAAATTGTGTCAAGAAATTTTATTTGCGATTTGTTTAGCAAATAACAAAAGACAACACCAACGTGTATCAGTAAATTTTATTTCCAACTTGTTGAGCAAATAAACAAAATAATAGCAAATTGTTTCAATAAATATTATTTGCGATTTGTTTAGCAAGTAACAAAAGATAATAACAAAGTGTGCCAATAAATTTTATTTACGATTTGTTTAGCAAATAACAAAAGATAATAATAAAGTGTATCAATAAATATTATTTGCGATTTGTTTAGCAAATAACAAAAGATAACAACAAAATTTTATTTGCAACTTGTTGAGCAAATAAAGAAAATAATAACAAATTGTGTCAATAAATACTATTTGCGATTTGTTTAGCAAATAACAAAGGATAATAACAAAGTGTGTCAAAAAATTGTATTTGCGATTTGTTTAGCAAATAACAAAACGGACCTTTCAAGGCATCGGAGTCGCGCAGCATTTCTTGCCCATACCTGGCATGTGCAAATAATTGTTGTATACTAATTTTGTTTTTTTTTTTAACAGGCACCGAGAACTTGTTGACGGTAAACTTTCAACGCGTGAAAGGGAATTTATATAATATTGTGTGTTGTATTGGAGAGTTTATAGAATTTGATTTTGAAAATATATTATTTTAATTTAAAATAACGTTGTATTATTTAACCTGACCAAACCTGAACAAAAGGATAGGTTTGACAAAAAATTATATTGTTATGAGTTATTTCCTAATAAAGGAAAATTTAAGGTTAATTCATAGCAATATGTTATATTAGACAGTTAAATATTTATGCCATTTCTTGTGCATGGAGCAGAGAGATGGCAAAGGCGTGGCTGTACTGTTAAAGGATTGCCAGATTTCAGTCCAATGCTACATTATTGCTAAATAATAATACGCACTTAACGTATTATTTATATCTATTTAAATGGCAAGCGCATATTTTTATGAAACATTTTTTTATTTTTTGTAACTAATTTAAAAATTACGATATTTATTGATACTCGCGATATAAAATAACATGATAGGAAAGATAAACAACGTCTCGTAGATAAATGAATTACGATTAGAATCGATTATTAAACGCATGCAGTGCAGTGAAGTATCGTTGCAAATAAATATGGATTCACTTGCATTTTTATACACTGTCTTAATAACAGTATATGTTACTTTTGTAATACCTTGGTTTTTTTCGAAATATGTGAATAAACTACCCGGTGGCATTAGATGGCCATTATTTGGTACAACTTTATCATTAATAACTGTTCCAAGGGATGGTAAGAAAGACATTTGGAAAACACGACAAATTGTTTTTCATGGTATATCATAATATTTTCTTGTCGCCGTATTCATCATCGTGGTACACGTTTCGATTTCCATTTACTTAATAATTTGTCAGAAACCTTGTTTTACTGATCATGTTCCTCTGTATCCTTTCACATTTTTCAGATTTCGTAATTGAATTTACGCATCTCTCGTCACTCGTTCAAAAAAATTAAACTTCTATATTTCATTTTCTAGCTAACTAGCTCAAATGATTAAGTAAATATTTAAAAAGCCTTTTGTCTCTTTTGCCATAATATTTATTATAATAACGTCATGTGATGGTTGTTCATCTGAAGTTAAATCCGTTGTCTTTAACTTTGAAAACAGCTTCCTTGAAAGTGTCCCATAAAATTATCTAACTACGTTGTTAACACTATATTTTTGCTTTTGTCGTAATATTATCAATTTTTGTAATATTTAGTTTCAAAACTCTGTGAGACAACCAGACCTGTTTTTTCAGATCTGTTCAAAAAGTCGAAACAAATTCTTGGTTAATATGGAGCAATATCTAGATCCTGGTTTGAAAATACACCTGTTATTGAAATTACGAGTGCGGAAAATGTTGAGGTAATTATTATACAAATCATATACCGGGTGGAAAGTATCAAACCCGAACATAGCAGAATGCATTGGAATATACGTTTATGCATATTCCTGCTCCCTATTTCCACCGATAAAAATTATAATATCAAATGAAAGAGAATAATAAACGGCGTCAATTGATACTAAAATCTTCTCTTAATACCTTATCATTAGTTTTTTACAAAGCAATTTAAATCAATTATGCAGTTGTCAAATCTGACAAATAGTGACTTGTGCCGACAGAAGCACGGCCGCCCATAGTTTATAGCACCTGGGTTTTTAATATTAATTGCTTTGTAAAAAACTAATGATAAGGTATTAAGAGAAGATTTTAGTATCAATTGACGCCGTTTATTCTCTTTCATTTGATGTCATTATAAGTTTTATCGGTGGAAATGGGGAGCAGGTATATGCATAAAAGTATATTCCAATGCAATTCTGCTATGTTCGGGTTTGATACTTTCCACCCGGTATATATATATATATATATATATATATATATATATATATATATATACACGAAAGATGGTCTAATCTTACACCTCAATGGTGCAGTGAACTTTAATTAAAACAGGTCCATGAAGACTAACTGGTGGATCGCTAGACAATATTGTTTCTGGGTTATTACCCTTCGTCAGTAGCGATTACCAAGAACCTTAGTTGTTGAAATACCTTTACATGTAGTGGCCATCAAAACTTCTTGGCGCGAGCCAATCACTCCTAACGAACCACTGACAACAGAACACTGACGAGACGATACCTTGTCTAACACCTTGCGGAGACTAAAAAGAGACGACTGTCAAACGTACAGTGTCAACATTAATTAATTAATTAATTTTAATTAATGTTCACTGCACCATTGAGGTGTAAGATTAGACGATCTTTCGTGTACATTTTACATTTTGCTGTCAGATTTGACAAGATACATTTTTAATTTGAATTCTTTTTGAACTTAATTGCAGCAATCCTTTTATATGTTGACACTGGACGTTTGACAGTCGTCTCTTGTTTAGTCTCCGCAAGGTGTTAGACAAGGTATCGTCTCGTCAGTGTTCTGTTGTCAGTGGTTCGTTAGGAGTGATTGGCTCGCGCCAAGAAGTTTTGATGGCCACTACATGTAAAGGTATTTCAACAACTAAGGTTCTTGGTAATCGCTACTGACGAAGGGTAATATCCCAGAAAAAATATTGTCTAGCGATCCACCAGTTAGTCTTCATGGACCTGTTTTAATTAATGTTCACTGCACCATTGAGGTGTAATATTAGACCATCTTTCGGGTAAATTTTACATTTTGCTGTCAGATTTGACAAGATACATTTTTAATATATATATATATATATATATATATATATATATCTTCTAGATCGCTTAGACCGAGAAGACCAACCTGAAGATGGCAATTGTGACATTGCCGAAACGTCGGAACAACCCTTACAGGGATAATTCTACAACGCGGTTCATTACCCGAGAAAAAAGCAGAACAGATTTTACCCGCGAGAATCTACGTATCAACATCATAAATCTCTACGGGGAGGAGATTTTTCACCAATCGAGGACGTTCGAGAAGTTACGAACAAAGAAGGAACGATCATTGTGCAACTTATCATTTCTAAAAAGATGTCGAGATGGAAATATTATTCCTAAGTGCATGGCACTCTCACACCACAGCAAGACACCGACTACGACGAGGATTTTACGAAGAGCCAGTTCGGCATTAGTGCGAGAAGCAATACATAGAACAAGACACCAACTGGATGACATCAGCACAAATTTACTCAAGTTACGCTTGAACCTCAGCAACACCATCCATCCTTTCCTGTGGCTGAAAATCGACAACTTGGCAGAATTTCGTGCAGAAACCGAATATCGTCTATCAACAGAAAAACACAAGAATAAATTCGACAAATTAAAAGAAGACCAGAAACCAATAGTGAATATTCGTGAAAACACTACTGTGAAAACGAAAATGGTGTACAACCTCTCGGATCTCCGGCTGGATGAAGTTTCCACGAACATTTTAGCCAAAGGTTTCAATTTTGCGGTAGCGCCACATCAGATTCCGGTGGAAGAGATTATTAGCAATGTGGAAGCAGCCTCACAAAAACTGAGCAAGGACACAGCTGAGATAATTCGTCAAGAGGTATCACGAGTCCTACGGTACAGCACACCTCCAAAAAGAAACATCACAAGAGAGGAATATCTTGCCTTAAAAAGTCTACGAGGAAACAAAGACATCATCATTCTTCGGGCTGACAAAGGCAACGCTACGGTCGTCATGAATACCGACGAATACAAGAAGAAAATGAAGACAATATTAGAAGATCCTGCATATAAACCGACACCAACAGATCCTACAACATATTTAGAGAAGACCACCAAGGACAAAATTGCAGCATCACCAATCGACCCAGAGACGAAGAAGCTACTTATACCAAGAGAAAAAGCATCAAGATGCCCGAAACTATACGGACTACCCAAAATCCACAAGCAGGATGTACCATTACGGCCAATTGTGAGTTCCAGAGGATCACCAACTCAACCACTAGCAAGATATCTTGCAAAACAACTCCAACCGTACGCTGAACAATCAAAGTCATATGTAAAAAATGCAGATCATTTGATTGAACTGTTGAAGAACCAGGTAGTACGGCCAGACCAACTGTTAGTAAGTTTTGACGTCGTGTCACTCTTTACTCAAATACCGGTCAAAGAAGCCATAGAGATAATCAAACAGACGCACAAACCAGCTAAACATATAATGGATTTAGCAGAACACTGTTTGAAGAATACTTATTTCATGTACGAAGACCAACGGTACAAACAGATGGAAGGAGCACCAATGGGATCACCGCTGTCACCAGTAATTGCAAATTTATTCATGGATCACCTGGAAACCACAGCATTGCACACTGCGAAACTCAAACCTGATCTATGGCTAAGATATGTTGACGATACTTTCGTAATATGGTCACACGGAAGAACAGAACTAGCTACTTTCCTCAACCATCTAAATGAACAACACGACCAAATTAAATTCACAATGGAAGTGGAGGAATACAATCAGCTGCCGTTCCTAGACGTCCTACTTACGAAGACAGAAGACCATCGCCTGAGCCATACTGTGTACCGAAAGAAGACCCACACCAACCGATATCTCAACGCCGAATCACACCACCATCCAGGACAACTCCACTCGGTGATAAAGACGCTCATTACAAGATCGGAAAGGATTGCAGACGACACCAACAAGGCCGAAGAAATGAAGAATATACACCAGGCATTAGAAGCAAATGGCTACACCAAACGAGAAATACAAAGAGCAACTAAACCAAGACGGAAAAAAACTGAAGATGCAGACAGGAAGCCTATAGCAACAGCTTTCTTGCCGTATGTCAAGGGAACTACGGACAAAATTAGTCGAATCTTGCGCAAGGAAAATATCGACACGGTATTTAAACCACACCTGAAGATAGAAGCGCTATTGAGGAATCCGAAAAGTAAAATTCCCTTAGAGGAACAAGGTGTGTATGAAATTCCATGCAAAGACTGTGACAGCAAGTACATTGGGCAGTCTAACAGAAGAATTGATATCCGAAAGAAAGAACACATAAGAGCAGTGAAACAAAATGATACATCATCATCTCTAGTGAAGCACATATTAGACACGGGGCACAACATAGATTTTGAGAACACGAAAACCATAGCTAACATACCACACTTCTCGACACGGATAATACGGGAAGCTATTGAAATAGAAAAGCAGCCACAAAATATGAACAAACGGGATGATGCTCAAAGACTTCCAAGAACATGGAGAGCAGCACTTGCTGGCCGGACAAATAACAAGTCCGTGACAGACAAAAAGAAAATATCACCACCCACTGAGCTACAAGAACGACACGGCCCACTGACCCGAAGCCAGAGTAGAAACCAAGCATGCACATCGACCCGGAACGAAACCACAGCATATAAAGACGGAGCAGTAACTTCTAACGTCAGTTCTTCTAGATCGCTTAGACCGAGAAGACCAACCTGAAGATGGCAATTGTGACATTGCCGAAACGTCGGCACAACCCTTACAGGGATAATTCTACAACGCGGTTCATTACCCGAGAAAAAAGCAGAACAGATTTTACCCGCGAGAATCTACGTATATATATATATATATATATATATATATATATATATATTGAAAATGTGTCTTGTCAAATATGACAGAAAAATGTAAAATTTACACGAAAGATGGTCTAATCTTACACCTCAATGGTGTAGTGAACATTAATTAATACAGGTCCATGAAGACTAACTGGTGGATCGCTAGACAATATTGTTTCTGGGTTATTACCCATGTAAAGGTATTTCAACAACTAAGGTTCTTGGTAATCGCTACTGACGACGGGTAATAACCCAGAAACAATATTGTCTAGCGATCCACCAGTTAGTCTTCATGGACCTGTATTAATTAATGTTCACTACACCATTGAGGTGTAAGATTAGACCATCTTTTATATATATATATATATATATATATATATATATATATATTTATATATATATATATATATATATATATATATATATATATATTTATATATATATTATTCAATGCGTTAAGTTCGTTGAACTTTCTACCAATTTTTGTCGAAGTATGACTGATTTTGGCAGTATTGCCAATTATGGGTATAATTGGTTATTAAAACACTGTATTTCTTATGCTATTATATTTAACGTTTTGGTACTGCTGTTACCTTCATCAGAAATAATATAAGATTTGATATCGTTTTGAAGCAATGTATTATCTTGGATGTTTAAAAAATTCAAACGTAATTTACATGCGTCATATTTGTTTACATTTACATGTAGCGCCTTTGATTTCGTCTTATTGTAGCATACTTGGATGTTTGAAGATGCATTCGCAATATTTAAAATGTGTTGTTTTAAGGGATAGCCATGCCAATTACATACGGATACATTGCGTCAAAACGTTACATAGACATAATTTCGTTCATACAACGTATCCTTAAATCGAAAATAGTATCAATATGAACCAAAATTGGTGGTGAATTAATTAATGCAAAAAATTTTAGTCAGTGAAATCAGCGAGGTTAGCGTGTTATTTGTTTTCAATTAAATGATTTGGTAATATATTTGTGATAGGTTCTTTATATCAATTTTGTCATTGATTGCCTTGGGTTCTTTGATTATTTGTATCATTTCGTGCAAAAGTCTTTGCTGGTATTTGATTTCTTTTTTCAGGATTGTTATATTATCGAAATTGAATTTGTGTCCCGTTTGTTGTGTATGTTTTTTTAAAGCTGTTAAGTTGCTGGCATATTTGTGTCCTTTTACTCTTTCCTCGATTAATTGCACGCCATAGACTTAACAATAAAAGGCACATATTTCCAATACAAAGGCAAATTTTATGAGCAAATAGAGGGATTAGCTATGAGAGCGCCCATATCTGCAGTAACAGCACAATTAGTATTAGAGGACCTGGAAAACACAATAATACCTAAACTTAACTTTACACCACCATTCTTCAAAAGATATGTAGATGACTGTCTCACTGCTGTGCCCCCTTGATAAAACCCAATACATACTTGAGCAATTTAATCAATATAACAATAAAATAATTTTTACAATTGAAACCGAAACACAAAATCAAATCAATTTCCTGGACCTAACATTAATTAATAACCATCCCAAAATTTACACAAAATGGTATACCAAACCCACGTGGACAGGAAGAACTGGTGGATCGCTAGACAATCTTGTTTCTGGGCTATTACCCTTCGTCAGTATCGATTACCAAGAACCTAATTTGTTGAAATACACATGTAGTGGCCCTCAAAACTTCTTGGCGCGAGCCAATCACTCCTAACGAACCACTGACAACAGAACACTGCCAAGACTATATCATGTCTAACACATAGCTGTGACTAAACAAGAACAACTGTCAAATATCCAATATATTGTAAATTACAGAAAAATTTACAATTTACACTAATCTTACACCCTTAAGGTGTAAGACTAAGCCATCCATTAAGGTGTAAGATTAGTCCATCCTTCATGTAAATGTATATAACAAAAATATTGTGCTGGTTATTTATTAAATATTGTTTTCAGCCGATATTAAGAAGCTCGAAACATATATCCAAAAATTTTATGTACGATCAAATACTGCCTTAGGTAATGGACTACTTATCAGCACGGGAGCAAAATAGTTTCGCCAGAGAAAACTAATCACACCAACATTTCACTTTAAAATATTGGATTCCTTCATGGACGTATTCGTTGAAAAAAGTAAATTTCTGGCGGATCAGCTGCTCGGTGAAGCAACTGGCAAAGTCTTCGACATTTACCCGTACATAACACATTGTGCATTGGATATTATTTGCGGTTAGTTGTGCTGTAACTATTTTATATTTTACTTTTATTCGAAATTCGGTGATAAGCCATAACATTACAAGTTATATCTAATTGATATGCCATAGTCTTATTTTTTATTTGCTCTTTTTCTTTTTTTCATAAAAAATTTATAATGACATCTCGGATACGACAAACTTATTTGATTTCTTACACATTTGCCTCACCTTAATACTTCGTTAATATTCATTAATCTTATGTAGGAAGGTGCAATCGTTGACGTCTAGTGCCAGCTGTATTTTACTGTATGTAGAAAGCTATGAGCTATGTAAAATTGTTCGGTTACAGTATATTTAATATATTTCTACTACAATTGTTTCGCTGCACAGTGGCTTCGACAGATAATTGAATGAAAGTACAATGATACAAGAAGAAATCACTATATATACAAAAGTAACACAAATCAGAGGCTGGGGTATCCGTAAACTATTGTGAATATTTAATGATTAATAAATAATATATATATGGACGAATCTTACACCTCAATGGTGTAGTGAACAATAATTAAAACAGCTCCATGAAGACTAACTGGAGGATCGCTAGACAATATTGTTTCTGGGTTTTACCCTTCGTCAGTAGCGATTACCAAGAACCTTGTCGCGAATCATAAGACCATCGGTATTATATTCTACGACGGTTCGGGAATAAAAGGCCAACAGTATTATTGAACAACGTTTTATTCTGATAATGCACGTGTCACACTTGACAATCGAACGCGATATTATTTTTTTCTCACCCTGGTGACAGGACAACCCAACATGTCCAACAAAATAAAATGAAAATGATACGAATTCTCAACATTCTCCCACCTGAGACACATTTGAATAACATATGTCATGTGTCTCACAAAACAACATTAGAAATTAAATCTATAACTTAAACTACTTCAGTCTTGTAATCATTTCGGGATTTTCGTCAGACGACCACTACGCGTAACAACTACTTTCGGGTCGGGTTCTCTGCTTTTGCACATTCGCGCAGTTCCCTTCACAGGCTCGCGCAATAGTTCTTCCCCATCATCACGTTTGCTGTTTGTCGTCTCCGGTGAAGTCTCGTTGATGTTGTCCACATGATCAGCACCCTCGATTGTTGCATCGTCTATCGTGCGTGCACACTCCAAAGGGTAGATGCGCTGTATAGGCCGAAGTAGCTGTCCCCTGGCGGTAGTCACTCTTATTAGACGAATTTGTCCATCTAGTCCAGGCATCAATTCGGTGACTCGGCCCAAAGACCAATCCAATCGTTGTCGTCGTTGCCGAAAAGCACTAACTCCCCCACACTGATCGGACGGCCGTGGCGCTTCTTCTGTAGTAGATGTAACTGGCCCAAATATTCATCACGGAATCTACGACGTAAATCTTCTCTCAACTTCCGTTGGTATGCGACTCTTCGACAAAACGATTGTCTGTCCACCTCATCACAATCAGGAACACCGCTGTACACTCGCTCTCTTAGAAAGGTATTTGGTGTCAAATGCGACAGCTCTACCGCATCGCTAGACATGTAAGTGAGAGGCCTCGAGTTGACAACCGATTCACAATCGCACAAGACGGTTAAGAGTTCTTCATAATTCAAGTAAGCACGTCCCAAAACCTTACGCAGTAGCTGCTTCAGTACTCCTATCAGTCGCTCTCAGAATCCGCCCCACCATGACGCTGATGGTGGATTGAAACGCCATGTGATACGTTGCGCACTACTGCACTCCGTAATTTTCTGCCAGTCTATTTTCTGAAACGCGTTTTCCGTTCCAACAAAGTTGGTACCCTTGTCGGTATAAATAGTGTGCGGTCGACCCCTCCTCGCGATAAACCGACGCAACGCTTGCACGAATCCAACGACCGTCAATGATGTACAAAGTTCCAAATGCACTTCCCGGTATATCGCGCACGTAAAAAGACAGATCCACGCTTTTTCACCTGTCTTCAAACAACGGCCCCGCAAAGTCTATACCTGTGATCTCAAAGACCTTAGCATCCCGCAGTCGATCCAACGGAAACGGCGCGTTATCCGTTATGAAAGGTTTTCCGTTATGTCGCTTACAAACCCCGCGCTTCGCGATCGCGGATCGTACCGGGCGGCGTCCTCGTAAGATTCAGTAGTGGTTACGAAGTATGCTCATAAGTCCCTGCGGGCCAAGATGACACGCTCTCACATGTACATCAAAAATAAGATTGTCCACGACCGGATGGTTAGCTGACAATAGTATTGGTAGGCGAAAATGCTCTTCATCATTTCTTCGTAACACACTTGACTTAACTCAGATTACGCAATTTTCGTCTCTGAAGGATTGAAGGTTTCTCCAACGTTTGTCATTCTCGTACAGTGAATCTCGCTTCACCCGCTTCACTACAAATGTCTCGGCTTTCCCAATTTCTTCTTTTGTGAGTGTGCCTTTATGTTTGTTGATTGGGTTTCGAGTATTGAATATGAACCGAAATATCCAAGCAATCATGCGCAGGGTTTTCAGATACTTGGAAAGTGCAAATCAACCTCATTCATATCACCACCAGTGTTAAGTAAGTAAGTACTTCTTTTTCTCTCTATTTATATCAAGTTCGTCGTACTGCATGCTCTCGTGTCCGGGCCATGAGGTCCTTGTACAGCCAGTGCGGACCCTCCCACCATCTAGTGTCGCAAAAATTTTACACCACAACCTCAGGCCGGTAGGTCTGCGGGGTTAAAAATTCTAGACACAAAACGCCACATGTCACTGGGTGTTGTTCTTCGAATCTCCGCAACTCTGTTGTGAACAAAGGTTCCCCAATCTCCATTACGATGTGGTAGAATCGCTCCAAAAGTTACTTTCTACTTCCAATGCTAAGCCATCCTTAACTGATCCATACAATCTAGCACCAATAACGGCTGCCAAAAGTTCCAAGCGGTAATTTTCTTTAATGGCGATATCCGGCTCTTCGCTGCTAACAGACGTATGAAAACCTTGCCATCATAAATACCTCTCAGGAAAATCACTACAGCATACGCATTCTGACTATCATCACAGAATGTATGGATGCTCAGCTGTTTTCCTTCACCGGGACCGGAACGTATCTCAATTGTTTGCAAGTCACTCAAATCCTTCACCCAATCGCAAAAAGTTTTTTTTTATCTCTAAATCCAGACTTACATCTCAATCAATTTTCTTCTCCCAGGTTTTTTGTAGCATTAGTTTTGGAAGCAATGTTGCTGAACAGGTAAAGCCGATCGGATCAAATACTCTCTGAGCCAAGGACAGCATCACCCGTTTGGCAATAGGTTCCTGTAATAATTTATCCAGGTCCTTCAAGAAATCGGTATTGAGTCTCAACGTATCTAGTCTTTTATCCCATTCTAATTCCAGAAGAGGTGTATGCCTATAATCAGGTGAGCAAATCTGCCGAGAAAACTCCCACCCTCGCAAGTCAAACTTAGCTTCTTCCATAATCATGCTGGATTCCTCGATGAAACATATTAACATTTGTTTGGTCTGTACACTCGCGACGCAGTTATGCACATAGAAACTTCTAGACAATCGCGATACTGTATCTCTTGAATAATACATTACATTACCACTGTCACATCTAGTCAAGGATTTCGAAATATGGTTCTCTAGCATAGCTCCCAGTAGAAATGGACTGCTGCTAATACCGAATACCACTCGTTGGTGTCGATAAGTCATTATTTGATCTCCTGGGCCTCTCATAGAAAACGAAGAAAATCCCTGTCTGCTCTATCAATAGTAATTTGCAGGAACGCCTTGCGAATGTCTGGCGTCACTCCTATCTTGTTTTGCCTAAACCTATGCAACATTGTAGAAATTAGCTCGATCAGATTAGGACCGGTTTCGAGACATTGATTCAAGGAGGGTCCGTTCTTTTCATCAAAGGCATCAAAGACAGGTTCCGCTATTTTCCTTCAGCACAGGTCTGTGTGGCAAGTAATGGGCCACGGTTGTTCGGCTATCTTCCAAAACTTCCTCTATAATCCCTTCTCTCAACCATTCCTGAAATATATTGTCATAGGACTTCAAAAGACCGTGAACTTCCAATTTATAGACTGTTTTGTTCAATCTCACCAAGGCAAGTTCACTTCATACCGCCCATCTTCGTTTATAGTCACCGTTTCGATAAAGAAATCTTTTGCGGCTGAAACTACTTCTTGGCGTGACTTCTGCTTTGTGAGATCGGTGATTCCCAACACATCCAGCTGCCACAATCGGGTGATCGACGCATCTTCATCAAATAGAGAGATCGAGGTCATGGCGGTACATCTTGACGTATTCAAGGGGAAGGGGACCATCCACAAAGAGTCTCCACAGCCACTAATCCCGAGCTCAGAATTTGCCTTTTACCGGTATATAACCTCCCGTGACGTCTCATCCTATCAAGAGTCAATGTGAGCTGGGTCGAAATTATCAGTCACATGAATACCCAAATTTATTTAATTCTTGCATCCATGGACCATCGAATACAGGAGCTATGTCCGTGCAAATCACCGATTATGACAAGGTTTCGAATGAACACCTATAATTCTTATGTGTAGCCGTCACATCGTAGCATTCATGGTTCTCCTGCGAAGTAACGTAAACCACCAACACCACATATTTTAACTCGGACGTTTACAAAAATACGTGCGTATTGGTGCTGTTCGTGCAAGTCAACGTTTCATTTACCGTCGCGTGATGCGTTTTATTACCTGTCGCCGATTTAGACGTCTCAATGATGCGGTTTTCCTTTAGTAAGTCGGGGCACATTAACGTCACGTGTGATTGGCTACAGACTAGGCATCTCAAGCGGACTTTACATTTTCGCAATTGATGTCCAATTCTTAAACACTTATAGCAAGCCTTCTTTTCGCAAAGAATCTCTTTCTTCTAATCTAGTGTCAGCTTCTGTGCTTTAAAACAGTTGGCACTTTCATGTGTGTTCCCACAGAAGACGCACTTCTGTGCACCATGGACCAAGATTTGTCCACCTTTTTTTGCAAAAAGGTGTTTCGAAAACCCTTGTCAAGCAATAAACATTAATATGACAAATGACATTAAATAAAACCTATCACGGTAACAAGGCAAACATCTCCAAATGGAGACGTTTTTTATTTTATTATGAGCGGTAAACATCTCCAAATGGAGACGTTTTTCTGCATTGAAAATTCAATGAAAACTTATGGACAAAAGAAATTTTAACCACAAGAATTAACATATTTCTTATTATACACATACTCACAGCGAATTATATATTTAGCATCACCATCTGTTGCTTTTGCCTATAAATTATTACTTTAGAATAGGAAAGAAATAACGTTTCAACTCGTTATTATATTATTTCTTTGTATTACTCGTTTATTGCCTGCAGCTAGTTTATTTTTCTCATGCAGGCATTTTTGTACAGGTTGTACATTGTTTATTCTGATATTTTAATGTATATTAATTACAACTGCATGTTGCCAAAAGTTTTCACCTGGAAAACCATAACGAAGTTTAACATCAAATAAAATAAATTTAATATTAAATTAATTGTACTTATACACATACTTATGCTATCGACAACGCTATTTTTTGAATATTTTTGTCACTTATTTTCGATCTCGAGATTTTAACGGATATACACGTTTTGATGTCCAGTGAATCGATTCTGACTATTTTTGGCATTCCGTCTGTGTGTGTGTTCGCGATGTCGACTATCATCGTGATTCTTATCTGGGATACCAAAAATGTATTTTTATTTCTTTCTGCAATTTCAATTAGATAATTGTATAGCAACATAGGGACACACTTGTACACTGTATTCGTAAACAACTGAATTCTCACTACACCTACTTTGTACAACTTAGAGAACTTCATTATTTAGTACAAATTACGACTTTTAAATCGTGTGTAGAACATTTATTGTCGTGGATTTGATTTTTGAATCTGAATATTGGGCAAATGCTATTTGAAAGAACTCTACAAATTCAAGTGTTCATAGAGGATTTAGCTGTTGCTGACAATCTAAAAGTGTACTTACTTTACTGATTTACTATTAGAAACCGCAATGGGGTAGAAATGAACGCCATGTTCAATAAAGACAACGACTACGTCAAAGCAGTTTACGAGTAAGGTATTTTTTAATTTTTTCTAAAATATATTGAATTTTGTAAAATTTACAGGATAAGTGAAATTATTTCACATCGAAACGTTAGACCTTGGCTGTACCCGGACTTTATATTCAACAGCACAAAGCGGGGCAAACAATTCAACCAGCATTTATCCACCCTTCATAACTTCACCGACGAGGTAAATATATCATCGTTTATGCCATGCATTTGTAAAATTACATGTCATGATTCAGGTAATCGCAGATAGAAAAGATGCAATTTCTGCTGTTGAACAAAACACCGCAATTCGTCAAAATGACGAAGATATATTATTAGGAAAGAAAAAGGGCATGGCTTTCCTGGACCTCCTTATTGAGGGCTCTGGTAACATTTTATCCGATCGTGAAATACGCGAAGAAGGTGATACATTTATGTTTGAGGTGATAGGTAAATTAAAACAAAATGTTTCATGTTTTCATGTTTATATATTTAATTTAGGGACATGACACTACAACTGCGGGTATCTGCTGGACATTATTTTTATTAGGAAATCATCCAGAAATACAGGTAAATCCTTCCTTAGTTTAATTTATATCAATTATAGAAAGTACTTCCTGGAGAAAGTGTACAAAGAAATCGCAAACTTGTTTCAAGAGGAAGATAAAAATCTTACATTAAATGACTTGGGCGAATTAAAACTCCTGGAAAGATGTATTAAAGAAGGATTTACCCGAGCGTTCCAATAGTCGGACGAAAAATTACAGAAGACATACAAATTGGTAACCATTGTATCAGTATGTTGACATAAAATAACCTAATTGGTACTTAATACCATCTGGATGTGCAGCTAGTCTCCATATACACCTCATACAGATGGACGAAAAACATTTTCCAGAACCAAATCGCTTCAATCCTGATCGATTTTTACCTGAAAACATGAAGAATAGACACCCGTACGCGTTTATTCCTTTTAGTGCCGGCCCGCGAAACTGTATTGGTAAGAATCATTTTGATAAAAAAAATCCAATGAACGTATTTCAATTAATAAATTTTAGGTCAAAAATTTGCGATGTATGAAGAAAAAACTATTTTGGCCTACATTTGAAAGAAATTCAAAGTAAAAGCAATGGAAAATCAAGAAACAGGTATGCCAATGATGGATCTTATCCTAAGACCATTAAATGGAGTGAAAGTTACGTTAGAGCATAGATTTTTATGTATTATTAGATGCAAATGAATATAAATATCTTTAAGTTGCTTATGCCTTTGGCATAAATTGCAAACATACACATTATACGTGAAATCAATCCAACCTGCTGCAAAATCCCTGTGCGTTTTAAAAACACGATGTTATTCTTCATTGTTGTGGAGCTAGTTTTAGTGGAAAGTTTACTTTGGAAGAAAGGGGAGTGGATCGAGGAACTATTGGTGGGATAAAAAGTTATGAACGGGAAATTTCGGTAGAATAATACAGGAAAGTCACACATGATTAAAAACCTTTAATTTCAGACTATACGGCACGGACCGTCACGTAACGGCAACGGCGCGTACCTGCACCGGCACGACAAAACTTCGTAGCATGGATTTAAGTGAGAGCGTACATACTAACCGGCGACGACCGTCACGTTCCGGCAACGGCACGTACCGCCACCGGCCAACATTCTCGCGAGGAATGTTTTGACGGTCCGTTACGATACGTGTCGGTGCTTGTCTGCCAGTCTGAATTAGAAAACGGCAGGTGTTCGGTCCGACACGTACATAAGTGTATTTAATTAAGATAATTGAGATACGCGCAAACCGTGTAAATATTCGTCACAATTATTTTTAAGTACTTAGAATAGTTTTATGGTAATTCGCGCGGCCCTGTCTAGGTACCTGCCGCCGATGCGGCCAGCTAACGGTCGTTTACATTTTATTACTTATTTTGCCAAATTACTTCCCTTTCTTTCATCGCCTTAAATTCATTCTTTTACCAATCATGACGAGTTCTTCAACTTGCATAAAAGTGGGGACATTTCATTCCAACCAATTACACAAAAGAACGTTAGTATTTAAGGAACAATTTCACCCATAGACATTATCATTATTCAAACATCAGCCGAACAGTTCAATTCAAAGTAATGGATCAAGAAAAGTTAATTGAATGTGTGAAATCGCACGAGGCGCTGTATATTATGAGCCACCCGAGAAATAGTGACACTATATTCAAAGAAAATGCTTGGAAAGCAATCGCAAGAGAAAATAACGCGGCAGGTAAGATAAATGATTTATTTATTAATTTGAAGACAATTATTTACAAAATTGTGTCTTGCCATTCAACGCGACCGTGTTCTGTGATAAAAAATTCTCTGAAAGCGTCTTTAATATTAAATGCTGTATTTGCTGCCCTCCCCCCTTGTCGTGGCAAATTTTGCAAAACATTATGTGCTATGAGTATTTACATTGTCTGTTACATTAATATCAGTGCTTCGTAAGTAATTGTGCAAAATGCACGTAGTCAAAATAATTTTATCTGCATTCTCTTGTTTTAACTATAGTCTGCGATTGTAGAGCTGGGACTTTTGGCTCAATATTCCGAATGCATTTTCCGAAACTATGCGCGCGCGTGACAGTCGGTAGTTGAAAATTCTTTTCGACCTATCTTCCTTAATTTGCGAACCAGGATATGGGCGCAGTAAATATTTTTTTAGCGGAAATGCCTCATCACTGACAATAACATAAAGCATAATAGTTTGCGTATTAGGAAGCGCACTGTCTTGTGGAATTTTCAAGTTATTTTTTTCAAGAGCTTTTCCCAATGTTGAATTTGCGAATAAGCCTCCATCGCTATTCTTCCCATATGCGCCAATGTCAACCGCAGTGAATTTGTAATGGGCATCTACTAATGCCAAGAGACAATGGAAAACGTTTTCTCATAATTAAAAATTTACGACGTGTTTACCATCTAATGCACCTAAGCAATTTGGAAAATTCCAGATAGCCCAAAATTCTTCAGAATTTTTTTTCGATTGCTCCGTTGTAGGTGTCGGCATTGTTAGTGGCATCAATTTTTGAATGATTGCTTCGCAGACTTCGATGACAATTGTTTACACCGTTGAATGTCCTAGTCGATAACTGTTAGCTAATGTTCGGAACGAAACCTAGGAAATTGAATATAAATTTCATGATTCCACTTTTTTTTAAGAAAAAACTGCTTACTTTAGTTAAAGAGATCGGGATGAAAAGTAATATTAAAACTGATTTATTCTCAACAGAAAACCATAAAAATATTTATTTATCATATCATCAATCAATTTCCAGTGTGAACTAAAAATATCTTCTTTTCTCCCTCACTCAATGTACTGTTACTCATGTATATGTAATATGGAAAAAGTCATTCATCATTCGATTTTTTCTAGCCGCTGTGTGCAAAAAAACATGGACCAGTGTTCGAGACTCTTACAGAAGAGCTTTAAAAAAAAAGCGAGAAAAGAAAATTGGACAGGCAGCTCTCAATATCAAAAAATGAAAATTTGAAGAGGAAATGTCGTTTGTATTGCCATATATGCAAGAAAGAGATACGTGCACCAATTTAACGCAACTGAGTGATGACGGTAATGAAAATAAACAGGATGAACACAACGAATGTACTGATAAAGAGGACGATGGGAATTATAAAAACACGAATGATAAAGATGATGCTACTAATGATGTCGATGATGATGCTTCGAATGCGGAGAATAAAGAACCCGAAAGACAAGTAAAAATTAACAGAAATATTGTTAAGAAAGTACGTTTGAATAAAGGAAAAAACCTCAAGCACCAACGGAAACGGCATCGGCAATAGTTATGAGATATTTGCTAGAAAAAAAACAGCTGCTGCCACTATAACTAAACAACCCAGCGCAAGTGAACCTTTTGTTTCAAGTATTGGGAAAACGGAGGAAAATTTTTCACCGTAGTATCAAAATATAGCCAAGTCTAAAATATTCGCTATTATAACAGATCTGGAAATGCAACAAATTATTCAACAACGACAAGGTTTGATTCCCAGTTCACCGAAACAATCGTTACAACCTGGTCAGTATGAAACTGGGCAGTACGACGTATACCCATCGGTATCAACTCCGACTCCTTCGCCATCGTCAAGCGCAACTCCACATCCACCATCATTTTATCACGGTCCCGGAGAAACCAATCGAATGACGCGCGGTGAATTATTTTGTAATGAGTTAACGAAAATGTAAATATAATAAAATATACATATAGATTTCATGTGTCTGTACCTTAATCAAACTGCAAATTTTTCTGTCGGTGAAATTGCTTCGCGGAATGGTTTCACCAATTTCAATAAATCATAAAATTTCAATAAATCTTTGAATAAACTGCCTTCCTTTTCTTCATCTAGAAGTAAGGCTATAAGAGCCAGTTCGTCGTCGCTCCACGATAGATCCATTGCGGGTTGTAGGGTCGCGTTGCTCAGATATTCCTTGCAGTGACACGAACACCAATGAACTATGGATTGCTGGTTACACTTTTACAAAAATAGATCCCCGTTTTCGACTAACAGAATTTATTTATAATATGTACATATACAAAAGAAATGAAACAAAATAAAACAATATGCCATGTGTGGCTGAATCTCGAAGTATGAATATTTTCAATCTTTCCAAATGTACATATTTGTACGCACTCGTACGCACTGACTAAGAACTAAAAAACTGCACACAAAGAAAACAATTTGCCCGCCTCCAAATAAATGGGGAGCCAACTATAAGTCTTAAATTAACTACAGTGATACGTGTGAAATCTACATCTATCCGTGTGAAATGTCTATGGGTCGTTTTCTCAAACAGATGCAATAAATCACTTTGTGCTTTGGCGACACCCTCAATAAACTATTTATGACATCGAAGTAAACTAATAAAATAATAAACTTTCATGAAACAACAAAAATATGGAACGCTTGTGTAAAAAGCATAATAATGTATGGAGCGGAAGTGTGGGGATGGAGAGAGTGCAAAAAACTAGAAGGAGCCCAGCAAAGACATCTAAAAAGAACACTCTCATTGGAGAAATCAACGCCTGCGTATATCGTAAGGCATGAGACTGGGAGCGACAGATTGGCAGTCGAAGCAGGGGGTAGGGCGTTGAGGTATGAGTTGACAAAGAAAGAAGGGACGGAGCAAAGTTTGGTAAGGATGGCAATAGAGGAAGTAAGAAGCAGAGAAGATAGAAGAAGGAAAATATCTAAGTGGGAAGAAGGAAGGAGAAAGCTACTGGAAAAGGCAGGAATATCAGAGGAAGAAGTAGAGAGGAGAAGAGGAGAGGGGAAACAAGTGGAAAGAGAAATAATAGATAGATGGAGGCAAGTAGACGCGCAAGAAAGAGAGAGCAAAATAAGGAAGTCAAAGTATAATACAAAATACAGAGAAATAAAAGTGGACGGCGGAAAACCAAGATATTTGAGGGATAGGAGGACGCCGGAAGAAGAAAGAATCATGGCAAGGTACAGGTGTGGGAACGAGGAAAAATCTAACAAATATTGGATGAATGAGGAGTACAGGAAATGCAAATTCTGTGGGGAAGGTGATGATAAATGGGAGTACTGGATGAGAGGCTGCAAAGAAGTGAAGATGGAGGAAGTGGATAAGCGGAATGGAGGAGATTGGAAAAGAAGCATGGGGGAGAACGGAGAGGGGGTCAGATTCTTGACAAAGGGAATTGAAGGAGAACAGGAGAAGGATGGTGAGGGAAATGCAGGCAGGAGACGACACCTAGGAAGAGATATGAGCAGGTGGAAGAAGAGCCGGGAGAAAATAACATGGTATACTAGGTAGAAAACATGATGTAGGAAAACAGATATGCCAATAAAGGTTTTTTTTTTTTAATAAACTGAAATAAACTTATAAATTAACGTGTGATTTAACAAAAATTGATGAAAGCATAATAAATTAAACTAGTAAATACTTTACTTTAAAAATGAAAAATATTCGCCGAGCGAACACGGGTGTTGTATGCTAACTGACGGATACTTGCCGGTGTGATGTGAATATACGCGTATACTATCGTGCCGGTGCAGGTACGTGCCGTTGCTGTTACGTGGCGGTCCGTACCGTATAGTCTGAATCAACCTTAAAACAACGAAGGTGTACTCAGCCTAATGCTTCTCGCAGTAGTATTAAAGAAGGGAATTAGTAACTATGTACTTCTTACTTGCTCTTACCATATATCAATCTCGAAACATGTTTAGATATAATGGTCCACATTAAATACGATCAAACGCTGAATGAGAACTTGTACTTTTTTTTGTATAAACTGACCTCCAACACCTTTCCTTCAAGAAGTGTTGGAATTTAAATGCAAGTAAGTTTAATACATTTTCAAAGTCAAGAGAAATCATTCAATTTATATAAGAATTTAATAATTTAAAGTAATGGAATAAAACTCATTTCTAGCCAAGAAATAAATTGCAAAATAGATAAAAAGGCATTTTTTAAGAATGTCACGTATGGATCAGAAGGGTGGATTACATCCTGGGGGCAAATAAATAAAATACAAAGTGCTGAAATGAGATTCGTTAGGAAAGTATAGGGAGAAACAAATAGATCAAATTAATATCGCTCTATAGAGAAAAGTTGATACAATACGCACTAGAGGAAAAACAACTGAGATGGTACATACACGTAATTAGGATGAAAGCGGATAAAATGGTAAGAAGAGTCTATAAAGCAAGAACGGGAATAAGAAAGCATAGAGAAAAACATGGAGTGAAAAAGTGAAGAAGGCAACGCAAAACAGAGGAATTGCGGGCAATAAGGATTAAGTAAGTAAGTAAGTACTTTGGAGTATCAAAACAAATTAGTACATTTAAGTAACACGGATATGTTGAACAGATAACTGAGATGTCAACAACAACTACAAATGAGCAAAAATCGAGGTTTTCAGTTAGAAAATGTGCGATATAAATATTTTATATTACGTCTGATTTAAGGTCGGTGGAATAACTGTGCATCTTGCTTTCCGTGGATGCACCGTAGTTTTGTGAAGATTATGTAATTCAATGACTCGACAAAGATTATTATTTTGAGTTTATAATATTTCGTAAATACTCGTCACAATATCATTGTTTGTCTACTAAGTTTGTACTTTGAACCATGCGTGTTATCCAATTGGAAATTTCCATTCCGTAAATAGAACATCACACATATGCTTTATATTATATTATAAACGTTAGATATGCAATATAATTGAATTCTGTTCTAACGAAACATATTTTTAATATACGAGGCTTGTTCAATTGAAACCTTTGGCCGGATTGCCCTCGGAAACAATTCAATCACTCAACTAAAGTTTTGCAACGTAATAGTAGTTGTGTATGTGACACTAATTAGTTACTTGTGTTTATATTTGATAGCAGTTTTAGGTATTATGACTTTGAAAATGGTATTTGTTGTCAATAATCCGTCAAAGTGTGATCAGCGTGCGGTGATGTTGACATTTTATCGACGATGAGCGACCCGTGTTGATAGAGTTTAAAGAACCTACTACATTTCAATGCATACCTGTACAGTGAAACTCTGAACAAGCTCCATCAAGCAATAAGACGAAAACGCCCAGGGAAATTTTCACGTGGTGTCATTCTGCTTCACGACAACGCTCGACTTCATGTCGCCAACGTAGTAAAAGAAAATCTGCAGCAAAAGAAATGGGGAATTTTAGAGCATCCACCCTGTAGCCCATATATATCCCCTTGCGAACAAGTTAAGAGCTCGCGTCACTAATATTGTAACTAATTTTTACAATTCATACTCAGACAATGCTGTAAGGTCACCATTTGAATCTATTTTTAATAAAACAAAATTGTTTTTAAAAAATCATAACAACTTATTAATCACAAGAGCTGATAAAGGCAATGTTACAGTAGCCATGGAGAGGGTTGATTATGAAGAAAAAATGATGTCACTTTTGGATGATGAAACAACTTATGTTAAGGTACAAAGAGATCCTACAGAGGCGGTACAGACAAAAATAAATGAATTGTTTAAGGAATTCCTTAACAAAAAATTTATAACTAACGAAATGCATAAAAAGTTTAATATACATAACTCTGTACCCTCAAAAATTTATGGTCTCCCAAAAATCCACAAAGAAAACACACCGTTAAGACCGATAGTATTTTTATTGGCTCATC